>BSAI01000101.1:6188247-6204966 GCA_036245035.1 Adrianichthys oophorus
ATGGATGGATGGATGGATTTTTTCCTGAAAACTCTTCTCATATCTCACCCCCTGAAGTTCAACAACCTTTCACCATATTATTACAAATTTTGGGCCTGATGCAGATGTTGTCATGATGAATTGATGGATCCCATCCTTTATACAACAATCTCATGGCAACTGCACACTTTTGGTCAACAGCATGCTCAAGATTAAACATTTGCACATAGTAAGGAAACTATTACACAAGTTTTTTACATCAAGATGCAAATAATTTAAGCACTGAAAAATGACTGCTCCAACATGCAGGGTTTGACTGACATCCTGGTCTGTTTTACTCCAGAAGTTTCTATAATTCATGATCTCTAGACTTCATTTACAGTCTCCTCAAGCTTCCTCCAGGAGAACTGGTCATTGAAAGAAACCAACACCATTCCCATGGATGCAATGGCTTATCTGTGGCAATCTCAACATGGTGGCCCTTTTGATTTGTCTGTGAGGTCATGGAGTGAGTCTGTGCCAAGTTCAATCATTTGTTTTGTAAACATTGGTTGCTAAGTACATGTACTGATCTTAATTTCATGTGCTGACAGATTATTTAGCCTAAGACAAATGAAAAACTAATATTGCTGCTTTGGATTTATAAAGAGGGGACATTTGTCAACATACAGCACTGTTTTCAATAAAACTCACAAATGAAGAGAGATTGGACTCTTCCTGTTTTTGAGACGCTGAAGTTTAGTCTCAACACAGCTCCAGATGGTGGACCCAATGCTTCTATACTTTACATCACAATGACTTTTGTTCAACTTTTCTTTGTGGTATTTCACCATTTCTCAACTTTAAGCAGTTTGAAGTCTTTTGGGATTTTATGAAAAAATATTCATTTTAATTTTCATGACAGAAACAATGCGTACAGCAAATGTGTGCTTTTTTCACTGTATTTTACCCTGGACATGAATGCAGGTTTTCATTAGATGAATGTGGACTTTAAAGAGAATCTTTTTTAACTGTGGCAGTTTGTCTGATCACCAGGAAGATTGCTGCGACAGATCATGAGCCAACAGATGCCCGGAAGTCTTTCCCCTGCTTTGATGAACCCAACAAGAAAGCCACTTACAACATCTCCATCACCCACCACGCGGACTACAGAGCTCTGTCCAACATGCCCCAGGAGGTGAAGTGCCGCCGTCCTCCATGTCTCTGCATTGTGGTGATGTTTGCAGAGCAGTTGTAAAGTGTTATGCTGAAGGTTTCATTCATCTTCAGAACCCGCTGAATCCTTTTTGGAGTCATGAGGTTACTGGAGCCTATCCCAGCTATTGTTTTTGGACATCAATCACTCCATAAACCCCAAAATCTGCTTTTTTTCACTTCTTTCATCTCTGATAAATGAATCTACCTTCCAATGAAACCACCACTCATTTGACTCCAACAGCAAATTCTGGCTGTTAAAAAAATCAAATCAGTTTTACACGAAAGAAGAGAAAAATGACTGATTCTTTTTTTTTCCTTGTCCTTTCCAACAGCTGAGCAAACAGACAAGAGCTGAAGAACTCTTGTGTTGGACAGATTTTACTGTTACAAGCAGGGAGAATATAAATCTTCTGACACACATGGTGTACAATTTGCATACACCCCTCTTGTATTTGAGGTTAAACTTTATTTATATCTATTTTGTTTGTATATACTTATATTTTTGTTGTTGTTCAGACTGGTCGGAAAAGAAGAAGAGAGAGGTACAAAAGAAAGGGGAGAAAAAGGGGCTTAAGGAAGTTTGAGGATGATTACAGAAGGGGGGGGGGGGGGTAGAATCATAAAGCAACAAATTGCTGGAGTTTACCATCAATGCTGTCAAGTTTAAAAATTAGTCTAAAGGTCAGGGCCTGTCCACACACACACACACACACTGAAATGTTACAAACGTACCCATTGACTCCAAAAATCTTCACATACAAACACGTCAACTCGTTCACAATCCAGTTACAGCTCACACGCGCAGTCATTCATACAAACCAGCACATGTAAAGCATTTCATTCACACACATCAGAGTGGGGGGCTGCTTGATGAATCTGTGGACAAACTATGTAAGAACGCATAGCCTATTTTATTTTTTAGGAGAAATATCAGTTTAATCTTCAAAAAGATTTTTTCCATGTTCATAAAATGTAACCTCGATATGTAACTCAATCAAGATTCTTTGTAGTTTTACTCAGAATCTGGGAGGACGGTTAGGATCAGAATTCTACAGATCTTGATGAGACTTGTTGTTCTCATTCTGGATGTAAATGAGCACAGATGGTCAGACAGGTTTCCTTTGCGTGTTGGTGCAGATCTGCTGCGGAGGCTGCATCCCTTGCATTTCCTGAGTCTGAGTGACGAGAACATTAACTCATCTTACTCTGCTCTGCCTCTCCAGGGTGAACCAGAAGTTCTGCCCGACAACAAACTGAAAACCTCCTTCCAGAAGTCCGTCCCCATGAGCACCTACTTGGTCTGCTTTGCTGTGCACCAGTTTGGCTTTGTGGAAAGACTGTCCAACAGAGGAATTCCTGTGTGTTTCTGTCATCCCTTTATTCAGAAATGTTCCACTCAAAAGTCCAGTCTTAGATGTGAACCTCTTCCTTGCAGCTGAGGATCTATGCGCAGCCAAGTCAGTTAGGAACCGCAGAGTTTGCTGCAAATACCACCAAGGTCATCTTTGACTACTTTGAGGAATACTTCGACATGTTCTACTCCATCTCCAAACTGGGTATGGTTGTCACCAGATTGTTTCTGACAGCGGTTTCCAAAATGAGATCTATTTAAAAATACAGCAGTCAAACATGTCTTGAGGATTGGGAAATGCATGGATACAGTATTATCTGAACCAAATCCAGTGTCTGGTCAACATTAGGATAACTTCTAGACAGTTTTTAACTTGGGAGACAAAACTGTGACTTTTGACCTGAGGTCAGAGCATTTAGTCACCTAATCACCTTTAAGACCAAGGAATTTTGATTTCAATTACTAATTTGTATGACTTGAAGCAGTGCTGGACTGCAAGGACCAGATTGTTTTTAGAATATTTTTTTCTTACTGCACCTTTGAACTTAAATTTAGCTCCAACCACTTACTCGAAAACTTACCAAAACTTGTCCACACCTTTCACTCTGTGAAAATTAAATGTAGGCATAGTGAATGAACCCCACTCCACCCCCCCCCAAAAAATGACATCACAGCGGTAGAAGCCGTCAAAAAAATAAATAGTGGAAAATTAAGAAGGCCAGAATCTCTTATGGGTCTCAAACAATATATATATATTTCAAAATCAAATAACAAAACCAAAACACAAATGTCAAGGATATCAAAGGAGGTTTTGAAATTATTATGGGATGAAAACAGGACCTACAGTTTAGCGACCATTTAGTGGCAAAGTTTGAAGTTTGCCAATTTTTACATTTTCCCACAATATAGGAAAAGAAACTTTTGTTCAAGCAATCTTCACGAAGTTTCACACACATTCCACCAGATTAACACAGCTGAAGTTTTGTTGACCTTTGACCTCAGGAAGAGTTCGCCATCTTGAAATTAAGAAAAAAAAATCATCTTTAGTACCCTCTACAGATTTAAACTAGGGATTTTGATCTATCTCCGCCTTGTGAAGCTGCTTGGGAAATACAACTATTGGATTTTGAACAGTGTTAGCATGGCAAGACTGCAAAAGTTGCATCACCCTGTTGCTCACACATTTTTTACTGGATTAACGTGAACATTTGAAACATGAATCACTGGCTCAAGCAGAATAAAACAAAATGACATGTGGCAGTGGTTAGCGCTCCTGCCTCACAGCAAGAAGGTTCCCGGTTCAAGTCCTGGCTGGGGGACCTTCCTGTGTGGAGTTTGCATGTTCTCCCCGTGCATGCGTGGGTTTTCTCCGGGTACTCCGGGTTCCTCCCACCGTCCAAAAACATGCTTCATAGGTTAACTGGTTACTCTAAATTGTTTCTAGGTGTGAATGTGACCGTTGTGGTTGTGTGATTGTGGCCCCTGCGACAGACTGGTGACCAGTCCAGGGGTGTACCCTGCCTTCGCCCATGAGTAGCCGGGTTAGGCTCCGGCAAACCCGTGACCCCGAAAGGGATAAAGCGGAAGTGGAAAATGAATGAATGAATGTTAGGAGTTTGAGATGTGGTTATCAAAAAAATTTCAAAATAAATGTTTTTTTTACATAAATGTGTCATTTGCATATTTGACCAGGGTGATTGGGGCTAGAGGGGAGAGTGAGGGCCGTATAGCAGCTGCTCAGCCAGTATGTGCAGGTTAAAAAAGGGGGAGGCAGGGATGGCTAGCGCCTGCTGGCCTTACAATGCCACTTGCAGCTTTGATTTTATTTTGTTTTATGAAGTCTTTCTCCTCCACTTGAGAAAGGTTCCAGATCCCTGCCACGACTCTGCGATTTTAAGACATTGTTTTTGAATGAGAGACTGTCAAAATCCCAAGATAAAGCAGCTGTGCTATCAGCTGAAAATTCCTTTCTAGCTTAGAAACATTGTTTGTTTATTTTTTCCTGTTATTGAGTTCCACTGTCACCTTAGTAGATGTTGAGTCTTAGTGTATGAAAACATGCGAGCACCAATCCTTCAGACCTTCTCTATGCTCCCTGATCCAGATCAGATTGCCATCCCTGACTTTGGGACTGGTGCCATGGAGAACTGGGGTCTGGTCACCTACAGAGAGACCAACTTGCTGTATGACAACAGAGAGTCATCCTCCTCAAACAAGCAGCGAGTGGCCAGCGTCATTGCCCATGAATTGGTCCACCAGGTAAGTCTGATGGGCTCAAGACTGTTTGCACAGCTGACACAAAGAAAAGAGAAAGTGACTATTTGTATTCAAATGTACAAAATGTTTATTTTAGTCAGGAATGAACAGCTTCTTCTGCCACAGAGTATCTGTCAAAAATCCATGTGTGGTTTGTGAAAAAACTGGTGTTTTCATAATTACAATGATGTGAATCCATAAACACAAATCATGAATCAGGAACCAGATCAGGTCCTTATAGATGGGAAATTGAGGGGGCAACAGTCAGGAGGAAGTGGATATGTTACTGAAACTTTACGAAGAACCTCCATCCATCCATCTTTTGAACTTGCCGAATTCATTTTGGAGTCACTGCGTTGCTGGAGCCTATTGCAGCCTCTGTGGTGCAAGGACGGGGTACACCTTGAACAGGTCACCAATCTGTCACAGGGCCACGAACATTCCTTTGTTTTTACTCCTCCTGGATACAATAATGGATCACCTGGTCTGATCCAGAGCTGGTTTCCTCTGATGGTCCTACTGGTTTGGCATTAAAGTTTACTTGAACTCTGGTGTGGAGGACAAACATGAATTTATCAGCAATTTAACTGTTAAAGAAGAGGCTTTAATTCAAAGTTAAAATCTATCTCTTGCAGTTTTGGGCAAAAATGACCCAAAGTCATCAATTCAGGATGGAATACGGTAATACTTTATCCAGAGAGGGTTCTTTGCCGTGTGCTTCTGACTGGCACACAGAAAAACATCTTCCATATTTATCAATTGCATTAATTTTTTTGCCTCATTTAGCCTACTGTCATTTTATCAGTCTAATTTTATATAATTAGTTTTTTACTTTTGCTTGCTTCCAGTGGACTGGATTCTTGTGTTTTCGTGCATGTTAGTCAGTCTGCTCTCGTTTCCTACAAATACCATCAGCAGCAGATTTGGTTTCCTAGTGAGTCTCCTTATCTGCTTGAACAATAAAACTGATATTTTTTATCACCTTTGAAGAACGGCAGGTTATCTGAGAGGAGATAAACATGCCTAATGATCTCCAGATAAGACTGTCCTGCAAATTACAGCGGCAGATTCTTGTGATTTTCTGAAGAATGAAGTCTCACTCTAAACAAGCCTTGTGAGATCTGCTGATCTCATTCAAAGCATTCGAGTACATCATCTGTTATCACACTGAGTGAATAGGGGAAGCGGAATTAAAGACTAAAAAATCAGCGCGCATTCATTTAAGTGTTGAACCTGAGTTCACAGGAATGTGGATTTTGGATTCCTCTGTCTCAGCACAAGTTCAAAACTGTGAAAACAGGAGTGACATTCCTCCTTTTTTAATTGCTTTCTATACTTCTTAGTGTAGCCTGCTGTGCTGTTTTATCGACTCTGTAAATGTGTAATGTCCAGAGAGCTTTCACAGCTGCAGCAAGCAATAAATAATCCTCTGCTAAGAAACATGACAGTTCAGAGGAAGAGCAGAAGGGAGCAGAGTCCAGATCTATAAATGTTTGAGAGCTTTATGAAGTCAGCCTTACTGTTGCAGGAGTTTCTGCAGCTCACGTGTCAGAGCTTCGCTTCATAACTGCTCCATAAAGTTTAATGGCCCCCCAAAGGTTACAGGATTTATGAGCTGATTTTACTTTGTACTTTGAAGCTCTTTCACATGAAGCACCTAATCAGGTGAGGGGATGGAGTCTCTCATTTTTAAGGGTGAAACTTGTTCTTAATGCCTAGTTCTGGTTCCAAGAACTTTACAGGCATTTGGTGCATTACATACCCACCCCAACCTCATTTCATTGAGGGAAACAAGTAGTTGAACCCTCTTGCCAGAAAGATTTTGTACTTTGTGGCAAAACCACTAGCACAGAGGTCAGAGGTTTTTTTGTAGTTGATATCAGGATGGATTTGGGTCCATTCTTCTTTACAAATTATTTCTAAATCATTAAGACTGTTGCTTAGCAACTCTGAGCTTCAGATCTCTCCATAGGATTGAGGTCCAGAGACTGGCTGGACCACTCCATGACCTTGATATGATTCTTCTTCTTCAGCCATTCCTTGGTTGTCTTGGCTGGATGTTTTGGGTCATCATCCTGTTGGAGGACCCACCCACCACCCATTTTAGGCCTCCTAGCAGAGGGAAGGAGGTTCTCACTCAGGATTTGACGGTACATGGCTCACCACCCTCATGGTGAAGTAGCCCTGTGCAGAAAAAACACTCAAACTATAATGTTTCCACCTCCATGCTTGACAGTTTTGTGGCAGTACAGGGAAGGTGTTCTTAGGGCCATAGCCAGCATTTCTCTTTCTCCAAACACAACGGGTTAAGTTGATACCAAATGGCTCCATTTTGGTCTGAAATTCCACAGCACCTTCTCCCAATTACTCTCTAAATCATGAATGTGTTTACTGGCAAACTTCAGGAGGGTCTGCACATTTGGCTTCTAAAGCAGGGCTACTTTCCAAGCACTGCAATATGTTAAACCATTGCAGCGTAAAGTATTACCAATGGTTTTCTTGGTGACTGTGGTTCCCAGTGCTTTGAGATCTTTAACCAACTCCTGCAGTGTTTTTTTAGGCCTATTTCTCACAGCTCTCATGGTCATGGAAACCCTCCCAGGTCAGATCTGGTTTGGAGCCCCAAACCTATAGGTGGATTGATGGTCATGTTTTTGTATTTCGGCTCAATTGCACCAACAGTTGTCCCCTTAACCCCAGTTTCTTTGCTGATGGTCTTGTAGTCCATTCCAGTCTTATGCAGGTTTACATTCTTCATCCTTCAGTCCACTGAAAGCTCTTTATTCTTTCCATGTTAGCAAGTTTGGAGTCTGACTGATGGACTGATTCTGTGGACAGGTGTCTTTTATACAGTTCAAACAGGTGTCTTCACTTCAGTTGACGAGTTAATCAGGAGAATCTAACTGGTCTGTGTGAACCAGAACACTTATTGGTTGCCAGGGGATCAAATACTTATTTCCCTCAATGAAATGCAAATAAATATATATACATTCTTTACAGTAGATTTGTTGATTTGTGTTGTGATGTTATATCCCTCACTGTTCAAATGAACCCAACATTAAGATGGCAGACTGTCCATTTCTTTCTAAGTGGGCAAACCTGCAAAATCAGCAAGACATCAAATACTTTTTTCCTCCAATGTAATAGAGAGCCTGCTGCTGGGTATGAATAGTTCCGTATCCAATAGTCCAATAGCTCAGTCTTGGACCCACTTTTAGACTGGGTGGGGGATATGCCCTTTCAATGAGATGGAAAGCCTCTCAGCTTTTAACTACCCATCCTTCATCCACACCTGCTTCCTCCTGGGGGGTCATGGTATCACTGGAGGCTGTCCAAGTGATCCCACAGCAAAAGTTCTCTAGACAGGTTTACATTTTTTTTTTGCATTTTCTGCCGTTAGTGCACCCACACTTGTGGGAACAGAGATGTTCCATTTCTCTTGGAGGTGCCGGTTTTCTCTTCTGTACAAACACTTCATTCTCCTCATATGTCTGGTCTCCTCAGTGGTTTGGGAACATTGTCACCATGGATTGGTGGGACGACCTCTGGCTGAATGAGGGCTTTGCCAGTTTCTTTGAGTACATTGGTGTGGAGAAAGCGGAGCCATCCTGGGGCATGGTGAGTCCAGATCGTTATGTGAAACTGTTGCTGCTGGGATCTTCTGAAGCCTGTGTGTCCTACATCAGAGAGACATCATGATCATCAGCGACGTGCTTCCTGTCATGGTGAATGATGCCCTCCTCTCCTCCCACCCTATCATTGTGGACGTGTCCACCCCGGCAGAAATCACATCCGTGTTTGACGCCATCTCATACAGCAAGGTAACAGGGTGCCTCCCCTCCCCTCCCACTCCAAGCTGAAAGGTTCTTTAAGAACAAACTAGACTAAAAAGAAACTTCCTCTTTAAATGCATGTGGGAAGACCAAGAGCAAACAAGTAAAACATCTGATAAAATTTTGCAGTAACTGCATGAGCTGATGATCACAGACAGACAGAGGATTGGAGGTTGAGGTTTAATGCAAAACAATCTGATGCTAACTTTAAAGCTCCAAATGTAAAACAGATGCTAAATTAGCAAATACAATTCTAAACTGTTGGATGAATATTAAGCAATTAAAATGTTGATACAAATGCTACAATAACTGCTAGAAATTGTCTAAATTAATGCTGAAGTAGCAATATATACCATAATATAGCTCTAAAAAATGATTATTAAAAAATAATAAACAAAAACAAACACATTTTGCAAAAGAAAAAGCAAAACATTGTATAAAATGCTCGAAGATTATATAATAAAGAGAGTTGTCTTTGTGAATGATTTATTCTAATCATTTATCTAAAATGTAAATGAAAATAGAAAACCATAAAGAATCATTATCAGCAGATCAAAAGGACCCAACATCTTCTGAGTTATACAAAAACAGTTTGAATGATCATTTTAGATGAAACTGTCTTCACTTTGAAAGAACAGGATTTTTATAAATCTAAAGGGCTTATTATTCATTGTCGTGGCTCGTCAAGTCGTGGCTTTTCAGCCCAAAAGTTTTCTAAAACAATCCAATTTATAAATTAAAAGAAGTAAAGAGAAAAAAAAACAGGTTTCTGGTTAAGCTTGTTAGCCAATCAAGTACAAAAGTGGAAATTGTTCTTTTATTTGTACTTTTCATGAGTTTAGGTAAGGTAAAATATAAGCAACCTTTTATTGTATATATATAAAGTTTTAATAAAACAATAAAAAAACTAAACCAAATACTAAACCAAAAAAAGTATTGGTGTTTGGTCTTTTGGGGCAGCCGTGGTGCAGCGGTAGGGCAGTCGACCTGGAAGATTGCAGGTCCAATTCCCTCCTTGCCTGCCTTTCCTGCACCCCACATTTCCTCTGGTGGAAGGTTGGCACCAGTGTTCGGCAGCAGAGCAGCCATCAGTGTGTGATTGTGTGTGAATGGGTAAATAGGACTGTGACTAAAGCGTTTTGGGCCTTCAAGAAGGTAGAAAGTACTATATAAGTATTTGCCATTTACCAGTTTACTAGTAGCGTATTAAAAGGAAGTTTTGTGCAACACCAACAATAAAAATCCTCTAAAAAAAGTATGCATTCATAAACTAATGATCTTTTGTTTTAATATTAAGATTACAGAAAGCACAGATTCATGTAAAATCTGAACATTAAATTAACGACAGACAAACACAAAGTACTTTATGGTCACACCCCAATTAAACAACTACACTGCTGAACGCTGATATCTTCCAGAAGTAATGTGGGGGGTTCAGTGTCTTTCCAAAAGACATTTTGACACATTGACAAACAAGGAAGGAGGTGAACCTACAATCTTCCAATGAGAGGTCAACCGCTTTACCACTGCACCACGGCTGCCCTACATGACTTTTCAAATGGAAAGTGAGGATATGTAATACAAATGTCAAGAAAGTAAAAAAAAAAAAAAAATAAACCATGACTTTATTAGCATATACTGAGTAAACTGAAGAGACAATCAAACCACTTAACATTGGATCTGAAATTGAACAGGAAATATGTAAAATACAATGATGTTGAGGATAAAAATGATTAAAATGATTAGAATCAAACATAAATTGCATTTATGGAGCAGGTGTATGGAAACATTTATTTTATTATTTGTAGGTTTTACATCTCTTGACGGCAGGTGATGACAAGTGTGGCACTGCTTCACCTGTCTCTCCCCACATCCGTAGTGGAAACACATTTAAATAAGGATCTAAGAGCTCCCAAACTGCCCCAATCATTATTGGGCTGGAAACTGCCCAATCTGGCAGCAGTGCCTCTGCTTGCTTTCTTGCAAGTCAACTTGCTGCTGAATAGAAAACTCAATTGCTGCAGAGGGATAGTGGAGGATGAAACACTTCCACATGATCAGTCTTAACATGCTCACACAGCAAACGCAATTCACGCGGCAGAGGTGACCAGTTTCAAAGTAATTGGTCAATGGTTTAGACACGAATTGAGGTTCTGCGGCGTAAATTGAGTGGCTGGTCTGGACACAGCGCAAATTACCAGTAGCGCAGCCAGAGTAAAAAAAATCTAAACTAACTCTGGGGAGGTTGCCACGTCAAACAATCAAGGACTCAACTTTAGGTACGTGACGGTTTCAGTGACATTGGTAGAATGCACATCCAATATATTCTGAACCTGATGTATACCTTTCGGGTTGGTGGAGTTTCCTGAACCCGTCCCGCTACTGTTGGGCGACAGTCTGTTGCAGGGTCCATGGAGCTATAGCGTTCACACACCCTATGCCGACCTACCAGGAGACAAGCTGGCTGCCAGACAGAGATCCCCTGCGGGATGGAGAGACAGCCTGCTCAGGCCTCCTGAACTTTGTGTTTTTTCTTATTTTCATCGAGACAGTTTTAATTTTTATTAAATTGAATTTTACTCTTGTTTTCACATAATTTCTGTTTAAAAACTATGAAAAATTCATGGATGAATAAATCCTTTGCTGACAACCCTTCAGCATTGTGTGGGTACTTATCTTTATAAAGTGACCAACCCTTTCGTGGGTCAGCTGCCCCGGTTCCAATCCGCACATGGCTTTCGTAGTTCATTGATTCTTTTTTCCTTTTTTTTCCCCCACTAAATTATTCAACACACATTACTATAAATATTAATTAAAAATATCAGGATAGTTCTTCGGATTTAAAACGTCATTGGGATGTATCTTTTATAGCCAGAATAGCCGAAAAAGCTAGCATAATGCTAAAATAACAGCTAAATGCCATGATAGCTCAAAAAACCCAGTAGACTCCAAAACAGCTAAAAAGCTAGCTAATAGCTAGTTTAACTATTAGCTAAATGCCTAATTAGTTTGAAAAACTAGAAAAATGTCCAATTTAGCCAAAACAGCTAGCATTTGCTAAAATTACAGCTAAATGCCAAATTAGTCTAAAAAAACCTCTTTCGTCGGCTCAAGCTTTCGCAGCGTCCAACAAATTCTGAATGCACAGTTTGTCAGGCACAATCCAGCTTATAACATGGTCACTTACAAAAGAAATAAATATTCAATCAGTTTTTAGTTATTTTTGTGATCTTGTCATTCTTGTTATTTTTTTAGGTTTAGATAACTTTTTCACAAAAAGAAGACTATATGTAGCCCGTTGTCATGGTAACACAATACGTCACTGAGCCGGCAGACCTCGATAGCAGCGGCAAAGATTTATACGATTTGTATGATTTATTGTCACAATAAATTAAATAAAGCATCAGTAAGGTTAATCTCTTACTGCTTGCTTTTGTCCAGAAAATGAAGCAAAAAGTTTTTTTTGAAGAAGCCTGCACATATAAAACAATGTAACCAGAATTTCTTCCGTAACACCCAACACCCAATCAGATATGAATTTTCACCCAGACCATTTAAAGTGTAGAAACAATTTGTTTCTTATGGATGTACAACCAGCATTTTTGTTTTCTTGGAGTAATACTGCAGACATTAAAGTATTTTCAGTTTTGCTTATCTTCCTGTTGATGTGAAAGTTTCTGTTAAAAAAGGGGATTTGAAGATTCCATAAGCCTTTTTCGATTGAGTAAAAAAGCTGTTAAAAAAACAGTAGTTGGTTGAATAGAAAAAATGTTGAAGAGTTATGAAGTTGAAACTTTCAAGCAACAATCTCCTAAAATCTCCTATAAATGAGCTGAATAGATAAAGCAGCTGAAGAGCTACGGACATCCAAAAAGTGTACTGAAGAAAAATGGATCACCATGGTGTGAATGCTACACAGCATTCAGACAACAAGCAAGAATCTCCTGAAGGAGCTGAACCTTTTGGGACCAGAAGGTTAAACCAGCTGAAAGCATGAAGGAGGTTGAACTGCAGAGAAAAGTAGAGAGGGATCTGAAAAGCGTTGACTGTGTTCAGTAGCAAAAGTGACGAGGACTCTCTTCTTCCAGGGAGCTTCTGTTCTAAGGATGCTGGAGGACTGGATGGGCAGGGATGCATTCAGGAATGGCTGTCGGGTGAGCCTCAGACTCACAGATTCATGACAGAATCAGCTTAGTTAGTGATGAATGTTTTGTCTCTTATCTTTCTAGAAATACCTGAAAGACTTCTACTTCAAGAATGCAAAAACTGGAGACTTCTGGGCCTCTCTTGCTGAAGTATGATTTTCAACAAGCTTATTACTGGTTGGCAAAAGTTGTTGCCATAGAAACAATGACTCAGAGTAATTCGGATCAATCACTGCTTACTGACGCCGTCTGGCTCCAACATGTCGGCTTTCAAATTGCAAAAAAATGACAACTGAATTAAAATAATTTTGTTGGTGCATGAAGTAAGCCATTTTCTATGGGTGATGTCACACTCACTCAGTCCAGTTCTCATATACAGTTGGTGGTCAGTAGAGAGTGTAATACTGAATTGGAAATGATGCATTGCGTCTCCTGCTAATCATAGCCAACATGTCTTGTCTTAGTGGAAGGACAGGTCAGCTGGGAAACCTAGGGGTGGATCCAAAGTTTTCTATTTTTCTGTTTCCTTCAGTTGCTCTTCCAACAGTGACACATTTCAGTGTGGCATGAGTAATACCAACTGGTCCACTGTGATGAGGAGAAAGTTGATTCTACAAACAAATGCATACCGCCTCCACCTGTGACCATGAGCTGCTGTTGTTCATGAGCAGTCAAGATCACTGGTGCAGGCAGAAATGAGCTACATTCCTCAGAGATGGAATGAGAACCTCAACCATCCCAAAATGCCAGTGCAGAGCCTTCCTACATATGGAGAGGAGCTGTTGAGGTGGTTGTGGAAAACATCCAGCTTTCCCAGTCCATGTTCAACCAGAAGGAAGCCTGGGAACGCCTCACTGCAAAGAAGAAGTATGTGGCCCAAATGACCTGAGCAGAACAGTGGAAGTTTGCCAGCTTGGATGAATTAATCTTGAATGATTATTAAATGAGAGACCTACTGGCCGCAGTGCAGCTGTTATTCAGTAATGTTAGACATAGAACTGATGTGTTTGCTTCTCTCACTCAGGTGAGCGGGCTGCCCATCGCAGACGTTATGGACACATGGACTAAACAAATGGGTTATCCTGTGTTGCATCTTTCTAGCTCAGACACAAATGCCAAACTAAGCCAAAAGCGTTTCCTATTGGACCCCAACGCTGATGCCACCCAGCCACCTGCACCTTTTGGGTATGTGATGTTTCAGAGGAACCTTCAGTATGAGGTAAGATAGCTGTCAAAAAGAAACGTGTTCATAAAGAAAAAGTTGTATTCATAAATGTAAATTTATATTTTGTGCACAACTTTGTGTTTAACTTTTAGTTTAACGTTTCACGTGTCTGTTTTGAATACGATTTGTCTTTCTTTTGAATACAACTTTTCTTTGTCGTGAATACATATTTCTCCTGTAAAATCACTGTCAAAAATACGTCACGGGGTCACAGGCATAAACATCGAGTCCCGGAGCATCGATTCTTCCAACTGCGCATGCGTGATAAAGTTTATTTATTAAAATAAAATAACATAGAACTTTTAGCAATTTTAGTGATCACATAATGAGAATATTATCTTGATAGCCATAGCTCTGTAGAAAAGTAGATAAAATATATTTTTTTAAAAACAGTGATCTCCAGCCGCATTTTATTGTTTTCAGGCTACAACAAGCGATCGTGTAAACAATGCTGCAGAGGGTCGTTTTAGAACCAGAAGTGTTGGAAAACAGCCTAGAAAGACGTATGACTCCACTCATTCATTGTAAAATAAAAACATGTCTGCTGAAATTAGTTGATTATAAGAGGATAACGAAACCAAAACGGCTAAGCTAACTTGAAGCTAAAGTATGCTAACGGGCAGCCGACTGTTGCGGCAGTAACAACAAACAAAAAAAGAAAATTTAAAAAGTCTTTAGGATCAGAATACCTGAATACTGTCTTTCTGTTTCTAATTGTTTTAACTATTGTTACGGTCGGCTGCCAGTTAGCCTACTTTAGCTCTGAGTTAGTTTAGCTGTCCTTGTTATTTCCATCCATTTTCTTAGCCCACTGGCTAACTCCACAGTGCTGCCAGAGCCTGTGGTGGGTGCAGCCACCTCTCCTGTCCCGGGTTGCTGCCCGGCTAAGCAGGGATCCCCCACGCTAAAATGCTGCCGCTGGCTGGTGTTGTGCCAAGGTACTTTCCCCCTGCCAGAACCATGTCTGAGACTGGGGGAAACAAATTCTGGCAGGGAGAACATATCTATACACACAATGGCAGGCAGAACGGGAGCAGCAGAGAGACAGGGATCCCTCTGCCGCCTGCTCGGGCGTTTTTATTTTCTTTAATCATTTTCTTATTAACATCTCTTTTTTTGCCACCACTTCTGGGTCAGTTTCATTGTTTTTACACTCCACTGATGTCACCTGGCAAATAAATAAATTAATTTTTAAAAAGCGGCAGGACGTGGCTGTTTATATCTTTTCTTCTATCGCAGCAACGGTAACAATATAATTTTCCTGCCAGGGGATCAATAACATTCTAAAAAGTTTAATTCTTCCATTCTCATTCAGATGAATCAATGCTCCGGGACTCGATGTTTATGCCTGTGACCCCGTGATGTATTTTTGACAGTGCTTTAACAGGAGAAATTCGAATTCAAGACAGCAAGAGTCGTATTCAAAACAGACATGTGAAACGTAAAACTAAAGGCTGTATTCATATTTTTTCTGCAAAGGTGTGCACAAAATATACATTTGTGCACAACTTTGTATCTTTGAATACAACTTTTTCTTTATGAATACAAATTTTTCTTTATGAATACGTTTCTTTTTGACAGTTTCCTTACCCCATACTTCAGAGTGGATGAGGGAGCAGTTACTGCACTGAGGTTGTTGTAAAGTAAAAGAGGTCGCTCCAAAGGTCTTCATATATGCAGAGTAAGGTTGTTTTCTCCATGAAAGAGTCCTGTTAAGTTAGCATGACAGGACAAAAGGGAAAATATATAAGTTTCTTGATCAGATCTCACTGAGGTTGTTTTGGTTAAACATTAGACAAATAACCAACTGACTGGAGTCCTGGTATGGACAATAACAGGAAAAGATCAGAGACTTTATGACCATCATGACGCTATTCTCTGGTTTCATCAATCCATCCTCTGAACCAGCTGAATCCCTTTTGGGGTCACTGTTGCTGGAGCCAACCAAGCTACTGTTGGAAAAGGTGGACTACAACCTGAACAGGTCGCCAGTCGGTTGCAGGGCTTCTGTAATTCTTTAACTAAAGAATCTTCTCACAGCCAAAACTTCAGGACAATCCTCTGTCTTCTTGCTGAATCATCTAACCACTGTTTTCCACCCTGTAAATCACCAGATTCTTCTTTTGACCATTACAAACTAGACATCGGAAAGTTCTGGACCTGCTTACATCCATTTTATTAATGAGAACCTTAAATGGGCCATACCATGATTTTCTTAAGTCTTTCAGAGTAAACTATATCTCTATGTATGATCATGAATTAGCTTTTGAACACAAAAAAATTAATTATTTGTGAAATCCAAATTATTTTTGTGGACTCTTTTCATACTAGGGAGTAAAACAACTTGGTCTCTGAGGCACCGCCTTTTGCTCCTTGACGGTCCCGCCCATTTCATGACGTCATCCTAGAGCTGGCGTCAGTGGGCCTGTGCGTGTCAAGGCATCCAAACAAACAACATCCAAACTTTTTGCAAAGATGGATGTGTATATTGGGCATATAAAGTTTTACAAATCACTAGCTCTGCAGAGAAAGTGTGTGTGTGTGTGTGTTAGCCTGGGGGCGGTGCTTGCGGCATTGACACTTCCTGAAGGGGCTGTCCTTAATTTATCATGTAAGCTTGTGAGAACCCGCTGGTTTTTGTAGGTAGGTATGGGGTAAGGATACTGTCAATGAGAAATGTATTCATAAAGACAAAGTTGTGCACAAACTAATACTTTGTGCACAATTTTGCAG
>BSAI01000101.1:6204976-6228410 GCA_036245035.1 Adrianichthys oophorus
CATTTAACGTCTGTTTTGAATACAATTTGTCTTTGTTTTGAATACAACTTTTTGTTGTCTTGAATACAAATGTATCCTGTTAACAAAACTTGTCAAAAATACGTGACAGGGTCACGGGCATATACATCAAGTCTCGGCAGCAGCGGCAACCAGGGCCCCCCAACATCCATACTGTAGGGCCAATGGAGAAGATCCGCCCACCCAGCAGTCCAACCAAGCACCAAGACCAGGGCCCACAGGACCGCCACACGAGCCCACAACTCCTGTGAGCAGTGAGGCACAAGAGCACAGAAAGTGCAAGCTCTAGCCCAGCCAGAAGAGCAGCCCTCCCACTGCGCCAATAAGTGAGCCTCAAGGCGCATGCTCAATCTGTTGAATCAATGCTTCAGGACACGATGTTTATGCCTGTGACCCCATGACACATTTTTGACAGTTTGTTAACAGGAGAAATTCATTTTCAAGACAAGCAAGAGTCGTATTCAAAATAAAGATAAGTATTCAAAACAAAAATGTTGTGATCATATTTTTTCTGCAAAGTTGGGCAAAAAGTATTAATTTGTGCACAACTTTGTCTTTAAGAATAATGTAACAGACGTTCTGTAATGTAACAGACGTAACATTACAGAAGACATCTACTCCACTTCCCAGCATGCAGTTATGTTTTCTTCATCATCAGAAAATCAGTCCTCTGATTTTTACTGTGATTTTCTACCAGGCCCATCAGTAATTTCTACTCTGACATTTTTGTCAGAGCACTAACTTTGGATAGTGTTTAAGTGGAAAATTCTGAAGGTGCATTCACACTAAACATGATTAGCAGGGCCAATTTGCGTGTCCCTCCCCTCCTTCACCGCGCAAGGAATTTGATGCTTGCTGTGTGTCGAAAAATGTGTTCCCTAAGCTCTCTGCCTTGGCCCCGTGTGGGAGGAGCTACCAGCTAATGTTTTTAGCCTGATTGCTACACGGAGCTGTGTCTGTTTATCTCATTTACAATGCATGGGAGACACATGATGTTTCGAGATCAGGTTTATTTATTAACTCTAAGAGCTCTACAAAACATCAGTGATCATGTGTCCATGTTTGGGTTCATGAAAATATTTAGAGTCTTCCGGAAGCGACAGTGAGTTTCTCTCCTGCTGCTGTGTCTGATTGACGGTCCTTCTGTGGTGTTTCCGTCTCTCTCTGACGGAGTTCAAATGCTTACTGTCCCGCATTAACATAATAGGGCAAAAATAAAAGCAAGAATAAAATGAGGAGAACTTATTTTTATTATTGTCTCAATGAAAATAAGAAAAACATCATAAAGTTCAGGAAGCCTGAGCAGACTGCTTTCCCATCCAGCAATATCTGGCCGCAAACTCCTCTTCCGGGAGCCGACATAGTAAGAGTGTCCACTACAGCTCCATAGGTCCTGTGACAGACTCTCTAAAGTGTACCCGTCTTTGCCCAGCAATAACCGGGACGAACTCTGGAAATCCCGCTGCCCAGAAAGGGATACAGCGGGTTAAGAAAATGAATGGAAGTTCAGGAGAACTATGGATCGATCCACCATATTGGATGTTTTCTCCCTGCTGTCACTGAAAACTTAATGTGCCCAAAGTTGAGTCCCTGTTGGTTGAGGAGACGGAGCCACCTCCCCAGAGTTCAGATTTTTTTTAAAACTCTGGTCAGCCGTGCCGGCCGCTCAATTCATGCCACAGAACCTCAATTCGCGTCTAAACCATTGACTTTACATTGAAATTGACCGCCTCCATTGCGCGAATTGCGTTCGGTGTGTAAGCACCTTGAGATCTGGATGAGAAAAAATAAAACTCGTTCAAAGTTCAAATGATTTATTAGGCAAAAGACAAAAAGATACACACAACAGTGAGCATGCAGAGAGATCCTGGGAAAGACAAAGACACACATTAAAGTATAATAAAAGAGTATAATATGAAATTCCATCACAGTATCTGACCGTTTTTGATTGTCATGAACCTCAGTATAAGTTGCTTTGGATAAAAGCGTCTTACAAATGACTTCATGTAAATGTAGCTTCAAACACATCTAGATGCTTTTAAAGTATGTCTGCTTTTGAAACTCTAAATATTCCTGGAGGGACTGAAATGACCATTTTTAGGATATTATCCAATTCAGTTTCTTTTCTACATATTGAGCCAGTTCCCAGCAATGATTATCTGAAGGTGTCGCAAAAAAGCTGGAATAATTAAATGGAGTAAATGTTGAATCCAAGTCCATAAATGTAAATCTGGTCAGAGGAATGTCTTCATCAGCAGCTTTTGTATTTTATGATTTCATTTTCAAACTCAGCTTTGCTTTTATGAAAAATCCAATTCAAGGCTGTTCACCTTTAGATTCTTGTCTTACATCTGACTTGTTTCTCCCACCGGGGTTTTATTGTTTTTTTTTTTTTCAAACCCTCTGTAATCAGGATCTTCATTCTTTCCATTTAATCTCAAGTTCCAGTACAATGCACTTTAGAAATTCTGACATTTGTCTGATTTTTTGTGTACTCATGACAACTTTTGTGTTTTCAAAGATACAAGTGGACAATCCCTGTCAAATGGCACTCTGTGCAAAGCAACAAGAACATGTCTATCATGTTTGACAAAGACAGCACAGGTGACTCCTCAATTCTTCTGTAACAGTGACAAAGATCAAGATTCATGGTCACATTATTTGAAGGTTGCCTAAGCACTTTTGCAAGAAAATCTTTGGTGGGGGACTGCAAATAAATATTTACCAGTTGTCTGTTTTACTTTTTCACTTTTGTTACATCACTTCTATAGTAGTAACACCTGGACTTATATATAAAACCTGCTTAATTCATATGGAAGCAAGCATTTTATACTAGTGTTAATTTGGAGCTAGATTTACAAAAATCTAATGTTTTATGCACTGAAGTAAAGTAGGTAAATGAACACAACGACAAATTTAAATGACATTTTTTAAATCTATATTTTTTTATAACCTCATTTGAAGTTTTTTCTCACTGAAAACAGGACTCGCCGCACATGCAGGAAATCGAGCTGGTTTATATTCTTTAAAATAACTGATTTTAAAATGTTTATAACCTCTACTATAAGAATTTATTTGAAAAAAATGTTCTGCAATGTCAGAAAAACTAAAAACTGTGTGTGTTGGTACATGCTAAAAAAAACCTTAATGTTGTTTCAGAGCTTGAACTCATGGATTACTCACCTACAACTGATGGCCTGCTTAAGGTTAACAACGACCACATAGGATTCTACAGAGTCAACCATGACGACCACATGTGGACTGACATCAGCCAGCAGCTGATGTCTGACCTCTCGGTATGCAAACACACATACACTTACACACAGACATATCACACTTGTATTTCTGTCATTGTGTAGGGTTCCCATCGGCATAGGGTCTTTAATGGCAGCTTACCCAAACCATAAATCTAATTCAAACCTACCGTCCTTCCAAACACTCGTTCCTTATAAATGCTTGTCAGCTGTGAGCGCCCCAAATTGTGCTGCTGCCAGATCTTTATGCCGCGCCCCCGCTCAAATCATGCTGCAGGACTTCAAGTCGGGTCTGTACCATTGAGTTAACATTGAAACTGATCGCCACAGAATAATGGCAGACAATGCTCCAGGAAATTCTGTCCATCAAGATTATGAACAGAACCGGTGATAAAAGGCAGCTCTGCTGGAGTCCAGCATGCACTTATGACTGTTTATGTGAACCAAGCTCCTGCTCTGGTCATAGAGAGACCGGACCGCCCTCAGTCAGGCTCCACAGGCACCATGGGGGACGTAGTCAAACGCCTTCTCCAAATCCACAAAACACACATGGACTGGATGAGCAAACTCTCACTTAACTTCCAGCACCCTAAAGAGGGTGTAGAGCCGGTCAACTGCTGGTAGCTCAGGTGGTTAAGCGGGTCAGCCAATGATCGAAGGATTGGCAGTTTGATCCCCGCTCCCTCAAGCCAACTGCTGTGTCCTTGGGCAAGGCACTTAACCCTCCTTACCTCCAGTGTGTGGCTCCATGGGTGTGTGAATGCGTATTGTCAGAGGGGCTGTTTGGCGCACACTGGCAGCCACGCCTCTGTCAGTCTGCTCCAGGGCAGCTGTGGCTACATCAGTAGCTTACCATCGCCAAAGATGAATGAGGTGTGAATGAATAATGGATATACACCAAGGGGGCGGCCGTGGTGCAGTGGAAAGATCGGAGGATTGCAGGTTCAATTCCTGCCTTGCCCGCCCGTGTGCCGAAGTGTCCTTGGGCAAGACACTGAACCTCACATTGTCTCTGATGGAAGGTTGGTGCCAATGTTCGGCAGCGGAGCCACCATCAGTGTGTGAATGGGTGAATGGGACTGTGACTGTAAAGCGCTTTGGGCCTTCAATGAAGGTAGAAAAGCGCTATATAAGTAAACGCCATTTACCATACATTGTAAGCGCTTTGAGTGTCTGGAAAAGTGAAGATAAATCCAATCCATTATTATTATTAACTGTTCCACAACCAGGACCGCACTGTTGTTCCTGGATCTGAGGTTCGACTATCAGACAGACTCTTCTCTCCAGTATCCTGCCATAGACTTTCCCAGGGAGGCTGAGGAGTGTGATTCCCCGGTAGTTAGAACACACCCTCTATTCTTGAAAAGGGTAACCACCACACGTGTTCACCTATCCAGTGGTACTGTTCCTGTCTGCTACACAATGATGCAGAGACATGTCAGCCAAGACACTCCTCGGTGAACCTCCTCCTTACAGGTTTTCTACAAGGTCAATATTCATTACCAAAGGGGCATTGTTACAACAAATGATCAATTTACCAAACACACATTTCTCTACTTTTGTGCTACACATTTTTGCTGCATGGGTTTTTGAAATACTTCACACCAAGTTCATTTTTTGTGCAAAATGTGCAATAGATTTATATTTTTGCAGGAGTTTGATGCAGCAGACCGTGCAAGCTTCATCGATGATGTTTTTTCTCTTGCAAGGTAAAAATGTTCTCAAATTCTCAAATTCTCTTTAGAATTTAAGGGTAATTGATGGAAAAATCTAACTTTTGTTTATTTCCATCCATCAGGGCGGACGTTGTTGATTATGGCAATGCCTTTAATCTCACATTGTACCTGAAAAATGAGTCTGACTACATTGTGTGGAGCCGTGTTTCCTCCTCTATCGCCTACCTCAAAGACATGCTGTCTATTGACAATGATCTCTATGCAAAGTTTCAGGTAAAATGACCATTAAAGCTTAATCATAAAACCTTTAAGTTTAAATCATTTTAAAGTGCCTTTCTATGTCAAATAAATCATAAAGAAAATTCCTTCTACAAGTTTTATTTCAATGTTACATTTTTCTTACTTTGTCTATTGATGTTTTTAACCTTTTAACAATTTGTCCGTCTGTGTATGTCAGCTGTAAAAATGAAGGCTTCTTAAAGTCCAGTTGTAATAGATGAAGTGAATTAGTAAGTTAGGTTTAGTCCTTTTCCAGATGCTATAATTCAAAGTGACTTCAAGTTTCTTAGAGTGGAGGGTTATGTGGAATGAAACGTTCTGCCCAAAAATCATCCATTTCATGAAGTCATCCTGGAGCCGGCCACGGCAGCGTCTGCGTTTCGCCCACAAAAAAATCTGAAATTTTGCAAAGATGCATGTGCATATTGTTTATGGAGAAAGTGGGTGTTGATCTGTGGGTGGTTCTGGCAGTGCAGACTCTTCTAGGAAAGGGCTGCTCTCACTCTACATCACATTGTGAGGACACGCTTATTGTCATGGATTGGGAGGAGCTGGAGCTCAGAGAGCACGGTTTTAGTGGAATACTCAGAATTCGTGAACATGTCACAATATCACTTTGCGGTTGTTTTTTTAGTCAGGAACTAACTTTATAATACAGTTAAAAGTTGATTTTGCATGATATAGGCTCCAATGAATATGAATAAATGTAAATAAAACAAGAAATTTATAAAATATTTAATTTTTCAGTAAAACCGCTTTTGCTTTTTTGTGGACATTTGTTTGGAAGATGAAATATTTCAAATGGATGGGATGTAAAAATAAAACTAAAGATGATTAAAGCTTGTTCAAATCAAATCAAACTTTATTTGTAAATAGCAGTTTTCCACTTAATGTGACCCAAAGTGCTGTTCAAAGTAAAACCAAGTGAAGTGCTTAACACTGTGACAGCATTGCAATGAAACTTCATTCTGACTGACCATGATGAAAGCGATGATAAACACTGCTGTCATCAAATCACAGAAAGTTTATTTGCGCAGTCTTCACTGTGTGGCTTTGCCTTCGACAGAATTCAGTTTCAGAGTTTTCCTCAGTATTTCATTTCTGTTGAACTTTTGCAGAAACTTTTCAGAGAACACGTTAAAACCATCGCATCGAAGCTTGGATGGACTGACGAGGGAACACAGACAGAAAGGTAAGCAGAGCATGAATAAAGAAAATGATTGGTGCTGTTCACTGTGGTTTTCAATGCTGTTGTAGGAACTCCTGAAGAGGAAATGTTTGAACAGTGTATGACAGTGTGTGTTTGCTGTAACAATTGCTGTATTGCAGGCTGCTGAGGGAGACAGTGCTCAGTATTGCATGTCAGATGGGAGACCAGGATGCACTGAATGAAGCCTCTAACCTTTTTGACCAGTGGATTGATGGGAGTCTAAGGTTGGGCCTTGACTCTCAGCTTTAAATCTTCACATTGTGCAGAGGGATTGTTGGTAACTGGACAATTGTCCACTGTTTGACCTGCAGCAGCGTGGCGGTGAACCTGCGGCTGCTGGTTTATCGATATGGCATGAAGAACGCTGGCACTCCGGAGAAATGGAAAAAAATGTTCCAGAAGTACAGAGACACAACGCTGGCTCAAGAGAAGGACAAGCTGTTGTATGGACTGGCATCAGTTGAAAACGTGGACCTACTCTACCAGTAAGAAAAACTTTGGTTTTTGTTCAACCTCACAACAACATTACCAATTCCTTCCTCATACAAAGTGTAGTCACAATAAACAAGAATTAGATTTATTGTAGTCTTTTCCATCATAGCACTCCTCTGGTCTGTAGAAGTGAACTAAAGCTGTGATTTCATCAGCATCTTCCTTAAAAATTAAGCAGAACCAGGATGTCAACTTAATTTAGTTATGATTTACGTAGATTTCCTGTCACATACGACTCTGATCTCTTCATAATACTGATCTAAAACAGAAAAAGGCGACTTTGTTTCTTGAACATTTGTGCATAGTATGTTTTTTTTCCTTCTGGATTTTCTGTGCCTCGTGGTTCTATTTAAGTAAAGCATCCAATACCTTAACTCTTTAAGACAGAGGTCAAGAAAATGTTTCAAAAAATTCCAATTCTTTTAACACATAAAACAAAATAACAGCAAAAAAAATCACAGAGAGAAAGCTAAACAGCTCAGGAAAATGTTTTTAAAAAAGTGATTTGGAAGAAGATATGCAATTGAATTTAAGGAACATAGATAACTTTTTTTTAAAAGAAACATTTAAAAAATGCGGCGTTTTAAAATGATGTGAAAATATAAAAGTGGCAGAAACTGTTAGTTTGTTTCCCAAATGAATAGAAAGCTAAAAAGTTTATTAACCATCAAGTTCAGTGTTCCCCTCAATGAACAGCCACCTTAACGTGGTGGAGGGGAATGAGTGCTCGAGTGATCGCAGGAGCTATGGTCTGGGGCTTCTGCTCCTGGTAGGGTCTCTCATAGCAGACAGGTCCTTCCTTCATGAGAAAAAATATCAAAGATCCAGTTACGTCACCCAGATTGGTGCTACCGGGGCCTCACCCTGGAACCAGGCCTGGGGTTGGGGATCGCAGGCGAGCGCCTGGTGGCCAGGGCTCCTCCCACGAGCCCCGGTTGGATAAAACCCGAAGGATCGACGTGGGCCCACTCCCCAGTGGGCCCACCACCAGCAGGAGAGCTCATAAGGGGTCTGTGCAATGTGGTTTGGGTGGCAGTCGAAGGCGAGTGCCTTGGCAGCCTAAATCTTGGTCATGGAACTTGGCTTTTGGGACATGGAACGTCACCTCTCTGGGAGGGAAGGAGCCTGAACTTGTGCGAGAGATTGAGAGGTACCAGCTAGATACAGTTGGGCTCACCTCTATGCACAGTCTGGGCTCTGAAACTCAGTCTCTCGAGAGGGGTTGGACTCTCTACCATTCTGGAGTTGCACATGGTGAGAGGCGGCGGGCTGGGGTGGGCTTACTCGTGAGCCCCCAGCTTAGCCGCCAAGTTTTGGAGTTCACCCCGGTGGATGAGAGAGTTGCATCCCTCCACCTTGGGGGACAGGTCTCTGACTGTGGTTTCGGCTTATGGGCCGAACAGCAGTTAGGAGTACCCGGCTTTCTTGGTGTCTCTCGGAGGGGTACTGGAAAGCGCCCCAACGGGGGCCTCCATTGTCCTCCTGGGTGACTTAAATGCCCACGTGGACAATGACAGTATAACCTGGAGGGGTGTGATTGGTAGGAACGGCTTCTCTGATCTGAACCCGAGCAGTGTTTTGTTGTTGTACTTCTGTGCTCGTCATAATTTGTCCATAACAAACACCATGTTTGAGCACAAGGGTGTCCATCAATACACGTGGCATCAGGACACCCTCGGCAGGAGATCGATGATCGACTTTGCAGTTGTTTCAGATGACCTGAGGCCGTCATCACCTGTGTGATGACACTCGGGTAAAGAGAGGGGCAGAGCTGTCCACTGATCACTACCTGGTAGTGAGTTGGATTCATTGGCAGGGAAGGAGGCTGGAAAGACTTGGCAGACCCAAACGTACTGTGAGGGTCTGCTGGGAACGTCTGGCTGAGCCCTCCGTCAGGGAAGTCTTTAACTCCCATATCCGGGAGAGCTTCAAACAGGTACCGAGGGAGTCTGGTAACATTGGGTCTGAGTGGACCATGTTCTCCACCTCCATTGTCTCGCTGCTGTTCGGAGCTGTGGTCGCAAGGTCTCTGATGCCTGTCGTGGTGGCAACCCCCGAACCCATTGGTGGACACATGAAGTAAGGTATGCTGTCAAGCTGAAGAAGGAGTCCTATCGGGTCTGGCTGACTTGTGGGCCTCCAGAGGCAACTGACAGATATCGGCAGTCTAAGCGAGCTGCGGCTCAGGCTGTACTGGAGGCAAAAACTCAGTCCTGGGAGCAGTTCGGTGAGGCCATGGAGAAGGTCTATCGGTTGGCCTCAAAGAGGTTCTGGCAAACCGTCCAGCGCCTCAGGAGGGGGGAGCAGTTTTCTGCAGGCACTGTTTTGAGTGCAGGTGGGGAGCTGCTACTTCGACTGGGGACATTGTTGGGCAATGGAAGGAATACTTCGAGGATCTCCTCAATCCTGCTGACACACCTTCTCTTGAGAAAGCAGAGGCTGAGAGCCTTGGGTTGAGGCTGTCCATAATCCAAGCTGAAGTCACTGAGGTAGTCAACAAGCTCCTCGGTGGCAAGGCACCGGGAGTTGACGAGGTTTGCCCTGTGTACCTTAAGTCTCTGGATGCTGTGGGAGTATCTTGGTTAACACATCTCTGCAACATCACGTGGCAGTCGGGAACTGTACCACTGGACTGGCAGACAGGGGTGGTGGTTCCCCTTTTCAAGAAGGGGGACTGGAGGGTGTGTTCCAACTACTGGGGAATCGCACTCCTCAGCCTCACTGGGAAAGTTTATGCAAGGGTACTGGAGAGGAGAGTGCGGCCGATAGTCGAACCTCAGATCAAAGAACAACAATGCGGTTTCCATCCTGGTCGTGGAAATGTGGATCAGCTCTACACCCTTTCTAGGGTGCTGGAGGGTTTGTGGGAGTTCGCTCATCCTGTCCATATGTGTTTTGTGGATTTGGAAAAGGCATTCGACCGTGTGTCCCATGGTGTCCTGTAGAGGGTACTTTGGAGTATGGGGTCCGGGGAGCCTTACTCAGGGCTGTCCGGTCTCTGTGTGACCAGAGCAGGAGCTTGGTCCGCATAGCTGGAAGTAAGTCAGACCTGTTCCCAGTGCATGTTGGACTCTGGCAGGGCTGCCCTTTGTCACCGGTTCTGTTCATAGTCTTTATGGACAGAATTTCTAGGTGCAGCCAGGGGCCGGAGGGGGACTGGTTTGGTAACCACAGGATTTCCTCTCTGCTCTTTGCAGATGATGTTGTCCTGTTGGCTTCATCGAGCCAGGACCTTCAGCATGCATTGGAACGGTTTGTAGCCGAGTGTGAAGCGGCTGGGATGAGGGTCAGCACGGCTAAGTCTGAGGCCATGGTTCTCAACCGGATAAAGGTGGTTTGCCCTCTCTGGGTGGGTGGAGTGCTTCTTCCCCAATTAGAGGAGTTTAAGTATCTTGGGGTCTTGTTCACGAGTGAGGGAAGATCGGAGCGTGAGATCGACAGGCGAATTGGTGCTGCGTCCACCGTCATGTGGTCGCTGTACCGGTCCGTAGTAAAGAGAGAGCTAAGCCAGAAAGCAAAGCTCTCAATTTACCGGTTGATCCAATACTCACCTATGGTCATGATCATGGTCAGGTCCCGGATACAAGCGGCCGAAGTAGGGTGGCTGAACGCTCACTTAGTGATAGGGTGAGAAGCTCGGTCACCCGGGAGGAGTTCGGAGTAGAGCCGCTGCTCCTCCACATTGAGAGGAGCCAGTTGAGACGGCTCGGGCATCTGGTTCAGATGCCCCCTGGGCGCTTCCCTAGGGAGGTGTTCCGGGCATGTCCCACTGGGCGGAGGCCCCGGGGAAGACCCAGGACACCCTGGAGAGACTATGTCTCTCGGCTGGCCTGGGAACACCTCGGGGTCCCCCCAGAGGAGCTGGAGGAAGTGGCCGGAGAGAGGGAAGTCTGGGCATCTTTACTTAGACTGCTGCCCCCGCGACCCGGTCCCCGATAAGCGGAAGAAAATGGATGGATGGAAGTTCAGTGTTTATGAGTTGTTCAAGGGGAACAACCCTAACCCTAATGGAAAGGTTTTCCATTTTGGTGTGTCCGAGCCTTGAGCTGTGGGACAGTAATCCTTTCTCTGCCTGACAGGCTCCTGGAGACGACAAAGAACGAGACTGTAGTGCGGAGTCAGGATCTGTTCACTGTGGTGAGGTACGTGTCTTACAACTCGCTGGGGCAGAGCATGGCCTGGGACTGGACCACCTTAAACTGGGACTACCTGGTAAAGAGGTTGGTGACTGCATTCACAGCACATTATCATTACCATAATTATCATAATTTAGCAAATACCAGTTTTAGTGTTGAGGTTTTTTGTATTTGACCATAGGATCTTAAAAGTCGGACGAGGCTTAAGTTGGCATGAGACGTTTTTGCTTCCACTTTTACAGTTATGGGTTAAGGGAAAATCTATATCACATGTTAATGGTTCCTATGCTGTTTTATGCATTATGTTTGAGCACAAAACTACAAAGAAAGCCACATATCTATCCATTGTCATTTGTTTCTTTATTGTAGAGATTGTAAAGTATTGGAGTTTTTTTATAATTATTATGTCAGCCAGATCTGTCTGTGAAGGTTCTGAATCCAGCTGCTTCTGCTCTCACAGGTACACCATCAATGACAGGAACCTGGGCCGCTTGCTGATGCAGATCTCCTCCACCTACAACAGCAAGCTGCAGCTGTGGAAGGTCAGGCCGTCCGTCGCTCCTCTCCCTCTGTCACCTCCTTCTCCTGAGTGAAACATGAGCAGAACCTGACTGTGACACGTTCTGCTTCTTTAGATGGAGCACTTCTTCAATCTGACCCCAGACGCAGGAGCGGGGGAGATGCCCCGCCAGCAGGCTCTGGAGACTGTGAGGAACAATATCGAATGGCTCAGCAGGAACCAAGACGAGATCGCCTCCTGGTTCCAAAAGAACATCCTGTGAACACAGAAGAAACTGAATGTTCTGGAGCTTCATGTTCCTGTCAAATAATTATTTATTCCTCCTTGTTTTTGTGAGGATTCTTCACGTGAATGCTTTTTGACAGTCTCCTCAAGTTCTTCAGTGCAGAACTAAAGAACCTCTTTCAAATGTTTCTGTAATCACTGTGTCAGTAGAGATCTGTAAATGAATGAAGACATTTCTAATAAACTCATATTTTGTCATGGAGAGCTAGTTATGAAAGTTATATCTGTGCTACAACAATAAGAACAGAAGTCGCTTTTTTTAAAGTATAAAAATTTCTTAAATGTACAGTACAAAAATATAACTTTCTAAGTTGCAAATGCAAATATTAACTCTTTGATTTCAAAGTCTTTTTTTTTTGTTGTTGTTACAAAATACATGTTTACATGTGTGGCACAACTCTTTTCAAACACAATCTTTTTCTCAGACTTTATTTTTGCGTTCTCAACTCTGAGCTCAGTGTTACAAATGTGCCACCAAACCAGCCAATCACAGACAAAAGGGTAAATTGCTGATTTATCAGAATTCTATCCAATCTTACCTAGCTTTCAAATCGTTTAGGCAGTCACTAGACTTTGTATCAGTTCTGTTCTCTCAGGATTCTGCAGTTTTCCACTATTCTAGCCTATTTTTCACTAACCAGAACCCAGAAAACCAAAAAAAAAAAGTGCTGCTGTTTAAAGCAGCTTTTTAAAACACAAACAGCCCTTTTAACAGCAACGTCTCTGATTTATTTCAGTCAGATACAGAAAACGGCACATGAACTCGTGCTGCTACCAAAACCACCCGACAACAAGTGAAAGGGAGACAGAAACAGAAGGAGAGGATGAGACAAGTACCAACAGGTGTGCCATTAGGGAGGGAGAGAACACAAAAGGAGGGGAGAGTCAAGAGACCTGAGACGAGAAGACATGAAAACACAGGAAGCAGGCACCATCAACAAAATAAAACAGGAAATGCACAACAAACAAAAACAACCACCGTCCTGGGTCCAAAACCCCACATTTTATCTATGATGTTGTTATTTAATGTTGTTTGTTGTTCTTTACCTGGAGCAAAGACACACATGAGTTCTTGTAAAAACACCCTTTGCAACACGCCTGTGCAACAAAGGCTCATCAGTTGAAACTAATTGATTCCAATAACCACACAAATTTTAAGTTTACTTTGGTAAGCCATCTTCTTCTTCCATACTTATTGCTGCTGTTAACCCTTGAAGTAGTTAAAAATGCAAACAAAAGAGGCTAAAGAAGCTTTTTAACATCATTTGTGCATATTTGGAAAGAACATTGACGGAGTGAAGCTACATGGTGGGCAGAGACTATTTTCCAATTGTTACAATTGTTCCTCGCTGTAGCAAGGTTAACTTTCATGGCCTCACTGTTTCACAGATTTTTCTTATGTTTCTGATATCACATTGCGTTCTGTGTCTTGATTGGCTGTAGACCTTGCACTTCAATTTCTACTGTACTGTCTTTTGTACAGAATGTATTCAACTTACCAAACCCACAGAAATCCTTGATAATGATCAGATTTTTGTTTTCTGTTGTTTAAACCCTTCATACTTGAATTCATTTCCAGTGAATTTACTAAGATTATGTTCCTTACATGGTTTTTGTTGCCTCAAATTTCTGTTTTTTTCTGATTATCTTTGTTTGAAAGGTCTGCAGCTCGTCATACAGTTTACACACTGAAAGGAAACCCCAAAAAGTTCCAGAGAAGAATATTAGTGATGTAAATGTTATGAACATCTTGTGTGACACAGATAGAGGATTGAGACTTAGGTAAGAAAATATTTAGAACTGCAGTGAACTCTTAAGCTTTTTTACAACTTTGTTGATCTCCATCGTTTTATAACATGTTGAGCTCATGAAGATGCAATATAACCATCTTCAGTGAGGACAATCACACAGGATGTCTTTTCAAAGTGAAGATGTTCAGAAGAGACATCATCATGCCTCACTCACCTGTGTACTCATTCTATGTACAAGAATCCAGGTCCCTTTTCATTTCTTAAGCTTTTCTTACAGAGAGATGTTCCTGGTTCAAATACCAGATGGATCCTTTCTGTGTCGGATCTGTGTGCTCGCCATGCAAGGAATTCCTTTTGGCCCTCTGGATTTCTCCCTCAGTCAAGTAACATCCTTTAAAGGTTTATTGATTTCTTTAAATTAGGTGTGAATTTGTCTGCTGGTGAACTGTTTCCTAAAACATTTTTCCTAAAATATCTGGACCCCAGAAACCCTTGTGATTTTGCATGTGGCTAATGCCTTAGCTACAACTGCCCTGACGTGTGGATACGGGGGGTCTATGTGTCGAAAATAAGAGAAAATGTACGAGGCACACAAAATTTTAAGATTGTAGAGAAATCGATGAGCCCGTATAAGGAAATATTCATGGACATATTTTCTACTGGCATGCTGCAGGCGACAGAACACTTAAACAAAACACGAGGGTAAGAAAGGATGAAGTAGGTGAGACACAGCCATGTTGTGTGTTTTTTTTCCATTTTTAACCCCCCCCCCCAAAATCCTATTTAGTGCACAAGGAGCCCATCAGTGCTGTTCAAGTGCAGCATGGCTGTTAGAAATGAGAAAATAGACAATCAGAGTGGATCCTACAGGTGTCCACACAAACTCCAGACACTTACATATCCCTTGCAGGCCTCGTGCATGCTGCATTTGCATGCCGTAACATCTATAGTCTGGCGTACTGTTCAAAAGCTTTACTAGTGCGTCATAAGTGTGTGTAACTTACATTTCTGTAAAAAAAACCTTTCACAATACACTTACCACATGCACAACAGTGGAACGTTCCATTCTCATGACGTGTATGTGACTTCAACGCTAAGGAAGAGAAAATAGATGGATGTTTGGATTTTTGTCTCATAAAGTTTGGATCTGGATTCTTGACTGTTTAGTCATGAAGATAAACATTTTAGAGAAGAATTTTCCAGACTGTCCTTAGTGAGAATAATTACTCTTTTCAGTTCCCTCGGGCTTCCATAACTACTGTCTTATCTTCTTCCCATAAGGCAGACACATTCTACTTTTAATGACTCAATGAATTACCCCATGCAACTACCTCACATGTAAAAGAACACCTTCCACCGTGGAGTGAAGAGCTTGGAGCCTGTTTTTCACATTCACATGCTACATTTAATGTTCTTATATCTCGGAGATTTTGACGTTTAAAATAAAGCATTTTGTGTTTCTGAAAGCCGTGTTGCTGAGGGTGCTACATCCAACACAGAATTGGAGCATGTGGACAAGGCAACCAGTTGAGCAGTTCCTACTACTGCAGGATACTTTCTATACATTAACAGTTTTAAGGTGAATGGCAGCTATGACTAAAGCATGCAGAGTTTACATTGTAAACACTACAGTGCATTTGACGGCAGAAGAGCGACAGCAGAAGGTGAAACACTGACAACACAACAGCTGTCCACAGACTTCATCAATGACGTGTTTGAATGTTATCTCATTGGGTCAGAGGCTGCTGGGAGGTCATCATGGGAACCTGAGTGCTGATAGTGATCCGCTGCCTGGTTTGACACCGGATCATTCCAATGATAGCTCTTCTAAATCTGCAGAAAAAATAAAACTTTAGCTCTTTAAACACGTTCCTACCACCAATTAACAAGTCTTACTCACTTTTTATTGGCAATGACATAAATGCATGGATTGTAAAAGGTGGAGGACTTGGCGAAGAGGGGCGCGATGATTGCCATGGGGGCAGGAATGGTCTTAGGGTCACCAAAAGACGCCCAAAGACACACCATGGAGTATGGAGACCAGGCAACCAGGAACATGACAATCATTACGATGGACATCTGTAGACAATAAACACAATCCTGAGATGCCTGCTTTTTGAGACAGACAGCCCAGGTCCTCGAGATCTACCACCCTGCAGATTTCAATTGTCTTTGGTACTAATGATCTGGATCAGGTCATTTCAGGTTTTGGTTTACTAAACACCTGATCCACTACAGAAGACCGAGCTGGAAAAAAACAGCATGGTGGTAGATTTTATGTCTAAAAAAGTTTTGACAGTAACTTGTGGTATCAGTATTTTAACCAGCAACAGATGGCCTCACCTTGGTGACATCCATCTGGTCAGACCAGTCAATGTTGATGCTGTCCAGACAGTTGCTGGCCTTGTATCGCTTGACGGTGGTGGACACGTTGTAGTAACAGTAGAACATGACGGTCAGAGGAACAACAAAGTTCACAGCTATTACTGCCATTGTGTACGAGATGAAAGAGCTGCAAACACATTGTAATTAGCAGGATTATGTCTCTGTATACAATCAATACAATCAATCGGAGCAGATGCAAACGGGATTGAAAACAATGTCTTTTCAAGTAGAAACCATTGTAATCAGTCAGAGCAATTATTCTGGCTGCGATACAAAGTGTCAGACACATACCGCATGCACAAGAGAATGGGATGAATACAACTTTGGAAAGTGTCATTTCAAAAGTTCAAGTGTGAAGATGTATAAAAAGTCAAGGACAAGACATCAACATTTTACACAAAATTAAGACCTCCCAGAGCAACCCTCTGCTGTGCAAATAATTCACCCAGGTTCCCATTTTCTCAGAGCTGTGGCTGAGCCACTTCAATTTTCTCAGGATCTAATGGGAATAAGAAAGAAATAAAAGCACAAGCTATATAAAGAAATTACACTTTTTTTAATTGTGCGTGTATATATATATATATATATATATATATATATATATATAATGCATATAATCTCATTTCAATATGAAAAATAAAAATATTTATGCATATAAATATATATACACACATATATACACATGGCTCTTAATGAACTTTTTTGGTTACCAGCCAAATCTCAACTCCACTAGCCAAACACGTCTCAGGAAAAATAATTTGAGTATTTCAAAGTAAAACAGTTATTCCCTTTATTTACAAAGCTTCAGTTTAATGATTTTTCTCTCGCAAAAACAAAACACTAATAATTGAAAGTGTGGTCTTATGTCAGGTTTTATAACATAACAGAAATGTAATGTTATTTTAATAAAAGACACTCATGATCTCTGAACTTTTTCATGAACACATACTTCTCTTTAAATAATCCACTTTATCTACAAACATTACACAACTAAACGTCGGGAAAGTATTAAATATTGACCATTAGGAACTGTTTTTTCCTTTGTGAGTCAATCCCGGCGACAATAATGGACACAAAACAGTAAAGTCTGTGGCTGACCTGCTGGGCGCTCACATTGTGGGTGTGGTCAACTTTGTCACTTACAGTCTGTTTTTAAAGATATGTTTTAATGATTTCTTAATATAATTTTTTATAGAACCGTTGCATTCATTTCAAAAAGACCACCTTTTTCCATAAAGATAAAAACAAGTAATAAACAATAAAACAATTACTATTTTTTATGTCATGCATAGAAAAACATGCATATCTTGAAAAATCTGCAACGTTTTGTCTTATTGTTTTTACAGATCAGTGTGTTGTAGTTGTGAGTCTGTGTCATTTTAAAGAGTAACAATAACATGAAGCAACAAGTGAGTGTGTGTTTATTTGTGTTGTCTGAGATCAGTGTGAGCAAATACTAGAAATTACCAGCTCACCTGAATGCAGCAATAGAGAGCTCTTAATGAAAGTACATGCAGAAATTCCATGCAGCCCTTGAATGCACCAGCTGCTGCTGCTGTAAATGTGAGGATTAAATCTGGGCAATAAAGTCAGAATTAAATGTTTGAACAAACTCTGGGATGGATGATTGTGGTGGCCAAGTGGAGAGGGAAAACAGACACTTAAAAATCCTGGTTGTGAGTTTAAGACCCGTGTCAGAGATGATGAACAATGTCTCACCTGCCAAAGTGGCTATGACACGTTCTGCTTGTTATGTTTTGGGTTTTTCACTGCCTGTTCTGTGCAAGCCTGTTGTGGTCTTCTCCTGCTCCTCCCCCCTCACCTGTGTCTCCTGCTGGAGGTGTTCACAGCTGCATCCTGTTTAGTCTATTGTGTGTATGCCTATTTAAGTCTGTGTGTTTCAGTTCCCTGTATTGGAGCGCTTTGTGTTCTTTAGGTCTGTCCTTGTCTTGGTGTTTTGATGCCTGCCCCTTTTTCCCCTCTTGTGAGGTGATCTTTTGTTCAGAAATAAAACAAGCTTCAAATGTACCCATATATATATGTATGTGTGCGTGTGTATGCGCTTTTTTTTTTTTTTTATGAATGGGTAAGATAAAACTACCTGGTTAGGCATTCATTGCAGAATAATAAAAAATAATCATGTAAATCGAGTTTGCGGGTCCATAGTAAATTTGGGACTCTGCAAGTCCAAGCACATCCCAGATTATTTTTCATAGGTCAAGTTTTGCATAACGAAACCTCAGAGACACTGATAAACAAGCTCGGTGTGCTTCATTTTGTGTCGATGTCACTTTAACATTTAGTGAAACTGGAGTTTTAGTCGTTGTGACTTCTAAAGTTTTGATTGGAGCAGCAGAAATGTATGTTGTCATTCAATGATACAATGTCTACAGTTTTTTTTTTTTACATTTCTCATCACCAAATGTGGTCATAAACTCACACATCATTCTGTCTCCAGTTGATGGTACATGTAGCCCCAGTGGGATCCGGGGCATAACCTGCCCAGCCCACGATGGGCATGGAGGACCAGAAAACAGCATTCAGCCACGCAGCCGAAATAAGAACGTTGTATGATCGCATGGTCATTTTCTGCCCTGCAGAGAAGATGAAATAGACAAAAAGGCTCAGAAGAAGCCCTGGAAACTGCTGTCTTTATGGGACAACTGTAGGCAATGGATGAAGGTGTGGATGTAGGAGATGAACCACAACAGAAACCCAAGGAGTGCTGCCCACATAATGCAATGCATAAAACTACGGTGAACACAACAAAAGGTGCTATAAACAGGCTGTACACGGGAACAATTGCATATCTTGAAGAAGATATATTATTGTCTCCAGATGCAGTCCCATACAAAACTGAGCATGTTGGTGTTATTAAGGACATCCACAACCCAAATCCATTTGTGTATATATAGATATATACATATCTATATATACACATATATAGATATAAATAAAATGTTGAATTAAATATTGTAAATGTCATTTTAGTTATTTTAGGCTTAAAAATGGAAAAATTAAGCTGATTTAAAAATGATTGGACGAATTTTTTATCTATTTATTTTTTTGTTTACACAACATAGTTGGTTTGTCTTTGTTGTTGTTTTTCAATTATTAGTTATAGTTTGCAAAATGAAAGAGTTGGGGTGAAATTTTTCAATTTTTTTCTTAAATAAATCAAATGTTAAGAGTTTTTAGCAGTTGTATTTTTTAAATGTGCAGGACTGCAAATGTAAACTCCAAATATAGTGTTTTTCTTATTAAAAAACAGTTGTTTTTTTGTTTTTAGTTCTGGCTGGAAAGTAATTTGAAGTTAAGTTTCAACTGCTCTGTCTTTTTTTCCCAGTGTCAGACATCAGTGGATATGCTGTTGTAGTTGTCACTGATGTCGGAATGGATCTCAGGTGATCTTTGACAGTACCTATGTCCGGCCTGCAGATGGTGAGGTAGCGATCAATGGCAACCACTGTCAGCAAGCCGATGCTGGCCATGCCAAAAAAAATGTTGAGAGCTGCATAGATCTGAAAAACAGAAAAAAAAAATCCTGAAACATACAAATGGGAAGAACATGCTAAAATTCAGATTTTCTTTACCACAGCAAGGCTGTCTCGGAGCAAAGAGAACTGAAAAACAGGCATCATGATAGAAGCCATCGACTTCAGTTAGGCAGCTTTGCTGTGTCACCTTAAGATTTAAAAAACATTCAGTTAAAGCCTTAGTCACATGCACCAGTAAAGGGGTTGACCAGTATGGATGCTGTGGGTTTTTGGGTTGTCCAGGCCCATAGAGGGTCATAGAGAGGAGCAGCCAAATCTTTTTGGAGCGCAGGTTACTTGATGTCCCTTAAGGAGGTTTTTCGGGCCACCTCGAGAAACATCATTAAAATAGAATGAGCCATTGCTGTGCATGTGATGAGTGGATTGTGAAGGATTCATAAGGTTTTTCACTCCCCTTTTTCACTCGCAGACAGCCTGTACCCATCCATCAGTTGTGACTAAAGCTTTAACTAGTTCTTTTTAGAAATATAGGGCTAGATTAAGCAAACTCATGTAAAGATTAGTACATGAGTTGATTAATTATTGATGTTATGGAGGAGCTGAATGAGGAGTGGGGCCTTATTGGGGTCATGCAGTGGGCACCCTCTTTCAACGATGCTTCCAAAATTGATACCTTCAGAAGACTCATCAGCTGGCAGACCACGGATTCCCTCCTCAACTCTGGGTGTCTGTCTCCCTGCCCACCGCTGCAGCTTCCAGGCCCAGACACTGTCTCTTGTTTTTATACGTAGCCAACAGTTTCTTCTGCAGCCCTGGAGAGGGATTTCATAACCTGCTGCTGAGCTTGGCTTTCAGCCCGCAGAATGATTGTTCAATCGGATGGATTTTTGAGCTGCACACAAACCAACTAACCCGGACTGGATAAACCACAACCCTCCACCCCATTTGTTCTGTTTCTGCTGCCGGTTCAGAGTCTTTCAGGCTGCTGCACTCATTGACTTTTCCAACGCCATCCTCCCAGGGCACGGTCAATTCTATTATAAACACAGTATAAGAGGCTGCTGTGGAGCAGAGGTTGACCTCTAATCAGAGAATCCCAGGTTCAGTTCCTGCCTTCCATGTGACTATGGGCAAGACACAAAACCCCACATTGCTCTTGGTGGTTACACGTTTGCACCATGTATGGCAACAGTACAGACAATTAATGACACTGATGAACTTTTAGAATTGTCTATTTTGATTTTTTCTCCCTTTATCTTGAATGTTATTATTTACCTGTTCTCTACCCTCTATCCCCTTTACCTTCACATCTGTCCACCTTCTGTCCTACTGTCTAGTTTTTTAAATTAAATTTTAGTTTCAAACACAAGGGAGGTTTATACAAAAAAGCATCTGCTTCGCACAGCGTACAACAGAACCCCAATTGTAAAAATAAAATCTTTCAAAAGCCCTCAGCTTCTATCTATTCTATGACTCTTGCCTGCAGTAAAGATCAAAGAAACCACAAAGGAGAAAAATCTTTTTAAATGGACTGAGGGCTCACCCTGTAAAACTCATGCTGAATCTAATTATATTTGACCCTAGAGTATATTTTATTCATCTGCTGTGGTTTTTCTGTTCTGTGCTTGAACAGGATTGGGTAAAATGTGGCAAGGCCAGCTGGTAGAATCGGTCCAAAGCATGGTTCAATGAACTTGAACATATCTGCAGTGATCAATAATTGTGGGGGATAGACATTCTTTGCTATGATGAGTTAGTAACACACTGTGTAAATAATATAAGATCACCAGATAAACTAAACCACAAACAAACATTGTACTCTAAAGACAGTCCATAGTAGGAAATGTAGAATACATTTCTAGCTCAAGGCTAAATCCAAATTGCTTCCCTGCCTCTACGGTTTCTCCCTTGCCATACATTTATCCCTCCAAATGGAGAGATGCAAAAAATAGTGGCCATGTCCGAATTCCTTCACTACTCACAACACTATATAGTGCTTTTGCCATTTTGTAGTGCTGTCCGAATCTACAATTCCAAATTCAAGTGCCCTAGAAAATTCCCATTTCTGCAAAAAAACAGTGAGCATCAATGGTCACTAGACCTAGAAATATAGACCACAATGCATTGTGCTTGAACAATTTTTCAGGAAAAAAAATATTTAAATTTGTTTTTTAAACAAACCATCAATGTTTTATCATCAGAACAACGTGGAGCCATAAATAATCCTCCTAACATGTTTATATTGATAAGATTTTCACATTTTGAAATTTAAAAAAAAAGTAGAGAGTGGTGTCTGTTTATCTTTTAAAAGCAGCTTGAAACTAACTACACGCACAAATCTTTAAAAAATATGCACGAATCACTTGTTACGCACACACAAAACCACATTTACACACAAATCTGATTTGAGACTCTTTTCACGTCTCCCAGATTCGTGCGTAAGTGATGCGTTTAAATGCTGCTGGAATGCTGGTTCATCAGAGTTTTCTGATCAGCCGCTCTGAACTTAGACGGTGAATAAAATCTGGTGAAACTTGACATTTTCCAGCTTTCTAAAACAGATGTGCCGGCTAATTAATATAAAAAAGTCTGAATATGAGTTTTTATAACACTTGTCCTTTAAAAATAAAAACATTTTCCAGAATTAAACAGTTCATCTCTGCAGCCCCGCCCCCGACAGCGCCTCAGACACTCAAATCAGATTTGTGTGTAAATGCGGTTTTGTGTGTGCATAACAAGTGATTCGTGCATATTTTTTAAAGACTTGTGTGTGTAGTTAGTTTCAAGCTGTCGTAATTTGAAGTTGTGCATGTGTAAATTGTACTTTGTATTTTTTTTAATTTTGTAATTTTTGAACTCATGCACAAAATGTATTTTATGAGTTACAAATCAAGAATTACGCACACACAAATTCAAAGTTACGCACAAATCAAGGATTACGCACGCACAAATTCAAAGTTACGCACAAATCAAGGATTACGCACGCACGAATCTAAAGTTACGCATGAATCAAAATTACGCACGCACAAATCGGACTGATACTTATTTCTCTCCATATAAATACCCCTACAATTGTATAAATAGAGAGGAGCCAGAGGGTTGGGAATGCAATTTGGATTTGGCCATTCTTTTTCCATGAATGCTTACAACCACTTCTTCTGTCTTTTATTGGTGGATAGCAAACCAACTGTAGAGGGGTGAATTTGCGCCCATGCAAATTGAGGCTGGATAGGGAGAACTGATGTGATCTGGCACGAAACAGAAAGACTAACAACACAACTGGTGGGTAAACCAACATGGATCCAGTTCATAATAAAGTAAACCAGCCTGAAACAGGAGTAAAAAATGTCGGCCGTTTAGCTGATCTTTAAAAGCTCAGTAAAGGTAAACTAACAGTTTATTCCTGTAATGAGATCTGTGTTTTCATTTCTAATGGTTTTACTTCATAAATGTTCAATGAGTCTTTGCCTTGGTCAGAATAAAGAAATGTTTCAGTGAAACTGAAGGCTGCACAGTGTGCCCCACATTCTCTATGTGGATTAGCTTTACATGCTTCAGCGTCGTTATGAAATAACAAGAACTGTGGAGGAAAGATGTAATCTGCAGAGGAATCCAGTACGAGGTCCGATGCCACACCGCTGAGCCAAACCTGCGTCAGCCACAACAGAACTGACTCACAGCAGCTTAGAAGGAGCAACAGAATGTGCTGTGACATTTTTAAGGCTTTTTTTTATCCAGAGATTGAAGTTTTTAAAACTTTGTAGGATTTTACATCATGACTTTTACAGTTTTTGTGGTCACTAATGCATGATATATAACTCCTGAAGTGACTGCAAGTTTTATTGATATTTTTAAGCAAACTCCTGCTCATATTTTACCTGCATCCTGTGATAATATTGTTGATGATTTTAATAACAGATTTCAGTCTTCC
>BSAI01000101.1:6236081-6253065 GCA_036245035.1 Adrianichthys oophorus
GTGTGTGTGTGTGTGTGTGTGTGTGTGTGTGTGTGTGTGTGTGTGTGGAGTCCGACAACCTCACAATAAGACAAAGAATCAGTAATCACTGCTAAACAAATTTTAATAAAATCTGTTACTGAAAATTGTAGCAAAAACAGTAATGAAAAAACAGGTGAAAAAACCTTCAAAATACTTCACATTTTCAGTGTTAGTACTCTTTGAAGTAATTAATAGGTATGTGAAGGATTGGTGATGTACTCAATTGTGGATCAGGATTTATTGTAATTCAAAATCAGCTAACTGAAGTCCAGATACCCATTTTTACACATTTCATAAGAGGATTGCTCAAAAACTATACAGCAAAAATACTTCATTCTTTCAGCGGTAGTGCAATTTGAAGTATATAATAGGTATGTAAAGGAATGGTGAAGAACAGGATTTAATCTAAACCAAACTTAGATAAATGATGTCCGTATTACATTTTTTATGATATTTCATAAGTGTATTACTAAAAATTCACACAGGTAAGACACTTTATTTTTTCCATAAAACATTTTAGAAGTAGTACTTCGTGTAGTACTAAGTAAAAATAAGAAGGAAAAGTAATCTAATAGGAGGAGAAGGTTTGACCTAAACTCTAAATCAGGAAATGAGGTCATGTGGGCTTTTCTATTTCCCTTTTGTTGTATTTTCAATGACGAGACGTGCAAACTGGTTATTCTTTATTCCACCATTTTTAGACACACAGAGAAACTCGAAGAAATCAGACGCATGCGTATTACTTCAGGAAAAATGTTCACATTATGTTACCACAATTGGACTTTGGAGTTATGAACAATAACTAGTCAATATGCCAAACTTTTATTTGTGAGGATTTCCAAATGAGCACAGTCAGTGTTACATATTTGTCATTTGTAATAATAGTAACACGATTGCATTCATCAGAGGTATAATATTTTCCTGAAGCAACACAGATTCTAATCTGTCGCAGCAGCCTTGCAGTCATGCTACCGTAAGTCCCGTAATAATCGCAGTAAAAATTCAGTGACGGCTGATTTGACCAGAGAAATGTGAACGGCGGCTCACTTGACCGCAGTTATTTACTTGCGACCAGCATAAATAGTGGTGAAAATTCACGTTGGCCACACGTAATACGTGCAGCAAATATGCACATTTATGCTTTCCCAGCAGTATTTTAGGCGTCCACGGCTGAATTTTGTTGTTGGCTGCACGTATTTAAAAGCAGGGAGTTTGTGGTTTGTCGGTTGTAGCTTATTTCTAACTACAAGCTTTTTTTTTTTTTTTTTTTTTACATTTTTTTGTTTGCTACTGATTCACCGTGATTTGAATACTTAGGAACGTAATCTTAATCTAAATATTCTTTAGATGTGTCCTCCATCATCAGAACATGCTAAAAACACCAAAAGCACAGTTTTCATTGGAGTGGGTCATAATTAAAATACATGTAAGAGAAAATCATTTTATACATTGGAATTACCTCTTTGTGTATGTAAAGCTAAAAATCAACTAAATGGAAGTATAAAAGTGTGTCTCGCAAAGTCGGGTTGCAGACCACTGCTCCAGGATGACGTATTTTGACAGCTGTTTCCTGTAACTGCGCCTGCCTGCTGCTGCCCTCCGCGGCAGTAGGAGGCGCTGTGGAATGCAAACCCTCATCAAAAAGGAAGAGTTTCCTCTCACCCCTCCAGCTTGCCAGATCGGTGCACAACTTAACTAAAAACTAGCAAGTATTCACCATGCCGGCTCTCCTGAGGACCATCGCTCGCCGTGCTGCTCCCGTCTTGCGGAGCCCCTTTCCCGTCCTACGGGCAAACATGTATTCAAAGCCGCCGAAGGAAAACGTTGGCGTGGTTGTAAGTAACAACTAGCATCTGTCCTTGGATTTGAGGTCACAACCTTGGCGGAGCTGATGGTAGTTTTTTGTAAAATTCATCCTAAATGTGCTTCTTCGTTACTGAACCTGGCGTAACTTGGCTTTGAGTTTTTTCTCGAATCGCTTGAACATGTTTTTAGTCCATATCAGCGCCTTAGGCCTCTAGAACAACCCTCTTCCTGTTAGCTAGGCTAACGATTAGCCCACTGGTTTCTGCTAAACTCTGCTGGAAATTTAAGATTTTATTTCGGGGGTTTTAAACGATCTCTTTTATTTTGTAATTTATAGGTTTTTCCATAAGTCATATGTTTATTGAAACTTTTGTGGTTTGTCTTTAGCCTAAAGCTCATGGTCGAGTATACTCAATTTTATGTTTGATTTTTTTGTCCCGTTGAATAAAGTCATTAACCAACCTTTGTGTTTCTTGTTTGTGTGTCGCTGGGTTCTGATCCTCTTTTCACATCCATTCTACAGGAAACGACGATCGGAATGGGGGTGTTCACCGTGACCATCCTGGGACCGTCCGGATGGATCTTGGCCCACCTGGAGGATTACAAGAAGAAGGAGTAGAGTGGTCCACTCTGCGTCAGCCCGGGACCGTCTCCATTCAGTTCTGCTACAAACACAAACTGGAACAAGTCTTATTTAACCCGCCCTTTACCTCTGACAGTTCCACTCCGGATTCCAGCTCCAGCTTCATCATCAGTGACTCTGAAACTTTGAATCTGTTGAAAATCTTCCCTCAAAGGAGTTAGTTACAGAATTAAACTTTATGTTTCAAGCCTTCTCTGATCTTGTTTTTCTTTGGTATCTTAGATGAAGTTCTAAACACTGACCACGTCTTTGCTTTTGCAGTGCTTACTGGCAGAAGATGTAGGTGGTGTTCATGAGAAACAGGCCTAATCTTCTGTGCTCTCATCAGACGGCTTGCATTACTGCTGCGTTCTTTTGAGCCTTTGCTGCTCGGCCCACAGATGCACATTCCTTACAAATGAGCATCTATTCAAAAGTGAAGTTGGCCTTTCAGCGACACAAGATTCCCAAAAAAGTGCCATTACAACAGCTTCCATTTTTTTGTGTGCCCAACATGAAGGTCATACTAAGATTAATACAGACCCAATCCCCCCTTCCCTACCACAAGCAGCTGTGGCTACAGAGGTCAAATGCGGAAAACAAGTTTCAGAGTAATATGGTCTGTAACGCTTAACTGATGCTCTGCAGACACTTAATTGTTCCTCCCATTTCTGCTTAGGCTTTTTAGAAAAAAAATATTTAAAATACATAAGTTAGAGGGGGCACTACTTGCGGTCGCTGAGGCATCTGATTGGTCAGTGTATAACTTGTGATAATGGAAAACAAATGAAAAAAATTGAATTAGCAAGAAGATACTAAGAAAAAAAGTATCAGAGCAAGAATGGTTATTCTGACAAATAGAATGATTGATTGAGAAATAGCTGTTATTTCTCTATAGAACTTAATAGAATTTTGGCTTCTTGAAGTCAGTGGGTACTTCCTTTTTGGAATGCCAGGGAGGAGGGGTGGCTCAGTCCAGTCATTCTACAGTCTATGGTACCAAAACTGTAGAAGACCCACCACACACACATCATTTTCCACTTTAGACAGTTTATTCCAATCCAGATTTCATTGGTCCACTTCTACCAGTCAGAGGGAGGAGTTTACAGTTCATTTCTGAGGATAGAATAGGAAAGATAAGTTGTTGCTTCATGGCCTCTGTTTTGTTCTGGTTGGGCAGCAGAATAAAAGAGATTCATTTAGCTTTAGCTTTTTAGGTGATAAAGGATCACCAGTTCCACATCCTTATTCATTTAAAGACTATTTTCCTGTAGTGACACGATAAAAGATGAAGTTTGAAAATGCCATTAAAGAAAATTCTTTAAAGAAACTATGAAACCGAGCCTTTATAAAAAAAAAAGAAGTGAGTTTGAATTCCATGTTGGAGAATCAAAACGGACAGACCGATGTAAACGCGCACATGATGTTCATGAAAGCTGCGCGAATTTACGTTGACTCGCAGGTTTGACACCAGGCTCATGAATTGTGCGCACTGATTTTCACTAAAACGTTATATACCAATACATTTGTCTGTCTAAAAACCCAGAAACTCAAAAGAAAATTTCAGACTTGGAAAACAAGCTGTTTTTAAAGAACATTCTTGTCAGACAGGATCTGCAGAATAACCGAGTTAAAGAGAAAATGTCAAGAAAAACCATGACTACATCTTCTTATGTAGAGACAGGCCGTAATTTGGTGGGAAATCTGGGAATTTATAAAGTTGGTGAATTCCTGGGTAAGGGAAGTTACGGAAAAGTGGCAAAATGTATGAAACTGGGAAGTCAGGACATTTTTGCCATCCAAATCGTAGAAAATGTCTCATCAGGAAAAAAAGAGTTTGAAGCGATGACATTAATCAAAGACTTGCATCCTGGTATGAACATTCATTCATTCATTCATTTTCCAATCCGCTTTATCCCTTTCGGGGTCACGGGGTTGCCGGAGCCTAACCCAGCTACTCATGGGCGAAGGCAGGGTACACCCCTGGACTGGTCGCCAGTCTGTCGCAGGGGCTGGTATGAACAACTTGATAAAATTGTATGACGGCTTCTGGTTTCAAAATGTGATTTGCCTGGTTTATGAGATCCTGGAAGCAAGCCTGCTGAAAATCAGTTTTGGTCGTTACATAGAACTACGTCATATCAGACCTGTTGCTCAGCAGATGTTTCAGGCTCTTGCTGCACTCAAAGGCAAGGGTGTGGCACACTGCGATATAAAAGTCCAATAATGTTATGATTGTCAATCAAAGTTCTCTTAGGTTTAAACTGATAGATTTTGGTTTGGCTAGAAAAGCAAAGGAACTGTCGAAAGGAACTGTGGTCAAAGCAATCCCATACAGAGCGCCTGAAGTTATCCTTGGTCTCCCATTGGATGAAAGCATAGATATGTGGTCTCTGGGCATGGTGTTGGCTTGTCTGTACTATGGATATTTTCCCTTCCCGTCAAAAACCGAGGATGAAACCATTAGAGCGCTGGTGCAGATATTAGGTGTACCCGAAGAAAAACTTCTCATTGACGGAGCTTACACAGGTTACTTTTTCACTTGGGATCACGACGCCATGAGGCTGAAAACCCCAGATGAATACACTAAAAGCTCAGGGAAACCGGCAACAACGATCAATCATGTTTTTAATCTTGATGTAATGATTTAGTTTCATCAAGGTCTGTTTAACTTGCATGATGACGATGACCACAGAGCCTTCATTGACCTTCTCAAGCGCATGCTGGAGATCAATCCTCAAAAAAGAATCACTCCAATTCAAGCCCTCGTCCATGACTTTGTAACCATGAATCACCTTTCAGGACAAAGTAAAGACAAGTATGCTGCTGCATCTGAACACAACATGAGAATGATGTAGCTCAAAGATTTTTAAAAGGACTTTTCAATATTTCCCAGAGTAAATCTTCAAATAAATCACCAGATTCTTCTTAGGATATATTTAAAAAAAATTAAAGTAGGACAAAAGTAATAAAATAACAACAAAGTCAGGGTTTAGTATTCTTCGCAAAGTTTTAAAAACTTAAAGTAGGACAAAAGTAATAAAATAACAACAGTCAGAGTTTAGTATTCTTGGCAAAGTTTTAAAAACTTAAAGTAGGACAAAAGCAATAAAATAAAAAGAGATGTTTAGGCGTATTCTGAAGTTCTTTTTTTTAAGTTATTTTCTGACCATATGCAATTTTTCACTGCTCATATCCAAAAACAGATATAACCAACATGTATTTGGCTTTCAGGGTGTGTCTGGCTTTTTATCACAGTTAAAACCAGGAAACAAAGTCATGTAAATACACACACACACACACACACACACACACACACACACACACACACACATATATATATACATATATATATATATATATATATATATTTATATATATAATTCTAACACAATTATTTTACAGACAAACACATTAGTAATGCAACCACAAAAGGCACAATCCAGTGCTTTTTTGTGCCGGTCCCAAGTCCGGGTAAATGCAGAGGGTACTGTAATTTAATGTAAAATAAAGCCAAAATAATCATGGCAATTATAAAAAAAAATTCTATACAGGATCCATCGTGGTTCGGGTTAAACTAGAGAGCTGGCATACATGACTGAAAGAAGACCCCTGCACCAAAAGTTGTTAAGAAGGAAATTAACCATTGGCATTCACTGGCTTTTTAACATATTTTGTTGTTCAACATTAGGGGTCAGTCAAGAAACTTTTCCTGAACTGCCCTCCTTCCCCACACAAGAACACATTAGGGTGTTAGAGGAGGGGATTGATCTGACACATTTTAGCACACGCAGGGACCGTTTGGGTGGCTGTTAAGGTGCTTACACATCGAACGCGATTTGCGCAGTGGAGGCGGCAAGTTTCAATGTAAAGTCAATGGTTTAGATGCGATCTGAGGTTCTGAGGCGTGAATTGAGTGGCCGATGCTGCTCAGTTTTATTTATTTATTTTTTTTATTAAGTCGGGCCAAAATTAAGCATTTTATAGAAATTTAATTGTATCTGATGTCTCATTGTTTACTGACCATTCCAATGTGGTGTCACTCTTTATGTATGGTAGACAATTGTAACAGACTAGCCAATATAACTCATTGGTGACGTTGCCCATAAAAAAATGGCTTACTTCCGGCTCCAACCAAATGAAGTCAATTCATTTGCCATTTTCTGCGATACAGATGCCGCTGTAGGTACCAGATCTACTCTGCCTTTCAAAATGACTCTGGGTCCTGCGACTGATGATGACGTCACACTATTTTATTGGCTGTTAAGTTGGTAAGATGACGTGTTAGATAGTGATTAGCCCAGAAAAATCGATAACGATAATTAGGATAGTCCTAACTTGCAGTTATTCGTGAGAAACATGGATGACTTGTACATCGAAATTTCCCAATACATTGCACAAGGGACTTATCATAGCCTCACCATCACTTCAAAGAATAATTCATTTTTTAATGCTTTCAACATGTTTTAAAAGGGAAATATAAACTTTGCAATCATAACTGTTAAATCTCATGAGGTTCTGTAATTCCATAGTGTGAAATTGATTAATGCTTAGGACTGTAGGCCTCTGCTTTTGATTATAGTTATCAAACAGACAATTTTTTTTTTCTGAGATAAAAAAAACGTAAAACTGACATTTGGGCCAATTAAACCAGACTGCAAACCATAAATAAATATTGTTCTTTATACAGTCATACATTTACTCACATTGGAAAAATAAGTTTATGCTGCCAATAGGTCTCCCTTTAATACATTAACAGAACAGATAAGTTCTGTTAATGTATTACAGTACAGTTTACATTTGGTGTAACAAATAATAATGTCAGACACAACAAACAATTATGTCAGACACACCTTAAAATTATTAGTCGTTATTAGTTATGAATAAAAACAACTTTAGATTACAAAAGGAAACGTAAAATGAAAACAACAATATTATGAGCCAGAGAAGATGTTAATGTTACATAGTTTGTCCAAGTGGTGTTACCGTTGGGTGACGTCATCATTAGTTGAAGGACCACTTCCCAACTGCACTGTGCTGCATATCAGCACAAAGCTTGTGGATTCAGAATCCGCTGGAATTACTTTAATTGCATTAACAGTTGGAAAGATAGGGTAGATTAAAAAATGTAAACACTGAAGCTAAAGCTCTATTGTTACAGGATTTTAACAGATTTTTTTCATTCGCCAGCATTGGGCACGTGTACACAGAGTGCGTGGGTGCACATGGATCCAAACTGTATGATTCAGATATGCATACTAAAAAAACAACAAAAAAGTAATTCATATTTGAGGTGTGTTACATCTGCATACAGATACAGGAAATACTTTGAGGGTCACAGAGATAACGTTTTTTCTTCACAGAAAATCTGGTCGCACTCTGGAGCCCTGCTATATGGCTTTTTGGAGCCAACAGTTACTTCCTGTCTGGAATGCAAAGGAGGATATATATATAATATAATATTATATATATATATATAATTTTATACATACATTATACTGTTCTAATAAGAAAATGACAAGATCTGACAAGTTCATATAACACGCATAACTGGTTAAATCACACTGTGGAGGATCTAATGTTAGAGGATTTTGGACCTCGTTTGCTTGCCATAGTTCTGCCTCACGAATGAAAATGCCAGATGTTGGGGCGCTCCTGCGGTGCTTGATACTGTTGTTAGCGTTCGTTCCGGGTCCCGGCGAAGCGGCAGAGGTGTCTGTGTGGAGCATGAGCATCAACTCGGTCAGTGCTAGAAGCTAAACCCGATGTTTTCGACTGAGATTTAGCGCGTTTGTTCCGCGGAATCCTCCGCAGCTGTTAGCTAACCTAGCTCGGGAGCATCCAGACGGCTAACGGTTGGGGTTTTTATGTTTTCACTTCAGCAGAATGATGCCATTTGTATTTGAACAGTGTATTTGGTTTTGGCCAACATCGAGGATTTCCCTCAATGAATGGGTTCGTTAGTTTCTTACATGGTTTACAATTAGGCTAGCAGGTGGTTCCGACCCAGTCTCTGCTCTGCCAGCGGAAAACTCACATCTTAAGGAGAAGTAAACGCTGTTTGATGCTCAAAGAGGCTGAATGTGCTCCTTTTCTGTCTTGTTCTTTATTTTTAAGACTCACTCAGATGCAAATTGTGTTTTTGACGTGTTCTTGTGGCATTTTTCTCATGACTGAGGACGTATATAAAGAAAATTAAGATTGAAATTGCATTTTTGTGTATTTCTTTATCCAAATCGTTGTGAATCAGGTGTAGATGAAAAAATGCTGTTTGAAAAAGAGCGTATTTATGATGTAATATGCTGGGCGGGCCACAAGCTCCCTGCTCCGTTAGGATGCTTCCCCTTCCAGACAAATTGATTTATTAATGCTTCTAAGATGTTTGAATGTGGGATGAACAACGAAACTGGGACAATAAGAGTATCTGCAGATAATCCAGTTAAAAGTGGAATTTCAGCATATATGAACATTTCTGCAGAAAAATCTCAGATCAAACTCCGCTTTGAACATTCAGACTCAGGTGTTAAAGGATGATGGGAAAACTCAAGACTGAAGTCTTCAAAGTAAAAGCTGCCATTTGTGGTAAATGTTTGTTGCAAATGTGTATAAAATGTATCCTGATTACTGATCCAAAGAAAAATCAGTGAGAGATGCTTAACCTTCATGACCGATGGCTTTCTATTGATCTTAGACGCAGGATGCTGTTTTTCGGAAGACGCTGTACTCCAACACCACCATTTACATGCGCTGTAAGTTACACGCAGGCTGTTGCTTGCTCTGTCACCTGTAACATTTTGGAAGCGCTGTGTCTGTGCTGCCTTTGTCTGTTTGCTTTGTTGGAGGGTGCTTTACTTTTCTGCTGGTTGCCTTGCTTTAACACTGGCAGCTCTCAGTGCAACTTTACAGAATCTCAATGTGGGATCCGTCAGAACTTTAATACTCACCAGACCTGCAGGGGATGCCAGATTGGCAGAAGTGCTTTTATAGTGCATGTAGTTTTATGGAGTTCCAATCACCAGAAGCTGAAAGTAAACCCAGAATTCCCTCTGAGCGTGGACTCGTCCGCCAATCAAACTGGTTGAGTTATCTGCTAGTTCTGACTCAGCTTTTTGATGCATGGTCCTGCTATTGGTTCACAGCAGGCTTAACTGCAGAATGAACACAAATCTAACAGAGATGAGTGAAATGAGAAGATGACTGCTGCTGCACTGATGGACTCCAACTTCTCTTCTGTTCATTCACACCATCTAACAGATTTTTTTTTTTTTACAAAAAAACCCCAAAATATCACCACTCCTCCTTCTGTTTCCAGTCCGGAATGATTCTGGCATGTGTGACAGACACCTGGCTTTCAACATCAGCTGGTATCTGCGCTCATCTGCGTGCTACAATGAGGTCTTCAACACACCGGTAAGTCCGAGCAGAAGTATGACAAATGAGAATAGTTTAGGAACTTGCGTCATTGTTAGCCGCTTCCTTTTTCCTTGCTGTGAAACCACCGCCAGCCTGTTCCACCATTGGACATGTCACAGAAGCGAGTCCAAGGTTCTAGACTTAATTTTTGCAATGGTTGTACCAGTGCGCCTAACTTTTTTTCTTAGGTGCACCAGCAAGAAAGTGTAGTGCATCTACCTTTTTGACCACATGGCATTTAACTCATCATTTTTACATGGTCACTTTCCTTAGCAATTTCTGTCCATATCGGCATTAAGACTTGAAAATGATTCACTTACAAACTGGTAAACATAAAGTCATTTATTTGAAACACAATAATGATAAATCACATGAAAAAGTTGGTGCTTAAAGACCCACGCCAATGAAATTAGTGTTTTTGATGTTTTTGAGTATGCAGTTCAAAAAAGCTTATATTTGTGACAGCAGATGAAACTGTTGGACCCAAGTCTCCCTGCTACATCCTATTCTGACTCGTCCACTTGTAGACAAATAGATCCATGCACTGTATGTGTTTTCCTCATCTGAGCTGGAATCTGGATCAGAACTGTACGGCTGGATAGCTCTGATATTTCTCACCATTTTAGTTGCACTGTAATGTTAGCTTGGGGGTATGAGGGGCTGTAAGCTGACAGGAGAGAGTGTAAACAAAGATTTCATGAGAAATCAGCGTGGGGTTACTTCACACCAACAATCTCGCCCACAACTCATTCAACAACATTCTTTGAGCAGCTATGTTTGGGTTAGCAATAACATTTATGTTTTTGGTTTAAGGTGCTTCCTGCTAAATAACTGTCTGTCAAAATGATGGACAAACGTCATCATCCAATCAGTGATGTTTCTTTTTTGCTTCCTTTTTAACACCTCATTTTGATTTTTTGAAGTGTGCTACATCTGCACATACATACAGTAATGAGACTATCAGGTTTGCGGAGATTGTTTTTCCCCACAGAAAGCCAGGACGCACCGGTGCAACCATGGATTTTTTTTTTAGGTGCAACATTAAAAAATCCAGTCGCACTCTAGAGCCCTGGAGTCAGTGCTAAATTTAAGATGCATGAAGCTGCAGTGAAGCTAATATGTTCAAATAATGTGTCTAAATATGTTCAAATGTTTCTCAGACTCTGGACTCAAGCCAGCTATACCAGTGAAAGCTGGCCAGTTTTCTAGAGGTTTCATTCAACAACTTAAACACATTTACATGCGGTTATATAGACTTTTCATTGGAAGTGGTCGCTTTAATGCACACGTCAGACACCATAAGACGCAGAGTGTTGTAGCTGCTCTTACTGAAAGCCAGGTGCTTGTATGAAGGGCACTTCTTACTTGCTCTACTCTCAAACCACTGCTATAGAATGCAAATCCAAGATCTGCAGATCCTAGAACTCCTTTACTCCCAATTCTATAAAAAAAAAGTCCTGTCCTAATCTGTCTCCTCTGTGTGGAGAACTTCCATAAAAACTATCCAGCTTTTTATAAGGCAATAAAAAAGGTTCTTTTTAAGGTAATTTATTGAGGGTGATCTCTTTTTCCTGACTCTTCACTTTTGTCTCTGAAGAACAACAGAGCCATCAGCATGTTTTCTTTGGACCACATGCTGAAGGACGGCTGGAGCGGCTTCTACAGTCAGGGCTTCATGTACTTTGAGAACTGCTCCTTGCTTTTTTTGCCAAAGGTTTGTGTTTGTCTGAAAGACTCAACCTCTGACTTTTGGTCTCACCACACAAGAAATGTCAGAAAGTTTGAAATCCTGCTGACGATCTTCTTTTATAGGTTTATTTTTCAGACTACAACCCTTATCAGTTGCTGTCCAGCCCAGAGGTGTGTCTGATCTTTGAATATGATGCTGAATGCCCTAATGCAGCATGGTTTCAGCATTTTTTCTTTTTTATTTCCCTTCAGAGTGACTCTTCCAATCTGACTCTAGCATGGCCCAACAAGCCGGTAAGGAGTGATCCTTCAAGTCTGAAAATGGCGACTAAAATAATTCTTTACCTAAATACATTCATACCTAGCACTGTCGTTGCCTCTGGTGAAACAGTTTCAAATTCTATTCCGAGAGATCTAGAATTCTTAAACAGCAAGGAAACTCAGTATTTGACACATTAGCATTTTTATTAAAAAGGGAATTCCCTACTGGCCTACTGACTAATTTTCCACCAGATGTTGTCACTAAGCCAAATATTGAATTCATACAAAGAAATCAGAATATTTAAGTATACAAGTTGAGTAATAATAAAATGAAATGACGCAAGGAAGAAAATATTGAACACATGAAGATAAAATGGCAAAAAAGCTTGGACATCACCTGAAATCTGTTAGTATTGAGAGAAAAATCCCACCCCCTATCAGTACTAAATTATATCAGTTGCTTTATTCCTAATTTAATAGCCTATAAAGGCTTCTCATTACACAGGAGGCTCATGGGAAAGACCTTCAGATGGGTAAGAGCAAAGAATCCTTGCAAAACTTATTATTGAAAACAATCTGATGGAGATGGTAACACCTTTCCAGAATTCTGAATGTTCCTGTGAGCTCCGTGAGGATGTTATCCGTAAATGGGAAGAGCATCTGTTTACCATACACTAGCAATGATCAGATGCTCCACGTAAGAATCCTGTCTGAGGAGTTTAAAGAACTCAAAGAGGAGAGTTTAAACCACTTGGGCAGAACATCCAGAAAACCTCGCATCTGCAGGAACCATTGTTTCAAAGATAACTAAAAACAATGCATGTTAAAGATCAGGGGAAGTTTGTTAAAAAGCATTTCAATAAGGAGAGATCTTAAAGTGGGATTAAAGATTTTAATTGTGAAAATTATTATTGAGACATGGACAGTGAATCATGACAGTCAGATTTCTTTGGCGGTTAGGCTCTGGGCTGGAGATCTCTTACAGGCTAGTCATGACCTTGGATGTGGTGAAGAGACCCCCAGAGCCCAGACACTGATGGTGGTTAAGACGAAACATGCTAACCAAAGAACCAGGAAAAGAACAGGCAGAAGAGGCCGATATTATCGCCGGGAATAGGCGATGACAAGTCAATACAAAAGGCCAGGAGGAGAATGGGGTGGAGGTGGGCTGGCGCAATGTCTGGAATGTGGAAAAAAGCAAACTTCATTGAAAATTTAAAAGGTAGGGATTTGATTTTGATTGGGGGTGAAAAAGGTAAACACTTCAGCTATTGACTCAGAGTGGAGACCAATTGATGACAAAAGGAGTGATGAATAAACACCCCGCTGCATGTGATGAGGTAGATCTTCCTTATTGAAATTGCTTCAATTCCAAGGCTTTACTTGTTCCACTCAGCCAGTGGATTGATGGGAGACAAAATGAAAGCAAACTGGAACTTTCTGGCTGTCATTTTACACACCACGTTTGGAGAAGAAATGGGACTACCCACCACCCCAAGAACATCAAACCAACACTCTTTCAAACACCAAAACTCTCCAAGTTTAACCTTTCATAGAAACATTGAAAACAAAGATCTGATTGCGTTGAAAATGTATTTAGATGTGGCAAATTGTACGCATTCTGTACAGAAGACAGGCACAGAGGAGATCAACTGACAATAACAACAATCAGGATGTAGAACACAGCGTGTTGTCTTGTTTCAACACCAAACATGCAAAATTGCACACAAAAATAGACTGTGAAGTAGTGAGACCGCAAAAGGCGAACCATGGTATAGTGAGGAACCACTTTATTAAATAGTGTTCAGTACTTATCCTCTGTCACTTCACTTGATTATGACTCAACTTGTATAATTAGATGTCCTGATTTTAATATACTTTATGTCCTGATGTCCTGTTTCGGACAAACCTGAGTCTGTCTCTTCAAACAATGTTTTTTAGGATGTCAGTGCAGTTGCCAAAGCCTGGGAAGACAGCCCATACTTGTTCATCGTCAAGGTCCAGCCCATCTTTCGGGGGCCAGAGGAGGATGAGGTCGGGGCCGAGATGCCAAACTTTGGTTTCACAAGTAAGAAACAAATCCTGACTGTTTATCAGCATCTGGAGTGAGCTCTGAAAAATTTCTGTAACTCCTCAGTGAATGTGGAGATGAGGGGGCCTCATGATTACTCTTCCCCAGCTGACTGGCCTCTCATGATGGTAAGTTTGGCCTTTTCTGTGTGTTGATCATTATTTTGCAGGCATTGATTATGAAACATGCTCCCTGGCAGTTCTTCATGGTGATGTGCATCGTTTACGTGCTGTTCGGAGCGCTTTGGCTTTTCTGGTGTGTCTGTTACTGGAAGGATCTGCTGCGGGTCCAATTTTGGATCGGTGCTGTCATCATCCTCGGCATGCTGGAGAAGGCCGTGTTCTACTCAGAATACCAGAGCATTCGATACAGAGGAGACTACGGTAGGCTTTCTGTGCTGCCGTATGACTTCCTGGATGCAAAATTTCTCAATTCTGATATGAACAACAAGGGAAGTTGTTTGATATATCACACATTTTCATTTCTTAGATCTTTAGCTGTCATTGACTGTATATGAGAACTGGACTGAGTGACCCCTCCCCCTTATGTTCCAAACTGAAAGTACCCACTGGTTCCAAGAAGCCACTATCACATAGACTTCTGCTATTACTCTATTTTGTTCTTACTCTGGTCCTTTTTTTTTGATGTTCTTGACAATCCTCATTTTTATTGAATATATTTTTCTGTAGTGGAAGTTATTAAAGTTACAAACTGACCAACCAGATTTCTCAGTACATGTCAAACATTTGATTGACAGATTTTGTGCTGCCCACCTTCAAGTGATTGGTGTGAGGCCTTCCAACAAGCGCACTCCCGATTGGTGTGAGTGGTTACCATAGAAACGTTAACTCAGACTGACTCAGACCAGTCACTGTTTTCTTACACAGTCTGGCTCCAACGTGGCAGCTCCCGAAGAAATGGCGACTGAATAGACTTCATTCCGTTGGAGCCAGACGCAAGTCCTTTTCTATGAGTGACGTCACACTCACTCACAGTGAATGTGTAAATTAGATGTGTAACTCTGAAAAAAAAATGAATAAATAAACATTTACCATAATTTCTGGATTTTTCCAAAGAGAAAGTCTTGTCTACTAAATTAATCCAGACTTGATTATTTTGTTCTTGACTTTCAAATGTCAGCATTTAAAAAAAGATTTTTTGTGGAAAAGCAACAAAATAATGTTTATAAATCATTCAGAACGGTGTCTTCGAGTAATGCTAATCTGTTAGACCCAGCAGCTGTTGGAGACTGGCGTCAATTAGAGATCAGCCACAATTGGAAGATATACAGTATTGTCTTAACTGTGTTTGTGTGTGTTTCTCCTCAGTTCTGGGGGCTGTGGTCTTTGCCGAGCTGCTCTCTGCCCTGAAGCGATCTCTGGCTCGAATCCTGGTCCTCATCGTCAGTCTTGGTTATGGGATTGTCAAGTTCGTTCAACCTTTTTTTTTTATTTTCAGTTTTCTTTATAAAAAGTGTGCGCCTGAATTGTTTGGATATTTGTCTACAGGCCCCGGCTCGGCACCACAGTGCATCACCTCGTAGCCGTTGGGCTGCTATACCTGCTCTTCTCCTCGGTGGAAGGTGTGCTGAGAGTGACGGGCGTGAGTTCATATTTAAATAGTATCATTAAAAAAAAAAGCTTTTGAATCAACCGGAACCTTTTGAAGATAGTAGATGACTTGACTTTATGACTTTAATGTTTTTAATTTTTAGGACCCCCCCACATGCCCCCCACATGCCTGTTACTAATGTTGCATAAATAGTTGCTGAAGAAGACACAAGAGCAGCCCCCACCTCCTCTGAAACTCTGAGTTCTTTCCCTGCAGGGTTTCTACGGGACGGTTGCTCTTTTGGCCAATCTCAGCCTCTCCCTCATCGACTCGTGCGTCATGTGGTGGATATCCTTTTCTGCAGTCAGTCAAAGTTCTCCGCCTGTGTGAATGTGACAGTACTAGCCTTAACCAGCATGCACATTTTCATCAGCCTTTCTCAAACTACTCGCCTCCTGAAGCTGCGCAGGAATGTGGTGAAGCTGTCTCTGTACCAGCATTTCACCAACACTCTCATCTTCTCTGTCATTGGTGAGTACCCACCAGCCGAGATGAATAAGTCGAAGTTCTGACTTCAGAAGTTTTCTTTAGACCCTAAGGCCTCAGATCCCTTCTGAAGCTGTTCTTTAGTTGAAAGTCTGTTAATCATTTTTATTCATCAGTATCCAAGATAGAATCAGAAATCGATTTAGTAGAGTGATTCCAGCCCTTGTAAACCTGACATTTCATTTCATTCAGAGTGTTATAAAGAATGGATTGAGATTGGTGAGGCTGCTGGTTCAAATTCCTGCTTCTGACAGATGTACTTTTGTGTCCACAGCCTCCATCGTCTTTATTGTCTGGACAACTAAAGTCTTCCAGCTGGTCGACTGCCAGACGGTCAGTTTGGTTTCTTTCGGTCTCGGGTTTGTGGCCTTCCTGATTAACTCTCCTCTGTTCAGGGATGGAGGAACTTGTGGATCGACGACGCCTTCTGGCGGCTGCTATTTTCCACCATTCTGCTGGTCATTATGGTGCTGCTGCGACCGTCAGCCAACAGCCAGAGGTCAGTTTACATTACCATGGTGGTTGAACTTCTCTTCAGTGTCCACACATCTGCCATTTCCACTCATAGCAGAGATCTTCATGGTCCTGTGAAGAAACCAAAGCACAGACATATTTTTTTTTCTGATGATCCTGGGTGACGGTGTAGAAACCTATCTCTGTGGGTTCACTCAATTGAACACCTGCAAACAAGGACAGGCTTGTAGTTTTCCTCACATGCGAGTGGTCCTCCACAAGACATGAACAAAGTCCTGTGGTTTCAAACTAAAATTGTTTCAAGCTACATCCGAGTTGTTATGGACGCTGGTCACCTGGTAAATTTGAGCCAGTTCTCTGTTTCCCCCCTTAGGTTCTCTCATTCCCCTCTCATTGATGAGGATAACGAAGAGGAAGAAGCTAAGGAGCCCATGCTGAACAAAGCTTTTGGTAGGACACATATTTTTTTACTGGAAATGGACCTGGACGAGAGAGTTGCGTCCCTCCGCCTTCGGGTGGGGGACAGGTCT
>BSAI01000101.1:6256104-6272224 GCA_036245035.1 Adrianichthys oophorus
AAATGAACCGTTAGACTCACCTGTGTCCTGGACACATCTTAAATGAATCGTTAGACTCACCTGTGTCCTGGACACATCTTAAATGAATCGTTAGACTCACCTGTGTCCTGGACACATCTTAAATGAATCAGTAGAGTCACCTGTGTCCTGGACACATCTTAAATGAATCATTAGAGTCACCCGTGTCCTGGACACGTCTTAAACGAACCATTAGACTCACCCGTGTCCTGGACACGTCTTAAACGAATCATTAGAGTCACCTGTGTCCTGGACACGTCTTAAACGAATCAGTAGACTCACCTGTGTCCTGGAAACGTCTTAAACGAATCAGTAGACTCACCTGTGTCCTGGACACATCTTAAATGAATCATTAGACTCACCTGTGTCCTGGACACAAATTAATCATTAGAGTCACCTGTGTCCTGGAAACGTCTTAAACGAATCAGTAGACTCACCTGTGTTCTGGACACATCTTAAATGAATCATTAGACTCACCTGTGTCCTGGACACATCTTAATTGAATCATTAGACTCACCTGTGTCCTGGACACATCTTAAATGAATCATTAGAGTCACCTGTGTTCTGGACACATCTTAAATGAATCATTAGACTCACTTGTGGTTAAATGCCTTTTCATTAGAATTTTGTAGTCTTTAGTGTGGCTTTTCTCCTTAGACTAAAATGAGGGTGTATTCATTTTTGCAACATGGGCTTGAATGAATTAGTTGAGGAAAATCACTTTTTCTGTGTGCAAATTAACAAATCTTGTTTGAAATCCATGGCCCATATTTGTGGGAATATTTTGCAGTATAATATCTCATAGAAAATTTTGATTCTGAAAGGACACTAAAGGTTCCTGAAAAATGTAATGAGGTGTACTCTTTTATACTGAGCACTGTACAAATGTTCAAGTGCTCACACAGAAATGTACTTACACACAATGTACACACACTCACATTGACACTTACATATAAACACAGGCATAAAAATAATTGCACAGATACACACACTCAGCTGGATTCAAACCCTGATTCCAGACCAGACCAGACTGTAACGCTCAGACCTGAAACTGGCTTCTCTCATCACATCAGCTCTGGGTAAATATGTTCAGTTCTAGAGCTTTGACAACATATTAAGGGAGTTTTTGTTTGGTTTCAGAGGGAATGAAGATGCGAGGTTCTAAACCCGACATTAATGGCTCCCAGAAACTGCTCAGTAAAGAGGTAACATACCTGTCCTCTCCTTCTCCTCCTCACAACTTTTCTCATTTTAATTCTCAGTCCTGTTTTAAAAAGCCATCTTTCTATCAGGATGAGGACCTGAAGTGGGTTGAGGAGAATCTTCCCATTTCTGTGGCTGATGTGTAAGTACCCAGGATCCAAATTTGAAGAGGTTTTAGCAAAGCCTCAGATGATGCAGTCATTTTTCAGTGCTGAGTCAAAGACAATAAAACATTTAATCTGTCTTTTCTTTAGAGCTCTTCCTGCCATGTTGGATGAGGAAGAGGTAAAACCACGTTCCAGGATTTTGGTGTCATTCAAACTAGTGTGTACTCACCTCCGCTTCTTTTCCAGGAAATCCTGAAAACCAAGATAGAGAGGTCGAAAATGGAGTAGAAGCAGAAGACTTCAAGGAGGACTTTTTGCTGAGTCATTGGTTCTGAGGGAGTTGCTATCTTGGAGTAGTGTGTCAGGAGGCCTCACCCTTTGCTCTTGACTGAGGAAAACACCCTTTTTTGTCTGCGTTTTTTTTTTTTTTTTGGATACTGAGCAGCATTTCTTTAGCAGACAGGATGAACCACAGTTATTAAATATTCAGGTTGAAGACAGTCTGTGACAGGCTGTGCGGGTTCCTGTGAGTGATGAGGATGATAGCCATCACCTGACTTTGGATCAGGTTGGAGGGACGAACAGGGATTCTGCTGACAGATGAGAGGCTTCAGTGCACGTCAGGTTAGTAACCAAAACCAGAGTAACCATGAATCTGTACCACACTGCTGGGAAAGATTCAGCTCATCCCATAAATGCTCCACCCAAACATGACATCGCAGAGAAACTACCTCTAATGCCTTAGTCACATGCGCACATTCAGGGGTTAACCCGGACGGGTGCTGCAGGTTTCTGGGTTGTTCCAGCCCCGTGGAGGGTTGTGGAGAGAAGCGGGCGTGTATTTAGGAGAGCACAGGTGTGTCTTCTAGTTTCCTTTAGGCTAGGACAACCACCCAAATGACGTTGTTTAAATGGAACATACCATTGTTATGCGTGTGGTATTGAGACGTATTCGTAGGGATAAAAGAAGTTACACACACTTATGATGTACAGATAATGCTGTCGGACGGTGTCCTTACACCACACTTTAGTCATTAGTAAGATGCAAGTACTGGCTCCTTACTGACTGCCCGCTAATACTGCGAAAACACACGGTGTTCACATGATATGTAAATGATTGTCGAATGTCCTCATTTCTAACAGGCTACGCGCACATTTATCAGATGAACAGCACTAATGGGCTCTTTGTGCAGGATTTTGGGGGGAAGTCTGTATGACATGCCTGCGTCTCACCCACTTATACATTGACTGTATATAGACACGGACAGGGCGGCTGTGTCTTCACCCAAAGAAAATACCTTACCTTCGGCTCCAGTTAAATGAAGCCAATTCTGTCGCCATTTTGTCTGCAGTACAGATGTCACCACATTGGAACCAGTCGACATTGGTCTGAGTCAACGTTTCCAGTCAATGTTTTGCTGGGAGCTCTGTCTGTGCACGCAAGCTTATAGCCCCAAGCCAGCATGAGGGGCGCAAAAATATGTCTTGACAAGCAATACTTGATCAATCCAGCCGTACAGTTTTAAACCAGAGGCCAGCTCGGACAAGGAAAATGAATGCGTGCAAGAGGGCAGAGGAGCGGAGTGGTAAGAGAGACTTTGGTACACCCACCCTATGAGTAGTTACGTCACTAGTCCCAAGTTTTTCTAGCATCCGGTTTCTGATCCAACGCAAGTTGAATTAAAAAATACTCAGATACGCAGTTTTAATCATAAATTATTTTATATGAGCCCTCTATTATGAGAAAAATGCTACAAGAACAATACAATTTTCATTCAAGTGGATCTGTAAGTGTTTGCTATAACATATCCCTCGCAGCATCCCCGTAGAAAAATGTGCATGAACCTTTTTGCTCTGTGGGTTCATTGACTGGTCTATGATCTTAAAATGTTGTGTAGGCCACCTGTGTGCCCCGTACAGCTTTGCCCATTTTTTTGCCTGCAGATCGCTCATATCCTCCTGTTAGGGCAGTTGTGACTAAGGTGCACACTTCCAGTCTCTGTGTGTAGGAATTTAATACTTTTGTCCATCATGGTGGCGCAGTGGTTAGCGCTCCTGCCTCACAGTAAGAAGGTTCCCGGTTCAAAGTCCTGGCTGGGGGACCTTTCTGTGTGGAGTTTGCATGTTCTCCCCGTGCATGCGTGGGTTTTCTCCGGGTACTCCGGCTTCCTCCCACCGTCCAAAAACATGCTTCAAAGGTTACTCTAAATTGTCCGTAGGTGTGAATGTGTGTGTGCATGGGTGTGTGATTGTGGCCCCTGCGACAGACTGGCGACCAGTCCAGGGGTGTACCCTGCCTTCGCCCATGAGTAGCCGGGTTAGGCTCCGGCAACCCCGTGACCCCGAAAGGGATAAAGTGGATTGGAAAATGAATGAATGAATGAATGTCCATCAAAGAAAACATTTGACAGAATGAATCCTGACAGTTCTATGTTTTTTTTATCATGTTTTTAAAGCTGGGTTGGTTCCTGAAGTGTGTCCTCATGTGAGCTTCGGTTGGGTTTATTTCATCTGCACTTTATTTCATCAGCATCCATTAAATCTGTGGAGTAATTTCTATTAAGAACAGTTTCTTTAATTTCAAGGGGAAAACTTTTTTTCTTTTAGTCTTTAATGTAAAAAATCAGTGAAAGGCTTTATTTTTGCTAAACTGTTTGATTGTCAAACAAAGCAGGTTGTTAAACAGACAAAGTCATATTTAATGAAATGGTGTAAAACTTTAAACAGAATCTTTTTAGTAATTTAGGAGAAGACACTTTGACAACTGAGTCTGTCTAAGACTGGATCTTTTTCTCAGATCTGCACATAGAACCGGTTCAGAACAGGGTTGCTGCTTCCTCTTAATTGCAGTCTAAATCTATGTCCAATCCTATAAAAAAAAACCTGTTGGTGTGCATTCCACAAGTAAGAGGTGCGATCTGGGGTTCGATTTTTTTTAATTTTTTTTATTCACATTAGATTCTTAACATCTTAATTTGTTTTGTTGGGCTTTCATGAATCTGCATTTATTTATATTTAATGGGAATATTCATGAAAATATTTATTTTATGGAGGAAGATTTCCTTTGATGTTGGTTTGAGTTGTGCTATGTAGAATCATGATGATAGTTAAATATGTTCTGCCAATAAAATTTGTTCAAAACAAATGTACGTCAAAGGTTTTAATTTACTTATTGAGGATGATTTGTTTGGATACATAATTCTGAAGATATGAAGAGATAGTTATTTGATATCAGCTCCAGAATTTTTTTTGCACATACTATTATTGGGCCATCTAAATTTATAACTTTAATAACTTGTGATAAAGAAAATACATTCTCTAGCCATCTATCTTCCTCTGCTCGTCCGAGACCGGGAAGCGGGGACAGCAATTTACTGATCCCCCACTCTGTGCGCACATTCGTGCGCATATGCACCAATTACTCTGTCTTGTTTTAAATTAATCTGTGTTTTCTTTTCATCTAACTAAAAGAAAATGTCAGAGCCTACAAAACCTAAGTAACGAATTAACGAGGGTTTCTATAGTCCAGTAACTGTAATTAATGACCAAAATTTGAACTGTAATTGGTTACGTTGGTCCGTTAATAACAAAAATAATTAAACTACAGTAATTCGTTACTTTGTAATCCATTCCCCCCACTTGGGGGGGTGAGATCTAATTTTTATTTTAGTAATGTATCCAGTATGTAAAACTTTGATGCAGTGACATTACAGAAATGATACTTCCACGAATATGAGTAAAGTTAACTTATTACCAGCCACTTCTGGAGAAAAGTTTGAAATGGTTTGTTTTCTTTTGAACTCATGATCATTTTCTTGAAAAATGGTTAGCAAAAATCAGTAAATTTTAGACTTTTTTTTTTTACATCAGGTATGTTAAAAATATGTTTTTTTTGTATTTCTGAAAAAATATCTTATTTTACAAAAATCAATACCTATAAAGGGGTTTATTTAAGTGTACTACAAGTATTAGAAGAGTAAAACAAGTATACTTAATCTGTACTTAAAGTGAAACAGTATACTGAAATTTTACTTTTATATAATATCTAAATAGTAAAGTTAATATGTTGCTGAAGAAGTATTTAATTAGTATACACCCTACACTATAATGCATAGTCTATAGTGCACTTACTACACTTAGCTCAAGTGTACTTTTTTCAAAATAACGTTGAAGCATGGCCTACTAATTTTAGCTATGGGAAAGATTTATGTATTTATTTGTTTATTTTAACTTTGACACGTTCTCTAGATGTTTTCCTATGCTTATCCTCTTATTTTCTTTTAATATGTTTTGTAGTTATTCTCATGTCTTTTTTCTTTTGTATTTTTGGTCACAATTTTAAAAAACTGTCTTTTGATGTAAAGAATGAGATAATTTTAGGAATAAAATAGTTAAATGTGTGCGTAAAGCGTGTAGCCTTTCTTTTAAAACCAGGCTTCTGTACCTTTAAAGATTTCCTCGTGATCGCATAAATGGTCACGTGCCTGTCAAGTGCTTTCTGCTTCGCGCAGCGCACACGGGAAGTACGGAGAAGTGAACACAAACTGTCAATTTCTCTTGGACTTCGGAGTTTTTTGCCGCCCATTTGTGGGTTTTTCGCAGCAATTATGTTTTCTCGACAAAATGGTGGATTACTTTAGGTTGTTTTCATTCCTGCGTCATCGCAATTGCTAATTGAGCTAGCAGCTAACGATTAGCTTGATTCCCCTAAAAAACAGAAGACAAACTACGGGAAATCGACGCAGAGTTCGGGTTTTTTCGTGAATGGGCGTGTTCTGTGGCGGAGCGCTGTGACTGACCCACGGGAAGCGGGCGGGGGGGGGGGGTTCTATTGACTTCAGGATGCATGACGCCTACGAGTCCCTGCCCATTCTGGAAAAACTCCCTCTCCAGATCGACTGCCTCGCTGCCTGGGGTAAGTCAGCCCCACTGGGCTTTGTTTTTTCTGATGTTCAGGTCAGGAGTTCAAACCCCGGACTGGACAATCTCAGTCCTCCAGCTCAGTTACCTTAAAATATGGCGTTACATCTCTGCCGCGCGCGCGGAGTTCTGACCGTACTCGCTCAGTTTTCTTTGCACTTGTTCACCGTGTTCAGGGGGTACTTTGTCACTTGGGGGGTGGTAACCTTTCTGGTTGATCTGATTGGCCGAGTGTGAAAGTCCAAATTTTTAATTTACTGATCAGTCTTAAAATAAGTTCTTGAAGTTGAAAATGAAAAAGCATTTTGGAAGATTGATTTTTAAGTTTATTTATGAGTCAATTGATGCAGTTACATTGTGAAAATGAAAATGCATTTCTTTAATCCATTTTAATTTTCAAATTAGATATTTATATTTCTGATTGAATTTTGGTACACATTTGCTAAAGAACATTTTGAAAATGAAATGTCAAATTTCCCTTTCTTTGTCATTTTAATTAAATGACAGAATGAGCGGTGTTGAAGAAGAAAAAGCCATTTGGCTGATTGAGTTGTCATTTTATTTATAGGTTTTTATTTTGAATTATGAGTCACAATTGCTTCCATATATTTTACAACTGCACCGTGCAGTCCTAACAGAATGGGCACGAAGACAATTGCTTCCATAAAAATACACTCGCTCAATTATCAAATACGCTCCGTTCAATTAATGGCAGAGATGTAACGCCATACCTTAAACGTACTGATTGTTCACTTCCTTAAACTAGTTTAAAATAACTGTTTAAGTAAAAAGCAAGCCTGAATTGTTTCTGTTTTATCTTTTTAGTGTAGAAATGTATATTTCGAATACAGTTTCTTCAGTTGAAATCATATTTTGTGAGAAAACTTTTTTCATAATCAAACTAAATTGACCAGCCATCAAGTATTTGTTGTGAAGGAGTTTTCCGTGTTTCTGGTCCGGTTTGAGCTGGTTTGTGTTTCCTCAGAGGACTGGCTGCTCGTAGGAACAAAACCAGGACATCTCCTTCTGTATCGGATAAAGAAAGATGCGGGTAGGATGCCCGCTTGTGCACTCCTACTGTCTGCTAGAGTCCCACCAGCGTTAACAGAAGACACCTCTCTTTTTTTCCTTAGGAACCAATCGCTTTGAAGTTACTTTGGAAAAGTCCAATAAGAACTTTTCAAAGAAGATCCAGCAGGTACAGAAACTGCAGGTTTCACTGTGTGACCAAATTTTCACTTTCGATATTTAAATTTCATTTTTGGATTTTTCAATCTTGAGCAAACTGACTTTAACTTCTTGATCCTTCCAGCTTTATGTGGTCTCTCAGTACAAAATCCTGGTCAGTCTTCTGGGTAAGCTCTCTGCTTTCACAACTTAATTTAAGGTGGTTCTCCATCATCTGTTAGATAATCATTCAGAAAGGAATGACCGGAAACAAAACATTAGAAGTTATTTATTGACAAAGATTTTTCAACAACTGGCACACTTCTTTCTTGCAGAAAACAACATCCACGTTCATGACCTCCTGACGTTCCAGCAGATCACTGTGGTGTCCAAAGCCAGAGGAGCCACGCTGTTCACCTGCGACCTGCAGGTCAGTCCTTCAAGCTCACTGCCTCTATGCTGTACTCGTGGCTCAGATTTGTGTGTGAGGCAGAGATGTAAACCTGAACGACAGCAGGTTAGTTAGCCTTAGTCAAATTGTTTAGAAACAATTATTACCTGGAGAAGAACCTGCAGTGTTCAGGAGAACATTTTAATAAAGAACATCTGCTTTAAACAAGTTTTTCTGGTGTTTATAACCTGCAGACACACAGCAGGAGAACTTCACTTTCATTTCGGTCACTTTCCCCAACAGCCATTCACAACCAATGGTTCTTTAATATCAATTACCCTTCTTCCCTCCTGGTGTTTCAAATAGGAAGTACCCAATGGTTCCAAAAATTCAAAATCCTATAGACTTCTATAGAGAAATAAACAGCTATTACTCAGCCATTCTATTGGTCAGAACAAAAATTTTTTTCTCTGTTACCTTTTTTTTTTTTTTTTTTAACATGTTCTTGCTAATCTTCATTTTTTTATATTTTTTTTCTGTAATGCAAGTTATTGAGGTCATAAGCTGACCAATCGGATGCATCAGTAAAAGTAGACGGTCTCATGCAGTGTTCCAAAGGTTTGATTGACAGATTTCGTGTAGCCTGCTTTCAAGTGGTAGGGGTGTGGACTTCCAGCAAACTAACTCCTGATTGGCGTGAGTGGTTGCCATAGAATTGATGACTCAAACCGACTCGAACCAATCACTGTCTACTCATGTTGTCTTGCTCCAACAGATGTGGAAAAAATAGCAACTGTATTGACTTTATTTTGTTGGAGCCAGAAGTAAATTATTTTCTATGGTTGACATCACATTCACTCAATCCAGTTCCCATATACAGTCAATGGCGGCACTTTTGACACTAAGCAACCCCGTCCCCTCTTCCCCAGTACTGAGAGCAGGGAGCTTGTGGCTCACCCAGCATATTTTCTATGTCTCAAGTAAGATCTTTTTGATGTAGCTTTCTCCGTCTGCTCCCGATTCACATCGGTTTGAATAAAGAAATACTCAGAAATGTAATTTAAAACTTAATTTCTTTATAAATATATATCCTCCATCAACAGAAAATTCCCAAAAGAACATGTAAGAAGCACAAAAAACGTTTATTTTCATTAGAGTGGGTTTTTAATGGTTGAATGCAGGCAGTGGTTCTGCTTCCCATAAAGCGCCACAGATCTGAATAATTTCAGTGATCAATATTCAGCTTATCTTCCTTCTGTTTAGGTGACATTGTGGAGCAGAAATGCTTCAAATGTTTTGCCTTTCATTTTTCCATTTGAATAGAAATATACATTTATAACTTTTTCTCCAACCTGTAGTGAAATGCTCAGTTTGATCTAAAGACCATTTTCTTCTGACAGACCAGCTGGTTGAAGATTGGCTCTCATTGAGCAGCTCTGTCTGTGGCTCTTTCAGCTCGCCACCTCAGGGGAGGAGCGACTCAGAATGTGCGTGGCGGTCAAGAAGAAACTCCAGCTTTTCTACTGGAAGGACCGAGAGTTCCACGAGCTGCAGGTGAGAGCAGATCCAACTGAAGCAGGATCCTCCTGTGCTGGGGAGCACTCGGCTCACTCCTGGCTTAATCTTCCAGGGAGACTTGGGAGTTCCGGATATTCCCAAATCCATGGCTTGGTGTGAAAACTCCATATGTGTCGGCTTCAAACGGGACTATTACCTCATCCGGGTACGTGGGACAGACCAATCCTCCTGTGCACCCATGACCTCAACACATAAAGGTTCAGCTTTTGTCAGCAGACATCCACAGTTTGAGCTACAGTCTCTTCCGAGCAAAACTGGGGATTTCGTCATGTTTTACTCAAAAAACACAAAACATGAAAGTCAGGAATCTATTGATCAGGATGATGGTGGTGTCTGCAAAGTTGCAGGAGACTTAAGTGTTAAGAGTTAAAAATTACCATGAACATATAAAATTGTTTCCACTTTAATTATTACAAAGGACAGTTGTCAAAGATTACTATCATATTTCCATAAAAAGTATATTATTTTCAAAAAATATTCTCTACAGTGCGTTCCAATTATTATGTAAATTGTATTTAAGTGTCAAAGAGATAAAATACTTTGTTTTTCAAAGAAACTCATGGATGATATCGTGTCTCGGGGTTCTTTGAGGTTCTGTGATAATTAGTTCACCAGGTGAGTTCAATTAAAGGAAAAACTACTAAAGAAAGACGTTACACATAATTAAGCAGGCCAACATTTTGAAGTAATATGGGAAATAAAAAGATCTCTGCTGCTGAAAAGCATGACGTAGTTAAATGCCTTTACACAATGTATTAAAACCTTGGATATTTCACACAAACTTAAGCGTGATCATCGTACTATGAAGAGATTTGTGGCTGATTCAGAGCACAGACGGGTTCGTGCAGATAAAGGCAGAATGAGGAAGGTTTCTGCCAGACAAATACATTGGATTAAGAGAGCAGCTGCTAAAACACCATTACAAAGCAGAAAGCACGTCTCTGGAGTCACACCAACATCAAGGTGTAGGATCCTCCAGAGGCTTGCAGTTCTACGTAAACCTTCTATTGGGCCCCTCATAAACAACACTCAAAAGCAGAAACTGCTGCAGTGGGCCCAGACATGCATGAATACCTATTTTCAAACAGTCTTGTTCACTGATGAGCGCCATGCAACCCTGGATGGTCTAGATGGTTGGTTGGTGGATGGCCACCATGTCTCAACAAGGCTGCATTCATCAGCAAGGAGGTGGTGAAGTCATGGTTTGGGCCGGAATCATGGGGAGAGAAGTGGTCGGCCCTTTACAGTCCCTGAAGGTTTGAAAATGACCTCTGAAAGTTTGAGGAGTTTCTGACTGACCACTTTCTTCTGTGGTACAAAAAGAAGAACCGCTCTTTCTGTAACAAAATCATCTTTATGCATTAATGCACCAGCTCATGCTGCAGGGCTACATCTGCATTATTGGCTGCTGTGAGCATAAAAGCAGATAAACTGATGGTGTGACCTTAACCCTATTGAGAACCTTTGGAGAATCCTCAAGCCTAATATCTGTGAGAGTGGGAGGCAGTTCCCATCCAAACAGCAGCTCTGGGAGGCTATTCTGACATCCTGCTAAGAGATTCAGGCAGAAACTCTCCAAAAACTCACAAGTTCAATCCATGGATGTAGGAATTGTGAAGCTGCTACAAAATAAACATCCTATGTTCAAATTAAACTTGACCTATTAAGATAGTTTTTGATTGGAATAGCTTTGGATTTCAGTAAATATGACCTCCTAATGCAGCAAATTCAACAAATGAGCATTTTCAGTTCTTTAGAATCTATCAAATGTTGTGGAACTCTGTTGTGTTTATTAATGTGGAACAGAGCATTTGAAGGGTTTTATTTGTGAACAAAATACTGTTTTCTTTAGGTTTGTTCAATATTATTTAATATATACTGTAATGGTTAGTTACTTGAAAATGATGCTGGCTGTCATTTGCATAGAGTATTTAGAAAGATTGTTGGAAAATATCATTTGTAAAATAACTTGGAATGCGGCGCTGTGCTATCACCTATGTACCAAAAGTACATTTCTTTTTAAAAATGTTCTTTAGGTTTTTTGACTTCTTGAGTTAAAGTAAACCGGTCTTGAAGTATGTCCTAACTTGGTTCAGACGGATCATTTTAGATTACCGCTGTCTCTCTCCTGTTGACCAGCTCGATGGCAGAGGCTCCATCAAGGAGCTTTTCCCTACTGGGAAACAGTTGGAGCCTCTGGTTGCCCCACTAGCTGATGGGAAAGTGGCTGTGGGTCAGGATGACCTAACTGTGGTCCTGAATGAAGAAGGAGTTTGCACACAGAAGTGCGCCTTAAACTGGACGGATATCCCCATCGCCATGGGTAAGAGAAAGCGCCATCACACTCCAACCTCCATAGCCGACTCTAAAAGCGTTTGTGGACACTGTCCTTCCAGAAAGTTCTTCCTTTGGCCCATCAGAACATTTATGCAAAGGTTCTGTGTTCTCTTTGCTCATCAGTGTCTTGAACTCTATCACTGATCAATTTATCTCAGGTTTTTCTGACTGTTGGATCATGAACTTTGACCTTTATACCTATATAAACATAGTGGCTGTGGAGCTGCAGCCCCATGGAGGTTAGGTTAAAGAAGAACTAAACCTTAAATTCTGAAGGTTGTCTTCTCATCAGTCAGTCCTTAATGGTCTCTACTTGAACCTGCATGTTCTCCTATCCTTACTTCTCCCTCAACCATTGTCTGTAGCTGACTTCTACGGCAGCAACCTCGGACTTCTTAGAAACTTGACAAGCTCTGACATACTCACCATTTTGTGTGTTCTGTCTGATCTTCTTCTCTGTGCTCTGAAACTTTCTGCTTTAGAAAAGCCTTGTAAAAAAAAAAAAAAAAAAAAAACCTGACAAACTAGAAACGCTTCATCCATCCGGAGCTTAGCTGCAGCATCTTTTTATGTTCACAGAGCACCAGCCCCCCTACATCATCGCAGTTCTTCCTCGATACGTGGAGATACGAACTGTCGAGCCGAGGCTGCTGGTGCAGAGCGTGGAGCTGCAGCGACCACGCTTCATCACTTCAGCAGGGTGAGATGTGTGAGACAAATAAACCTTGTTCTCAAAGGACCTGCTGCTTTGTTTTTAACTCATTTTAAATCTATTTTCTTAAAAAGAGATTAAATGAAACCTGAAGGAATCCTGACGTTGTTGTAAAATGGTCAGCAAGAGGTTCTAGAGCTGTGAATTAGATGACCACATGTCAACCAAGCGACCAGGCCCTCATTTCAGTGTCAAAAGTAAATCAAAATAGTAAGATAAAAGGCCATTTCTCTAAGAGTGGTCATGGATAATCAGTGTAACTATAGTTGGGCTGCATAGTGAACCAGAGGATCTGACCTGACTCAATTCATTTTAGTTATCAAACCAGACTTAAGCCACAGGTAGGACTCCTGCGGGCCGTTAGGGCCCCCCATGACCACTTGTGTTCTTGCAGTCCCCTAGTTTACTTTATTGGCTTTTAAGGGTAACCCTCAGATTACACTGATACTTTGGGGGTGTACTCCACCGTATTCTGGGGAGTGGTCCCTGTAGCGACATGTAAACTGGGATCGAATGTTTGGGTTTTATTTCCAGTTTTTGAATCCAATATATATTATTTCTCTTACCATTTTAAATCTTGGTCATTTTTGTTTATTCAGAAAAAGTCTTTTCTTTGTCATAACAGTTCTGAGCCAGGTTTCTCATCTCCTCAGACCTAATGTGGTGTATGTAGCCAGCAACCACTTTGTGTGGCGCCTGGTCCCTGTGCCAATAGCCAGCCAGATCCGACAGCTTCTTCAGGACAAGCAGTTTGAGCTGGCCCTCCAGCTGGCGGTGAGAGCGCAGATTTAACAATTCAATGTCTGACTCCAATGCTCTGAATAGGGTGCTCTGGTTCATTCTTTGTTTCTGCTGTCAGAAGATGAAGGACGACTCGGACGGGGACAAGAAGCAGCAGATTCATCATATCCAGAATCTCTACGCCTTCAACCTGTTTTGCCAGAAAAGATTTGATGAGTCCATGCAGGTGTTCGCCAAACTCGGCACAGGTAGATGGTTTGGACCACACACCTGCAAGTGCTGGAGTAACTTCAGAAGAAGCAGAGTAGAGTAGCAAAGAAAATAGATGAATGCTGTGATGTCAGTAAAACACAAACTTAAGTCTAGACAAGAAGAAAAAACGCAGAAGAACAGCAGTGTGTTTAACACCATAGGCTAAAAAGCAGGAAACTTCTTACAAATTCAGCAAACATATGAAAGAAATGTCTGCAGGGACCTCCAGTCTCTGACCTCGGCTCAACCTAAAGGAGAAGAGCCAAAAAACCAAAGTTTGAAGAAAGCAAATCTGATCTATGGTGTTAAAGCAGATATTTACCTCTGCTGCAGATTCTGCGTTTTTGCAAACATGTCAAACATTTGGGGAGTCCTGTAGCCACGCCTCACCAAAATTCATAAAGAATTCTGGTGGGGCGTTCATTCAGAATAAAAGAGAATTAATTTCTAAAGGAAAAGAAAAGTTCCTTTATCCCTCGACTGTGGACACAGTTTCACATTAAACAAGTGAGTCTGCATGCAGGAAGCAAACTATTGTTCATCTTTACAGTTTTCTAGTATTTGATGTTGCTGCATGTTTTCTTATTATTTTTTCATATTTAGTAAATCTAATATTGTCTCATGTCGTTTTGTGGAAATGCTCTTTTTTGTTCTAAAAAATGCTCTTTGAGGTGTGTTGTAGAAATCTTCTCTTGTTTTGCAGATCCCACTCATGTGATCGGACTTTACCCAGAACTACTGCCGTCCGATTACCGCAAACAGCTGCACTACCCTAACCCGGTGCCCAGCCTGTCTGGTGCTGAGCTGGAGAGGGCTCACCTGGCTCTGATTGATTACCTCACTCAGGTGTGAACGTGTCCTTGAGCACAGCATTCATCTCCTAAAAGCTGTGATGTGAAACTTTCCTTTAACATCCAAACCTTTCTGCTGCAGAAACGAAGTCACCTGGTCAAACAACTGAACGACTCCGACCCATCCACAACGTCTCCGCTCATGGAGGGCACGCCCACCATCAAAAGCCGCAAGAAACTTCTGCAGATTATTGATACCACTTTACTGAAGTGTTACTTACACGTGAGAGACAAGTGTTTGTTTCACAGTTTGCCAGAGGTTCCCTCAAAGTGTTCAGGTTCTGAAAGATTCCAGTTCTAACTGTTTAAATCAGGGATGGGCAACTCCAGGCCTTGAGGGCCTAATGCAGGAGCCATGTTTTCCAACACATCCTGCTCTGGCATTTTCGAATTGACTGGACACACCTGAACCAGGTAATCAGTCATAAGTAGGAGTTTGATATTTTGAAATCACGCAGACATAACTGCAGTTTCCTATCCCTGGTTTAAACTTTCAAAGCAGCAACAATGTTTGTGCTCCTCAGGAATAGATCTGCCCACAAATGCTGTAACCACTGTTAACGCTGTACATGTCGCTGGTGACCAGAATAACACACGCTCTTGAACATACTGTAACATTGACCATTTATGTGATCAATGTGAATCAGCTGATACAGGCGTGGAGAAAAGCAGTTTTTCATATTGAACACTTGACGTGTAGCATAACAATACAAAGTTGCATTTCTGCACTTCAGAATCCACTGGGATTCAGTTAATTGCTAAAAGGTTTAAGAGTTACGGTAGTGAAAGACTGTCAACACTGGAGCTAAAGCTCTGCCATTAAAGGGTTTAATAATGGCCTAAAAATACGTTTTTGAAATCCAGTCGTCTTTGTTGGAAAAATATTTTTCTGTAACTAAATCAGTAATTTATGTTGGTTTTGCTTTTTAAAGAATGAAGAATATTAATCTTTGCATCTGTGACAAAGCATGAGAATGTCAGCATTTTACAGATGCAGATGATGAACGCTCACCTTTACGTTTAATGTTGTCCTGCCTTGCTCAGACCAATGTGGCCCTCGTCTCCCCCCTGCTGCGCTTGGAGAACAACCACTGCCACATCGAGGAGAGCGAGTACGTTCTGAAGAAGGCGCACAAGTACAGCGAGCTGATCATTCTGTACGAGAAGAAGGGCCTGCACCGCAAAGGTCAGAGCACTGCTTAAAGCTCGCTTCTCATGGTTCCTGTAGTTAGTTTGTTTCTCTGGGACACAGTGAGGATTCATGATTCAGGGAGAAGCAGACGCTGATGCTGCTCAGGCAGGAAAACTGGGGTTCCCCTCCTTCAGAGCCTCAGAGCTCCACGGAGAACGTTCTGTGATGAATTGGTCATTCTCTATTGCTGCAGAGCAGACATGATTGGCTGGGTCAGACAGTGCAGTTTGTCCTGCTTGCACACAGGTGTTTCTAGATTTAGATTAGGGGTTGTTAACACGATGAATTTAAACAAATTAACGCGTTATTATTTATAAATGCAGATTAATTACACGTCAGAGGCAACAGTCTCCCACTTTGCGTCGGACGGCTCAGCCTTCCACAGCATTCGCACTTCATCGGGCATTATCCCACCTATACCATGGTCACTGACAATACAAACAAATATTCAATCAGTTTTTAGTACTTTATTCTTGTTACTTTTTCAGTTTAGATCGCTTTGGACTATTTTATTGGTGGTGTGGCCCATTGTCATGGTAACATAACAAAACTTTGCTGCAGCAGCAAAGGAAAGCAATATAAAGGCCCAATATATATATAGGGAGTGAGGCCCCTTCTGAAGAAGAGTCATTTAGATCCTAATACTCTGGA
>BSAI01000101.1:6272624-6328969 GCA_036245035.1 Adrianichthys oophorus
TTGTTTTTAAATGTAAAGCACTTTGAGTTACGCCAAGTATGAGAAGCGCTTTTTATAAATAAAGTTTGATTTGATTTGATATGCTGATCGTCACGATAGGTTCAGTAAAGCATCAGTTCAGGGAGAAAGTTACCGCTTGTTTTCGTCCAGAAGATGAAGTAAAGGTTTGTTTTAAAGAAGCCTGGGAACCCACCTATGAAACTGGCTGCAAAGTTGTTGTAGGTTGAGGTCTCTGCAGGCAGGGCGCGGTGTTGCCCAATCACAGCACTGAAGCAGTAAATTCCTCAAACCCCAATGAGAAGCTCTGAAAGTTTATCCTCCAGTCAAGCATGAAGCTCAGCCTCCTCCTGGTGGTTACAGGAGTGTCCAGAGGACACATGCTGCCATGGCAAAGTTGACGAAACTCAACTGTCAGCCAATCAAAATCAGCAGAGTGACGTTTGTCTCCCATGTGCTCTCTGGCAGCTCTGCAGGTTCTTCTGGACCAGTCCACCAAGGCCAACTCCCCCTTGAAGGGCCACGAGCGCACTGTGCAGTACCTGCAGAGGCTGGGTGACTTTCTGACTCTTGAGACTTGATCTGAATAATTTGAACCTCCATGTGACTCATTAACCCTGCCCCCATTCACCACAGGGGTGGAGAATCTGGGCATCATCTTTGAGTTTTCTTCTTGGGTGCTGAAGCATTCTCCAGAGGACGGCCTGAAGGTGCGTCTTTGCATTTCTGTTCCTCTGCAGCTCGTTTTCAGATTAGGCCACGCCTCCATCTTTGTGCTCTTCAGATCTTCACAGAGGACCTACCCGAGGTGGAGGCTCTTCCCCACGACAAGGTGCTGCAGTTTCTGAAGGAGGGCTTTGAGGAGCTGGCCATCCCGTACCTGGAGCACATCATCCACGTGTGGGAGGAGCAGGGCCCCCGCTTCCACAACGTGCTGATCCAGCTGTACCTGGGGAGGGTCCAGAGCCTCATGAAGCAGTACCTGAACTCCCTGCCAGAAGGTTTGTTTCCAGTCAGAACAAGCAGCTGGACGTCTCTCCTCACTGTGACTGACCCCCTCCCCCGCTGCAGGGGTTCCTGTGCTGCCTGCTGGCCAGGAGAAGGGGGAGCTGGGCGAATTCAGGAACAAGCTGCTCTCTTTTCTGGAAGTTTCATCCAGCTACGAGCCCACCAGCCTGATCAGCGACTTCCCATTTGATGGTATGTCCCTTGCGTGGGCTCATGCACGTGCTCATGCATGTTCGTGCACAAGCAGCAGCTTCAGTGTCACCAGAACTTTGTGTTGTAGGGCTGCTGGAGGAGCGGGCGCTCCTGCTGGGCCGCATGGGGAAGCACGAGCAGGCGCTCTTCATCTACGTGCACATCCTGAAGGACACGTCCACGGCAGAGGAGTGAGTTCACAGCAACAACGCTCATGTTCTCCTGAAAGTGCAACCTTTGAGAGGCGGAACCGTGAATCCATCCCGCTCAATGTTTGAAGAAAAGTCAGATTTTTCTGCCAGACCAAAGCTTTACACTGAAGGCATAACACATCCTCCTCCTCCTCTTCTTCCTCACAGATACTGCCAGCGGCATTACAACAGACACATGGAAGCAAACAGAGATGTGAGGTTTTCTCCTAAAGTTAAAAATCATCAAGAAGTTCAGATTATGCTGCTTTTTTTCTACATCTTGTTTTTAAATTTCAGTTTTCATGTTGATTCGATGGTTTCTTTTTCTTTCCTGCAGGTGTACCTGTCCCTGCTGCGCATGTACCTGTCCCCCCCTGATGTTAACTGCCTGGGACCCATCAAGATGGAGCTGTCAGAGCCTCAGGCCAACCTGCAGGCGGCGCTGCAGGTCCTGGAGCTGCACCACAGTAAACTGGACACCACCAAGGTATCAGGAGCAAAAAAAAAAAAACACTGAATGTGGTTGAGAGCAGAGGAGTCATCATGGGAACATGATTTGTGGACTATTCATCTTCTCAGGCCATCAACCTGCTCCCAGCTAACACCCAGATCCGGGAGATCCGGGTTTTCCTGGAGAGTGTCCTGGAGGAGAAGGCTCAGAGGAAACGCTGCAACCAAGTTCTGAAGAGCCTGCTGCAGGCAGAGTTCCTGCGGGTCAGTCTGGAGAACTTCTCGCTCCTAAGATGATCTGCACAAACTTTGTTGGAAGATCAGATGTTTGCTGCTGAAGCAGGAGCCTGTGGGTTTGTGCAGGAGCTGGACTCCAGGGTTCAAGCCTGAAAGCAGATCTTGTTGTTTTTAGGTGCAGGAGGAGCGGATCTTCCACCAGCAGGTCAAATGCGTCATCACAGAAGAAAAGATCTGCCGAGTGTGCAAGAAGAAGATCGGGAACAGGTAAGGAAGAGCTGTACAGCTCGCAGGTCACTGCTGAGGCGGAGTCTGTTCTAACAGCACTGTCATGGCTGCCAGTTTAAAGAAGCCTTTTCCTCCTTTGTAACGTAAAAGTCTGGTTTCATTATTTCTGTTCTCTCGTCTGGTGTGATGACATCACTCTGTTTCTTTCAGTGCCTTTGCCAGGTATCCCAATGGTGTGGTTGTTCACTACTTCTGCTGCAAAGATCGAAGTGCCTGTCCTGCTGAGCAGTGACACCACCCTGGACCTCACTCCACCCGCGCTCCACCACGAGGAGAACGGCAGCAGAAGAAGCTGGATGACGATGCTTTTCTCACATCCTTTGTGTCCTGGCTTTGTTTTATGCTCTCATGTCTGAGTTCATTTGCCAACTCTGAACTCGTCAGAGGAACTGCTGCACTTTTATTTTGAAACAGGAAGTTGCATGTTGAAAGTGGCCTGTCCCCAGATGGATAACAGGAAGTGTTTTTATTTTGAAGTTATGAAGGAAGGACTTCATGAAGAGAAAAAAAGACAAGTGAAGATTAACTTGATTAACACAAATAACTGAAAAACTGAAAGCTTTTTTTTATGGAGCCAAGCTTCTTTAATGTTTACAGCATAATCCACTGAGGTTAACAGTTTAGAAATCAAATGGAAAGAATGTGATTTCAAAATAAATTAACTATGCCACTAATAGGATTTATGGATGTTCTTTAATAATTGAGCTCCTAGCTCACTTCTGACCCGAAGCAAATGCTTCACCAAGGGGCTCATGGGAATTCTTTTGTTTGCTTCTAAGTTGAAACATTTAGAAAATATGAATTTACTGTTTTCTGATTTCTACAACTTTATTTAAATATAAGTCTCTAAGGGCGTCAGATCAAAGAGGACTTCCATCAGACAGATGAACCTTCATGAATCTTTTCATTTCAGTTAGAAGCTGACATGAAGAACTTTGTGTTCTGCTACCAAAAGCATTTTCTCTGACTCTTTGTGAGGAACCCTCTTCAGACCATCAGCACCTGCTTTAGGTGTTCGGGTCGGAATCTTTCAGCTCCTTTAGGAGACTCCTGAATGTTCTGATTTCATTGAAATGAATGGAAAAAGTTCTCTCTTTTCTAAAGAAAATGGTTTTACTGGTTCTGCAGACTTTGGGCTTTTCCACCAGCTCAGTTTTGAGGGTTTCGTTAAGGTTTTGCAACATGCCTGATCTGTAACAAATTTCCTTAGAACAGAAAGTTCAAGAGCTTTAGATTTAGAGGAGATTCATGCTTTTATTTTAATAAGCGTTTCTCTACTGTAAAACATATTCGTGTTTTTTAACAAATTCATGTTCTTTAACACTTAAACAATGCTGCTTCACAGAAGATTAGTCTTCATATTAATAAGATCTATTTTTTAAAAGTTTTTTTCTCGAAAAGGATCATGTACATTTTTTCAGTTTTCTTGAATTTTTCTGTGAACCTTGTACCACTCCGTTTGATTTTAGGACGTACTGAACATCCTCACTGGAGGTGGACTTCTGTTTTCATGATGGCAGGTCTCCACTGACGCTCCTGCTCTGATGACCTGCTGTGTCGCTGCACTGACAGAAAAACTGGTGCTTTCCTTCTGGATCTCCACAGGATCAGAAATTCTGATGAAGATGTCATAGAAACCATTGCAACTGTTTCCTAATAGTCATCTATTTATTCATTCATGTGAATACAAAACATCATTTTCCTCGGAAATGAGACGCCTTTAGAGATGATGCTGAACATTAAATTCAATAAAATGTAGTGAACAAATTAAATTGCTTCCACCAAGCGCCGCCTCCTTTGTCTTTCTGGACCAATAGCAGGAAGTTTAAGGAGAAGTAAATCTCACAGTTCTATTGGTGCTTCAGAACTTCATAAATCTATGTTCAATATTACAAATATATAAAGACTCTACAGAGATACGTGTCCGTCTACTTCCACTCAGTAATACTTCAACATCAAGAGGCAAATATTTAAAAACATGTTGATCCAGAAGAAAACAGCTGCAGGTCCAGATCCACCATTGAGGCTCCAGGAGAGAACAGACGTAAAAAAAAAAAGAGAAAATCAAAAACAGAAAACAGAGAAGGTTAAAGAAAGGACAGAGGGTTTATGGCAGCAGTGAGTTTCATTTGTTTTCCTGCAAACTTACTGGATCCAGATCCAATGTTGCCATGGATTCTGGATCGCAGCAGCTAAGGTGATTGCACAATAAAGGCGCAACACAATCACACAACAATAAAGAATTAGAAGAGGTCAGACCAGCGCCCCCTGCTGCTCACAATTCAGTATCAGTTCCTTCATAGAAATGGTTCTGAGGGCGTCAGACAGCCGGCCGCTGTAGGCAGCCTCCTCACAGCTGCTGCACGCCACTGCAGCTTCAATGTGAGGCTGACGGACACCATTAGGACACTTCAAACACAGATTGAATTTTAAAATGACATGGTGCTGGATGTGGGCGGGGCTTATTCTCTGCAAACTGAACAATCAAAGGCTTTTATATTCAAAGTATAAAGACAACAGATTTAAGCTTTCTGGGATTTTGATCAGAATAAATACAAGACATTTCTGAAACAGATTAAAAAACTAAAACATTTTGGAAAAAATGTTAACGGTGATTTCAAAAGTGTTGGATTTTCTCCACATCATGGTCTGCTCCTCCTTAAAAGGGACAGCTTTGCTCAAACCATCCACCTGGGGTTTAGACCTCGTCGTCATGGGAATAAGCCCTTCATTTAGTCAGCAGATGACCAGCAGAAACGGTCAGATTTTGAGGTTCCTTCATGAAAGAGTTTTCATAACATCACGATAAGATGTGTGTGTGTGTGTGCACATGAGCTCAGCGCAGCCAGGAGCAGGGCACCCACTGCGGCTCCGTGTCCAGCTTGTCGATGAGCCTCAGCAGCTCGTGGAAGGCCTTGTCCAGGTCCGTGTTGACGATGACAGCGTCAAACAGGTGACCGCAGGTCTGCTCCATCTCCCGCGCTTTCTCGATCACGTCACGTAACTCCTCTGGCTGCGCACAAACACAAACATTAGAGGCGCGCCACACATCACAGCAGCTGTGTGAACAGTCAGACCAGAACCTTGGGGATCTTGTTTTCTTTAGCCAGCAGAGCTCGCAGTCGTTCCTGTGAGGGCGGGGCAATGAAGATGATGTACGGCTTGAGGTCTGAACTCCTCAGCACCTTTAGACCCTGAAAGCAGGAGAAATCCCCAGAACTTTGAAGCTTGTATTGGATTTCTGACTGAACACCAGAATGCAGAGAGTGCTCCCTACCTGTGTGTGCAGACACAGCACACAGATTTTTCCAGTGTTGATGACCTGACGCACTGAGTCAGTGCTGGTTCCATACAGGTTCCTCTCAGACTCCACCAACTCAATCAGCTTCCCTGAAACAAACATCAGATGGTTAATGGTGCCGCCCCTACTAGTGGAATATGGAAACATCATAAAAGAATTATCTGCAGACAGAGTTTTGTAGAGAAACAAAAAGAGGGAAAGTTCCAGATGTTAGAAGAAAACTATATTGTTATTATTCATTTATCTCCATTCTTTCCCTGACAGAAGCTTCAGCAGCATGACAATGGAACAAAACAGTGCAGATTTCACTCCTGATGATTCTTTGGAACTTCCAGGTGAATCACATGAGAACCAGACTCAGATCATGGTCGGTGAAAGTGTGACAGATGGGAAGTGATGTCGAGCAGAGCTTCTGCGGTTAGCTAGAACTTCCAGAGAACATGTTTGGAGCTAATTTATGATAAAGGAAGAATGCTGCGTTCATATCGCCCTCGGTAATGCTTTGTTCAAGCAGCCACTCCCAATAAAAAGTCTATATAGACGTGCAGATGCACATTTCGGGCTTCTGCTTTCAGAGGTCTAGTGTATATGTGTAGCTATGCTATGCTAAGCTAAGTCGTTTCTAGTTCTATGCACGTTGAAAGTTAAACCAGGTCAAATGTTGATCAATCGGGAATTTGGATTTGGTAGTGACGTATGGATGGCGTCCAGAAGTCCCAACTGTTGATTGATCATGGAGGAGAAATTAATGATATCAGTTTGTTGTGTCCGGTTGCAATTCTATGACACCAAGTCTTTCAAATGTCGGAACAGAGCTGTAAAAGACAAAAGCCTGGAGAAAGATTCATCAGATTTGCATCGCTTTGACAGTTTGCACCAAGCCTTTACCAACTGTTGCAGCAGACATGCACAAGTAAACCGTAAAAAAAGAAAAATAAACCCTCCCTTTAAGTCCAGTGTGAACAGAATGAACTAAATGCGTGCTCAAGAACCTGCGTTTAACATGTTCTTGAACCTGCGTCACATGGCCGGTGTGAACGTAGCTTAAGGCTGCAGCAGTGTGGGAGCTGTGGCTCCGATTTTAACGTAATACTTACCTACTGCCAGCTCGGCCTCAAAGGTCTGCCGGGACACAAAGATGTAGTCACGGCCGCTCTGTTCGCCGTCACGGCGGCTGCGGGTGGTGTCTACAACAGAAGAGCAGGGGTCAGGGCATCCTCAGGGCTCAGAGCTTTAGCAGAGGCAGCTCTTACGCTGTGCAGCTCCAGAGAACCGGTCTGGCTGGCTTCTCAGCAGTCTTTGTCTCAGCTCCGTCTGCCCACATCCGTTTGGCCCAATGAGGGCAATCGGCCGTTTCCTATTGGCTGGCTGGTGATAGAGAGCCATCTCCTCATAGGTAAGGATGTCCTCATGATCCGGGTCTGGATCACAGAGCAGAGTGAGGGGCTTTGGCCTCAAAGACAAGAAAATGTCTTCCCAACAGATATTAAGGAGAAACCAGAAAAGGACTGTTAGCAGCAGACCTTCATTCCTGTGAGTGTTGAACAGCAGCTTCTTCCTCTTCCTCTTGTTCTTCTTCGCACACCACAGCTTCCCTGAAAACAAACACAAAGCTCTTGAATCAAAGGCCTTAAGACAAACAAACAAACAAACGAACATCCTGAGACTCCGGCTCAAATATGTTCAGATAAATCAGTGCATCTGCTTGCTCCTGCACATGAGCACCTCTGTGGCAGACAGATCGGCAGTCAGATTTTGCTCAGATGTCAATAACAAAGTAAGGACAGTCAGGTTGAGGGCTGTCAGGTTATGGACGGTCTGGTTGGGTACGGTGTGGTTGGGTACAGTCTGGTAAAGGACGATCGGGTTACTGATGGTCACCGTGGGAGATGGGTTTTTACCAGATTTCTCTGGTTCCTTGTCCTCTTCTATAGTTTGCTTCATGGCCTCTCTCTGTTGCTGGAAACTCTTTCCTGAGAGCAGAAAGACATGATGAGCTGAAAAGAAGAACCAGAAGCACAAAAATCCAGCTTGCCAGTCACAACAGTACCTGGAACCAGTCCGGCAAGAGGCTGATTGTCCTCGTCTCCGTCTCGATACGCCTGCCACCAGTTTGGATCCGACTGACTGATAATGTGGAGGATATCTCCTTTCTGGAAGGACAGGCCTAACTCTCTGCAGGGCACATAGGGGTCATCTGAGGGGTCGTAGTCAAAGTGAGCTTTAACGTGGATCTAAAAAGATGAGAGACAGACAGAGCTCAAACTTTAGCGGCGCTCCCTACCCATCATCATTTCTGTCTGCTGGGTTCAAAACTCACTACTGTCTCTTTGACGGAAGGAGGTTTGATCTGACTGCTGGGAATCAACACGAAAGTCAGGAGTCCGTGCATGTCCGCCTGGCATACAGATGTATAAAGACAAAGAACATCAGAGCAGCAGACCACAACTCACCCACAATCCCTCTAAACTGCTATCCCTCCTCCTTACCAGAATGTCAAAGACTTGGTTGACGTCTTTTCCTCGGATCTCAATGCCGTTGATTTCCAGGATCTCGTCTCCTTCTGATAGAAGTCCGCTGCGTTCTGCGGCGCCACCACGAACAATGCGGCTAATCACAACATTTTCCATCTCATTTCGAACAGTCGCCCCCTGCAGTCACAGGACAGCCATCATTCCTGACCACACAAGATGGAACTTTACCGTTTCTGTAATCTGAAGTAAAATTTGAAAAACTACAGTGGCCCTGAGGTGCAAATCACACCAATAAATCTTTCAACGCAAAAACATATTAAAGATCACAACAATTAAAAAAGCAAAACAAATTTAAAAACAAGATAACATTTTAGAAACCAAAACACAATTATAAAAAAGAAAGAAACAAAATCAAAAGTAAACATTTCGGAAAACAAAAGTAATTTTTAGAAATCAAAATGAAATGTTAAAAAAATGAAACCATTAAAAAGCAGAAAAGGTAGGTACTATGGACATTGTTGATTGGATTATGATATCCAGGATCACTTCAATTCAAATCATTTCAGTTATTATAGACAAATGTCATCATTCAATCAGTGATGTCCCATAGTATCTACCTATTCCAATTTTTTATTCTGTTTTGTTTTTAACATTTCATGTTCATTTCTAGAAATTACTTTTGTTTTATGAAATGTTTCCTTTTTATTTCAATTTGTTTTTTTTGTAATTGTGTTTTGGTTTATGGAATTTTGTTTTACTTAAAAAATGAAATGTTTTTTTTTTGCTTGTTTTTGTGATCCTGTGATTTTTTGAGTTGAAAGATTTGTTGATGTGATTTGCACTTCAGGGCCTCCTCAAAAAAGCTGTTTAATGACTAAAGATTCAGTTGAGTCAGAGCGCAGCGACACTGATGATTCTGATCTTTAAACAATGACTGATCAGAAACTGAACTCATTGGATCTGTTCTGAACAGCATTAGATTACCAACCAGTGGGACATCTGGGGCCTTTTCTATGCGGACGATCTTGATGGTCTCGCCCCTCCACTGTGCCAGAGTTTCTTCCTGAATGGGGAGTGGTTCCGGCTGCATTTCCCTCTCTGCTATGCTGTCGTGGGTCAGAAGCAGCGACTGCAGAAACACAGGTCAGAACAGGAACAGAATCTACAGTAAACTTGTTGACGTAGCCAAACAAGTTTGATAAACATTACGTAATGAGGACGAAGTCAAATCAGCAGAAACCGAGTCACCAAGGTTGTATTCAGACTGGACACATTTGGTTAGTTTAGAGTGAACCAGAGTTAGTTTCCCCCGATAATCCGGAGCAAATTTTCAATCTGAATACTCCCAAGCAGACTCTGGTCTGAGACCAGGAACAGCTCTCGGACCCATCTTTCAAGGTGGTCACGGTGAGTTTCCAATCGGACTGAGCTTTGGTTTGGTCTGATATTCTTCCGTCTGAATACAGTTCGCTCCCAGAGTGGAATAACTGGTCTAAAATGGCCACCGTAGCCGGTAGTCACATGATGCAAACAGAAAAAGAATAATGCAACTGATGAGCCGCTGACAAATGTAAAGGAACAATCAAGCAGGAAAAATGGTCCAACTCCTTACTTGTTGTAACATTTATTTCAACACAGCTAAAAACACTTCCTACGTACTATTCTGTGTCTCGTTACACGGCACGCGCTGCTGTGACAACATCCTAAAAGCTACCTTGTAGTTCCTTAACAGAATTTTCTTTAATACCATGCCATAACACCACAATGACAAGACACTGCTACTCATTGAATTGTGGTCAGATGAATGCACGCTCTTATAAAAAACCTTTAATGTGACACACATTGCTTCTCACTGTTTTCCCAACAATCTATATGTCATAAACACATAACAGCATATCTTCATAGCTGTTGTCTTGCCAGAAATTGCCTTGCAACATGCCTTCGCCGAACCAAAGTAACAGCGTTGGACCTCAAGTTGAAACTAGAGGATGACACGGGAGTGGATTTTTACTCCTGTCCCTTCTTACTCCCACAGAGAGTAATCTCATCCCGTCCCGCTCCCAGACCAAAATTTAAAAAATAATCCTGTCCCACATGGTTTTGTTTACAAGCTTTGTTCCAGAACAGCATACGCCATTTGATGGCAGTCTGAATACAGACCAAACACAAGCTTTAGGTCTGGATCTGAAAATTAAGCAGACCCCGACCGCACCAAACGATTTTGCCAGTCTGAATACACCCTTAAACAAACAGAACTAAGCAAGAAAAAAAAAAGGAGAAAACCAAAATCATTCATTTCCAGTATTTTAAAAGGATTGCTTAGGTTCTGATAAAGAATAGTTTTGGATTTTTTTTTTAATGAATGTCAGATCTCTAAGAAAACTCAGAATCACTACCTTTAAGACTAAACTTTTTTAAAATTAAGTTCTTAAATTAAGTAAGTATTAAAAAGGAAAAACCCATAACATGGAAACTTTCAGGGATTTAAGAATTCTTCATATCTTAATTTATTACAATTTTTATCATTTGAAACAAAAAAAAACAACATAGCCTGAGTCTAGAAAGTGCAGACCCTTTCCAAAAAATTAGAATATCACGTGTGTCTGTGCGAGCGTGTGCACCTCTGTGTGTGTGTCTGTGCATGCATGTGTCTGTGCCGGCATGTTTGTTTACCTGGATTTGAATGTCTGACAGTAGGACGTTGAGCTCCAATCCCTCTTTACTGTGACAGGACTGAGTGAGCTGTCTGACCTGTAATGATGGCAACAACAGAGGGATCATCAGGAAACATGACATCAGGCCTCCCGAGGAGGCAGACCTTTGAGCTGCATACGTGAAACTTGTTTTCCTTTTGTAACAGTTGAAGGGTAATTTTCCGTTTGAAATGTCTTGACTAATAAAATACAGCCGTTGTCAGTCTGTTACTTTTCCTGAAATAGTCTTAATTTGTACACAATGTAAGCCTCAATTTACAACTGTAAACTGGATCCAGGGTGTCGGTGGGTGATGGGCAAAATGGGCAAACCTCTGAGTCACACAGGTGGACCACATTAAATATCAAGGATGTAGACCACTCGATGACCTCATGCACATGTTTTTCTATGGGCAATCTGCGAGCAGCAGATCGTAGACAACACTTATACTCCACACGAGTGTAAACACAGGTTAAGTGAGAGAGATGCAGGTGTGTCAAACTATTTTTAAAATTTTTTTTCAACCCCTTTTTTAAAGTAGGGGTGCAACGAATCACAAATGTTATTTTCTATTCTCCTCACAGGGAAAGTCTCTCAATGTTTTCATAAACCCCCCCATGGAGATGTGCATTGCTCATCAATGGTTTTGTAGAGCTCTTCAAATAAACCTGATCTGTCATCATCCATGATGAGGTTGAGAAAAACTTTTGACGGTAGCTTCTCCCACATGCAGCGGGAGCTTCAGGTTAACACACTTTTGGACAAGCGTCAAGCAGGAACTTTGCCGTATGTGAAAAAAAAGACGGTGAAATAGTATTTGACACTCATTGTGTTCAGTGTGAATGGACAATTGATTTAAATTATGCACATGCAAGGTGCGCATGAGGAGAGGGGGATCCGCGGTACACGCGGTACATTCGGATCATGTATAATCCGCGATCCGTTGCACCCTTACTTTAAACCCTGGACAAGAAGCAGATGATGCTGTTCAAGTGATAAGTCTGTGCTTCGTGCATGCGGTCTTACTGTTAGTAATTAAGAAATGAGACAATCAGAGTTCCAATGCATGCTGGAGGTCCTGGCTCGATGAAGCCAACAGGACAACATCATCTGCAAAGAGCAGAGAGGAAATCCTGTGGTTCCCATACCAGACCCCCTCCGGCCCCTGGCTGCACCTAGACATTCTGTCCATAAAGACTATGAACAGAATTAGTGTTAAAGGGCAGCCCTGCCGGAGTCCAACATGCACCGGAAACAGGTCTGACTTACTGTCGGCTATGCGGACCAAGCTCCTGCTCCGGTCATACAGAGACCGGACAGCCCTGAGTAAGGCTCCCCGGACCCCATACTCCCATAGCACCCTCCACAGGACACCACGGGGGAAGAGGCCACATGCCTTCTCCAAAATCCACAAAACACATATGGACAGGATTGGTGAACTCCCACGAACCCTCCAGCACCCTAAAGAGGATGTAGAGCTAATCCACAGTTCCATGACCAGGACGGAAACCACATTGCTGCTCCTGGATCTGAGGTTCGACTATTGGCTGGACTCTCCTCTCCGGTATAGACTTTCGTCCAACTACCAGTGTGATTTTCCGGCAATTCACATGTCATTTCCAGGTGGATCGTCTGTGCTCCTGTCTTTGACTGTGACCTCGCCTCTGGCTCTTCCAGCAACCCCAGCTGTTCCACAGCTCCAGCTGGATGAAGCCCATCTGCTACACTATTCAAACATGTCGTTGTTTATTTAAATATTTAGCTGTTATTTTAACTTGTAGCTGTTTATTTAGACGTGTTTGTTTATTAGACACATACTTGTTATTCAAACGTGTAGTTGTAGAATTAATTAAGCAATGCTACAGAGATGTGTTAGCCAAGACACTCCCACAGCATCCAGAGACTTAAGGTACTCAGGGCAGACCTCATCCACTCCCGGTGCCTTGCCACCGAGGAGCTTGTTGACTACCTTGGTGACTTCAGCTCGGGTGATGGGCAGCCCCACCCCAAAGGCCTCAGCCTCTGCTTCCTCAAGAGAAGGCGTGTCAACGGGATTAAGGAGATCCTTGAAGTATTCCTCCATCACCCGACAATGTCCCCAGTTAAAATCAGTTTTATGACGCCACTTAATGTGGTCCCACGAGCCTCAAGGGAACTGCAAGACACACCTGCACTCTCTGCCACCCTCCATGAGTCCAGACAACCCAAAAAACCAACAGCACCTGCACTAGCTCGTGTGACTGGCTTTAGGGCGTGGGAAACAAAGAAAGTCTGAGACCACAAAAGGTACCAGGAACTGCCAGAGGGTTCGTTTTGACCCTCACCCAGACAGCTGCTGCTTGCTGAGGTCAGCTTTCAGTGATAAACTGGTATTGTATATGTATTATATATGTATTCCTCAATACAAGCTCTGCTTTACTGTTGTCTCTCCATTGACAGACTTTTTTTAAGGAGAAACATCACCTTTGTCATAGATTAACAAATGTTGAGACAGTTTCAGTTCTAAGGTAGTTTTATGGAGATGCCCTGTGAGATGCCCCGACAAACAGCAAAGGCTTCAGCTTCATTTTACAGACCAAAAAAAAAAAAAAAAAAAAGAAAATTCTGCTAAAACACGAACTGCAGAAATGGAACTTTCATGAAGATCATTTGAGATGTTACCTCCATGGCCAGTGGGAGTGCCTGCTGTGTGTGCGGGAATGGAGGAGAGGGCCTGTGCATGCTTGCAGCCACGGCATTATGGATCTTCAGCGCTGACTGGAAATCAGACTGAAAATAAGAAACAGATGATTAAAAACAAACAAACAAACAAAGAAAACAACTCAGAACTTTTTCTTTTTTTGACAAAACTCGAGAAACATCAGGGAGGACCACATGCACCACAATCAAGTCACAGTTTTCATATATGAACTGCATCTGTCACAAAGGTAATGAAGAAGACGGATCTAAGTATAAAATCATCCCCAAAAAAGAGGATTTTATAATCAATCCAGAACAGGGCTCCCAAACTATGGTCCACGGGCAGAATCCAGCCTTCCTCCACATTTGGTTGGGTCCCCAAACACTATCAGAGATGCATGATTTTTTCTTTTTTTTTTTTTAAATCTGGTTACACAATCTAGAACCACATAGAAGGTGACATTTTATTACACCCTTCCCCAGTCTGTGCCTGCATCTTAACATCCCCCAAATCCATGTCAAATAGAACAGAATACAGTGTTCTCGATTGTGAGTGATTGTGCTGCTGCTTTTTATTTTTAAACAGCACACCCTTTTCTGTGCCCTTATTGGCTGGACACCTTGTCAATCAATCTCCTCTGTGCCATGTCTCCTGTGCAGCTCTCCAGACCTACAAACATTTTTCATTGTGATCAGATCTTTGATGTCAATGTGTAGCAGTAAATGGAAATAACCCACATTCATGGGGCAGCATGTGTAGAGTAAACCCCCACTGTGTGAGCAGGGAAGGGGGTACCAATAAAATGTCTCAGGAGATCGGAGAAACAATGACCCATAGTGTAATGACACTTGGAAAAAGGCTTTTTGAACCAAAGCCACCAGAGGAATGTAGGTAGTCAGTGTGCTGCATCAGACCAGGCACTTCACAGAAATGCTGCAGAGCATTTTCCCCAAACTCATTGATGACATTAAGCTGCATTTCTGCAGCATGTTTACAGAAAAACTCTTGATGATCAGAGTTTTTGCCTCCTTAAGGCTGACAAGCTGAGCAGAAATAATGATTTAATCTCCAGATCTGCTGAAGAAGAAAGCCGTCAATGAGCAACTTAAATGGAACAAACCCTGTTTTCCTTTAATGTACTTCACAGTTCCATAAATCCAGGCCTGTTCTTTGTTCAAAGGGTTTTTGAACAGGTGAACATTCTGACTGAGAATCTGAACCCTTCTGATTACAGTAGTTCTGCCACTAATACAAATACTAGCTATGGTTAAACACAGTTGCCAATCCACAATCCCAATCAGCAGATAGGATCATGAGATGATAAACAGAGAGTTTCTTCATGGCCTGGTTCTGTGGTGTCCTGCTTCATGAACTACTGAAGAACCACCAAGATACAAAGGAACACTGACATTGCCTTTCGAGGATGCTGAACAGTAAAAATGAACCTGGATGTAGGACAGCCAGATTACACTAATTGGCAACAATACATTTAAATGCACAAACGCATGCCTGCACACACAAATGATATGCAAAGCTCATTCCACAAAAAAACACAAAAAGTGATAAAAAAAAAAAATAAAAGTTTTAGCAGAAATTAGAAGAGCTGAAAGCATGACAGAGATTAAAAGGCCCAGAAAAACCTGCAGAGGAACCAGAAAAGAGTCTGGAGAGCATGAATGTTTGTAAGCAATCAAACAAAGGATCCTCAAATGCTTGAAGTTCATCTGCATTCAGAGGAGCACAGAGCTCCTTCCTGTCTGGAGGGTGGGTTACCTTGTTCAGCAGTGCGAGGACAAGCTCAATGTCATTCTGACTCTGCTGGTCAGACAGGCATCCCTGGACCTGCCTCAGGGACAGCAGCAGCTCCTGCAGCTCTGCAGACACACAGAGTCAACACATCAACACATGCAGGTAGAAGCTTCTTCTGCCTTTTGGTTGGTGAGCTATCCAGCAGCACTGAAGCCCTGCAGCCAGTGTGTTGCTGTTGTGCGACTGTCAACACTGCCACCCAGCAAACACTTTTAATGAAGTTGCCCTCTTGAGCTTTGTGTGTGCTGCTCTCCCTCCCTGAGGAATTCCCTCCCTGATGAGAGACTTTATTCCAAACATTCCTGGACTTCTTTTTCCCTGTCCTCATTTCTCTACAGTGAACCCTTCAGCTGCTTTTCCTCCTCACTCAGAGGCTGCAGCACAAATTCAGTGATGTTTGTGCGTGTAGTACCTGGCAGTGCATGTTGGCTGCTGGAAACCAGCTGTGACGGGATCTGTTGGTCTTGAAGGAATGATGGGTTGTCAATCCCAATCTGGGAGTTCTGGGCGAGTTTCCTGAGTCTGAGTGAGGCGTTCAGGTCCAGCTGCCGGCCTTCCTCCTCTCTGCGCCGCCGAAGGTCCTCCTGACCCACAGAAAAGGGAAAATGTCAAAGAATCAATGCTGTTAGAATGGAGCTAAACTCAAATAAACAGCAGCATGGTGGGTAATATGCATGTCATTGTGGTCCAGCTTCATTCATGTTAAGGAAGTTAAACATTTAAATTTCAAAATTTTAAGTTTGAAATACATACAAACTCAAGTATCAAGTATTTTTGGCCCCAATCTGTTTCAGAATCATTTGATATTGAGTCTTTGCTGATGCAGAGTCCCTATCTTATAAGTAGTCACATATTAACGAGCAAAAATTGAGAAAATCTAAACATAAATTTGAATAAAATAAAACAGAAGCTCACTAAAAACACCCAGTAGGCATGTAGACAAATAAAAGTGCAACAGTGTCATAAAGTAAGGCCAGTATTGCACTTTATAGAACTGTACTCTAAATTTTTACTGCCCTTTTCTGGCTTAAAGAATAAAATACTTTTTTCTTGATGAAAAACAAAATTTCTACCTCATTTGATTTGAACCTCGTTCTGTTCTCATTAATATTTGGTGCATTGTGGGTTAAGCCGTTCTAAACTGTGTTGATACACTAAACTCCATGTAATGTTGATGACATTTGTTTTTGATGGTTTGTTGTATTAGATGCAGCTTAGTCTTTACCCACTCTTGAAAAGCCAAACTTATATTTCATACAATGCAATGTTTTTCTCATCGATCATAACGCAGACGGGTTTTTTTTTACGATTTTTGCTCAAACTGGTGCTGTATTCCACTGTGCTACACGGCAACAAAATGTGGTGATCCATTCACAATATGCATACTTCTTCTAGGGCTTTTACCTGTAATATTAAGCTTGAAATACACTGCGCTGATCAAAATTATTTTAGCAGAGTTCTGCAATAAACGTCGGTAAACATGCTTCTATGTCTGGGTTATTGAGGCCATCCAAAGATTTTCCTGTTATGTCTCTGTCCTGTAGGAAAAAAAAAACCCCGGCGGCTGCGTGTGCTCAGTGTGTATGTAAGGGGATATTGTAGCCGCAGGGGACACTGAACAATTTAAAGTTGTAAATTCTTCCATCCATCCAGATGCAGCGCCCAATCATGCATTTTTGATTATATGAACATATTTAGTATTTTTTTTATATAAGAAGTTCATGAGCTAATGATTGTTTTTTTAAGTAAGCCTAAATTAGCACATTTTTGATGTAATATATGCGTTTATGTGTTTTGAAGTACATTATATATGTTTTATTTAAAAAACAAGTGGTAAAATGATTCAAAAAAATAATTTTTAGCTTTAATCTAGTTAGTTTTCCTTTTTTCCCCTCTTTTTCCTGATCCGAAAAATGATCTGAAACCTTTACACAATCCAAACCGTGTGTTTTATGCTCTACTACACCCCTAATGTCAGTTATTTGGAGATACTTTGGTTTCAGGACAGGTGATGTTCTCCAAACACAGGTACTATGCAAAACATCCTGAAAACCACAACTTTTTAAAATAAAACTGTCACAGTGAAATGAAAATGTATTAGTATTTTTGTTTTTCTTTTTGTCCATTTATCACAAGTCATACCGTCATCGAAACAATAACAGCCATTAAAAAGCACATTTAACATATTTCATTATTTCAGACACATTTAATTACACTTGTAATTATTTAATGCCAATTTTAAATAATTAATTACACTTTTATTTAATCATTTCATATTAAATATATTTATTTCAACTTGTCTGTTTCAGCCCACACTGGGGACATTGATTCAATTTGTCGTTAAATAATAAATGTGCTTTTTAATGGCTATTTTAACATTTTAATGCCACATATGTTCACACATGTATTTATTAATATCCACTTTAATTTATTTAATGCCGATATTGAAAAAGTAATGACACATTTATTCATTAATTTTATAATAAATATATTTATTTCAATGTATCTCTTCCATCCCACATCAGACGATAAAATAATGAAATAATTTTATTTATTTAATGCCAATTTTAAATAATTAATGATGATTTTATTTTAACGATTTAATGGCATATATATTTATTTCATTTTGTCTCTTCTAGATCTCCATACTGGACAGACTTATAAGTGTCGTGGACCACCAAAAACCAGTTCCAGTCAGTCAGTAAATAGAACCAGCATTCAGCACATTTGGTTTAAAATGCGCACTGTTGATGTTTTTATCTTTTTTTTTTTATTGAAAGGATTTTAAGTTCACATTGCGGTCTAAAAAATGGGTTAGTAAAAATACAACTTTACTCAAACCACTTTTGTTTTTCATTCAGCATGATCTTATATTTTCAAAAAAGACGCTCCCAACTTTCTCATTCCTTCCAAAACTAAAAACAAGACAACTCTTATGACAACTCTGAGGACTTGAAACAGTGTCACTAATGGGGGACCTTTCTGTGTGGAGTTTGCATGTTCTCCATGTGTATGCGTGGGTTTTCTCCGGGGACTCCGGCTTCCTTCCACCGTCCAAAAACATGCTTCACAGGTTAATTGGTTACTCTAAATTGTCCCTAGGTGTGGATGTGAGTGTGTATGGGTGTGTGATTGTGGCCCCTGCGACAGACTGGTGACCTGTCCTGGGGTGACCCCTGCCTTCACCCATGAGTGGCCACTGGCCAGGTTAGGCTCCAGCAGCCGCGTGACCCCGTAATGGATAAAACGGTTTAGAAAATGAATGAATGAATAAATGAATGAAAATAATAACAATGGATTGGAATTTTCTGTGCTTTTTCAGACGTGTTCACAATGTGTATCCATTTTTTATTGAATCCTCATTCATACCATAAGATTACCAGTTTTTTCTAGGAAGCTTTTTTTTCTCAAAATAAAACAGTTTTTAAATGCTGAGCTTTCTTTTCTTTTTGAGTTGACTTTCAAAACAAAGTGCTGAAGTTAAATCACCTGCTGCTGTCGTATCCTCTCCAGCTGTGCAGAGCGGCGGACTGGCAGCGTTCGACTACCAAGTTCTCCTGGACAGTCTATTGCCATTTCTCGATGCTGGTATCCCCCCTTCAGCTCCTCATCTGCTCCTCCTCCCTCCCCAGCAACATGGCCATTCAGATGGGAGGTTGTCATTCCTCACTGGAATTGTGCAGCGAATGTGAGCTGGAGCGTCTTCACAGATGCGCCGGTTAGTTAAGGTCCAGGTAACTTCTACAATGACTGGTTGTAGGAGCGTGCGGCCATGACACCATCACCTGCAGACAAATAGTTCACAATATTTAACAACAAAGTTGGAAGGGGAAAAAAAACAAGGTTAAAAAAAAAAAAAAAAGCATATGTCACACAACATTACTCTATGTGAGCTGAAACGTGTAAACTTCAACTGCTGCTCAACCCACAGCACACTGGACCCTAAACCCCTCCAGTGGGAGAGAGGAACTCATGGTACGTAGCACTACATAGGTTAATAATAATCATAACTATTAATAAAAATGTAAATAATAATAATAATCTTTGACATATGAATGGGTAGTAAAACGATAGCTATTGAAATTGCGATAGAACCTTTTCCTGATAGTAAAATTAGCCTATCGCAATAGACTTAATTTGAAGGGTCTGAAATTAATACTCGCTAGTCGCAAGCATTTTCTCCTCTTTTGGCAAGCAAGTTAGAGGGTTAGTCACCACACGGAGAGTAAATGTTTGTGCTGACTTAATCATGTTTATGGTGAATTTCTTTTGTCCTCTTTTTCTCCACTGTCTCCACAGCACACAGATTAATAAAATGTATTGATTTGAAGACAGCGCTGTTGTTAGACACTAATGCTTTGATGCTAGCTTGTTAGCTGCTAATGCAATGATGCTAGCTTGGTAGCCGCTAATGCTATGGTGCTAACGAGCTGTTCTGTGTCTCCTGTGTGATCACGGACCGGTTTTAAGTTGCACAGTATTTTCACGGACCGGCCTTTAAGACGCAGCGGATAAATACAATAAGATTTATTCATAGAATATTCATAAAAATGTTTTTCTAAATAATAACAGAATTTAACCCTCTGTTTTAGCAGCGTCTGCGTAGCACAACAGAGCATGCATTACACTGAAAACTGTGACCTGTCAGATGTTGTGCTCAATCCTCCTGCCTCCTTAAAGCTGCAGCTTTAATTTCAATGATGATATATAGTGACAATAACACAAAACATTATACTGTTTTCAGGCTGTTTTTTTTATGATTTGTAATAAAAAGTGATCACCTGGAGGTGACTCCGTCCTTGTTTTCTCAGCATGTTTGAATTTGAGTTTACAGTTAGATGACAATATGGACGTGTTTATAGCATTTATAAATTACTTTAATGCAATTTCATTTTCCTACAAAAAAATCAAAAAATTGTCAGATAAGTAAAATGCCTAAGGCATTTCTGTATAAAATAGTGTTAGAATTTGGCTGAAAAAATATATGTGGCCAACTTGGCCAATGACTCAAAGATTAAATTTCCGTCCCTGTGTGAAGGTATTTTAGTTATTTAAAATCCAACAAAAAACAGAGTTTGGTGAACTGCAAATTGTGCTGCAGGCGTGTTCCTTCTAAAACTGGAAATACCACCAACCTTTTTTCTTTATTCTTATATTCAGTTTTGGATGAATTGGGGGGGGAGTCTGTTGAGTCCAACCAAGGTTCCCCCCATTGCCATTTAAACATCTCCCAAATAAGGCACATAGTTGCAGATTTAATAATATCAAAACAGCTAAAGTTAAACTTCAATGGTTAAAAAATATTTATAATAATAATTTAAAAAATTAAATAATAAACAAACAGATTTTGAACCCAGAATGTAAATGAATGAATGTGGCATTTTTAAAGTTGGACCCATAGAAATAGACTGAATCCCTTCTAAATACTCTTTCAGTGGTCATTTGAGGAACTGAAACACCTGGTGCTGGCAGGTTTGGTACAAACTTTGGGAATAGAAAATAGGGGCTTGATCGGACACACATCAGGGAAGTCCCACCATCAGGTGATCACAGATGGGTCACTTCCTCAGGCCTATCAATAAGGTGGGGCCCAGGTGCAAATGCAGTACACAGAGTTTATGAGGTAAATTGACTTTATGTGGTTGTTGTGAACTCCTCCAGGTGGAGGCGTTAACAAAATCTCAGCTGTTTAAAAGTGAGAAAAATGAACAAATGGATCTTTGACTGATGTGTCTGCAGTTAAGAATCTGTGAAGAAAGCGGAGTCTGAAGACAAAGCTTCATTGAACCAAAGCTTTCATTTTACCAGTTCAAATGAGTTAATGGAGATAAGCAAGTATTGAAACAGCTTTAAAAATGGTAAAGAATGAGAGAGCAAAGATCCAGTGGGACTTTCAGATACAGACTGACAGGATGGTAATGGCAAACCAATCATACATTGTATTGGTGGATAAAGAACGGAGGAACAGAGGAAAGTCGTTGTGGTGGATGTGGCAGTACCAAGCAATGGAAACATCAAGAAGAAAGAACATAAGAAACTGCTTGCTATTTTTATTTAATTATTATTTTTTTAATTCCAAAAATCCAATTCCAAAATCACATATAAAGGCAGAGCGGGGGTGGGTGGTGGTGTCTCCTTAGAATTTGAAGCTCTGACATCAAACTCAAATAAGATAAGTTATTCCTCCACCAGCTGCAAATAGAAGATCAGGAGAGAATGTCACCCAGACTTAACAAGTGAAACTTCACAGGCATGTCCAACTGTTGAACCCATGACCCAAACCCAGATAATCTAAAAGTGAGAGTGGGTGATTGACTGGATGGGTGGCTGACTGTCTTTCAATCAATCCAGACTCCATTTCCAACATTAAAGGGTCTATATCATGCAAAATCTACTCTGAGCTTTTAAGTGAGTTATAATGTTAATTCCACATGAAATACAACTTCAAAGCGGTATTTTAATCCATTCACGCATCTCTAAACATTTCTCTAAAACCCTGCGCTCTGAAAACCAATCCAAACCCACAATGCACAAAAAAAAGGGGTTTTCACAATGTGACGTAGACAAATGGGGAGCAGCCCCTTCCAGGAAGAGTCTGCACTGCCAGCATCGTCCCCAGGCTAACAAACACATCCACTTTCTCCGTGGAGCTAGCGGTGATCGGCAAAATGATTTTATTTTGTATGCACAAAATGCACATCTATCTTTGCAAAGGTTCTGGTGTTTGTTTTCGTGGACAAAATGCAGACACGCTGAAGAGGCCAGCTCTATGATGATGTCATGAAATGGGCAGCACCCAGAAAGAGCAAAAGGCGGAGCCTCAGAGATTGAGTCTTCTTATTTCTGGGTAGAAACAGATCTCACAAAAAAAATTCGTCATAAAAAATTTGTTCTTTAGTCTGCCAAAGAACAGCTTAACTATAGCATGATATACCGGTAGGCTCTTTAAGATCCACATTTTAAACAAAAACCATTGGAGTAGTTAAAGTCTAATTAAAGTTTCTATTAATAGTTAATTAATGATGTCAAATAATAATTAATTGTCTAATTAAAGTGATCAGAAAGAACATTTTCATCAGAATTCTATTTAAAAAATCCCTGAAATGTAAAGTAGCTTTAAGGATTAGTTTTCTCAAACCTTAGGGATGTACGATAAACATGGCACAGTTTTTATTAAACAGTTTTTATTAAAAGTAATAATTATTAAAGATAAAACTATCAGACAACTGTGTAAATCTTTATGTTTACATGTCATAAAAGTAATGGAAAGCAGAGATCATTAATCCATATGGACTCAAGTTTCTTAGTGATATTTTTAATGTCTGGATAGGTGTTTTGCCCATTACAGAATGGGTGTCAAGTCTGGGATGTGAACCCATGATTAGAAAACTGGCAAAAAGGGTGCTCAAACCACTGTGCAATAGGCACATGAGAACCAATCAGAAAGCGGTGTGTCAGACACAAGAGAGATCTGTATTAGGCTTTGATGCACTGCTTTGACTCCACTCCACTTTGCCAAAGTTACCATGACAACAGCTTTGACAAGTGCTGCACAGGAAGGTGATGGAAGTGCAAGGATGAAGTGGAGCTGCAACAATGAAAATAAACGAAAATAAACAGAGACGGGTGGATGGCCTATTATTCTGTGGCACAAAAACAACATGATAACATGTCTGATAGGTTATCTCCTACCAACAGGACCAACCACGCACGCACCTACACCCCCCCCCCCCCCCCCCACACACACACACACACACACAGGTCCCATGATGCAGCGGTAAGGAATGTCAGACAACTATGGGAACACAACTCCTGGGATGGGGGAAGGGACTACATGAGAGACACCATCAAAACTCCTTTGACCCCTAAAGCAGCAAAACACTACAGTAAGACAGAACATCAGAACATAAAACCACACCCCAAACACCTTCCCCAATGGACCTGAATCACATCCAAAACACACATTTGGTCCAAGAAAAATATTTTTTCCTGTAGGATGCATCCACAGGGCAGCCAACAAAAAGAAGGATAAACTGTTTCAATAAAGGACCCATGAAACTGCAAAATGAGATCTTCTCTGCTGTCTGGATTGATTATTTCTCAAAACCTTCCAGACTGCAGAAACCAACTTCTGAGCAATAGAGTGAGGACAATGACAAAAACAAAGTTTCAGACAAGAAAAAGAAATTAGTTCTGTCAAAGATTTAACACCAAAACGTAACCAGTTGACCCATAAAGACTAGGGGTGTAAATAATAGATGGATTGATGAATCCAACCAGATTGATCTGTCTGAGGCAAGTTGTTAATCAAATCAGCCTATATCATTTAAAAATCATTTCAAAATGAAATAAATCAATCTATATTCAATCTTGGAAAATACTATTTGGATTAAGTCACAGTAGGTTTATATTAATATAGCGTAAAATTGACCAAGTGCCATCACAGTGAATAACAAACATGTGATGCAGCAAAAAATGATCAACCATCATTCCAGTCCAATGTCCAATGAATTTAGCAAAGACATGACCATACAGTGAAGTGGAATGTTTTAATAATGTTCCCTTTGGATTATTTTGATGTAGAAAAACAACAGTGGGCTGAACTTTATCAAACTAAAATGTGAATGGATTTGACATTAATTCTTGTTTACTTGTTTATGTTGTGTGAGCAGTTTTCTTAACAATCAAGTTCATGAGGTTTCAAATCTAAATCAAATAGAGAAAAAAAAAGTTTAAAATTTTAAACTTTAATGGAATTTCTTAGTATGTAATCCCATTTTAATAATAGTCCTGCATGTTGGTTTATTTAAAGCAAGATGTAAGGCAACTTTAGCTCCTGAACTGAAAGAATTGTAAAAGATTAAAGCATTTCAGAGGTTTAGAACAGTTTTTGTTCCACTGCTGAGGGTAGACAGATACAAGCACAGAAGTAAAAAAGAGTTAGGACCAAAATGGGTTGTAAAAAGGGTAAAGGTGGAAAATCTTTTTGTTCAGCTGTCTCCCAATTTGAGTTATTTTCACAGAAAACACTGAGAGAAACACATTATTTAATCCTGGATTATGAAATGCATACCAACAGAATATAATAAACTAAGATCAAAATAAAACTCCACTTCTTTGTAGAATCAAAATCCAGTCAAACAGTGCAGACCAGTGAGCACACTCATCACTCACAAGCATGTCTCAGTTCTGGTGCTCGTTTTGCTGCTTGTTGCTGCCAGTGAAACAACATGAACTTTGACTTCAGGAAGTGGTTTTACAGAGGACATCATTACAGGAGCATGTGGGGTTTGAAAATGACATCCTATAAAGTCCCGCTCTGATCATCTTTTGATCTATTATTGATCTGTAAATGTGTTTTCCCAGTGGTCTTTTAATTTTGATTGTGAAATTTTTTGCTAAAATCTGTCGCTTTCTAGGACATAGCTATGTCGCTATAGCGATGTTAAAAAACATGAGCTGATCAGCCAAAAATGAAATCAACAAATAACCAACAGCTGACGGGAACAGAGGAGTGCAAACACAGATTCATGCACACAAAACACACTGAACAGTATCAGCCGGTACCAGACGCGAGGAAATGCTCAACACGAGGTAAAGGGAGGAATGGTTTAGTAACATATGTGTCAGGTATTCATACTGTAGTTAGAGGAAAAGATTCAAACGCTACTGCCTGGACAAAACCAAATTACTTTGAATCGGATCAGGACAGAGCACAGGAGGGAGCTTGTGACCCGTGTCTTTTCTAAATGACAAATACAATCTTTCTCAAACTGCATTTTTTGTCTGCTCCTGATTCACAACAATTTGAATAAAGTAACACACAGAAATGCATCTTTTAGCTTATTTTTTATGTCCTCCATCACCTGCAGACACTGCTCCTCTCAGAGATAACTTTATTGACACCAGTCTGTTTCCTTGCATATCAAACCTTGTTCAGGGGAAGGTTTTTGCTTGTTAGCTGCTCTGTGATGAAGCAGCTCCTGTGAGTCAGAGAAGCTCCTGCTGCTTTCAGCTAGGGATCCCGACACCACAGTTTCATTTCTGCTCTAGTTTTAGAAGACACAAGACAGAGATTAAAACCCCCATACTGTTTAGATGCATTATCACTCACAAAACATGGTCACAGAATATGAAAACTTGGATGAGATCTATAGAACAAAAAAACAAAGTTACATAGAGAAGGATGTCTCCTGAATATCTACAGTAGTGCAGTGCCTGATCCTGCAACATGAGATCCACCATCTCACCTGTTTTCTTGCTTACTCTTACTTCCTTGCTGCTGCTTAGCTGACTCAGGCATTTCCGTGTTCTAATTGACTAAGTACACCTAGATCAGGTAATGAGCAGCAAGAAGAGCAGGAAGAGCTAGAGAACAGACTGGATGGTAGATCCTGAGGAGGACGCAGGATCAGGCTGCCCTGATACACAGAAAGTCCTGCAGCTCCATGCGGGACTCTGACCAAAGACTGGTTTCCCTATATAATAAGTTCAGTCTCTGGAAGAATTGCGGGATGACAGCCTGCAGTCAGAATCAGCAGCATAATTACTGTAGTCAAGGTAGGGCTGGGCAATAATACGATAGCTATCGATATCGCGATACTACTTTTTCTCAATAGTAAAATGAGCCTATCGCGAAGGGTCCAAAATTAGCACTCGCCAATTGCGAGCATTTTCTTCTCTTTGGCCAGTAAAAGTTAGAGAATTAGTCACCACATGTTTATCAATTATATGTTTGTTCTATAAAACTTGAAAACATTAGAATGTATTTGTAGAATTAATGCTTTGTTTTTAAATGGAACTGATCAAGCAGTTTAGTGTTCTGTTTTATTGATATTCTCTTTTGAAACTTGAAAGCTTTTGCTTAAATTTTTAGTTTTGTTTGTAAATTTATGGCTCTTTAAAAATTTTCTAGGGAAAAAAAACTGTTGCATCATGTTCTGTCCGTGCATCTGTTATGTTTATAAAGTATGATAAGAAAAAAATATTTAGATCTAAACAACCTGCTGATGATTACACATTTCTCTAATGAGCCACAGAACGTTCATATTTGACAGATATAGTTATTTGGTTTATATTATGATTTATATCGTTATCGCCTGATATGAAAAAAAAAAAAAAACAACACAATATTGTGATATAAAAAATTCACTATCGCCCAGCCCTAAGTCAAGGCTATTTATGCAATATTTTAAAAAAATTATGAAAAACTTAACATCCACATTTGAGATTATTATATTATTATCCTATTTGGAATTCGGCTAAGGGTTTTAATTTTTATTCAGCTGTTGCAACAAATTTTTATTCTGGTGCATCTTTAGAATGTGTTCTTGCTAATATGATCTTTGTAACCCGTTAACAAGCCGTTGTATAATGTTGCACAAAACGTAAAAGTCATTGGCGTGGGCTGATCGTGAACACTGGCGTGACCCTCTCTTTTAAAGAAAGCCTGGAGTCGCATCGACTGGAGTTGTTTTTCTCCTTCAGTTCCTTCAACAAAGCAGCAGGAGACTTCCCTGCTTTGGATAAAGACAGACTCTGCACTGTAGTGGCTTGGCCCTGATACTAATACCCATGACCCCAGTTGAACTCATTTAATAAAATGAGCGGTCATCAGAATGAAAGTCCAAGAGCAAGTCAGTTTAGTGGCACATTAAAACTCTGCGAGTATTATTCTGGTTGCAGAGGGAGCGCTGAAGCGCGTGCTGGAGAACATTCCAGAGAACAGAGGACTTCTGTCTTTCACTGGCCCATTTCCCAACCAGTCCATCCACAATAATTCACCCCATGTGTACATTAAAGTCCAATCTCGTCCAGTCACCATGGCGACAAGACCTCATACCTGCCAGTATGGTCTGGCTAAAGGTCAGTTCAAAGTGTAGAGCAGCACTTCATGTGCTCCCTCAGCATAGCTGCTCCTGAACAGGCCTACAGCTCACTGCTCGTTCAGGGGGGCCGGGTCAGACTCAGGAGAGCCACCTGCAGCAGCAGCACTTTGACTCTCCATACAAATGAAACACCATAAACAACAAATAGAAATGCATGACTGAAAGCAGAACCGGAGAGATGATGAGGACATTCTAAGGCCACTTTATAAACCACAGATCAGCATTACTGTTACAAGCTAAGAATGATAATATGATAAGAGTCAATCCTGGGCAATACTATCCTGGCATGTTCAGAGGAGTCACGCATTTTTTAATATGACCCTTTCTGTTTGCGTTTCTGGAAATTTTACCATTAAGCTGCACACAAATGTCCTGTAGATGTTTTCTAAAGCTCTGATGTCGACGGCGTTTCATCAGTAACATCCATCACTGTTTTCTCAAAGAAGACTTTGCTTTCTCTCCTGGAGCTACACTGTTCCTGTGTTCACCTCTGTGTTAACAAGAGGAACCGTCTAACATTCCTGGGAAGCACGTCACTGTTGAATAGCTTTTTGGCTCACACCTGGAGTACATGAAAGCTTTAGAGCAGTGATCCCCAACCACTGGGCCGGGGACCGGCACAGGTCTGTGGATCAATTGCCACAGGGCCGTGAAAGAAATAAGTTATTTTGTTTTGAATCTCCAAAATCTTGTATTTTGAAAAATAACTGGATTCTTTCAGCTACATCTTCAATCACTTGAGTTGTGAAGTTTGGTCAGGGGAGCAAAATGACTATGTGAATGATTTTTTATTCTGAAAAATGTTTTGGTTTTGAAAATTGACCGGATTCTCTTGATTACATATCAGTCACTTGATGGCGCAAAAAAACAGTCCGGGGCGTGCAACGCAGGAAGAGTTGTGTGTGGAACCTATCCTTGCAAATGGGATAAGTGCAGGAACAGACAGAAGAACAGGATACAACTTGGAGACAAAAAAACCCAAAAAACATTAGGCTACCAGGAGTCCTAATTAAAATACGGTATGTATTTATCGCAACAGGTGATTCCCACGCACCGTTCCTATTTGCATAGAGATGTGACATTCACGAACAAGTCTAATCTTTTGAATGAGTGGGGCGGGATGGGGGGGAGCTGCGCGGCATGTGCAGGCAATAGCCTTGCACAAAGGGGAGGAGGCGCTCAGTCTTGTTTTTGAGTTGTTCTGAAATGTTTTTGGGTTGAGATGTTTCACCAGAAGCATTTGCATTGAGATTCAAATGAATCTGATTTGTTTCTTATTGGAGTATAGATAACAGATTTGTTGATTACATTTTGTTACTGTATTTAACTTTTTCTTTTAATGAGATGATCTTATCATAGTAAAATATATGGAGAGAAATTAGTATCAGTCCGATTTGTGCGTGCGTAATTTTGATTCGTGCATAACTTTAGGTTTGTGCATGCATAATTCTTGATTTTGTGTCTGAGGCGCTGTCGGGGGCGGGGCTGCAGAGATGAACTGTTTAATTCTGGAAAATGTTTTTATTTTTAAAGGACAAGTGTAATAAAAACTCATATTCAGACTTTTTTATATTAATTAGCCGGCACATCTGTTTTAGAAAGCTGGAAAATGTCAAGTTTCACCAGATATTATTCACAATCGAAGTTCAGAGCAGCTGATCAGAAAACTCTGATGACCCAGCATTGCAGCAGCATTTAAACGCATCACTTACGCACGAATCTGGGAGACGTAAAAAGAGTCTCAAATCAGATTCGTGTGTAAATGTGGTTTTGTGTGTGCGTAACAAGTGATTTGTGCATATTTTTTAAAGATTTAGTGCGTATAGTTAGTTTCAAGCTGTCGTAATTTGAAGTTGTACATGTGTAAATTGTAATTTGTATTTTTAAATATTTTGTAATTTTTTAACTCATACACAAAATGTATTTTATGAGTTACAAATCAAGAATTATGCACGCACAAATCCAAAGTTATGCACAAATCAAGAATTATGCATGCACAAATCCAAAGTTACGCACAAATCAAGGATTAGGCACGCACAAATCAAAATTACGCACAAATCAAGAATTATGCATGCACAAACCTAAAGTTACGCACAAATCAAGGATTAGGCACGCACAAATCAAAATTACGCACAAATCAAGAATTATGCATGCACAAACCTAAAGTTATGCACAAATCAAGGATTAGGCCCGCACAAATCAAAATTACGCTCGCACAAATCGGACTGATACTAATTTCTCTCCATAAAAATAAACTCATTTTTAACCACTCTTGACACGACACTAAATTAAGGGACCTTAACTTATGTTTTTTGTTTGTGTGTTTTTAATCAATCCTGCCAAAATGCACGTCAGATGACTGAGTGAAATAATGATCAAATATATTGTCAGAACTGCTTATTAAGTTTAAAGCACATGTTCTTTTTCAAGTATACTGTTTCTTTTTCATTGCACACCCCAACATCCACGCACTGGGGCAAAGTAAAATTATCTTGGGTTCACCAGTCCACAGCCACAAAAAGGTTGGGGAACACTGCCTTAGAGGGTCCCATAAGGCAGAGACTGAGAAACATTATCAGAAGAAGAAAAGCACCCGCCTTGATTTAAAACCATAGAATGCTCTTCAAAAACTTCACTCTGGTCAGGTTAGTGCCTTTGAAGTCCAAATTACACAAATCTAATGATGAGTATGTCCTTCACACATTTTTGTTGTAGGTTGTGAGCTCAAAAGGGCTTCAAATGTAAAAGAAACCCCTCAAAAAGAAGTTCTAGTGCACATTCATTCACGCAGACATTACTTTTCTCCACAGTAATTGACCATGTTCTTTGATCTGTTAAACTGCAGACTATTCAGCATTGAAGGAGGATGACATATTAGTGAGCAGAGAGAAAGCATGAGCACACAAACCTAAAACTTAAAAAGGATTTCTTATCAACGCTTTTGTGATCCATAATACTTTTACTGAACTTTTTAAAAGGGGGGGAGGGGTGTATTTGTCCTTGTACATAATTGTGTTGCTGTGTATGGTTCTTAAACAAAGGACTGTGGATGGAGGCAGTTCAAGTCTTTTTCTACCTTCAGAACCAAACTGTTTACAACCCCCACCCCCCACACACACACACAAACACACACACATACATTTAATTGTGTTACAATGAGGGATGCAGGGATGAGGGATGTTCTCTTTCCCCACGATTCGATTCAAACCTTGATGGTCACGGTTTTGTTTAGGTTAAATTCATGATTTGTGTATTACAAAACGACAACTAAAAGCAAAAACTAACAACATTTTGAATTTTTTATCTAATTTTTGTAAACAAATAACAAAAAAGAAAAACCTTTGAGTTGGGTCATAGTAAGCCTGGTTTAATGTAATAATACAAGAAGCAATAAATCATTAAACTTTGCAGAACGTGTGCTTGACACTTTAAACAAACTTGTATGTAGTAAGTATGCAACGATTTGGTTTAACAGTGTAAAACATATGGTTCAGTTTTGAACTAAGAATTGTGGCATCCCTCGCTGTAATCACATTACAGATAAACGTTAGATAAAGGAAATAGATGAAAGTTAATGTTGGCTGTTTCAGCATTATTTGAATGACAACCCCTGCCCTGCAGTTTTACATGCAGCTGCTTTGCATTTGCTTGGCTCTTCGTGCCGCATTTCTGCTGCTTTCTGTTCATGTTTGGGCTATTTTAAACTTCCAGGTTTCCAGGTTGTTTTTTGTTTTCTAATAATAAGTAACTTGTTCCTGTGAAACAGACTGAAATTTGAAGGTTCAAACTACTGATTGTAAATGAGACCTGGACTTTATGACCCCTCCACCCTGGTGTTTCAAACAGGAAGTATCCGCTGGGACCAAGAAACCAAAATCCCATAGACTTTTGTAAAAAAATAAACAGCAGAATAACTTGTCAGAATAACTATTCTTGCTCCGATACCTTTTTTGACATGTTCTTGATAATCCTTGTCTTCTTACATTTTTTTTTTTTTAAACTAACCAATAAGATGTATGTGGTCTCACATTGAAGGTTCAAACATTTGATTGACAGATTCTCCTTAGTCTGCTTTCAAGGTGTAGGGGTGTGGACTTCCAACAAGCTTCCTCCTGATTGGTGAAAGTGCTTGTTATAAATGCAGTGACTCAGACTGACTCGGACCAATCATTGGTTACTGACAATTTCTGGTTCTAACATGGCGGTGTCCTTGTCACAAAAAAATGGCAACTGAATCGACTTCATTTGTTTGGAACCGCAAGCAAAACATTTTCTATGGGTGACGTCACACTGAGTCCAGTTCTCAGATGTCTGTAGGAACTTTCCCACGTCGCTGCGCTTCCCAACAACAGAGTGAGTGAAAGTCTGGATCTGCACAAGGAAGGAGAAGGTCAAAGACTGGAACTCAAACAGATGTTTTCAGATCATGTGGTCTATGCATCTATGGACCAAACAGCAGCCTCAGCAGACTCGGCAAAGAACAGAACCATCACAAGCTGAGATCAGAATAAAATCAGATCAACACAGTCACTTTGAAGGACTCGCGGTCAATACCCGTTCTAGCTCATGTTTGATGGAGTGGGGGCAGGGATACAATGTGAGGGGGCATTGTGACCCCAGCTATGTGGATGACATTTGGAGATTTGAACATCTACAGAGCAGCTGACCTTAAGTCACCATCAACTAACAACAATAAATCCTCAGTATTCATCTAAAGTTTAAGACTATCTCACAGATCTTCAGGATTTGGAGGATTTTTCTTCCATCATCTCCTTCAGAAAGTCCTCAACCTCCTAAGGTTTTGCAATGGACTACTGACAGACTTCATGACCTCAGTAGGAAAGATTTAAAACAAGTAATTTTTTTCTTATCAAGGGGCTGGAGTTTCAACTTTAAAAGAAACCTTTCAGAAAAATTGCAACTGAGATTTTTTTTCTCTGTAGCCTCTCATCAAGAACAGTTTTATCCACAGTTTTAGGTCTGTGAAGACTCACAAACAACACTGCTGTAAGGCAATTGGGGGGGGGGGAGAATCAGCAGTTCAAAAAGATCAATAATTACTCTGAAATCTAAATAATAAACTTGACCCATTTTTGTCTTGGATAGTTCACACATCAGATTTTGGGGATTTTTAGAGTGTATTTTAGAGGAATAGCAGCTCCGGCTGGTGTCTAAACCTGTATTTATGTTTACTTTGAATGCTTCTGATGAAACAAATGTACATATTTTTGGACGGTGGGAGGAAACTGGAGTCTCCGGAGAAAACCCACGCATGCACGGGGAGAACATGCCAACTCCACACAAGGTCCCCCCATTGGTAACTTTGTTTCTGGTCCCCCAGCCAGGGACTTGAACCAGGAACCTTCTGGTTGTGAGGCAAGAGCGCTGCGCTAACCACTTCACCACCGTGCTAAAATTCATTGGTCACTCTGAATTGTCCCTAGTGACCTGTCTTGGGTGTAACCTGCCTTTGCCCACGAGTGGTTGGGTTAGACTCCGGCTTCCCCGTGACCACAAAAGGAAAAGAAACGGGATTAGAAAATGGATGTATGGAAACAAAATAGACCAAAACAAAAAGACTAAGAAAAACCACCTACATCTGCAAGAAAAAATCTCTCAAAGATAATAAGTTAACAGTACTACTTTAAATGTTTATTTCTTCATTCTCTTTAGTCTTACACCTTTTTAGGTCTTTTTTTTAGCATGTCACCCCCTTCCGTCTCTGACGAGGTTTTGACTCGGTGCTTCACCTTGAACTAAGGAGTCAAGGGTTCGTCATCCAGAAGATATGTGACTCCACATCCACTGACGGCTGCTTTTGGAGCCAGCTTTGACATGAATGTAAACAAAGGGAAGATAAGTCCCAACAATCCAGACCTCCACAGTGTAATGTGCAGGCACAGCCCAACACATAACGCTCTGCCCAGATAAGATCCAGAACTGCAGCATATTTGTTCCTCTGCAGCGACGGGGAACAGAAACGAAACTTCAACCTTCAGCAGCTACATGAATACTCGAGTCAGCACAGATGTGAAGAGGAACATATTTGTGACAAAGACCTAAGCTTCACACAAGCAAACAAGCCAGAAGCTAAGAGGACAACTGAAGGAACCACTAGTAAGGAACCAGGAAAACTGTTGCTGTTCTGATCCAGAGTTTCTAAAAAGTTCTAAAGCCAGGTTTGTGAGAAAGATGGTTCTCCATGTTCTAATAATTTTTTCTTCTTGTTTTTGTCTCCTCACCTCTAGGTCACCATACTCAGCAAACAGAGAGATGGGGAGACCAGAGAATGTCAGCAAATCCCCCTCTTGATCATATTCAAGTTAAAGTGTTTCTCTAAACAATCACAAAACAGTCACACAAAAACAGCTGCTTGAGCGCTCTGTAAATGTTTAAAATATTATGTCCAATTTATTGCTTAGAACATTTTGCATTAAATAAGCATTGCATTAAATAAGTTGTTTTATCAAAAGAGAAAAAAAAGACTTTAAATTTTATGGTTTTCTTTGAAACAATAATTGGTAAACAAAATGGTGACAATAATTGGATAAAAATGGCTCTAAATAACACATGGAAGTTAAAACTATTACAGTTTTACAATTACTTTAATTTAATATTAACGTGGGGTAATCATGTTCTGGATTATAATAGCTTTAAGTTTTAGCTGTTTCAAGTTGTTTTTACTTTTTGTTTGAGATGTTTTTTGTTATTTTAGCATCTTAAACAGAATGATACTGTACATCTAAACAAGAATTAAAGAGTAAACTTTGACCACTTATCCAATTAAACATTAATAAAAACGTTCAGACACAATCAGGCTGAGTTTTGCTGAGTCAAACTTCAGTCAGCATCCTGAAAAACCTGCTACCTAAAAATAAAAGTAAACGAAAATGGGTATTAAATAGAAAGTTAAGATACGGTATGGTCAGAGTTTACGCCGTGGAATTCGTCAGATGACAGAAGGATGATCAGAGTGAAGGTTCGGACTCAGGGGGACATTCTCATCAAACTCCAGTTCCACTGACGGGTGGAGTGACAACTAGCTGCCTGAATGCTAAACCAAAGAGCGGCTTCACCGCAAAGTTACGCCTTCATAGTCCGCGACGGACACCGGGGCCTCTTTCCGCGTCTCCTCGCTGCGATTCCGAGTGTTTCCGAGTCGACGAGCCGAACCTTACGGCGCAAACGATTATTCATTTCACAAATTGACGCCAAGCTAACGTTAGCGGCTAAATGCTAGCGGCACCTGTTGATAACAAAGCCGCCTCGGACCGGAGGAAAACATGGGACCACTTACCTCAGAGTCCGCGCCGCTCGCCCGCCGCTTCACAATACTACATCCAACCGGAAACCTCCTACTTATATCCGAATAGTTGCGAATTTGACTCCGAATTGGGTTTGTCTAAAGTTTCATTCTAACACACTTGTTGCTCGCTGATCCGCAGCGGAGACATCCCTCCCTCCGCTGCTCCGTCTGTCAGTCCAAACTGCAGCGGGAGGAGGGACCAACATGCCATCCAGAAGATAACGCTCACGCTGATTGGATGAAATGATTAAATGAATCAGGTTTTAACCAATCAAATGACCTTTTACATTTCACATTGAAATATTATTTATTTATTTTTAGCATGCTTCAATAAACAAAATGCGTACTTAATATCCACTCGTAATACTCGTGATTATTGCTCATGCATATTTTCAGTATTTTTTTAAACATGTATTTTTAATTTTAACAGCATTTTGCTGACTTTTCTTTGAAATTACATATATATATAAATATTTTAGTGATAAGAATTTTTGGAATTAAAAGTGTGAAAATACATAAAAAATGAATTAATCGTATTTGGAAAAAATTAATTGTTTGAAAGCTTCAGAAAGTTAAACTAAAATGGTGAATTGAAATTAGTTATAAAACATTATCCCATTATAAAAACACGCAATTCTTTTTGACATATTCTTTTAAATGCATGTTAATTTATTTTTATCATTCTTGAAACCTAACCCTTTCGTTTTTTTCCTCTTATATGAAGTCTTTTTTTGTTAACGTTTTACAGTCTAAAAATTAAACTATCATATAATGACAACAATAAAACTTTTTTCAAAGAACAAATCAGGCAAGACTGTTTAAAAACGAAAGTTAAAAAATACATAAAAATTGCAATTTCTTATATAAACATGAGATATCAATGGGATTAAAAAATGTTTGACTGAAAGGATTTTGAATATGTTATTTTAAAGACCCAATTGAGAAGAAGAGACAATAGAAGACAAAGTGTACAGAATAATCAGGATTATCTTTAATTCATTTTCAGTTTCACTAATATCTTTACAGGAAACAAAAGCATCCTCCCCTTAGGTTTGTACAGTAGTGGCAGATTGCTGTCATTGCTTCATTAGTGCTGGTTATAGTTGATCATGTGTGCGGTGTGACTCAGTTCACTCAATACAAAGGCAGTTTCACGTTAACCTGCTTCTTTCACTCCAAAGGGTTTGATTGGTTCTTCTTGGGCAGGCGTTGGCAGCTCACATTTTTCTCCTTTTTTTGGGACATGAACTTGACTTTGATGTCTGCTCGCTGCAGTGCGTTTGAGGTAATCAGGAAGTTTCTGGATTACAGCAAAAAAGAAGGGTACGTCTACACTGGAGATTACACATTAAACGATAAAACTTTCATCAGCCTCCCAGAGGCTCGCCAGAAGTAACACCTGCCCAAAGAGAAAGATGCTGCCCCCTCTACAGGTCTGCAGGTTTGAGAAAAGAGCTGGGGCAGAAAAAGACAGAGGAAGGTCAAAGTTCACAGCTAACGATGCCTTCGGTTAATCCAGAAAACCAGGTATTTTGCCATGAAATACTGAAAACAGCTGGCCGATACCTTCAAAAATAAAGGATAAAACAAAAGGCAGTTCCTGGTTTTCCCAGAACCGACAGAGTAACAGAGGAGATCTGAAGGTTGCGTAAAGACCTTTGACCCGTCAGCATGTTTGGCACTGGCTGCAGGAAATCACAGGATCACTTACAGACTCACGAAACCGAAACCAAACGTTTCACAGTTTAAAAACAAAGGAAGCCATTCAAGCATTTTGTCAAAATCTCAGAAGTGCCACTTAAAGTTTAAAAAAAAACATGAGTTGGGATGCAAGGAGACATTTCTGTCTTTCTTAAAATGAAAACAGACTTTTTTTCTTTTTTTTCACAGATTTTCTGGATCAGGACAGACATTTGCCATGTGGAAAAATCATTTTTTATATTTTTTGAATGGATGAAGACTCTTTTGTGTGACTTTCTTTCTGCACCAACGATTTTTCCTTCACAGCCTTGAAGTGCGTTGATGCTTTTGACCTGGAGAAGCACCTGGACACGACCGCCGCTGCATACACACAGTGTAGTTTAAGAGCACCTGAATGCGACATGAGCAATGTCATCTTTTCTCCAAGCTGGGAATGTTATCAACGCATCACAAATCATTCAAGAAGTTACAGTTTGTTCAGTTCTGGAAACATAAGGAATGCTTTAATGCTTCAGGAACATAGAAGATAAATTACTCGTAAATAATGAAATGAGAAAAGCCAATTAAAACAATGTGCAAATGATTATTTTGATGAATTTCCTGTTTTTTTTTAAATATCTTTATAAAACAACATTCTTTTTTTTTTATTCAAAACAACAAGATAAGAAATAATAAGCAGTGAGAAACTTACAAACTGTTGAAAAAATAACAAAAGCTGAAAAAAGTAATACAATAAAAAATGAAATATTTAAGATGAGGTTTCTTTATGACACAATTTTAGACATAAAAACATAAAAAAGAAATTCAATTGGAAATATATTTTTATCACTCTGTAATTGCCTTTATCCACATTTATTCTTTCACTTATTGCTCTTCACATTTCCCCACAGATTTTGTTTTCTTTTGTGATGTTTTTATAATGTTCTTTAACCACACAGATAGTCTATTTTTCTCAGTGTCAATAAATCCCATTAAAGGTCAAACTGCACAAATGATGCTGAAAACTGAACCTTATATGTCAAAAAGACTGAGAATGACATTTGTTTTTATTGTATAGAATATCTAACTATAATGCTGTGTTTTACAATAAATATGACTGCAAAATAAATTTTTGGACCTGCATGTGCCTGAGTCAGTGAAATTTCAGACTGCAATAGACTGGACTGAGGCAGCCACATGGGGGCAGTATAGCAGCAGTTGGGCCAGTTGTGTCTATTCGAAACAGAAGAAAAAACATCTCTAAGATGTTCTAGGGACAAATATTCATGGCTCTGAGGATAGCAAGCTGTTTTTACACAGATATAGATCTTTTATATCAGGCAGCAGTGAATGCAGTTTACTTTTCACTTAGAAACGGTGCAATACGATTTTTTCTGTTATACAAGATGCTTAAAAAAATCTAAAATTGTGTGTGGGATGTGCGTGTGTGTGTGTGGGGGGGGTGTTCATCTGAACCAGCAAATAAATATGTTATCCAAAATGTAAAAAATGCAGATTATTTTTGGTGTTTCTTCACAGTCATATTTGTGGATAAACAGCATTTTCTGTCATGTGTGAACACAGATGACGTGGCAGATGTAAGCAGCAATGGCAGTAAACCTGACTGTTTTCTTTGAACAAAAACAGTCAGGCAGAAAATACATTTTCTTCTCAACATGGTGAGGGTGTGAGTTTTACACCAAATCAATGTTTAACTGTGGTTTGAAGGTATACATGGTAAAACAGCCATAACATAGAACGATATGGCCTCTAACTGCAGCCTATCCCCCAAAAGAAGTCTGTGGACATTTTTTAAATAATGGCAATAACACAATCGTAAGAATTACAAATACCAACATAAGATGTGTTAAGATTTATGCTAATATAACCTGATTTTTGTTCAGCTCACTAACAATAAGAGCTAACCTGCTTTCACAGTGACTTAATATTGGGTTTTTCAAAAAATCTTTCCAACTCTGACAAAAAAAAGTATGCCAACATAATTAATTATTTGGTATACTGTTACAAATAATGCAATTTTTTCTATTAGTATTTATATTCATTTTTCATATAATATAGTATAATATAGCATAGTAGCTTTATTTTATAAAATACATTTAAATATGTGCATTTCCAAATAGATAGAATACTAAAACATTCATTTTAATTTTTACTTGAACTATTTTTAAATCAAATTTTTTGTGAAGAATAAAATCTTAAGTTGTAGGTTAAAATTTCACAAGGACCCACTCCGATGAAAATAAAGATTAAAATCATATTTATGAGTATTTCTTAATTCAAATAACTATGAATCAGGTGCAGATGTAAAAATGCTGTTTAAAAAAGAGCGAATTTTTGACGTAGAAAATATGCTGGGTGGGCCACAATGCATCCACTTACAAACAAATTGATCCACTAGCATCTTTGTTTTCCTCGTCTGAGCTGGAATCTAGCTAAAAACTGTACGGCTGGATAGCTCCAATATTGCTCACCGTTTTTGTGGCATCGCTAGTGTTAGCTTGGGGTTTTTACTGGCTGTAAGCTAGTGGGAAAAAGTGTAAACAAAGATATGATGGAGAATAGGGGACAGGTTTACTGACAGTCTCACCCACAACTCAGAGGTGAATTTCTAATAAGCTACTGCCGCTCTGCAGAAACTATGTCCCAGAAAACCACAAGTTTTTTTATTTTGGCTAAAAACGGTAAATTCATGTTTAAAAAAACACCTAAAAACAAATCAAAAGAATATCGGAGTGTGACTTTAAATAGTGAACTTCAAGCTTTAATTAAGTCTCAAACGTTGTTACACATTTTATCTATTCTGCATTGATAGACTATTAAATCTGAATTTTATTACGGTTATATTAATAAAATAGACAAGGGTCTTGAAGCTGCAGTGTTTATATTAATTCTAAATTACCACAGAAGTATCTGCACCACATCTCTGTCGCACAATAGGAATCTGTAAGGGTGGATTTGCCTCATTTGATATGAAGAGTTTCATTTTTGTCATTGGTGATAAAAACAGATTTGAAAAATTCAAATACTATTAGAAAAGATCTGGAGAGAAGAATTTGTGCTGGAATCTTTAAAAAAAAAAAAGCACCAGAGGTCAGTTTGGTGCCTAAAGGTCAAAGTCGGAGACGTCATGAGGAAGTCAGAAAGAGCTGCGAGATGATCCCGCTTCTTCTCCTTTTGTGGGATTTTATTGCAGTGAGAAAAAGTAGACCAAAGCCAGTTTGATCTTAGAAAAGGTCGAACATATAAAGTTTCGATTTTGAGAAGTAACTTGGCACATGGAACGTGAACAAGGCGTCACAGTGGTGCCGCCACCGCTGACACAATGGATCACAGCAGATGAAAACGCGGCGTTCCATTGTCAGAGCAGAAACCCTGCCACCACTCACAGCATGGCGGCAGGACACACCCCCGCCTCCCGCTGCTGCACCTGGAGGAGTTTCATGGCTTTCACTGAGAGTTTGTGTGTCTCTGAAAAGTTTGTTTTTCTACAGAAGAAACTGGACTGATAATAGTAAAAATATACAAACAATCCTTGAATTTTTTTCCTCAAAAAAAAATTCTACTTGGTACTACTACAGTGAAAGTTTTTGTTTCTATGTCTGATAGAAAATGTCAGAGGTTCAGGAGGAGAAAGAGGAGAAAAAAGGAGTGGAGGAAGGGAAAATACTTTTTATACCTACCAGAGAAAATTGCACAAACTGAAAAGGAGAAAGGGGCATGAGTACTACCATCAGAAACATAATGATATTAATAATAAATAGAATAACTTAGAATATTGATCATCATCATTAGGATAATAATAATAATAATAATAATATTACAGAATAAATCTCATATTTTCTCTATTTTGTCTTCATTGAAATACAGTGATCTGCTTAAAGCAGAGAGGACTCAGCCTGCGCTGGCTCCGATTGGCTGCATATGACATCACAGCTAATGGCAACCAGATAGACATGCATCACTTCCTGTCCCCAACCATATCTTGACCCATCAAGAAGTCCTGGCGCTGCCATGGTAATCAGTTGCAAATGACAAGTGAGACTGTGGAGACAGACATGTTGGCATGTATTAGCGTCAAGCAGAAGCTTTGCATGTGAACTCGGGCGCACGGCCTCCACCTGCATCATAGTCGCCCGATGACCATCACATCCACCACCTCCCCCTTGTGCAGCTCCACATACTGCTCCGTCTTGGGGGGCAGCATCAGCAGGCCGTTTGCACTGCGCATTGACATCAGCCTGCTGGACACCTGGTTACCTGAAGAGACAAAGAGCTTTGTAACTTTTGCAGGTTTCTGCACCAATCCTGCTGGTCTGGGTCATCTGTTCATCCTAATCAGGACCAGAACAGATGAGATTAGTCTGGGTTCACCAGAGTTTAGCATTCATCAGACACTCAGGAGTCCCATATTCTGCTGTCACATGAAAACAAAAAGAGAAGAATCTTTTCCCAAACACAAATTTAGTTCTTCTCAAGCTCTAAATTGTTTAATTTGAATCCTTTATCTCCAAATCTGTTAAGAAAAGCACTGAGCGACCTCAGATCCACTTTTAAAGATTCTTATGACTCAGCAATTTATTTTTATTGAACTTTTATTGATTAGGAGAACAGATGCTTGATGAGGAAGACCTGCTGGGTTGATCAGTTCAAAGCTGTAGCACTGTCATCATTTTCTGCTATGGATCCAAAAACACTGGACGCCTTAACCTTTAGTTTGTGCAGACAAGGGAAGGTCAGGGCTGGTCAGAGAGATAACGAAGGTAGTATCTACTGCTAGTGATTAAAGATCTCGAGGTTCATCTTTAAATACAGTCCATCTGTTTAATTTGGTAAATTGGACTCAGAAAAACAGAACCGTGTTCTGAACAATACACTGGATTTCCTATCCTTGAATCCTAAGAGAGTCAGAAGAGTGTTTTCTGATTTCCGTTGTGTAAGCCCCCCTCCACCGAGAGGATAAAGAAAGAGCAATTATGACTTAGCAACATGCCGTAATACTCAGTTAGGGATGGCTGACTGCCCCCTTGTGGTCAGAATGTGTTACCGCCAGGATCTCAAACCCAAAAAGTGTCTGTATTTGAGTGTTTCTGCCAGTAGTGTCTCTTTAAATAAGTATTATAAGCAAAACTCCAGTTTAGATCATAAACATGTGATGTGTGCATTCTTTTGAGGACATGTGTACCTGTGCTTTGGGCCCAGGGCAGAGGTTCCTGATGATGCCAGGTCAGAATGCAGCGGTGGTACTCGGGTCTGGGGTCCAGCTTGACATCGCAGGAGAGCTAAACACCAAAAACACGTTTGACTTTGGCAGTTTTTCTGAGTGCTGATGAAGGACATAGGAGCAATCAGAGAAACCTCTGTAAAGCAGACAGATGTTAACAAAGAAATACTCTGTGGAAGCTGCTTAGTGATTTGAAGAACGGAGGAAGTATTAAAAAAAAAACAGTTTATACAGGGTTCCCTCATCACGGGGGATGTGTTCCAAAAAGTAACCTGCAATAGGTGAATATGTAAAGTAGGGTTACAGGTACTTTAAGTCTGTAAAACTCCTCACTGCACACACTTTTTTCAGACAGACATGAACATTTTCACACTGTTCACTTTTGTTTATGTGCATATATGCGTTTCTATTTCTTTCCATTATCGTGTTTATGTGTTTGTGTATGTAACAGAGAGAGATATGTGTATGTGTTTACATGTAGGTGTTTGGGTGTGTTTGTGTGTGTGAGTGTGCATGTGTCTTACTCTAGCTTTTATAATGGTCGGTCGTGGGTCCAGGATGCCCTGCATTTTTCTCAGAGCAGGAATCACGAACAGGTTACACGTCACCACCGCCGATACCGGGTTTCCTGAAACAAGTCCGAATAGTTCAACCTAAAGGTCTCAGGTTCATCTCCACGATGACCCACTTCAACCCAAACCCAGAGTGTATCATATTTAGCACACTGCAGGAGAACAGAGAACTGTGGTGTGTGAGAACCCACTAGAATAAAAATGAACAAAAATGTATTCTTTGTTGCAGAGCAATGACAAAACCAAACAACACAAAAGAAGATGAAATCCTTGTAGGTTAGTGCCAGACAGCTTTCTGATGAGTGACTTTGAATGACTTTATCCATGAAAAGTTTGTCTGAATGGTCAATTTGCTGAGAAACCGGACTGACTGAAGAAAGACCTTGGTGAGCGCCGATGAGCTGCTACATTTGCTCAATCTAATCTGATTGGCACACAAAAACATATTCTTACAAGAACATTAATGAGGGTTTCACTGCGCAGGATGGGTGGTGACATACCTGGAAGAGCAAAGATGAGCTTCCGGGTTCCATCAATGTCCACAGTGGCGAAGGTGGTGGGGAGTCTGGAGCAGAGTCAGAAAGATCAAAGTCAAACTCAAATTTTGGATGAGCCCAGCTCCACAGACTGTCCTCAGATCTTTCAAAACTGTCCTGATCAGATTACATCTGAATGTTGGACTTGGGACAGAAGACCTGATCTTCTCCCTGAACTCACCCAGGCTTCATGAAGACTCGTCCAAAGTGGATCTGAGCGTGAAGGTCAATGTCCAACACCTGTTTCAGGTAGTCCTGAAGAACACACAGATTTAAACTTGGTTTGTGAAGAAGGTTCATGCTGCTGACTCTACCCGAAAGATTTACCCAATCACATTAGAGATCAATGAGGCGTTTCTACCTTCTCTCCCATGGACACGCCCCCTGAGGTGATGATGACGTCAGCACGACTGATCCCCTCGTGGAGAGCCGACAGCAGATCGTCAGGGCTGTGGGAGAACCGAGACATACTGTTAGTCAGGAGAACTTCAGCTGATCAGTGCTTCTCCAGATTTAGCTCCTCTGAGCCTCATTCACATCGATGGTCAAACATCTCTAGATGTTTTCTAAGCAGTGCAATTTAAAAACAACTCAGTGGCTTGAAGGTTCTCCGGGGGGGTTCAGGGTTCAGCAATCCTCAGGATCCTATGGTCTGTGAACCAGGAACCTTTCTCATTAGTAAGAAGATGTTCACCAACACAAGCATTGAGACGCCTGTAGCTGGTCTGCTGCTGTTTCTTCTCCAGCTTCATCCAGGGGCTGCTGCTCACAGCCCTTCTACTGCACAAACATCTCATTTCATGAGAAGATGATAAAAAAAAACCTTAAATTCAGTTCAAAGGTGAAACTTTCACACGATCTTACAGATTTACTGTTTCATTCTGGAGATTTCAAACATTTTAGTTTACAGCTTATAAAAACCTAAAACTCATTTTCTAAGAAAGATCCCTTCTGAGTGACCAGTACAAAAGTGAAAGCAGCAAAGTCATTTGAGGACACATGAAGAACTCCAAAACCTCTCTGACTTTTGATCTGATCAAACCAGAAGACGTGGATCCACAGACAACTACAGACTGGAAACTTCTCTGTGAACCTCCAGCAGCTTGGATTCAGAAGCCACAGACAAATCAGGCATGTGACTCGCATTCAAGAACGCACATTTAGCCTACGATGTTCACATTGGACAAGTAGGAAAGGGCCATTTTTTCTATTTATCCTATTTAAAAGCACATGTCCACCACGTACAGATGGAAGAGGTTTGGTGCAAGTCTTGCTCCAGGCGTTTTCCTTCACAGCTCTATTCTGATTTATGAAAGATTTGGTGTTATAGAATTCCAGCCGGGCACAAACCGCAATTATTAATTTCTCCTCCTTGATCCAATTTTGAAATGGTTGGCACAATGAAAAGGACGCCATCCATACATCACTACCTAATCTGAGACTCTAATTCGTCAAAGTTCTGTACGCAGAGCCTGTAAACAATAGTGCAAACTTGCATCGGGACATGCAAATGAGAGTTTTGAACGTGAAACCCCAAAATGCATATTTACGGACGTTTACTTTTTATTGGTCATTTCAACCATTGAACGTTACAGAGGGCAGTGAGAATGTAGTTTGAGTCCTCTCTTCCTCTAGACTCTGGATCAATTATTTTACTTTGATCTGAAGATGTTTATTTCAGGTGTTATATAAAATTCTTCACATCCCGAGTTGTCAGGCTTTTACAGGTGGGAAGAGCTTTTATCTTAACATACTCTGTACTGTAATGTGCCGTTTGGTGCGAGGCTGAAATGATCTCACTTGTCTCCAACAATGCCGAGGTTAATGGTGGGATATCCATGCTCCTGGATGGTGGCGAGCAGAGTGGAGCGGTTTGAGTCCCGGATCTTCCCTGGGTGGAGATCGTCCTCTGGGTTCAGGAGCTATGAGGAAAACAGGACGTTGTCATTCTGAGGGGAGCAGAACTGAGTTTTGTGTCCGCCAAAGTACCTCGTTTCCGGTGGACATTACCGCCACCACGGGGAACTTGTGCACGCTGACTTCTGTCACTCCCACTGTGGCCAGCAGGCCGATCTCAGACGGGCCCATATGAGTCCCTTTAGCAAGAACACACTCGCCTCGCCGAATATCGTGTCCGATTGGCCTGCGCATACACACACAAAAGTACACTTCTGTTAATATTTTCTCTCTCAGGGTTTTATAATTCACATCTCAACCAGAGTCAGAGATCTAAGATGTCTTAATCAAGCACAAAAGGGGTGAAATTATTTTTGCAAATCAAAAACTTTCTGTATGAACTTCTCTAAATAAAGACCCACTCTGATGAAAATTGTGTTTTTGGTCTTTTTAACATGTTCTTGTAGCATTTTTCTCATGTTGGAGGACACATGTTAAAGAGTTTAAGAATAAAACTGTGTTTGGAGCAGACAAAAACCCAAAGAAGCTTGGTGTTATTACTCGGCAACTGCAATGGGTGGGCGATAGTCTCTCTCTGCTCTGCTACAAATCTAAATCATCCAGAACAAATAGATCCAAATAGACCACAATAGAAAAAAACATTGTTGGAGTGGGACTTTAAACATTAGTCTCATTCACATAAAGTTGAACAACAGGAATGTTCAGGAAAATAATAGAAATGAGGAAGAGACCAGGAGGCACAGAGGAGAAGAGAGGTAGAGAGGAGGTGCAGCTTCAGAGATGAACAGCCTGAACTCAGAGCAGGTCGGTTAAAGTCTTCCTGATGTTTCACTTTCTAGTCTTCCTCTGATTGGATCATGGGTTTTCCTCTGTTGTAAAGTTGTTCTCATTTGTTTGTTGAGGAGACCCTAAATGTCACAGTATGACTGTTAATCATAACAAAACAGTTGAGACTAACACTTGTAATAACTGTGATCTGCAGCCTGGAGAAGGGCTTGATGACCTGAGACCTCAGAAGTTTCTATCTGCTTTTAATTCCAGCAACATCTTCATCTCCTGATGTTCTGACACCTTGACTTTTCTTTGTTTCCACTTCACCTGATGTCCTGTCCGGGCCGCACTTGGACCATAATCCTCACCTCCAGCTCCTCTGTGCCCTAAAACAAACATGCAGTCAGTGTGGCACCCGCTTTGACAGCTGTTCACCAACACAAAGAGACACTTAGAGAGGAGGTCCTTACATCCTCAGACTCCCTCAGAAGCTCTGTGTCTTCCACCTGAACCACAGCATCGGCTCCACAGGGAATCGGAGCGCCGGTCGTCACCCTCATCACCTGACCCGGCATCACAGTGTGTGTGGGCTGGGCACACATAGAAAGACACGCATATCAAAAAACCTGTAACTCAACATTCCAGCTTCACTGAAGCTACATAGGAATCACAATAAGACTGGTTTGAAAACTGTTAAATGGAACAAAAGCTAAAAGACTGGCATCTTCTTGGAGCAGATTTTGGGCTTTTTATTCAACTTTTCTTTAAACAAACCAAAACACGTAAGATTAATGTCTTTTTGAAGCAGACCTCTGTGTAGTTTTTGTGTCTTTTTATGAGATTTTGAATATATTTTTTTCATCCGTTGTGGACTCTAGTTTGTTTTTACACTAATCACAATATCTTAATTCAGTAAAACCTCAGTGGATCTCACTTAGAGATAAGGAGGTAATTGTAGTGTTTGAGTTTGAGCCCCGTGTCAGAGATCATGAACATTGTCTCACTGTCAAGTTTTACCCGCATTTGGCAGATGGGCGGGTGTTAATTTAGAGCCCTGATTAAATATTTAGTTTTAATGTAATATTTCAAGATCGCAATAATTTTTCAATTTACAACTACAATTAAACATACAAAAAAACACAAAAAAGTACTTTGTTCAGATATTGTGCAGTTTCGGTGTCGCTGGGCTTTCTGCTCATGGCTACCTGCTGACAGGTCAAGTGCTGTCAAATGTCTCAGAAGACAAATGCTGATCACCAAAATTGCACAAGGCCTGAAGAAAGAAGTTAAAAACTTTGACTTAATTAGAAGACGATACACGTTTTTGAGACAAATAACATACACTTTAATCTGACGCAGAGCCGCAACAAGAGGATAAAAGAGCCGCTTGCGCCTCTGGGGCTGTGGGTTGCTGACCCCTGTTATAGATGGTCCAGTCACTGAATGTTCTTACCCCAGAGACATCATAGAACCATCATCATTCCCCAATTCCAGCAGAACATCACAAACTTTCTGTTCATGGATGATAATGCTCCACCACATGGTGCAGAATTGTCACAGCTGAACTTCAGGAAGTGGGAGTGGCTCATATGGTATGACCAGCAATGACCTCTGACCTGAACCCCATAGAGCATGAACAGCTGAAGCAGAGAATAGATGATCGTACCCCACCCCCAAGTGACCTGATACAACTGCATGTAGAACTTTTGAAAGTGTGTAATGTCTTAGAACATCATCATGAGTCAGTCTAGTGAGGAGCATGAAACGTCGCTGTCAAGCTGTCATTGCAGCAAATGGTGGAAATACCTATTGACACAGTCAGTTTTTTTGTTTTGGGTGATCTTTCTTCTTGTCTCAATTTTTGGGATAATAAATATCAAATGAATGAAAATGGTGTTTCTTCTCATTCATTATTGGTAATATCAAAGAGGACGTTTTTGTATTTCTTTAAAATTCAGGCCAAATAGGAAGAGCATTCATGTAAATAACAATATCTCTAAACTGTGAGTCATGTAATTGTTTTTCTTGCTACTGTAGTGTAAAATCTCTAGATCAAATCCAGGCCTTGAGGGCCAGCCTCCTGCTGGTTTTCTAGAAATCTTGCTTTATCTGCTGCCGATTTCCTGGATCGGGTGTGTCCAAGCCAACGTTTTTGCAGCATACTGTTCATTTTTGTGGAGTGGAAGTTCTACTACTGGGTTTTTGCGCATATGAACTGGAAATGATTCCTGTTTGGGTTGTTTTTTTCAGATGGAATTCCTGAAATGGAGTTGTTGCTTTCAGACAAATCACTTTGAGATCATTTCATAACCAAAATCAAATAAAGTTCTGGAGCAGTCATGATAAAGTTTTATTTTTGTTAAAGATTTTATTAGTTTTGGTCATTTTTTGGGCATCATCATGAAACTAAATCCTATAACAGTGGACGCGTTTTGTGTAGGAGCTGACCTGTTGTCCAGCCTGCGACTCCCCCATGATGAAGCGGTCTCCTGGGCCGTCAGCAGCTGCAGGTCAGCCACAAACACAACCGTGAAGTCAGAGGAAGGTTCCTGGTTTCTGCTGCTCAGCAGGCGATGCAGAAACGCATGCAGATGTTTGCTGCAGCTGGACTCACCTCGCACCGCATAGCCATCCTTCACCGAAGCGGGGAAGGGGGGGAGGTTGTCTTTGGCGTAGATGTCCTGAGCAAGCACCCGACCCAAACCATCTGCAAACAATGTTCTTAATCACCACTCCGCTCTGTAGCAAAGTTTCTTTGACCACCACCATTCAAAGCTGAGGAGTCTGCCTGCTCATCTGGTTCACATGGTTATTTTTGGCAGATCTCTGGTCTAACCAGAAGATCAAACTTTTGATTTCTCCTTTTTTTCTGTGATCCAGAGATTTTTAGAGAATGTGTGAGCAAGTCTCCATTTTCTCTGCATGTTTAAAGACCCACTACAATGGCCCACTTCCTGTTGCTGAGAGCTCTCTGTTTACACACTCTCCCAATAGCTTACAGGCCCTCACAGCCCCAACCTAACATTATGGTGCAACAAAAATGGTGAGCAATATTGGAGCTATCCGGCCGTACAGTTTTGATCCAGGTACAAGCTCAGACAAGGAAAAAACAAAGACGTACATGGATCTATTTGTCTGCAAGTGGATGCATCAGCATGGAGCAGAGCAGGGAGCTTATGGCCCAGCCAGAGTATTTTCTACATCACAAATATGATCTTTTTCAAACTGTATTTTTGACAAATGTTTTTCACAAATATTTGAATAGAGAAATACTTGGAAATGCAATTTTGACACTGATTTTCTTAATATATGTGAAAAATGACGCAAGAGCATGTTAAAAACACCAAAAACACAAGTTTCATTAGAGGGGGGCTTCAAATGTTTTTAATCTGATTTCTTGAGTTATCAGATTTTTGATCATGTAAACAGGATAATCCCATGGCCTTCATCTGATGACAGCAGCTATTTAACCAGCAGACATTGGATTTTCATACGCAGATATCTCCATATTTATGATTTATTAGTTTTGTAAATGTGCACATGTAAATAAAACTCCCACATAATCAGGGTGTGAGATTTCCAAGACAACCAATGTTTTCATGAAGTAAGATCCAGAGTATTCTTTGTAACTCATCTACAACTGGTCTTCTATAGTGTCATTATTGTATTGTATTGAATTCCTTGCATTAAAATGCTTCTGTTCTTTACTGCCAGGTGAGCCTGGTTCCAGTAAGAAATGAACCCTCATAGAAAGTGAGGGAACATCAAAGCAGCTGCTTCACTTAGTGACAGATGTTAGCACACCTGAACCAAAATATCAAACCAGAACACCAGAAAGATCTCTTGCCTCTGGAAGAAGATAACAGTTATCGTCTGGACTTCTGGTTCTGATAAGTAATTTGAATGAAGTTACACACAAACACACAGAAACACATACACAAAGAGCTTTGAAGACTCACCTCTGTAGTTAATGACCTCAATTCCCAGAATAGGGGTCATCTCTAGAACAGTGATGAAGGCTTTGTCCATTGACGTCAACGGAAACGGAGACATGCGATGACGACGAGCCACTTTACTGATGTCGACAGCACTGTGACCTACACACGCACACACACACGCAAAATCAAGGGTAATGATTTTAAACAAACAGAAGCAACACAACCCAATGTTTCAAAGTTGTCTATGAGATCAGAACTTACTGGCTCTCAGGATGTTCTCATTGCTGCCACACCGAGACTGGACCTTTACAGAAAGAAAAAAGGGTTTGCATTTTATTGGATGTTGACAGGAAAATGTTCGCTTCTGTAAATCATTGGAATAATTTCTCATGATACAAACAGATATGCAGTAGATCTGCAGCAGAAGAATCATTACATTTGAAAATGTTCAACTACAGCCATAGTTATCAGATTCTTCAAGAGACCGTTTCAACTAGTGCAGGGTTTCTTTTTAATACAGTTAATACAATTGGAGTAGCATTGGAGTATTAGTGTTGCTACTGTTGGAACCAATGTGTCTGCAGAAAGAAAAATCTGCTGGTTTTCACACATCAATCATCTCTATTACCTGTGTTCTGGGTCTTTTGTACACACATGCAAAACTACATGAACTGAAAAAAACTGAAAAAAAGAACTGAAAAAAACTATAAGATAAATTACCTAAACATGAGTGCATCCTGGAAAATATTGGCTTTTTGGGGAAAAACTCACGTTTTAATCCAATATCTTATAATTTGATTACTGCTGTTATCGGATTAAGGATGCCAATAATTCAATTTGCATGGTCACTTTAAAAATCAAGAAATCTGATCATGAACGGATATTTGTGGTACATTTAAAGCAACTCAAATAAGAACATTTTATAGATGTAGACTTTTTCGCTAAAGAGACAATGCAATTTGGTAGTTTTGCACATGAATTGTATTATAATGGGCAAAAGCTTTTTTGAATATGTTTGTCCTTTTTTGCAGCACTGAGTGAACCTTTGATGCAAGCTTAGCTTTATTAATAAACTGATGGGACGTCTCAAACTACTGTATTTTGATCAAAACTTTCAAATCATACCACAACCTTTGAATTTTTTTACTCAGTACTTAAGACGTAGCTGTTGCTGCATTTATGGGTCAATCAACCTTTACCTATTGGGAAGCAAAACCTGTGGAGCTCCATCCTCCAACTGCAGTTCATGCTCAAAACTTTGCTCTGGTTTTCTGATGAGCATCTCGCTCAGCAAAGAAAGGAGCTGATATTTGTCTATGAGTTTCTTAAAGACATACTCTGATGAAAATTGTGTTTTTGGTGTTTTTAACATGTTCTTGTGGACTTTTTCTGATGATGGAGGTCATATATAAAAAATATTTAATTGGATTTCTGAATATGTCTTTATCGTAATTGTCATGAATCAGGAGCAGACAAAAAAAAATGTCATTAGAAAACTAGCTCATTTGTGAAAATACGCTGGGCGGGCCCATTGACTGTGTAAGAGAACTGGAATAAGCCACCCCCAGTCCCATTAGGAAGGACCTGCTGGCTCCAAGAGGCCAAAAGACATCTTTAGAGAAAGAGGCAGTTATTACTTGTCATTCTATTTGTCAGAATAAAAATTTTTTACACTGATGCCTTTTTTATGTGTTCATGATATTTTTCTTTAGCAGAAATTATTCAAGTTATAAACTGACCAATCACATGCCTCAGTAAAAGCATGTGGTACCCGCTGGCCCCCACCCCGCCCCAATCAGTGTGGGCTTTCAACAATCTCACTCCTGACTGGCAACAGTAGTTGCAAAGGAAACGCTGACTCAGACCGACTCGGACCAATCACTGTCGTCTGGCTCCAAACGCATTGTGGAAAAATGACGACTGAATTGACTTCATCCTGCTGGAGCCGGGTGTATGTATCTATGGGTGACATTAAACCCACACTGTCCAGTTCTCTTATGCAGTCAATGGGCAGGCCACAAGCTTCCTGCTCCATTTAAACAGAGAGCTGTCAACAACGGGCCGGCTTACTCCAGCCTCCCTCAACTCAGAGGTGAATTTCTAATGAATTACTGCCAGTCTGCAGAAACTATGTCCTAGAAAATGACAGGTTCTTAGATTTTGGCTAAAATGGCAAAATCATAATTAAAATACCACTTGAAAGGCTTTTAAAATAGATCAAAAGATGATCGGAGTGGGTTTTTATGTGTTATGAAATGAATCAGTGTAGAAAAGCCCTCCTCAATAAAATGAAGTCAACATAATCACTCTAAACTTTAGAAAGGTTAAAAAAAACCTGCATTTTCTCACTATTGTTGTTAAATAGTGTTGATGTGCAAGAATCGCAACAATTACGTTTGTGAATGTACCACAACTGAAGATTGTTGTGTCAGCTCAGTGAAACTTAAAGTCTCATTCACTCCCATTCAACTCCCAGCAGCACACAGGTCTTGTGCCTTTAATGTCAGAAGATTGCCTGTGGTGTTTTGGGAAACTGTCATTTTTGCAGTAAATACTTAACAGCCAAATGGATATTTGATGGGGAGTTTCACATGTCCGCTTAGAACTAAACTTGCCTCAACAGGAGTAAAAACAAAAAATGGTTAAACCATAAAGGTGTAAAAGTGTGTTGATGCTTTTTAGGTAAGGAACTGGTAAACACGTTTTTTCACTCTTAAAGGTTGTAACTGCACTGCTACTTACTTAATGAATGCTACAGAGCAATACAGGAAATATACAATTCACTCTTCCACTCTCCTCTGCTCGGGTTTGTGTGTACCTTGGGTGTTGGGCATGAAGCGGTGGAAAGACGGGAGGTTGCCTGTGTCGCCCGTGGTGACTCGGAAGGGGTGGAGCTTAATGAGGCAGAATCTCGAGGAAGCACTTGAACACCTCGAGATATGATCGAGTCCGGGATCTACAGGCGCACACACACACGCACAAACACACACACAGTGCGAGGCCAATAAATATCTTTGTTCGTTGTAAAATTATTTTTAAAAAGAAACTTTTATTTCATTTTATGCACAGTAAAATGAAAAAGCTCAGAACTTAGAGCTTAGAAAGTGTTTAACATGTGGCTACGATGCTTCTTAAATTCTCATCAGAATAAAACCAATCGCCCATTAAATTAAAGAGCCAGTTTGATTGGAACTAAAGTACAACTGGCTCAACCAACCATTCAAACTGGGGTGTTTAAATTAAAATGATCTGACGAAACAAAACCCCACAAAACTATGCAACCAACCAAAAACCTTTTCAATTACCTTCCTTCACTGCAGTCTGTCTGTGGTAGGACTAAACTATGAACTAAGGATGGCTGTTTCTAAAATGAATGAATGGATAGCATGTTTTGTTGTAAAAACATAATCTGTGTTCAGAAAAGTACGAAATTAAAATATTTTAACCCAAATTATCAAATATTCCTTTTAAGGCAGAAGACTGCTTCCAATTTCAATGTAAAAAATATTGAACTTCCTTTAAGAGTGATCCATTAGTTAACCCCAGATGCTTTTTCTTCATACAGCTTCAGGAATGTCTGAATTGAGCTCGACTGTCTTTAGTTCGTCAAAGCAGGACGACAAAGAATTCTGACAATGTCCTTCAACACAGAAGCAATGAAAGACATTCAGATGAAGGTGAAAGATGGTCTGTGGGAAAGATGTGAAAAGTACAGGTATACACACCTTTATCAACATGAACATGAAAGGACCAAAGACTTATGAAGCTGTTGTAATGGTACCGTATGAAACCCTAATAGTAATTGTTATCCACAATAGGCCTAGTAAAAAATATCTCAATCTGTTTTGATTAAGGAAAACCATCAACAGGCAAACTGTACTGAGGTCTGATTGACATCAGATTCTATTTGATTTGTCTGCTGGAACTGTTCCCTCAGTGCTCGGACATTAAGTGAACCAGCTTACAAAATACGATACAGTGGACTGTTGCCATATGAATCTGCTAAACATGCAATTAACAGGAGCAGCACAGCACAGGAGGATCATGGAAAGATCACAGCAGCTAAACAAATCAGACTTTAGGGACAGGTCAGACTGTTTGATGTGTGGCTGACCAGGACTCCTAAACTTCTTTTAAATAAAACCAGAAGAAAAGCAAGAAAAGGCTGATGTGGACGCTGTTAGGGAGAGAACACCTACCAGTAGAAGCGAGCATGTAGGACATTTAAAGCTGTTCAAGCTTCTAAGGGGAAGGAGAAAACTTTGGACTTCACACAGATTTGTTCTTTGCTTCAGGACTCGACACTGTGATGGAATTTCATATTATACTCTTAATAAAAAAGATTTCAGTATGCTCTTAATTATAGTCTTATTAGAAGAGATTTAACGTCTGACAATCTTTGTGAAAGCTGCACTCATGCTCATTAAAAATGTTTTATTTGTTAGCCATTCTGCCTTAGAGATAAGATGACTTCAATCTCCACCAAGGGATCCTCTTCAAAACTCCTTAAAACTGTTCTCACAGGAACTCGCAAAGTTTCTTCTTAGCTTCTCTATAGATGTGGGTGTTTCCTGTTCAGTGACAGAGATTTCCGGAGATCTCTCTGCACACTCGCTGTTGTACCTTTTGTTCTCTTTTAAACTTTGAACGAGTTTTGCTTTTTCTCATCCAGAGATGTCAGAATTTTCCACAACGCCTTCAACAACAGGGATCCCTCTGCTCATTTCAACATATTCCCATCAAACATCTTCCAGTAGGAATCTAAAGATATATGGGGAACTAGCCAAAACTGCACCTCAGAACTAACAGAATCGATCGATCCATTGACTCTGTAAGAGAACTGGACTGAGTGATTCCTTTTCCCTGAAGTTCCAAACAGGAAGTACTTTCTGGCTCCAATAAGCCAAAATCTCATATACTAAGATAGAATAAACAGCTAAGATGGTGACATCTATATTGCTAAAAAATTGCTACTGAATTGGCTTCATTTCGATGGAGCTGGAAGTAAGGCATTTTCTATGGGTGATGTCACACTCGCTCAGTCCAGTTCCCTTATACTGTCAATTGATTGATCACATGGAATTGACCAACCTGTTTTTCTAAACTACTATCAAAGGGATTCAACACTTTTGTGTCACTTTCAGAGAGTTATTCTGTGCAAATGAATGCAAAGTGACACTGGTTTGATGATCCACTGGAGTGTCCCTGAGCCTCTGTGAGGTCTTCATAAACCAACAAGACGTCCAGATGAGTTTGGGCCAGCAAGTGACTAATGCCTTCTCATGTCCATAAACAAGGCTGCACTATAGCAAACTTTTGACAATATATTCCATACCACAATTGTTTGAAGTCCATGTGTTCAACATTGTAAAGCTTTTATTCTTTATTGGTGATGCATTTAATGTCGCTATGGTTGCAGAGAAGAACTTCATCTGCAAGACGTGCCCATAGATAGAAACCTGTTTTTATGCATTTATCCACTGATGCTGTGTAGATATTTGAGTATGAATACATGCTCTCTGTTACACTGACCATGTGAAGGGGCAGAAATGATATTTTTGTACGCTCCACCAGGTCCTTATCCTGTTGAGACTGACCCCCCTTTTATACAGGAATTCATCAGTGTGTGGCACATTCACATACGAAAACAAAATCAGGTTTGGTTAGAAAATCATCTGTGAATTCAAGCTCACTCCATGAACAGAACTTTTAGAACACCTCCTTTACTCTTTATTACTATTAAGAGTAGTTGGTTAAAGTTGGTCCTGTCATAGAAAAATGGAGAAAAAAATGAATCAAATTTTTCATTGTAAGATTTAAAACACATGAACTGGGATTAATACTGTGAGGATTCTGTTATTCTGTTATGAAGCAACCAGACTGTAAAGCAGCAACCAGTCTGTAATGGAAAAAACAGTCTGTAATGATGCATTCAGCCAGTATGTAGTAACCTGTCTGTAATACAGAAACCCTTCCTTAGTGAAGCAGTCATTTAGCAATGAAGCAACTAGTCAGTAATGGGAAACAAGTCTGTAATGGAATAATCTACCTGTCATGGAACAACCCGTCAGTAATGAAGCAACCAGTGTGCGATAAAGCAACTAGCCTGGTGAAGCCTGAACTCACAAAAGGCATTTTAGGAACATGTCAATCGTTCTCCTCTGTGTCGTGTATCCTGTATAGAATGCGTTCAGTTTGACAAATCCACGTAAATCTTTGGTTGTGAGCAGATCTTGGTTTTCATTGCCTCACTAGCTCACACCTTGCTGAGGTGGAGTGCTTCTCTGCTGCATTGGATCAAACAGAGGGACAGGGTGTGCTATTTGTATTCAATGAGTAAATTGGGTGGAGGGGTGTGTTTATTTTCCAAATAGGTTCAGTTGGCTCAGGTGGTGAGCCAACTGAACTGAACCTGGACTTAGTTTTCTGCAAATGCTTGAAATTATTGTTTAAGCAAGATAGAAAAACGTGAAACTGTTCATGTCTGTCTGAGAAAATTGTAGAAAGTGTGAGGATTTTTATCACCTTAAAAAACTTTTAGAATCCTACTTTCAGGATTTCACCTACTACCTAGAACATGACTCCCATGAAAAAGAAGGGAACACTGTAGATTAAAAAGGTTTTCATAATCATGTCAAAATGGTTTTGGAATAGAAATGTTAAAAATGAATGAACATTTGATTACATTAAATCAACATTTGGAATCTGATGCAGACCTGCAGTCATGCAGGCAGCAGCAGAAAGCACATACAGAAGCTGCAGCTTACATTCTGTCTGTTCACAGGGGAAATTTAACAGCAGTGATTAGCTTAATTAGCTTAGCAACCACCACCACCACTACCACCCCAGTCCCGTGAAGAATGTTATAAATGTAAAAATGTTCTTTTAGAACCAGTTCTGTGTACTGCCCGGAAACAGAAAATCTGCAGAATCATCTCGGCACTAAACAGCGCTGAAACAGGACAGGAGGATGTCTCACCGGCTGCTCATGCGTGCAGGAACAGGTGAAATGAGCAGGGGGGGCAGGTGAGTTTCCAGGCATGTATGGAGCTCCCTTCGCCATGACCACAGCATGGCTCGTCTGATGCCGACACACATTCACGTGTGCACACACGCACACGCACACACGCACACACACACACACACACACACACACACACACACACACACACACA
>BSAI01000101.1:6332612-6347199 GCA_036245035.1 Adrianichthys oophorus
AAGGGGGTCTGAATAATTCCGGTGCCCACTATAAATGGTAAGGATGGGGACTTGAAAAAAAAAAACCAGGAAGTAGCACAGAAGTAACCAGAAGGGAGGAATCCTCCCTTCAGATTACTGGTCAAATTAATGTATGTCTAGGTCATCATCACTAGCTTCCTGCTTTTAGTTCCTAGCTTATTCACAGGATGTTGACAAAAATTATTGTCAATTTTATGTTTGTTTTGTAAAATATACAGAACAGAATTTATTTGTAGAATGAATGCTTTGTTTTCAAATGGAACTGATCAAATACTTTAATGTTCTGTTTTATTGATGTTCTCTTCAGAAACTTGAAAGCTTTTCCTTTAATTTTTAGTTTAGTTTGTAATATTTTATGCCTTTTTTTTGTTTTTTGGGGGGAAAAACTGTTGTGTCATGCTCTGTCAGTGCATCTATTATGTTTAAAGTAGGATAGGAAATAAATATCTAAATCTAAACAACCTGCTGATCATTACACATTTCTTTATTGTGCTACAGAACGTTCATATTTGACAGATATAGTTATTTAGTTTATATTGTTTAGTATAGTTTAGATATATACCGTTATCAACTGATATGAATAAAAACAATATTGTGATATAAAAAGTTCACTATTGCCCAGCCCTACACCCCTACGGTAGCATGTTTTTGGACTGTGAAACTGAGTACCTGCAGAAAACCCTCAAATGCACAAGGAGAACATGCAAACTCCACACAGAAAGGTCTCAGCTGGGAGTTGAGCCGCAGTCTTCTCTCTGAGAGGTGAGAGCGCTAACCATTACACAACCGTGCAACCCTAACTCAAACACCCAACCACCAAAAAAGAAAAGAGCGAGCACAGACTAGCCACAACTGGAATGCTAAGACTGACGTACAATCAGCTATTCACACAATGACCGTGCGCCAAACAACCAAAGGTGAGCCGAGCTAACACAAGAGTGGAAAGAGAAGGAATGCTGAAAGACTGTGTGATTGATTTATGGAAAAAAAACAATACACAAGTGTCTCCACCAGGAAAAAGGTGATTTTGTTGTTGATTATCTCTTGCCATCCAACACAAGGGGCTACTAACTAAGGTATAGCTGTGGAGAATGGCTCCTCAGCACATTTAGAATTCACAGCAAACAAAGAAACTGGGCTCTGGGCTCACATGTACTAAAGTATGTTATATTGACTAGATGAGGCCCTAAAGCCTGCATGTCCAAAGTCCAGTCCATGAGGCAAATGCACCCCATTTTTAAATTTTCAACAGTCCACAGATTGCTGTCATAAGAAAAAAAATATTTTCCAGCCTTTTCTAAAAACGGTGTATGATTTATTGATTGTGATTGATTAAATCTCTTTATTAAACATTCTAAACCTATGACATTACTTTTGTGGGACCCTACTGTGACACTTTCTTGCTCATTTCTAAAATGTCGACTGCAAACGAAAAGAACAGATTTGTTTCTGTGATCAAAACTATAGTGGTTTGTATTTCTGAAAAAGAAAACTATTCATTTTATTTTCCTGTTCACATGATTTAAAAGTTTACATTGAGCATTTCATATTGAATAATATGTAACATTTGAGGTAAACTCAGAACTATTAATGTTGGCCAAAGATTATTTTTCCCTCAGACTTTTTCTTTATTTTATTTCTGGTCTTCACATATGAAATTCACAGTAATTTTGGAAAAAAATGTATTTAGATAATATCTGCTCAATATTGATAAATTAAAAGTATTCCATTGCAAAAAAGTTTTCATTAATTAGTTAATTTGCATTTAATGTAATATAAGGGTTCAAAGAATACAAGCCAACTAGTTGGCACTCACACATTTTCACCTCACCAAATCTGGCTTTTTTGCAAAAAGTTTGGATGTGCATGTGACTTCCTGCTCCCATATGAATTCAGACAGCAGGAGTAAAAAGGTTGGTGAATCTGCAGGTGCATTAATTTAAGTCTAAAAAGATTGTACCTGTGAGCCTTTCTTGCTCCCTGGAAGATTGATAATCAGGGTTTTACCACGAATCCCGCAGACTGGTCTGAAATGTTAAAAGACAAAAAAAAGTTAGGAAAGAAGAACAATTCATGAAACACTTGTATAAAAACAGTAACGGTTACCTGGACAGCATGCCAAGAGGTGTAACATTGAGCGATCCCATCAGCATGGCCAGAGCCATGCCCGGAGCCTCACGCTCAATCACCTCCCGGGTGGCCTGCAAACATTACACCAGAGGTAAATGAAATGATTGAAAAGCTAGCCTCAATGCTTAAATTAGTCTTTCGTTTCCATTCAGGAATGCCACTTTCTGCAGTGGAATGTGTCACAATGTAAGCACAAAAGGTGAAAATAGAATGATTTTCCCAGGACTTGAAACGTTTCTACAAATTTTCTTTTTTTGTTGGTTCTTTTCACAATTTCCCGCAATTTATTAAGCTGAGGTGTACTCATTAGATGAACATTAAAAGTCTTCATAGAAATGTTTCAAATGAAATGCTTGAAATGAATGAATGTTTTGAAAAGGATGTGATAAAAAGGTTGACTGTTGACTTTGTAAAGAGGCGACTATAAGAAGCAAGAAGCTCATTTAGCTAAAAGTAAGACAATGACCTCAGTTCCTGTTTAATACTGTTGTTAGTTTGGCCTTTTTAAAACAACACATGAAAACTAAGTTTGCCTGCAGGCGTCAGTGTGAATCTGTTCTTGTCTGTAGGTGTCTGTATATGCAGTCGATTCTCCTTTACCTAATATCCCACTAAAACTAATTACTGCTACTTCCGTAACTCCCCATAGCAACATTTACCATCATAGCGAGTTCTTTCTTCTATTTTAGACTTGTGTAATTGACACAATTACAATGAATAGGTTTGAGTTGATCCTGGGAACCATATGGTCTTTTTTATTTATATATGTTTGTACTTGCTTTTCCTTTTTCTTGCCACAGTGCTTCTTGGTGTTGAGCGATGGTAAAGGACCAGAGCAGTAAGTCTGCGTAAATCTGCAGGTGTCTGCCTGAGTCCGCAGGTGTCTGCATATGTCTGCTGGTGTCTTTGTGAGTCCGAAAAGTGTCTGTGTGAGACCATAGACGTCTGCGTGAATCTGCAGGTTTCTGCGTGACTCAGCTGGTGTCTGTGTGACTCTGTGCGATTCTGCAGGTTTATGTGCGAGTCTGCAGGTGTTTAAGTGAATGTGCAGGTGTCTGCATGAATTTACAGGGGTTTTGTGAATCTGCTGGTGTCTGTGTGAGTCTACAAGTGTCTGCGTAAATCTGTGGGTGTCTGTGTGAGACCGCAGGTGTCTTTGTGAGTCCAAAAGAGGTCTTTGTGAGTCTGCAGGTGTCTACCTCGGGTGTTACATCTCGTGGTGCAAATCCAGTTCCTCCTGTAGTGAGAATGAGATTGAGCTCCTGTTCATCACACCATTCCAAAAGTGTTTCCTGTAAGCACAAGACAACACAAATAAACTTAAATAATATAAAAACTAAATAAGGGCAAGCAAATCTGTGTTATATTTAAAATATTCGTGGTCTAAATGAATAACACTCAGCTGTCAGTGTAAGTGAATTTCCCCTGAAGACTCATACCTTGATTTCGTCAATCTCATCTGGAACTATTTTGTAGGCTGATATGACTCCTCCTAGACTGCAGGTAGAGACCACAGTTAATGTCATGATAAGGTTTTTGTGAGAATGTTTGTTCTTCTGATGACTTACAGGGAGGGGTCATGAACTAAGTCCTTCAGGTTCACTCCACTCCTGTCCTCTGCAAGGTTCTTGTAACAGCTGTCACTGACTGAAAAGAGACAGGATTTCAGGCTTTATTTTAACATTTTAGCTCGTCCACTTTGACTAAAAAACTCCAGGATTTAGTATTTTTCTACAAATAATTGGAATCTTAGGGTATATTCGGACTGGAAAAAATGATTCATCCACATTTTAATATTATTACATTTCCATGAACCAAGTAATCCAAACTAATCCAATGATTAATTTTCAAATGATCAAATTCACACATTGTGTAATCTTCGGATTTTTTCCAATCATATTACTGCCTTGGAACAAATAAAATATAATATTTTTAAATTAGAAATGCATGATTGTCTTACATTGTGGGTCTGGACCCACTCAAATAGATACTTGTGAATGGTTAGAAAAACTTATGCAGATTTCCCTAAGCTTCAGTTCACAAAATGAAATGAAGGCTTTTAAAGTTGGAACATCTTCATCCTGAGTCTTCATTGTTTTTTAAAGGTGACTACAGATCTTGTGGATCCGTAGCTGAAATGAATTATCTGTTAAAAATGTATATGTTTGTTTCTTTTATTAATCTCAGAATAATCCTCTTCTAATACTTCCCTTTACTGATCAATACAACATTAATGCATTTGACCAGAAATTGGAAAAAAAAAACTAAAGAGTACAATTAATATAATCAAGTCTTTTTTTTTTTTTTTTTTACAAAAAAATGATTAAAGAAATGTGGATCACTCATTAATGAGGGTCATTTTATACTAGAGCTAGCTGGGAATGCTGCTCTCCAAAGCAACCGGTCTGGTAAATGCCATAGATTTGAGATTATTGAAGATCATGTGGCCTTTTTCAATGATGCCCTGTAGGAGCCTCCACCTTCATAAGTTAATTAAGGTTTAGGACCTTGATCAAAACAATCCAAGAGCTCAAAATGAAAAGCTATGGCTGTCCTAAACTTCTTCTAGAGTAAAAATATTTATGTGATTGAAATAGTACGTGACTCAAATGTTAAAAGTAGGATTTGATTTCTAATTTGATTGCTTTTGTTGAAGGTCTTAATTTTAAATCACTAATTTCATCTTTTGCTGCAGCTTTACCCTGATAAAACTACAAGACTGTTAAAGGAGCGGAATGCCACCAATATTTGGGAACCAAGAAGAAATAAGATCCTGCAATTCAAACAAGCACATTGCCAACAATACCTTTCAGAATCTATTTTAACCAAGTAGGATACCTGGTAAACCTGCAACAATTCTAAAATGAATAATAAATAACAGTTTTAACAAGGGGTGCATCATCATCACTAATGTCAAGAATAATTAGTAGTTTAGTAAAAGCAAGATTTGGTTTATTTGGTGCAATTTTTAATGAAAGCCTACTGCACCTATAGGTGGTAGTGCAGAGCAGTTGTCTTCTTGGAAGATTGAAGGTTCATTTCCCACCCTGCCCACTCATGTGCTGAAGTGTCCTTGAGCAAGACATTGAACCCTACAATGCTGCTGGTGCTTATAGGTTGGTGCCAGTGTTCTACAGTAGAGCCACCATCAGTGTGTGAAGGTGTGTGTCATGGGTGAATGGGACTGTGACTGTTAAGCGCTTTGACCTTTCAAAGAAGGTAGTAAAGCTCTATATAAGTATACATCTTTTTGCCTTTACCTCACTTCCAGGTACACTGGGTTGTTACCTTACTCTACATGCCATTGTCAGTCAGACTTTCACTTCTCAGCCAATCACAATCATATTTTCACTTTTAATTTCATGATTGACTCTCTGCATTCTAGTCAGTTCTTTGGCCCTCCTCCACCTCATTCTCCACCTGGAACGATGCTCTGGCATGGTCTCACCCTTAACCACCATCAGCATCCAGGCCCTGAGGGGGTTTATTCAACTCTGGTCAGAGCTTATACCACACATGTAAGACATCATCGGCCCAGAGCTCAACTGCCGAAGACTATGCTCATCTGTCTGTACCACTAATACATCTTTACTGGCATTCCTGAAAATCTCTTTGTTGAAATGCCTTTTGTTAAATATTTCTAAATTTCTTTTTCTCCCCAAATGCGTCAACAAAAGCTCAGGATGAAAAAGAATAACCCAGACCGGTTTTTCACCAAGCCCGTTTTTCTGTTGCTCACTCATTTGCTACATGTTTTCTTTAGAAATGTTTATGCAGAACCACTAAAGATGAATTATTAAATGAAGGTGGTGATTTTCTTTACACGTATCTTTCATATTTTTCCGATTCTTATTTCAGTCTAAAGGGCTAGGGTGAGGTTGGGTCAGGCCTTGAGTATATCAAACGGCCCCCTATGGTATTAGCAGGTTCTTGGATATCAGCATGATGCAAGCAGTGTTTCAATAATGACCTTACTTTTCTGTTGTATTCTGTTCTCCTGTACCCCACTATAGGGGAAATCTGCAAAGTAGTAATCTTTTTTTTATACAATTGTCCTAGATGTTTAAGACACTCCAATGAAAACGTTGTTTTGGTGTTTTAAAATGTTCTTGTGGAATTTTTGTCATGATGGAGGAGATATATAAAGATAATTAAAATTAAAACTTTGTTTCTGAGTATTTCTTTTTTTCAAATCATGGTGAATCAAGAGCAGAGGAAAAAAAGCTGTTTGAAAAAGCTTATAGTTGTTATTTAAAAAAACAACAATCGGCAGGTCTCAAGCTTCTTGCTCTTTTCTGATGCAAACACTTACAGACAAATTGATACATTAATGTCTTCATTTTCCTCGTCCGAGCTGGCATTTTGCTCAGAACCATACGGCTGGATAGCCCTATTATTGCTCACTGTTTTTGTTGCATCACCAATGTTAGCTTAGGATTGCGAGAGGCAGTAACTCAGGGGTCTCCAAACTAAAGCACGCCTCCAGATTTGGCCCAGCCCCCTGAACAATATCTGAGACGCATTAACTTTTTTTTTTTCCCAAACTGGTCACACGATCCGCATACAGTGACATTTTATTCCGACCCTTCTGTATTCTGTGCCCCTATGTGAGCATCCCTGTCAAATAGAACAGAACAGAATACAGTGTTCTCTTTCTACATCACAGTTCACCTTTCGCAGTCTCACTGATTCTTTTAGAGTGATTATGCTATGCAATAAATGAGGGAAGACTGGTGAAAAGGTAATGCATGTATACAGTGGGTACGGAAAATATTCCGACCTCCTTAAATGTTTCACTTTTTGTTATATTGCAGCCACTTGCTAAAATCATTTAAGTTAAATTTTTCCTCATTAATGTACACACAGCACCCCATATTGACAAAAAAATCCCACCGAATTTTTGACATTTTTGCAGATTTATTAAAAAAGAAAAACAGACATATCACATGGTCTTAAGTATTCAGACCCTTTGCTGTGACACTCATATATTTAACTCAGGGGCTGTCCATTTCTTCTGACCATCGTTGAGATGGTTCTACACCTTCATTTGAGTCCAGCTGTGTTTGATTCTACTGATTGGACTTGATTAGGAAAGGCACACACCTGTCTATATAAGACCTTCCAGCTCACAGTGCATGTCAGAGCAAATGAGAATCACGAGGTCAAAGGAACTGCCTGAAGAGCTCAGAGACAGAATTGAGACAAGGCACAGATCCGTCCAAGGTTACAAAAAATATATCTGCTGCACTTCAGGTTCCTAAGAGCACAGTGACCTCCATAATCCTTAAATGGAAAATGTTCGGGACGACCAGAACCCTTCCTGGAGCTGGCCATCCGGCCAAACTGAGCTGTGGGCGGCCGCGGTGCAGTGGAAAGGGCAGTCAGCCTGTGATCGAAGGATTGCAGGTTCAATTCCCACCTTGCCCGCCCATGTGTCGAAGTGTCCTTGGGCAAGACACTGAACCCCACATTGCCTCTGATGGAAGGTTGGCGCCAGTGTTCGGCAGCAGAGCCACCATCAGTGTGTGAATGGGTGAATGGGTCCGTGACTGTAAAGCACTTTGGGCCTTCAATGAAGGTAGAAAAGCGCTACATAAGTAAACGCCATTTAACATTTATCGGGGGAGAAGAGCCTTGGTGAGAGAGGTAAAGAAGAACCCAAAGATCACTGTGGCTGAGCTCCAGAGATGCAGTCGGGAGAAAGTTATAGAAAGTCAACCATCACTGCAGCCCTCCACCAGTCGGGGCTTTATGGCAGAGTGGCCCGACGGAAGTCTGTCCTCAGTGCAGGACACATGAAAGTCCGAATGGAGTTTGCTAAAAAAAAAAAAAAAAACACCTGAAGGACTCTGAGATGGTGGGCAATAAGATTCTCTGATCTGATGAAACCAAGCGGTCTGTGTGGAGAAAACCAGGCACAGCTCATCACCTGTCCAATAGTCCCAACAGTGAAGCATGGTGGTGGTGGCAGCATCATGTGTGGGGGTGTTTTTCAGCTGCAGGGACAGGACGACTGGTTGCAATCAAGGGAAAGATGAATGCGGCCAAGGATAGGGATATCCTGGACCAAAACCTTCTCCAGAGTGCTCAGGACCTCAGACTGGGCTGAAGGTTCACCTTCCAGCAAGACAATGACCCTAAACACGCAGCTAAAATAACCAAGGAGTGGCTTCACAACAACTCTGTGACTGTTCTTGAATGTCCCAGGGAGAGCTCTGACTTAAACCCAATTGAGCATCTCTGGAGAGACCTGAAAATGGCTGTCCACCAACGTTTCCCATCCAACCTGACAGAACTGGAGAGGATCTGCAAGGAGGAATGGCAGAGGATCCCCAAATCCAGGAGTGAAAAACTTGTTGCATCTTTCCCAAAAAGACTCATGGCTGTGTTAGATCAAAAGGGTGCTGCTACTAAATACTGAGCAAAGGGTCTGAAGACTTAAGACCATGTGATATGTCTGTTTTTCTTTTTTAATAAATCTGCAAAAATGTAAAAAATTCAGTTTTTTTGTCAATATGGGATGCTGTGTGTACATTAATGAGGAAAAAATGAACTTAAATGATTTTCGCAAATGGCTGCAATATAACAAAGAGTGAAAAATTTAAGGGAGTCTGAATACTTTCATATATTACTATTATTTTTATACTACTGTTTCTTTAAATCATGTTGAGTCAAACTAATTTAAATTTAAAATAAATAAAAGAGGAAAGGCTTTTTAAACCATGTCATGGTTACAAAGTATCATCTATTCTTGGAGCCTAATAAATTATCCTAAAGAGTACATTTCAACCCCCTAAAAAAGTGTTCTTTAAAAATTTCCAACAAAAAAAGGTCTGGGTAAGCATTGTGCAGCTGCTGGACGTTTTCTTTCATCTCAATGACCAGTTCCGTGGTCCATGTTACTTTTTCCACAGTGAATGATGAGAAAATCAGAAGTAAGTAAGTTTTATTTACACAGCACCTTTCCCAGACAGAAGTCACAAGGTGCTTCACAAGTTAAGAACATAAAAGATTGAAACATTAAAAGGTAAAAACCTATAACAAAAAACTTCAGAGGTTTATAACACAAAAGACAAAAATCTAAAGCTAAAAACATAAAAGACGAGAACATGTACCAAATGAAGCAATTATCTCTAGCCTGAATAAAAAAGACAGATTCAGTTAAAATACTTAGAAAAATAAAAGGTTTTCAGTTGGCATTTAAAAGAGTTTACAGAGTCCAGGGAAGGCAGGGAAAGTGTGAGCTCATTCCAGAGTTTGGGAGCAACAGCCTGGAAAGATCTGTCTCCTCTGGTCTGAAAGCCTGTGAGAGGGACCATTAACAGGTTCTGATCCACAGACCTCAGTGCACGAGATGGCCTATAGGGAGCGATCAGATCAGTGTCATACAAAAAAGCTTGACCATGGAGGGCTCTAAAAGTCAGCACTAATATTTTAAATTGGAAGCGGTAAGCAACCGGGAGCCAATTAAGAGCTTTGAGGATAGGGAAGATGTGAGCTCTTCTGTTAGTGGGGGTCAAGATCCTTGCAGCACAGTTTTGGATCAACTGCAGACGAGACAGCTCCTTCTTATTCATACAGGAAAACAGACTATTACAGTAGTCTACAAAAGCATGAATAAGAAGTACAAGATCTTCATTTGACACAATTTTCCTGAGAAAATATGAAAAATATTTAATTTTGTCTATGCTAAAGATGCATATGCAAATATCTTTTGACAAAATATTTTAAGAAAATAAGTTTGTCTTGGAAAAAACACAACATTATTAACTTTTCTTGGAATTGTCAGCAGAAGAGCAGCATCGGTCATGTTTAATCTCTTCAGACCTGGCGTCCACATAAATGGACATCACATTTTGGGTTATATTTCCTATAGTAGTCAATTCTTAACTGGGGCTCTGTGGGTGTGTGCAAAGGGTTAGCTCAAATATCAGCTGGGGGCTACGGAGGTTAATGACAGTATGTTCAGCTTAACTAAGGGTAAAGAGAAAAAACTCCATACACTGTAATCAGAACATTATATGTGATCTTATGCCAACAGTTTTATTAACATGAGAGGAAAAAAAAGACGTTTCACACATTCATTTATTGCTGTTATGATGTATTGTTTAAAAAAGCATATATAACGGCTACAATAAGATATTGTATTTTTATATTACAAGTTAGGAACATAGGAATAACATATTTGAACTTGTTATGATTTACAAGACAGTGATCGTAATAAACACATAATTCGTAAAATGTGTTTTTATTGTTGTCTAAAAGTTACTTGCACCACAAGTTATAAACCAGCCTATCAGATAACTTAATAAAAGCATGATGTGCCCACTGGCCCCCACCTCAAATGTTCGATTAAAAGTTTTTCCTGAGCATGCTTTCAGTGGAAGGGGTGTGGCTTTCCAACAAGCTCACTCCTGATTGGCCAAAGAAATGTAGACTCAGACTAGTCACCTCTTACTGATGTCTGATTCCAACAGGACGAAGTTCATATTGTGGTAAAATGCTGACTAAATTAACTTCATTTTGTTAGAACTGGAAGCAAGGAATTTTCTATAGTTGACTTCAAACTCACTATGTCCAGTTCTCCCTTATAGTCAGTTGGTCTGAGTGACCCTTCTCCCTAGCATTCCAAACGAGAAGTACCCACTAGTTCCAACAAGCCAAAGGCCCATTGACTATAGAGAAATACAGTTAATACTCAGTCTTCATATTTCTAACCATTCTTGCTTTTGATACCTTTCCTTTTTTTTATTTTTTTTTTTATTTTCTTGATTATCTTTATTTTTGCTTTTTTTTTTGGAAGTTTTTCAAATTATAAACTGACCAATCAGATGCCTCAATGACAGTATGTGGTCTCACGTTGAATGTTCAAAACATTTCACAGATTCTTTCACGTTCAAGTGGTAGGAGTGTGGACTTCCAATAAACTCACTCCTGATTGGCAAGAGTGGTTGCCATGAAGAAATGTTGACTCAGACCAGCTCAGACCAATTATTGCTTACTGACAATTTTTGGTTTCAACATGGCAACAGCCATACAGCAAAAAAAAAAAAAGCGACTAAATTGATTTCATATCTATCAAGCCGTAAGTAAGTCATTTTCTATGGGTGACATCATGTTCACCTCGGGCTCACACCTCATGAGGTCTGGCTCCGGTGTGGCTGCGGTGCGGATCCCGCAGTATTTACGTAACATGAAAAGTGCAAAAAGCACTTACACTGCATCCAGTCCGGTCTGGCCTCTGTGGTCCAGCCTCAGCAGCGCTGCTTGTTATCCGTTTCGTTGGCTTCCAAATTTTTCCGGACGCCGGAGTTGAGCCCTAGCACTTTATTTTGAAGTTGTGGCAATTTACTACCTAAACCGGAAATCATGCGAGCAAATGTAAAGTGCATGCAGTACATTTTTCAAAATAAAACCTATTTTTTGATGTACTCGCTTCACTGTACTCGCTGTTTTCACCGTGTTATAAACAATACGTCATTTCCGCTGACAAAGTTGTGTGGTAGAGCATAATTTCGGCCATATAACACCATGGACAATGAGAGGCTGATTACAGAGATCCAGAACTACCCCATCTTTTCATTTACAACACATGCAAGGATAACGTCAAAAAGGACAAGAGCCTGGGCTGAGCTGTTGGACTTGATGGTGAGTTTGTGTAATATGAACATTCACACTCAGATTAGAGAGTTAAGAAAACTATGCCCATCTTTGCATATCCATTTCATGAAGACGAGCTCAGAGATTTCCACTGGTGGCCCGCCGCTCTATCCGGCTAACGGATCTGCTATTGGGACTTTTGGGACTAAATGGACAACTGTTTGTTTTCACAGACGCACGTTCAGGTGGGAGTTTGTTGTTGCCTCCATTTCTGTTCTGATCATTGGTGCAGATTTTTTGTGTGCACATGGTTTGTTAGTGGACGTCGCTAACCGCAGGCTGATCGACGCGGTTACTTTTGCAACTGTCCCATGTGCGGCTGGGGGAGCGGGACCTGTCATGCATGCAAATTTTTTGTCCTGATGTTTATCAGTGTTTTTATGGCCGAGTTCATGTCCTTGACCACCCCTGCTTTTTCCTCCTCTGTTGCTAAGCATGGTGTGGAGCACTTTATTCCAACCAAAGGCCCGCTGGTTTTTGCTATGGCACGGCGCCTTGATGCAGCAAAACTGGCGATCGCTAAAGAGGAGTTTGCCACCATGGAGAGCCTGGGTATGGTGAGACGCTCCAACAGCCCCTGGGCGTCGCCCCTCCACATGGTGCCCAAAGCAGATGGGTCCTGGCGCCCATGCGGGGATTTTCGCCGTCTGAACGATGCCACAAGGCCAGACCATTATCCCATTCCTCACATTCAGGATTTTTCGGTTCGTTTATGCGGCGCTTCCATTTTTTCTAAAGTGGACCTGGTGCGGGGATACCATTAGGTTCCAGTGCGGGCCGAAGACGTTCCTAAAACGGCAGTGATCACTCCTTTTGGACTTTTTGAGTTCCTGCGCATGCCCTTTGGTCTTAAGGGTGCAGCCCAAACGTTTCAAAGGTTGATGGACTCGGTGCTGCGCGATCTTGAGTTCGTGTTTGTATACCTGGACGACATTTTGGTGGCCAGCCCCTCCCCTGCTGAACACCTCAGGGAGGTTTTCCAGCATTTGGAAAACCATGCTTTGATCGTCAACCCGGCCAAATGTCAGTTCGGTCTGCCAGGTATTGATTTTTTTGGCCATCGCATTTCGGCGCACGGCGCGGTTCCGTTGCCCACCAAAGTCCAGGCGGTGGCAAATTTCCCCCGTCCTGTCACAGTCAAGGCCCTGCAGGAGTTTTTGGGGATGGTGAACTTCTACAACAGGTTCATTCCCCAGGCTGCACACCTGTTACAACCGCTTTATGACGCCCTGCGCTCCAAGAAAAAAGCCACAGACCTTTTTGTTTGGGCGGTAGACCATGCTGCGGCTTTTGATGGAGCTAAATCAGCCTTAGCCGAGGCTGCTCTCCTCGCGCTTCCGGACCCAGATGCTGAGATTGTGTTGACGACCAACGTTTCAGACATAGCGGTTGGGGCTGTGGGGGAGCACCGAGTGGCAGATACGTGGCAGCCTCTTGCATTTTTTAGTCGCAAGCTGCAGAGTCAAGAACAAAGGTACAGTGTTTCTGGCCGCGAATTGCTTTCCCTTTATTTGGCGACTCGACATTTCCATTTTTTACTGGAAGGCTGCGCTTTTCGCATGTGGACCATAAACCACTCACGTTTGCCATGGCTAAGGTGAGCGAACCTTGGTCTGCGCGTCAGCAGCGACATCTAGCGGCCATCTCTGAGTTTACGACTGACATCCGTCATGTAGCCGGAAAGTCTAACACTGTTGCGGACTGCCTCTCGCGTGTGCTGGTGTCTCCCGTACTTTTTGGTACTTTTTTCTGCAGACATACTTGCCCTCCACTCCGGCAATTCTGGCCTTAAGCTGGAGGAGATTGTGTGGCAAGACAACGGTCTGACTGTCCTGTGTGATGTTTCCACAGGATGGCCTCGGCCCATGGTTCCTGCAGGATGGCGCCCCGCATTTTTGACTCTGTCCATTGCCTCTCGCATCCAGGTGTACACGCGTCTGTGAAGTTGGTCAGTTCTCGTTTCGCGTGGCCTGGGTTGAATAAGGACGTCAAGAGATGGGCTGCATCTTGAGTTGCGTGTCAGCGTGTCAAAGTTCAATGGCACACCAAAGCCCCCCTGGAACCCTTTCCAATCCCGGCCAGGCAGTTCGACCATGTGCACGTGGATTTGGTTGGTCCTCTGCCTCCTTCGAAGGGTTTCACGCACTTGCCTGGCCTGAGGGTTAACTTCCCTTCTGGGTGTTTCGGGGGGCGTGGGGTCTGGGTGTTTCGGGGTGGGGGCGGCTAGGGGGGGGGAGCGGGGTGTCGGGTGTGGTGTTACCCATACCTTTAGGCTACACACCCAGCAGGCTTTACAGTTGCAGGGGGCGTGGTTTTGCTTGTTCCTATAAAAGGTTCACTTTACCGCCTTTTTGTCAGTTGGCACGAGTGAATAAATCTTCATGTTCTGAAGATAAGAAGTGTCTTTTCTTCATTGCCACACTAAAACATTTGTGTTGATGTTGTTTGCCATTGTTGAGCCTCTATCTCTCCCTCATGTGCATCTCCTTCATGCGCGCGGAACGATAGAGCTGTGCACCCCCTGCGCGCCCGCGATATCATCGCTTTGACTGTATGTACACTCTGCGCAGTCACGTATTGATCAGTCACGTGCGGTTTGAAGAGAAAAAGGCAAGAAAGGATTTGCGACAATAAATAAAAATGAGCAGCTGCGCTGTGTCCTCAACTTTTTTTTTTTTTTTTTTAACTTGCCTGTCCAACAGCTGGGCAAACAGATATGAGCTGAGAGCGACAGATTTTACTCTTACAATCGGGGGTTATAAATCATAGCGAACAC
>BSAI01000101.1:6348152-6394855 GCA_036245035.1 Adrianichthys oophorus
CCCCCCCCCCCCAGCATTGGGCCCAAGTCTCCCCAGGGCAGAGGCCCCACCGCCCGAAAGCCAACCCCCGAGGCCCCCCCACCCCCACCCCACACAAAGAGAGAGGAGCCCAGAAGGGGCCAGCCCACAGGGCAAGCCCCCCCCCCCCCCAAGGAAGCCCCTAGGGTCCCGTACTGGTAGTGGACCCCCCCTCTTGCCCACAGACATCCCCTCCCCTGGCCCGCTCCCCCCAGACCCCGCAATGGTAGGCTTTACCTGGAGCAATCGCAGGCCCCAAGAGGGTTGCCCCACCCCGTCCCAGGGCTGGAGAAGGAGTGACCCCAGCCCCCAGGTGCAGCCGGGCCGCCCATCCAGCGCAGGCAGACCCCCCAGGGCCAGGGCCCCGCGCAAGCCCCCCCCGCACCCGCACAAAGCCCACCCCCCCAGCCAGCCCAGACCCCCACCCCTTCAGGGTGTCTCCTCCCCCCACCCCCAGGCCCGGGAGACCATGCGGCCCCCGTGCTTGCCCCACCCAGGCGCCGGACCAGACCCCCTGACCAACAGCGCCCCCCTGCCCCCACCAGGCACCAGGTAGGCCCCGACCCCGGCAGATAGTCAAGGCGCGGCGACACCCAGGAATCCCGCCCCCTAAGTTATGGAGTTAGCTATGGGAGACCAGAGAGCCCGAATTCCTTTTAAGTTATTTGACCTCTTAGTTGACATTTTTTCCAAGCTGATATGATCCAATAGCAGATTCATGTAATGACTTACACTAATATTTTTCTTGTTTTTACAGTTTAATAAAATTGTCTTTTTTGCTATACAAAGAGTTGTGAAGATTATAGATGCTAAACTTCCCTCTGTGTTGATGGCACTCATGTCACCCAGCACACAAAGTGAAGGTGAGGCTTTGATTGAAACCTTAAGCCAGACTGATAAATCAGCACATACCTGTTGCCAGAGAGCCTGGACAGGTGTACATAACCACAGTGCATGCATGTAATTGTCAGGTAAATTACTATGACAATGCTCACAAATGTCTGAGTTTTTGAGACCCATCTTGAACATCCTCTGTCACTGGACAGAGTGAGTAAATCTGTGAAGAGTTTTGAATTGTATTAGTTGTAGGTTTGGACTTTTGGTTAATTTAAAGGTATTTAGACAAATTTCTGACCAGAAGCTTGTGTCTGTACTTCTGCCTAAGTCTGCATCCCATTTTGTTGTTGGGATTGAGACTTCGTTATCTAAGTTGCATAAGAGTTTGTATATTTTGGAGAGAGTATCCATTACTTTTTAACCAGTACTGTGTTCCCTCGTTTATTGTGGGAGTTACGTTCTAAAAATAACTGGTGAAGGTGAAATCTGTGAATTAGGATTACAGATGTTTAACTCCTCACTACACACTTTACACTTTTCTCAGACAGACATGAACTTTTTTACACGTTTCTCTCTTGTTTAAACTCTCAAAGTTTAAACCTTTGTAGAAAAATAAGTCCAGGATTATTGAATGAAGACAAAGATCTGATCACAATCAAAGATGATCTGGAGAGCTGCTGTTTCTGCACAGGAGACACAGCACAGAGGAGATTAATTGATAAGGTCTCCAGCCAATCAGGACCCAGAACAGGGTGTGCTGTTTAAACAAAAGAAAAGCAGCAGCATAATCGCTCAGACTGAGAAAGGTGAACTGCGGTGTGGAAAGAGAGCCCTGTATTCTGTTCTATTTGACAGGAATTTTTGTGATGTTCAGATAGGGGCTTAAACTGCTTGTGCGGCCAGATAGAAAAAAAAAAAAATCATGGCTCTGACATTGGTCAGGGGCCGGGCCAAATGTGGAGGTGGACCTGATGCGGCCCGTGGGCCGTAGTTTGAGGACCTCTGGTCTAAAGGAGCTTACTTATTTCTGGACTTGATACAGACTAAGTAAATTATATTAGAGTTTGTTCATATTTTTGACTATAGTAACTGTAACTTTCATCTAAGAGAAAATACAATCCAATGAATTATTAATAATTATTTTTAGCTGCAGTTAACATAATAAAGAATTGCGTAACCATTCTCCTGCAACCAAACTGTATTTTTTTTCAGCATGTAACTCAATGAGAATCAGTCAGATTAAACAACTGAATCTTCATACTTTCACTTCTTTACATGTCAATCACCTGTCCTTTCATGCAGATGCTTCGCTCCTTAGACACTGTGACTGTCTCATGGAACCTGATTTCAGGAGTTTCTGGAACACACACACACAGACCCCGCCTAAAGAAACCACATTTTCAATAAGTGTGGGGTCAAACGTTGCTTTTATTCATTCATTCTCGTGGACCTTGTTGGGTTAGGTGCTGAGGGTTGGCCTCCTGCTGGTTCTCCAGAAACCCTGCCTTATCTGCGGCTGATTACCTGGATCAGGTGTGTTTAACTTAGGAGCTTCAATGGCAGGTTGGTTGGAAAACATGCAGGACACCGGCCCTCAAAGCCTGGATTCTGACACCCCTTCCATGGAGGGTCATAGAGAGGAGTGATCGCATCCTAAAAATCCACTCTGATCATCTTTTGATCTATTTTTAAAGAACTCCCAGTCATCTTTAAATTAAGCCTGTCATTTTTAGCCAAAATCAAAAACCCATGTCATTTTCTAGACAGAGTTTCTGCGGAGCGGCAGGAGTTCATTAAAAATGCACTAGCTTTCTTGTTAATCGTTTATTTCAGTCTGAGATTGAGCATGCTTGGAGGCGCTGCTTCATGTGATAAAAAAGTTGGTGGTATTTCCAGTTTTAGGAGGAGCATGCCTTCTGCACAATTTGCGGTGTACCAAACTCTGTTTTTTGTTGGATTTTAAGTAACTAAAATACCTCCACACAGGACCAGACATTTAATTTTTGAAACACTGGCCAAGTTGGCCGATAGATTAAAAAAATCTACCGATCGGATTTTTTAAAAATCTATAAACCAAATTCTAATACTATTTTACCCAAAAATCCCTTTGGCATTTTACTTTTTGGGAATTGTTTTTGCAGAAGGATTGAACACAACATCAGTGTAACACAGACTGTCATGCCACACAGCCGCTGCTAAACAGTGGATTCAATTCTGTTATTATTTAGAAATACAGTTTTTATGAATGTCCTATGAATTAATCTTGTTGTATATATCCACTGCGTCTTACAGGCCAGTCTGTGAAAATACTATCTGATTTTAAATCGGTCCATAATCACACGGAACAGCTAGTTAGCATCATAGCATTAGCGGCTAACAAGCTAGCATAATAGCATTAGTGTCTAACAACAGCGTCTTCAAATCAACACATTTTATTAATCTGTCTGTTGCTGCTTTAATTGAAGCAGCATTATCCTCCAGTTCTGACTGGATCCTGTTATAAATCACCACATATTTTGCTGTTTCATCAGACAAACTAAACGCTGCACAGGTGAAGTGACCGCGGGGGTAGAGCATATCTCGCGTGTTTGTTTGTTTATCTCGCATGCAGATGGTAGAGAAAAAAAACGACAAAAGAATTTCACCAGAAGAAGAGCTAATAAACATAACTAAGTTAACACAAACATTTACTCTCCATGTGGTGATTAACCCTCTAACTTTTACTTGCCAAAGAGGAGAAAATGCTCGCAACCTGCTAGTGTTAAAAGTTTATTTCGATAGCTCTCTATATTACCATTGAGAAAAAGTACTATTGCGATATCGATAGCTATCGTTTTATCGCCCAGCCCCAAGTGCATGTATCGTGAAGTATTTGTAAGGATAATGAAAGTTACATGCAATTATGATATACAAGTGATGCTGTCGTACAGTACCCTAATGCGACACTGTAGTCGTTAGTGGGGAGCAAGCAAATACTAAATGCATGGGAGTGTACTTCATTCGCAAGTGCCTGTTGATAGCCTGTAGGATGCCAACACAAATTAGACAACTCTCTGGTTGTCTAATTTCCTTATTTCTAACAGTCAGGTTGCTCGCAAGGAGTGAGCACGTTTCTCTTGAACAGCACTATCGCGCTCCTTGCGCTGGGTTCGGGGTGGGTTGAAAAAAGGAAAAACCTGTATGCCTACATCTCAACTGCTTCCCCTTATGCATTGTAAAAAGCTACATTTTAAACTGGGCATATCTTGCCCATTCAACAACACACTATACAAAGTTTTATGAACACAGATTCAGTCCATGGCGTTCACGGCGGACCAGCACCTGGACCAGCACCGACAAGCAAAGTGCGGCAGAAAGAGACTTCTTTTGTTTTTCTACTGTTAAGTAGCACTTGTCCACTACCTGCAGTTGGAAGAGGCTTGATGTGAAATGTTTAAGCGGTGCAAATCTTGTTTTCTTTCTCTTTTGTATTTCAATATACACTGCATTACTGCCAGGCACAAACCACAAGTAACAATTTCTCTTTTATTATCAATTTTCAAACGGTTGGCACTTAGGTGTTATTAACCACACCACTACCAAATCTGACTCCCTGGTTGGTCATGGTTCAGCTATTTAACATTCAAGCAGTCGAAAGTTCAGTTGATTGAACTTTCCGCGTTCGTTCAGTGAAAACGCAGTTTGTACATAGAGCCCTAGAACAGGCTTAGAAATGTACGTAGTGACGCTGATGCCGCTGTAAATGCAGCCTAAGTGTTTACTACAACCTGTTGCTCCCAGCATGGCCGTAGAAAAATGTGCATGAACATTTTTGCTCTACGGGCTCAATGAACAGTCTGCAATCTTGATATTTCATGCGAGCTACCTGTGTTCCCAGTAGAGTTTTGCCTATTTTTCACCCACAAACAGCCTGTATTCACCCGAAGGGGCAGTCGTGACTAAGACATTACCCAATAGTCATTTTTCAAACTTCTTCATGATTCCTGCTTCTTCAAATTCTCTATGACTGTTGTTTCCTCCTCCTAACATATGGAGCTTACAGCATCTTCTCTCTTTGGTTCTCCTCCACACTTTTGGTCTGTAAAAGTCCATCTGCGTTCACACACTGAAGTGAACTGCACCAGAGTTCATCTGCAATTGAACAGCAACATTTGTTCTCAGAAGAACCAGAGTTCTCCAGTGAACTTTCACAGCTGCCTATAAGAGGATGGTGTGTGTCTGCCCTTCAAGTGCCACAATTGAACACAGAGGAGATGATTTGAATTGTCCCTGTGCAGGTTTTCCTGTTCTCTCAGGGACAAGCCTCGAGTCTTCCTGCAGAACCCTCGGTCTTGGTTTCAGAGGTTGAAGCTTCTCCTTGCTGATGAAGATAGTTGGTATCATTTTTCGGGTCAGGGGTGTGACAGCCACCTGCTTCAGGCTCTTCAGCATGACTCTCACGTCTCCGCCTTCAGCGGCTGACTGTCAGCTGACATGCCGCCGTACTCTGGTCCCAGCCCTCCTCTGCACGACCCGAAATCGGCAGAACTAAGGCAGGGTCGGCGCTGCAGGCTAACGTTCAGTTAAAAAAGCCAGCTGCCGTTTCTGCGCTGAAAGAAGCGCGATACTGTCAAACACGAAAAAACGGGAAAGCAGGCGGCGGTAGGCTGAACGGCGGGTCTGCAGCGGGATATGAATAATGCAGCTCATGTCGGCGCGGCACGGATTCACAGCGGTTCAAGCCAGAGGCATTCACCGGAAGAGAGGCGCTCCCGCCTTCAAACTAAATGTCCCGGATAGGTTTTTATGTTACAGCTACAAGTTGCCAAACACTTTTGCTCTTATTTTGAAGGGCCAGGCCGCCGTTCCATCCGCCGTCGCTCCGCCTTGATCCCACATTAAACCGCGCTGCTCTGGCGTTTACGATTAAAAACACATCCGAACCGGACGCCGACAGTCCCGGCCATTAACCTGTCTGCATCTGAAACCCAAAAGAACATCCCAACAGCTGGACCCAACCGGGACGCCGGCACACAACCGGTTAGCACAGTGGCTAAGCAGGCTAGCTCTGCAGCGGTGACAGCTCGGTTCGTGACTCGGTTCGTCCGCCGCCCCGAACACCGAACAAGTCGGCTGTGCGGTTCGAAACCACGTCTTAAATCGAGCCGTGCCCTTACCTGTCAAAATTCCCACGCGGGTCTGATGGTCGTGGTTGGTGAGCACCATTCCGTCCGCCGCCATGTTTACAACCTCTGTCTCCACTGTGACTGCGCGCGCACTGACTGAGAGCGGGGGCGTGCACAAAGCTGCTGCACCTCTGGAGGACGAGCGCGTGGCGTGCGCGTGGCTGCGCGTGTGTTCGTGTCCTTTAGCTTAACCGCCCTCCAGTAAAATGCAGTTAAAATCCATAAAGGCAGCGCGCGCGTGCGCTTTATGCACTGTAGAAATGTGGAGTTCACTGCTGCTGTTAGCGGGGGCAAGTTTGTTTCTGCACTGCAGGGATTATCAGTGCTGCTCTGAAGTAACAAAACACAAGTAAAACATATTGTTTCTTGATTTTATAATAAAAAGAAAGGTAAAAGAAGCAAACAAAAAACTGTTTTATTGCGGCACACATTCATTCTTAATATAGAAAATATGCTACAGTGAAAATGCACTGAACAATGCATAACAAATCTTGCAAAATTGATAGAGGCGTAACGATAAATTGATCACTATTTCTATGATCCAACCAGATCAATCTGTGTGGAGGCAAGTTGTTAATCAAATCGATCTATACCATTTAAAAATCCTTTCAAAACTAAATGCATTATATTGATATTAGAAAATACCATTAGGATTGAGGCAGAGGCATGTTAGGTTTATTTTACTATAATGTAAAAATGACTAAGTGCATCACAGTGGACAACACACGTTATGCAGCAAAAACTGATCAATCATCATTCCAGACCAATGTGTGGAAACACTTTGAATTTAGCAAAGACGTGTCCATACAGTGTGGTAGAATGTTCTAATAATGTTCCCTTTGGATTATTTTGATGAAGAAAAACAACAGTGGGCTGAACTTTATCAAACTAAAATGTGAATGGATTTGACATTCATTCTTGTTTACTTGTTTGTTTGTACACATATTTATTTACACTTGATTATCTTGCAAAATTACAAGGAATCTGGAAAACTTCACCTGCACTGTTCAGTACCAGGTATTTATTGCTGAGTCACACTGGTAGAAGTTTTTGCTGAAGAACTTCTGGATCCATTTAAATCAGTAAAGCAGATCAAACAAAGATGTTGATTAATAATCCAACCAGGAACCACAAAATGATATGTATCAAATCATTGTCAAAATAAATTGTTGCACCTATAAAAAATCATTATTATTTCTGTTTGGTGATCAGCTTAAACACTGTAAAAGAAGACTTATTTGACTAAGTAGATTATCATAAAAACTATATAACCAACCGAGTTAAAGAAATATGGAGAACAACAAGCAGTGATCGATTTTTGGCCCAAACTTTGGAGGAAGAGGAGAAGGCCAAAACTGCTGCATTCAATATGGATTTAAACAATACATTGAGACACACGTCATGACTAGAGTGCCTGATGGAAACATTATGTCTTAAAAAAGGATGATCTTTCTTTTAAACCAATGAAATCAATTCAATAGCAAAGGGAGAAAATGGATGACAGCGCACCAAAGTTATAACAAAAGAATATGCCATGTTTGACTTTCTTGCATTTTTAATTCAAGTAAATCTGCTACAGTAGGAGGATCTTATTTACACATAGTATATTTTATTTTGAAAGGAACTTGTTCGAGCTGGTGTCAAAAAGAAGCTAAAATTGTTGGAACTAAACAAATAATGTTAATATTTCATATTTGCAAATATTTAAAAGCTACGTTTTATAACTAAATGGCTTAATAACCATAAAAACATCAATAAAGTGTATTTTTCTAAACGTAGTGGGACTTGCGGTTTTCACTGGGTTTTGGTCTGAATGAAACTGAACCAAATGGCTTCTTTAAGGTTAAAGATTGCAGACCTCTGGTTCAGACTCTCATTTCTGGCTGTGTGACGGAGCAGGTCCAAGTGGCTTGTGTGTCTCCTGTTTGGATTGTAGTTTCCCCGATCAGATAATTTCTCTCACCTCTGTGGAAGTCATTATTTAGTCAGTACATCAGCCATCAGAACCACCTCAGTGTTTCCCTCAGATCCTCACAAAGCTTTTGTCTTTGCTTATTCCAGAGGCTGATGACTGACTCCTCCTCTCCTGAACATTTTCAATACAATCGTTTTTAACTTCCCTCCTGAGTTTGAGCTCTTCTCAACAATTACAGTGAGAGATTTACAATAAATTTTAAATGGAGGAGTTATTACTCCATAAAGTTCAGATTTTCTTGTCAACAGCAGATTTAGAAATCTTGTCTTCTTTTTTATGTATATGTGAACAGCAGTGGCTACATTTCTTTTTTTTTTTTTTTTTTTTTTTTTTTTTTTTTTTTTTTTTTTTTTTCCAAAACCAACAAAGCAAATTACTTTGGAGCAACCTCCTGTTCTTGACCTCCTGATGTGCTGAAGGAGGAGGAAAGTCACATCAACTACTCCTGACGCACAAAAGTTGCTGCTTTAGCTCCTTAAAGGTTCTTTTCCTCACTCTTTTCTGTCCATCTTTGGGCGGAGCAAACTCTGGTCAACTCAATTTACTGTGTGAATTTGCAGAATTGGTTTGTCTTCAGCTGCCAAACTCCTCATAATGGTTGCTTTTCTCACACATTTTGCTCAATTACACACCTGATAATTTTCATTCATGAAGCTCCCTGTTAAATATTTTAATTGCTGCTTAAGAAATCAAAAACCAAGAAATGACAAGAATTTTCTGGGTTGTCTGGCCCTTTAGACCTTTTAGACTATTTCAGTCTCCTCAAACAAACGCGTCTCTTCCAGAGCTGGACTTCGGTGATGCTTCCATCTACCTGGTGGAGAAGACCTCACCTTACACCACCCAGAAGATGAAAGCACAAACTGCAGACAAATGTTTTTGTTTCTAGTCAGTATGGGTCAGAAATTCTGTAATCTGGAAGTAAAGAGGAAGAAAAACATTATAAAAATAGCAGAGAGCTAACTGTTAATGCTAGTAAACATGTACATGGTCACCCCATTGGACATTGCAGTCAGCACATATAAATAAACAATTTGTTAATTAGATATTTATTTGACAAAAGACAGCAGCCTTGGTTTTTCTTGACTTTGTGTAAAATCTGAAAATAATGTAATTATTTCATTTTCAACATGTTTTTCTTGCTCTATCTTTGTGTTTAGACGGATAATGTTTAAAGGCATAAATACTCCTTCCCTTTGGATTTTCATTCAGACAAACTGTCCACAAAAACAAAGTCCTGTTATCTCCTTCATGATTATGGATCATGCCTGATCAATGCCTGATGGAAATATTATGTCTGTAAAAAAACGCTGATCTTTATGAGCCTCTTTGATGAAAATTGTGTTTTTTAACATGCTCTCGAGGCAATTTTCTGATGATGTAGGACATAGATAAATTAAATTGAGCTTAAAATAGCTTTTATATTCATTAAATCAAATCTGGACGAGGCCACAAGCTCCCTCCTTCGCACCATTCTGATGCATCTACTTGTAGACCACTAGACCCATGTAGGTTTTTGTTTTCCTTATCTGAGCTGGTATCTGGCTTAAAACTGTACAACCGGATGGCTACAATACTGCTCGTTCTGAAGCTTTGGCACAATTTCAATAAGGAAGATCTATCTCATCGCTTGCAGCTGGGAGTTAATTATCACTCCTTACGTCACCAGTTGGTCTCCCCGCTGAGCCAATAGCTGAAGTGCTTATTTTCTTCACAGCCAATCCCAATCAAATCCCTGCCTTTAAATTCAGTAAAGTTTGTTTATTCCTATTCCAAACATTGCACTGGCCCACCTCCGCCCCGGTCCCCTCCTGGCTCTTTGATTCAGCGTGTCATTGCACTGGCCCTCTTCCGCCTGTTCTCCTCCTGGTTCTTTGGTTGAGCTTGGTCCATCTCAACCACCATCAGTGTCTGGGCTCTGGGGGTCTAAGATCTTCACTGGCATACAAGATATCTCTGGCTCAGAGCCCAACTGCCAAAGAATTGACTGTTCATAGTTCAGTTACATTTTTAATTAAATCTCTCAATCTCACTTTTGAGTTCTCTCCTTACTGAAATAGTTGTTGCACCTGTACTACACGCACCTGAGCATGTAAATTGAGATCTCTGAGCAATAACTGACAGGAAGGGGTTGCTCTATGCCAACAATCCTGCCCTCAATTCTTTAGGGAAAAAAAGGCATAATTAAAATACGACTGGTAAACACTTTGAAAAGAGATCAAAAGTTGATCGGAATGGGACTTTAAGCCCGAGACCACCAAAATCAGTACATGCGTGATCAGTATGGGGTCTGCAGTCCCTCTAAAAGGCCGTTAACAATACTACGACAGATTAATTTGCACATATATCTATTATTATTAAATTATATCTACTGAAATATTTCACCTGGATACTATCCACATTAAAGTAAATAAATGTAAAATTTCCAGGCCACAAAATTATCACCAAACCTCATTGACTGTTGGTTCCTGATGGAGTCAAAACCATTTCAGGAAAAAAACTCCACAACATGCAGACAAAAAAAAAAAAAAAAAAAAAAATGCGCTGAAGTCTCCTGTCCTCCAGGGGGCGCTCCACTTAACATGCTGCCTTATTAAAACTGAATTTTTTTCTCTGTTACTGAGAAATGCTCCACACTTTTCTTAAACTGGTGCAGGTGTTTATTGAGATGTTTTTTTCTTTCTGCTGCTGTTCTGTGTTCAGAGGAAGAGGCTTCATGCGTGCCTGACGTTCCCTCCAAGAAGGTAGGTGTTGTACAGCAGCTGGATCCTCTGCTTTCTGCTCTTGATAACAAACGTTTCTTTCTGGTGAATCTTCTCATGACGCTTCATAAACGACTCTAGCCTGAAATTCTTCCTGCACACCCGACAGACAAACGGCTTCTCAGACGTGTGGATGCTCTGGTGACGTTTCAGGTGACTAATTTCCCTGAAACTCCTTTGACAGACCCTGCAGGTGAAAGGTCGTTCACCTGTGTGGGTGCGCTGATGGGATGTCAGATGCCCCTTCTTCCTGAACCGCTTCCCACACTGGGCACAGGGAAAAGGCTTTTCCCCGGTGTGGACGAGCAGGTGATATTTCAAGCCTCCTAACTGGCGGAAATTCTTCCCACACTGCTGACATAGGTGAGCTTTCTTTACAGTCTTGGGGGCTCCATCTAGCTGCTGGCCTCTGACTGCTGCTTCTTCCTCATGACTCAAGAGTCTGGACATCATAGTCTGTTAACACAACATCAACCATCGATCTTTAAACCAGGCAGTCACGGCCATTTACCCTCTTTCTAAGACCAACTGGATCCTGTGGACCCAACCTTGATTTCACCAGAATTAATCCATAAGGCGATCTGGATTAAAAAGTTGTTTTTTTTTAAATGGCTTTTAAGTGTGCCTTATAGTTTGTTAAACTACGTGTGATAAATGCAGTTGGTTTAGTTTACTCCGTCGTCTTTGTTGAAGCCACTTTGTAGAAACTAAAATAAGAGAACGGTCTCTGCATTTTCAGCCTGCATCAACATGAGCTCTTGGCTCCTTCATTTCCAGCTAAGCCATAAGGTTCGGCACTTTGGTCCTGCTGATTACTGGTGTACTCAAAAGCAGAACTACAGATTTAACAGAACCTTTTTATTCTGAACACCATTCACATTCCACCCACCTCTTCAGAAGACATCACAACAAGCCAAACTCTTCCTGAGAATCCTCAACTTTATCTCCCACTTTTTAAAAGGGTCGCTGCCTTGAGTTCTGCTTTCCTTGGTTTGGGTCACAAAAGATAAGAAATGAGAAAACAGACGTCACTTTGCTCTTTGAAATGTCCCGAATTCAGCTTAGTCTGTTTTTTTTTAATTCAATAAATGCAAAAAAGATCTAACATTCGACATGAACTTGTACGAGAAGTTAGTTTGACAACTTTATCCAAAACGAAACTTAAAATTCTCACCTTTTTTTCTGGCCACAAACTACAGAGATCTCTCCTCCAGGTCACCAGATTGTTAGCAGTTAATGATTTTTAAAATACACTCTAGTTGGGATGTTGCTATGGTAACAGAATTCATCTGTTCATACAGAATCAACTTATCCTGTTTGTTTTATTTTTATTTATGGAAACATATACCTGTAATTTACAAAGTTCTTTTTAGTCAACAAGAACTGCAAGAAAAATATTGCAACCAAGAAAACAAGTTTTTTTTTCTGTCATTGTTTTCTAAATCAATGAACAGAACATTTCTTCTCATTTTTTATTGACTGGAAGTAATTCACAATCAAGACTCTTGATTCATCTTAGAATCATTGCTCTTCAGCAGAACCAAAAGCGGATTTTGAACAGGATTTTTTTTTCAGAGTTGTGCAGGAAGGGAACCTTTTTGCTTCCCTGAGGTCTCATAAATACTGTCATGCAGGCTTCAGAGGCTTGAGTGACAGCTGTCAAGCTGCTGGTCAGTTTATCCTTGTTTAAGGGTGTATTCAGACTGGATACATTTTGTTCGCTTAAAGTGAACTAGAGTTTGCTTTCCCCGATAATCCGGAACACATTTCAGTCTGATTACACCCAAGCAGAATCTGGTCCAGGACCAGGAATAATTTTTCCTCTGAAACAGTATGAAATTTGAAGATTGATGGTACAAACCACTAACTGTATGTGAAAACTGGACCGTGTTCCAAACAGGAAGTACCTGCTGGTGCCAAGAAGCCAAAATCCCATATACTTCTAAATGAACACATATTCTACTAGTCAAAGTAAACATTTTTTGTTGATACCTTTTTGTAACACGTTCTGAACAATCCTCGTTTTTAATGATTTTATTTCTGTACTTCAAGTTATTGAAGTTATAAACCGACCAATCAGATGCCTCTGTAAAATTATGTGGTCTCATGTTGAAAACGTTTCACAGATTCTCCCAAACCTGCTTTCAAGTGGTAAGAGTATGTCTTTCCAACAAGCTCACTCTTGATTGGCGAGAGTGGTTGCCTTAGAAACGATGACTCAGACCGACTGCTTACTGACGTCATCTGGCTCCAACATGGTGGCGTTCGTATTATAAAAAAAAAAACTATACTGAATTGACTTAATTTGGTTGGAGCCAGAAGTAAGTCACTTTCTATGGAAACACACGTTTCCAGTTCTCCTTTATGTTACCCTGATGAACTTTGTAACTTTGCTCAGTAAGCTATCATGGGATTTTGTGTGATTCTCGCGAGACCCGGTATTAATAAAGGGGCATGTGCAGCGACTTTGTTTACAGAAGTCAGTTGAGCTGTCGTTGCATTTGCCTGGACTGGCAGGGCTGTGGGAACCGCTATGTGAGACTGTAACGGGGAACTGGTGAGTGTTTTGTTCGTATGAGGGTGTTATTTTTATTAGACACTCCCAGTTACCGAGGTGAAGTTAGTTGGATATTAGAAATTCGACAAATATTCATGGTTTTTCTTCAATAGCTTTGAGACCCTTTCACCAACTGACCCCAAACCACTTTAGGATAATAATCCCCATTGAGGACTGTGGGGCTCAGCACTTTAAATTGGATTTTATTGCATTCCACTTTTTTAAAATAGATTTTATAGTGTAAAATTTGGGGGTATTCTTTGAGACCAAAACACAAAATTTTACACTATAAAATGTATTTTTTAAAAAGTAAAATGCCTTAAAATCAAATCTAAAGTGCTGAGCCCAACAGTCCTCAACGGTGAGTATTACTCTAAAGTGGTTTGAGGAAGTGATACGGTCTCAAAGCTATTGAAGAAAAACACAAAATTTTACACTGTAAAACATATAAAAAATGTAAAATTCATAAAAATCCTATTTACAGTGCTGAGCCTGACAGTCCTCATCTGGGAGTATTATTCCAAAGTGGTCTGGGGTCAGTTGGTGAAAGGGTCTCAAAGCTGTTGAAGAAAACCCCCAAATATCTGTTGAATATCCAATATCCATCTACAGTAACTTCACCTCGGTCTACCACCTATGTGTCCAGACAGTTCAGCTGGTGCTGGCATTGGCTGGGCTTGTCTGGTTTTTGTTTCTATACACAAAAGGTTCCGAATGCTGAATTGTCTATATGTAGTCACTGATCCATGGGAATTGATGCTTCCTTTTCTTCCTCATGTGCACTGAATATGTTAATTATGCTTGATCGAGGACTCTTTTTGAACTTCAGTGGTTTATTCTTGTACAATAGATTGAAGTTTGTGTTCTAATTTTGTGTCCTCTTCTATTATAAGAAGACGTTTTTGTTGATCCTGGTTTGTGCAGGCCAGGTTCTACTGGATTGGAAGCTGCCAGGCCTTGGTTTACAACTCAAGCTGACAACTGTACTGAAGTTGTTCACAGAAGCCTGATTTGTTTCTTTTTGTGTATCAATAATGGATTTCTTGGTTACATTTTGTTACCGTATTTAATTTGAGATAATCTTAGAATAGTAAAATAAATGTGTTTTTAACCACTCCTGACATGACACTAACTTAAGAGGCCTTTTGTGTTTTATCAGTCCTCCAAAATGCAAACATGTCAGATGACTGAGTAAAATAATTACATCTATTTTCAGAACTGTTTGTTATTGGATTAAGTTTAAAGCACATGTTCTTATCTTCTGCTGCACAGCAGTACCTATAGTTTCTGTTCAGAAGCAAAGTTCTTCAGTGAGAGAATTGCATAATAAGTGCTAGTAAGATTACTGCTTTAGGTCTTTTTTTACACAGAATTTTATTTTGAAAGGAACTTGTAGGGGGCTGCATGGTGGCACAGTGGTTAGTGCTCTTACCTCACAGCAAGAAGGTTCCTGTCACCAATGGGGGACCTTTCTGTGTGGAGTTTGCATGTTCTCCCCGTGCATGTGTGAGTTTTCTCCAGGTACTCCGGCTTCCTCCCACCGCCCAAAAATATGTTTTATAGATTAATTGGTTACTCTAAATTGTCCCTAGGTGTGGATGTGAGCGTGCATGGGTTTGTGATTTTGGCCCCTGCAACAGACTGGCAACCTGTCCAGGGGTGTACCTTCACCCATGAGTAGCCGGCTCCAGCAGCCCCGTGACCCCAAAATGGATAAAACGGTTTAGAAAATGAATGAATGAATGAAAGGAACTTGTAGGTGCTGCTGTTAGATTAAAATAAATCAAAATTATTTTAAAGCCCATTGAAAAATATGACACTGTTAGTGTAATTAAAAGTAGTAGTTACATGTTATAATAATAAATGGCCAAATGGCCTAAAAAGCAAACATTTTTTAGCAACGGTGTAGTGAGATTTTGACAGTAATAACTGGACCAAGTAGTTCTTTTAGAGGCTGCAACACTTACACAGAACATCCTAAATGTGTTTTTAAAAGAAATAAGACCTCTGTCATTGGTTGAAGATTGGAAGACATGATTGGGATGCTGCACCCTGGCTACCATCTAAGTCACTTTTGCAAACTAAAGAAGGAACAAATATTGCAGAATATTTTAGTGTTTACTAATTGAAATAAAATCAAACCCATGTTCATAAAAATATGTCTTGCTTACTACTTCTATGGGAATGTTAGACAATGATTTAGTGCAGGGATCAGGAACCCTTTAACTTGTGGGCCAATAATGACTTTTTTTGTTTTAGCATATGGCATATGGACCTTTATATTTCATAAAGTGAAACTGAAATTCATGAACTATACATGCACATTTTTATTTCTGTGAATGCAGCATATACTGAGCACTAGTGGTACCATACATGACGTGAACCTCCATGGTCGGTACCTGAACTATCACCTTTTGGGGAAAACGCACATCATCTTACATAAGCAATAATCGTTGACTAATCAAAAAAATATCGGTGACTAACCAACTTTTAAAATAATCGTTGGTGACAGCCCTATCACCCAGTTACATATACTGTATTTATTAACTCACATTAAGTTTATTAAATATATTAAGTGACACTGAATATTCATGTCAAAAGTTATGCTTGTATTTGTAGATTTAGATGCTATAAGGACATGAAAAATGCTTTTTAGGGAAAGCAGATTTTTTTTGCAAGATTAAAGCATTTTTACACTCAAACATATTTGAAGCAATAAGAAATAATAAGGAAAAATTGCTTCTGTGTCTGAATGTGCTCAGATTCTTTATTAAACTCAAGTCTATTAGCCAAATATTTTAATATTGCATTTAAATGTTATTTGTTGATTCTTGATCTTTTTCTTTGCCTTTTTGCTGAGGGGGTCATTTTCAGCTGTTTACATGAGTTTTTTGTTTTGGATTTTTGTGAGGATCAAATCAAAGGCTTTCATTTCCTATATGTTGGTCTCCTTTTTTTTCTTAGCATAACGTTTATGGTTGAAAGCATGAGCTCGTGTGTTTGTCATATTTTTGTTGTTTTCTTGCCTCCATCTTTCTTTCTTCTTTCCATCCGTACTTTGTTTTAATTAAATTTCATTTTATTTATATAGCCCATTATCACAACCCATCTCAATGGGCTTCACCACGCTATTTATGCCCATAAAGTCAGCCATAAAATATAAACAATAGCTGGTTGCTAAACTGAACAGACTAAGTTTAACTGGCATTCCTGCCTTTGGTGGGCCGAGTAGTAAAAGGCAAGAATAACAAAAAGCGGTATCAAAAATATTTACACTTATTTTTAAAAGATGTCTAGATGAACCAAAATGGCCCTTTAAAAGAGGTCAAAGTAACAGCAATAACTGAAGCTTTAAATGGGAGGGCAACTGAATAGAAAGACCAACATAAACTGACCTAACTAATTGGAAACACAAGGGAACATATATAGTGGCTGATCAATCCAACTAGACACACTGAACTGACAAAGACTAAGAAAAACTACAAAAATACAACAAACACAAATGTAACTTCTCCATCCTACGATACATTAACATAGAAAAATAATAAAACTAATGATCATCAAGTAGATTTGAAACTAAATCCATATTTAGATAACACAACTTCAACACAAAGAATGTCTCCTTCCCGGGGCAATGGTTCAGTCCAGTTAGGGGCCTGCTGCATTTAAGGCCTCTGGTAACTGGCATACTTAAGTGTGTCAGGCTTGACTTGGTGGTTCCAGTAGCAGATGGCAGCAGCAGCCACAATAGTCCCTCCCAGCACTGGTAACTCAAAAAAACACAACATTAAATCTATGGAAGCAAATTGAAATGAAGCTTAAAAAATGTCAATAAATTTCACATTTTAAACCAAACAAATGTGTCTTGTGTTTGAAAAGAACACAAGGGGTGTGTATAATGTCAGGTGAGTGTATGGTTCAGGTTACTGGCATGATGGGGAGGCAGTGTAGGCAGCCACCAAACTCCCCTTAGACCCTCCTTTTCGGTGAGGAAAATCTCTTAAAAAATCTTGGGGGAAAAAAAATAAGAAACCTCAGGGATGTCCACATGAAGGAGGGATCCTCTCCCAGGACGGACAGGCGATCTGCTAGAACTGTTAAAGAAGAATTATCTTATCTAACTCTACAACTACATGTATGAATAGTGTAGCAGATGGGCTTCATCCAGATGAAACTGTGGAACAGCTGGGAGTGTGAGACGAGCCAGAGGCGAGGACCACAGCCAAAGACAGGACCACAGACGATCCACTTGGAATCTGTCCTTCTCCCACAAGGGGAGTGGGAACGAGGGACAACATATGAATCGTACTGTACCAAACAGAGGCATGATGAACTAATTAAAATACGGTACTGGGTAAATAATAAAGAACAGAGGAGAGAAGTAATAGAGGACAGAACCCCAGTGGACCATACTTTCCCCAGCTTCTAACTTCTAGTAACCTGCAAGCAACTAATTGGAATTGACATGTAATTCAACGTGGTAATGGTAAGACCATGAATATGGCACAGATAGTGGACGGTAATAATAATAACAGTAATTGAGAATCTGTGATTTTATCATGTCAATATAAATATATTATTAATCTAATCTAAGCTCGTGTAAACCCACCAAACAGAGGGAATGGGCTGTCATGGCCCGGTTTATACCATCTTCCCTCTGCTTTGCTCCACGGAGAAGTGTGTAAAATGGATGTAATGAAAATTGAAAAGTATTCCTCCAAACTTCATTACAGGCAGAGGAACAGTAAATTGATATTCTCTGATTACTAGCCTGGCAATAAGCCTGTCCAAAGAGGAATGTTTTAAGCCTAACTTTGAATGTAGAAACTGCGTCGGCCTCTCTTACATGAGCTGGAAGCTTATACTATTAGACAGAGGCTTGGTGGCTAAAGGCTCTACCTCCAACTGTGCTTTTAAAGCTTCTGGGAGCAACAAGCAGTCCTGCACTTTATGAGCGAAGTGTTCTGTTTGGTTGGTAAGGCACTATGAGATCTTTACTATAGGATGTGTCCATACCATTCAAGGCCTCTTAGGTTAGCAGGAGGATTTTGAACTTGATTCTAGATTAAACTGGGAGCCAGTGAAGTGAAGCTAACACAGAAGTAATGTGTTTTCTTCTGCTGGTTCCTGCTTACAATCTAGCTGCTGCATTTTGAACAAGCTGAAGATATTTAGAGAACTTCAAGAGTTACAGTAATCCAGACTAGATGTAACAAATGCATGTTTTTCAGCATCACTTCTTGATCAAATATTTCTCTTTCTAGATATATTGCGTAAGTGAAAAAAATACAGTTTTAAAAGCCTGTGATGTGATCCTTAAATGAGAAATCCTGGTCAAATAAAACCCCTAGGTTTCTAACTGTGGAATTGGAGACTATTTACGCCATCCAGGGAGAATATCTGATCAGATAGGTTTTACTGCACATCCCGAACATCTGGGGAGACTTTTTAAGTGAGGCTCTGTCAAGGTGCCCTTGAGCAAGGCGCCGCATGTGCTCGGCAGCCCCGCCCATTTGCCAAGCGCAGCATCTCCAGCTCCACCAAGCAGGCGGAACCGCAGACTCGCGCAGCTGCAACCACGGGTCTGGATCCAGCCTCCATCACACCGCGCACGCGCACTCAGTCACACGCACAGTCGGCATGGGTGTGCATCCCGCGCGCCCTCTGTAGCCATCCTAGCGGGTCAAACGCGCGTCACACCTGCTTCCAGGTCGGGGATGAAGATGCGGGTCTTCTCCGCGCTGCGGGACGGAGATATGAAGCCCTGGTTGCTGGTGACGCTGCTCGGTTTCTGGTGAGTCCGTTGTTCCACAGAGCCGCAGTGTCTCGGCGGTGACGCTGCGGACCGCGTCTCCACCCCCCACCCCCCATGCGGGATCACGGCTGACCGTGCAGGGGAACAGTAGGGCCCCCATCCGCAGCGCGGACGTGCGGGGTTAGCTGGAGGGTGCCTGAACGCCGAACACCGCTGATACCAGAACCGACCGAACAGCAACATCTTCCCGCTCTCTGGCGCACGCTCACGCTTGCGCACTGAAGATTGATCACTAATCCTTTAGATGTTTTCAGAGGAACATCTGAAACCTCTGACCTGCAACGCTTGAGATGCGATTTGTCCTCCAAAAAACCATAGTTTTTAGCCTCTCATCCATCCTGGTGAAGGTGGTTAGCGTGGTCCAGGGTGACTTCATGTGGTGATGAAGTGCTGCAACGGATACTGCTTGACATTAAACTTCTGTGTTTGCAGCATTGTTTTATACAATTTATTTATGTTTATTTTTTTAATGAAGAAACCTGTGTAAAATAGCATTGAGGATGATAGATTTTGTTGATATCACTGTTGTAGATGAAGACTGATTTTCAAACGCAGCCCCCAGCTATTGTTCTGAAATCTGAGGCTGTTCCACAAACCAGCTGGTAAGAAGTCAGCAAAAAAACAGTGGGAATGCTGAGTTTTTTTCTTGCTGCAGCTTCATTATGGAGTCAAACATGGGGGTTCTCTGGCGGGCACCTCTTTCATGCTTTGTAAGGAGAAGCTCACCTGTACTTGTCTCTTGAAAGACAAAGAAATCTGTCTTTAAACATACAAACTAATTCTAAAGTGAAGCATTGACTATATGGATCCTTGAAGGATGTCTGTGCTTTCATCAGCTCAGTGTTTAGTCCGGGACAGTAAAAGCTCATTTGTTCTGTGCTGTCGTTCCTCTACAGTTCAGCCATCAGCCCCAGCAAACAGGAGGACGATGACTATGAAGATGTGCCCATAAACAAGACATGGGTTTTATCACCAAAGGTCTACGAGAGCGATGTGACTATGATTCTAAATAAACTGCTACAGGGCTACGACAACAAGCTTCGACCCGACATCGGAGGCAAGTCTACCTGGAAAAAATGGCCCAAAAATTCTCAGTTTTTTACTTTGAAATTCATCCAATAGTTTCTTTGACATCCAGAGAGGATTTAGTCTAAAACAAGGTTTACTAACCGTTCAAGTCTAGATTAGGTGGTCTGCAACTTGCAGCTCCAGAGCCCTTTGACTTTGTGGCTCTCTGAAGAATCACAAAATGTTTTTAATTAAAAAAAAAATGAAGTTTTTTTTGTTTTACTATACTGTGCATCAAATGAAACAAAACACTCAGATGAGTCAAACTTCATTCAACTCAAATACAGACACACAGCTGAAGCATGTTACTCCACCAGGCTCATGACTACAGTACCCATAATGCTCCAACAAACCATCCAGATTTTTAGCTGACCAAAGTTGAACACTTTGACAGATGTTTGTGTATACCACAGAATACCTCAGCCAGAATTCATACTTAACTAGATTATAAGGCGGACTGTATATTATTGAACAAAATTCAAAGTATGTATAGTCTTTTGTGTCAGTGAAAAATCAATCTGAATGACTCTTTAAGTGTTAAAGGTTTCAGACCCCTGGTCTAGATCATAAACATTAACGTGTTCTGGGAATGACACCTTACTCCAGGAGAAACCCACCTGTTGGAATCAGAGCAACACTAATTGGTCCTGGTTTGATTCACATCACAACAGCTGGTTCCTGTTGTGCACAAAGCTCATGTCCTTTCATCTGTTTGGTTCCTGGAAAGTCCATCTGCATTCACACTACAGTGAACCCCACCAGAATTCACCTGCAGGAGAACTAAGACCCCCAAGATGACCAGAGTTCTTTTGTTTGATCCAGACCAGAGTTTAGGTGATCTTTCAAACCAGCAGAGCCAAGAGGATCATTAGAGGAAACTAGCTATGGACTAGCTCTGGATCTGACCTGTACCTGACCTGAATCAGATCAGGAACAGACTAAAATCAGGTCTGTTTTTGGTCTGTTCCTGAATCAGATCAAGATCAGACCAAAATCAGACCTGATTCAGATATGAATCCGACCTGGACCTGACCTGAATCAGTCAGTTTATCAGTATTTAGTGGGAACTCATCGCGGCTGCCTCCTCAAATGTTTGTTCTCTGCAGACACCAGGACCAGTTCTGTTCTCATCCTTCCTCATAAAGTCGGGTTACATTTTGACCACAAAGCTATGAAACGATGGATTTTCCTCCTGTAACCAAAACTCTGATCTCTATAAAATGTGGCACTGTTAGAATCTTTTCACCTTCATCTCACAGAGACCCCGAGAGGCTGTTTACAGATGTTTTTATGAAGTGTTTTTTTTGTTTGCATTTAACACTCATAGGTTTAAAAAAAGAAAAAAAAACACATTTTGGGGGAAAATTTGAGTTTTTATTAAAACGTGTGTACAGGAGAAATTTTCGTCAGACCCATTAGCCTATTAAATGCAATAATACGACTGCATTTGCAATTTTCTGCTTTTGCATGTGTTTTATTTGTATTTTATTCAGATTGTCCAGAGAATGGCAGCAGTTTAGTCACAGAAGCAATGCAAAAGAAGTTTGCAGCATAACTCCTGAAACTGAAGCAAAAAAGTCCTATGAGAAACCAGAGAGGTTTTATATTTACTTCTGTAAATATTGACTGTGACATGTCATGAATTTGTAACTTTTAGGATTTTCTCACTGTGGGCCGTGATTTGATGCTTTGCGTTATGGGATTTTGTGTTTCAGTGAGGCCCACTGTGATTGAAACCGCCGTGTATGTCAACAGCATCGGACCAGTGGACCCCATAAACATGGTGAGCCTCCTTTCTTCTGTGTTTGCAGTGGAGGAACTGACCTTCATGAAAATTTTGACTTTTGTGGTTTTGTGAAGTTGTAACGCAGAGTTCCTTGCATCATCTGGAGATCTGTGCCGTCATATTTGTTTTCAAAATATTGATAATTGCATGCCAGTTTAACTTTATTGAACTTTAAAATAACATCCTTAAAATTAAAACCAAAAATTACAGTGTCATTTGAGGGTTTTTTTTTTTTTTGAGTCCTAAGTCAAGTTCTTCTCTTGTCAAGAATATGAAGCAAAAGGATTCTGACTCTTTTTTTGATATTTATTTCCTGATTTCTTGATCCTAGTTTAAAGGATGTTGAGAAAAACTTGGAAAGGTGTAGTGCAAATAGACGTTTAAACAACTTCAAACCTGCTGAAATATCTTTAATATAATGAACAAGGTTTTATATTTTTCCAAGGATCAAATGGTTTGCAGTGTAGTCCCAGAGGGTGAACAGGGATCCCACCTAGACGTGAAGGCTCCTGACTGGGCAGTGTTCTCTGCTGAGTGTGGAGCATTGCAGTGCAGCAGGAGTTTGCTCCTGGAGCAGAGAGCAGCATCTCTAACACTCATGCTGACATTCTGAGCCAGCCCCTGGAGGGCCAGCGCTGCATTCACGGCTGCTGCTGCTGATCCAGGCACATTGTTCTTCTGCACTTCTGCGGGTGCTGCAGGGTAAAACAGGACTGCATAACTGCTCTCTGACTTTGGTGGTGTCCTGGCATCACTGATTTCAGGAGGAAGTGTTCCATCCATTTGCAGGGTGGGTTGTATCAGAACCATCCATGGTAGATGTTCACACAAGTGGACTTGGTTTTGCATAAGTGTGTTGGAACCACAAAAAGCTTTTCTCCCCCCAGAATGTGTCTCCCTCCTGTCACAGAGGAGACAGGAGATCCTCTGAGGAGGCTCACATGAACCAGCCAGGAGGCATGAGCTTTGAGCAGCTGCTGAAAGCAGAATCTAGGTGAAGCCAGGTCTTCTATGCAGGTGTCAGGAAATCCTGGACCTGGTGGTCTTTTGGAAAAAACTGCTTCTGGAAGCTTCTGAGGCTCATTGCAGCAAAACATTCAAATGTCCCCCTCGACATCTCTCTGGACTGGACTGATGAGGTGAGGAACTTTCATGTTCGAGCCTTTCATCTGTCTGGTTTGCATCTGGCTCCAGGATGAGCAAAGTTCTCTATAGACAGATGGCCCAGAGCCTTCTGTTCTGTGTGCTCTTGATCTGTCTGTGAACCCAAGGTTCTGATTTTTCTTAAACCTCCCATCATGAGTGTAATGCCTTATAGTCACATGCACCCATACAGGGATTAACCGGTACTGGTGCGGGGTTGAGTTTTTGGGTTGTCCAGGTTTGTGGAGGGCTCTGTGTCTCGCAGTTCCCTTGAGGCTTGTATGGTCACTTTAAATTCACACTCGGATCATTTGATCTGTTTTCAAAGCGTTCTCGGTGCTCTTTTAATTATAATGATGCCGTTTTTAGCCTAATTCAAAAAACCTGTCATTTTCTAGGACATAGTGTCTGCAGCGCAGCAGGGGTTCATAAGAAATGTTTAACTTGGTTGTGCAGTCGCTGGTCAAAATGTAGCCATACTTCAAGCATAACTTTTACTTTCTTAGGATCTGAATTCCTGGTTGTTCTTCATCCACCAGCACCATTTGTGGACTGTTCAAAGCAAAACATTTTCTTTAATAAAAAGATTCTCATTGAGTTGTTTTTCTTTTTAATTAGTCAAATAGAATGTGTGGCCCTGGAAAATGTTTAAGCTTTAAATGTTTGCCAATTGAATCTTGAAAGAACATCCTTCTGCGGGTTTTCTCTGCTTCCACAGGAGTACACCATTGACATCTTTTTCGCTCAGACGTGGTACGACAGCCGGCTGAAGTTTAACAGCTCCATGAAGCTGCTCATGCTCAACAGCAACATGGTTGGGAAGATATGGATTCCTGACACCTTCTTCAGAAATTCCAGAAAATCTGATGCTCACTGGATCACAACTCCAAACCGGCTTCTGAGGCTGTGGAGCAACGGCAGAGTCATGTACACGCTGAGGTGGGGCCCCAGGCAGCCGAATGTTTGCAGATGTTTGTCTTTCAGTTTTTTTGGGCTCAGATTGTCGGAGATGGCATTTGTAATGACAGAGAGAGCAGGAAGTCTTGAGTCAAAGGTCCAACCCAGCATGCTGAGCCTTAACGCTTCTGTCACCATTCTGTTTTTGTCAGGTTGACTATTAACGCGGAGTGCTACCTTAAGCTGCATAACTTTCCAATGGATGAGCACTCGTGTCCGCTGGAGTTTTCGAGCTGTAGGTGGTCAGACGCATTCCCTTTTCATTTTCAAATTCCATCTCGACCGACCCGTTCAGAAAAAGTCCTCTTCATTAAGGCCAGGATTCTTTCTTCATGCCCCCCCTGCTTGAAACCGCACCACTGGTGCACGAGCAGAAAGAGAAAGTTGCCTCATCCTTGTTCGACTCATGCTTTCTGTATCATTCTTCATCCGATGCTTGCTTTGTGCTTTTGTCCTCCTTCGTCTCGTGGTCTAAATCTAAGCCCGTAAAGACCATCCCATTGCGCTGACAGGAACAGTCACATCAAACTTCTTCAGATGAGCAGATAAAACCTTCATTTTGAAGCCCTGACACCTAAAACTCCAAGTTTGTCCACTTCCAAAAGGTTACTTTGACCGCCTAAAGTCCTGGTCCCAACCAACGCTGAGGTGAAACAGAAAATCTGTTCGAGTGTTCCTAACGTCTGCAGCCTGCGACGCTCCGGGCGATCCGCTCCAGTTCTACAACTTTTACAAATGATCTGGGTAAACATACAAAGTTCTGGAGGGATCAGGTACACTTATGTCTGAAAAGTAAAGCAGTGATTACATTTTGAAACTGATTCCATGAAACATTGAACATTTTTATTGACTGAAAAATCACATCTAAGCTACGTTTACACACTTTCAAGTAGCCTCTTCCAATGAAAAGTCTATGTAAATGCGTGTTTCGGGCTTCCGCATTCAAAACTCTGGCATTCATGTGAAGCTAAACAATTTTCTATGACCGTTTACTGCCCCCTGGTACAAAACGCACTGCCATTAAATGTATGTTTAATGTGAAACCACTTGAACTTTAACCAATCATAGACTCAGATGTGGTAGTGAAGAATGGATAACATCCCCTTAATTCATACAAGTGCAACCATTTGAAAATTGATCATGGAGGAGGAATTAATAATTGTGGTTTGCGTCTGGCTGGATTTCTATGACACTAAGTCTTTCATATATCGAAACAGAGCTGTGAAAGAAAAAGCCTGGCGCAAGATTCACCAGATTTGCATTGCTTTGATATTTCGCATCAAGCCTCTTCCAACTGTAGGTGGTGGACATGTAGTAAACTGTAGAAAAAGAAGCCCCTCCCTGCTTATCCAGTGCAAACACCATGTGCTAAGTGCATGTTCAAGAATGCACATTTAGGGCATTCTTGAACATGCATCATATGCCTGTTGTGTACATAGCTTTACATTAAGACAAGAAGACCAACAGTAAAATTAGAAAAAACCACATGCATGCATCAAACTAAAATGCTACGTTCACATTGGGCATGTGTTACGTGTTTGACAAGAATGCGCTATACGCGGTTTCATGGACACCCATGGTGTTCACACTGGACTAGCACCGGACAAAGAAGGAGGGGGGGCTGCTTCTTTTTACCTTTCAGCGTACGTTCAGTGAATGCCTAGTTTGTACGTAGAGCCTGGGAACTGACTTTAACAACTTGCGTAGTAAATGCAAGCATTTTGAACGCAGAAGCTTGAAACGTGGACTTATGGGCGTTTACGTAGACTTGAAAGTGGTTGCTCAAACACCAGCTGCCACAGCTGGGGTTAATGTAGTTTAAAACTTTCAGTCTTGCTTCTTAATCTTATGATCTTCCAGCTGAAGGCTCTTGTCAAGTCACTGCGCCCCCCCGCCTCACATTGTGTCTGCTCCACTACAGCGTTTAGTGTGACCTGGACTTCAATTAAAATGAGGGGTGGGGTCAGTATGTCACATGACCCCCACAGTCGCATGTCCTCAGAGCAGTTCATCTCAGCTCGGTTTGCCTCAGAGCACCTTAACCTGCATTTCTACTGCTTTGTAACCATGGTAACCATGGTGGCAATGTGGTGATGTACTCAGGTGCTGCACTGTGGTGCACGCTAATGGCTTCTACAGCTTTACCAAGAAAACCCAAAACATGTAGCTGAAACATGGGGGTTACCATGGCAACACTATTAACACCTATTAAACACCATTAACTGTCCTGCAGCTCCAGAAATCATGTTTGGTTGAGTTTTGGGACGATCATTCCTTATTGTCCAGGAACCATTCCAGTGAAGAGGTCATGTTTAAGTCTTGCATCTGCCATCATGGCAGCATTTTTGCTCATTTGAGTTAATTTGATGAAACTGAGTGCGCTGCTGATGTCCTGAATGCTCCTTTGCCTTGTTGACAGTGTAAAGAAGTGGAAGAAGCCACTGCGACATCTCCCAGCATGCATGTCTGCAGTGAAAGTCATCTGTTTTACCTTCATCCCCACGAATTTGTGTGATAAGAGAAAAAATCCAAGACATGTCCATCATTGATGGCCTTATGGTTAACCACCAACCATTAACCCGAGCCGTCATGGCTCGTCACTTCATGACAAAATGAACTCAGGTTGAAAGTCAAATGAAGTGAAAACACTAATTCCCATTGGCATTTTTGGAGCATATGTCCACACATGAATAAGTGAAGACCTTAACCAAGCCGGAAAATTGTCCAGAGGACCAGGTCCAATTCTGATGATCTGACTAAATCATGAGTGAGCACTGAAGGAAAACAGGACAAGAAATTCTGGATTTTGGGGAAATATTGAAAAAAGAAACAATGAACCCAATCAAAGAGGAGAACTTTGGTGAGCCGCAGGTCAGTTCCCCTCCAACAACCCTGTTCATGTTTATGCTGCAGCCTTCCGCTTGCTGCTCCTGAGTGGATCTAGACATCTGAACAATTTCAAGTTTATTTGTCAACTGTAGTTTTTTTTCTCATTTCTTGTGGGATTTATTTTCTAAACATAACCCACGATAGGTGAAATCCGCAATGTTGGAGTACAGATGTCTTATAGGGCCTATACCATGAAAAATACATTTTTTTGAGCCTCCAAGTGTATTATAATGTTAATACCTCATAATAAACACCCCCAAAGATGTATTTTGCTCAATTCACACATCTCTGAGAATTCCTCTAAAACCCTGCTGTCTGAGCACCAGCCCCTCCCAATCCACAAAAACAAGCGTGTCCTCACACTGTGAGTAATTAGTCCTTTTGTGTGCCAAAGGTAATATATGATCATCTAAATGAATATAGTTTACTCTTAAAGGCTTAATAAAAGCATGATACAGGCCCTTTAAAGCAGTAAAACTCCTCACTATACATTTTTCTCAGACAAACATGACAATTTTTACACTTTTCTCTCTTGTTTAAACTCTCAAAGCTCAAACCTTCATACAAAAATAAGTCCAGTTTTCTAGTATGAAAACAAAGATCTGATCGCGATCAAAGATGTAAGTAAATGTGGCAAACTGAACGCATTCTGGACACGAGACACAACACGAAATAAATTGATTGTCAAGGTCAATCAGAGCGCATAACACTGTACACTGTGTAAGAAAAAAAGCATGCAAAATTGAACAAAAAATCTTTGAGACCTCAAAAAATAAACAACGATATAGCGAGGGAACACTGCTCGTGAAAAGTCTTTACTTACCAAAGTGCCTCACAGCAAACTAATCAGTAATCAATGTAAAACTCACAGAATGATTCTAAAGAGGTTTGGCTTCTCACCCCCCTCTCACGTGTCTGATGCTGTTCTGCAGATGGTTATCCAAGGAATGAAATTATGTATCGGTGGCAGAGACGGGCAGTGGAGGTGGCCGACCAGCGTTACTGGAGACTCTACCAGTTTGCTTTTGTGGGGATGAGAAACACCTCTGATGTGGCTCATACTCAGTCAGGTTATTTCAAACTCCAAAAGCTCCCATAGAAGTCACTTAAAATTTCTCATTTCACGTTGGCGTTGTTGACCTGCAGGGGAATACGTGATCCTGACCATCTTCTTTGACCTGAGCCGCAGGATGGGATACTTCACCATCCAGACCTACATCCCCTGCAGCATGATTGTGGTCCTGTCCTGGGTCTCCTTCTGGATTAACAAGGACGCCGTCCCTGCCCGCACATCTCTAGGTATGAAATGTATGGGATGTTTAAGGAATTCAGACCGCAAGGTCCAGTCTGCACAGCAGGGTAAAGGAAGGTAGAAAGTGCTTTACAAGTAAACGTCATTTACCATTTTTAAAGCATCTTAGCTACATTCAAGCAGTGCCCTTCACCCTGTCATGCTGCTTTATCGCACTTAAATTCTTTTTTTAAAAATCTGTGTGTTTTTCGTCTTTGAATAACCAGTTTGAGCCTTGTTCAGGAATCTGAACTGTTTTAGAAGTATGGATTTGACACAAATAAAATCCAAACAGTACCTATCCCTAATTTTAACTGAAATACCCATATTGTCATGTTGGAGGTTGTTAATTGGTTTTCTTTTTTAAAATTTTTATCATTTAATTCAGCCATTTGCTCAGTGTTAGAAATATACAGCACTTTATTTTCTTAACCATACTTATAAAACCTTGTTGGTTCAAGCACGTTTCAGCTTTGTTTTTTTTTAATACAGTGTTAGAATGCACTGTTCTTGATGGGACAGACAATCTCCGCTGAGGCTATAAGGCATATGCTCCTTCCTCCATCATGTCTGTCTGTCAATGATCTCCAGATCTTTCCCAGAGAAGCTTTGCATTGAGAGAAGCTGCAGAATTTCTCCACATTACATGCTTCCTGCAGGATACTTGTGTATGGTCCTCCCACTAAGGAGGTCATCTGCTGATCTTGCAGGCATCACAACAGTTCTCACCATGACAACTCTCAGCACGATCTCCAGAAAGTCATTGCCAAAGGTTTCCTACATCACTGCCATGGACCTCTTTGTCTCCGTCTGCTTCATCTTCACCTTTGCAGCTTTGATGGAGTATGGCACCCTACACTACTTCACCAGCAACCGACAGACCAAGAAGACCAAAGTGAATAGTTCTGCTCAGGTGCAACTTTCTTCTGTCATAGATTGAATCAGAAATGTTGATGGTGAAATGCTCTAGTTACTGTGTTGGCTCCACAGAACAAAGCCCCCAGTATGGTGAACCTGCGGCCAGGCACCTCTCTGCTGCAGATGAACAACATTGTGCCATACCATGAGGAGGACAGCTTCGCCTACGAGTGTCTCGATGGAAAGGACTGCGCCAGCTTCTTCTGCTGCTTTGACGACTGCCGCACAGGTGCCTGGCGTGAAAACAGGATGCATGTCCGTGTTTCCAAAATTGACTCGTACTCCAGAATTTTCTTTCCCACTGCTTTTGGCCTTTTCAATCTGGTGTACTGGATCGGGTATCTGTATCTGTAAAGTGGAGTGGAGAAGAGCAGTTGGAGTTTTACATGTGCAATCTTCTGAGTGTGGGAGCAGCTTCTTACCAAACTTGACGCTGCAAGTGATGACTTTCATGACACAAAATCATTTGCATATATAAAACTCCGGGATCCACATAGGAAACGTTGCCATTGAATTCTTAAAGAGAAAAGCCAAACTGCTTGCTTCCTCTTTTGCAGTTGCTCAAGTAGTGAAGAAAAAAGAGATTTGTCATGAAAATATATCCGGTTGTTCCCTCTTTAGCTGCATGCTCCTTCATTTTCATAGTGACATTTTTATGGGAACTGTAATGCCTCCATGGAGCAAACCAAATTCTATTTTTCTAGCCGATCCTCTGGAGCAAGCTCTTCTGGGAGGTGGATTAGCCTGTGCCAAGCAGCCGTCATCAACAACCTTGGTTGTTTTTGCGGGGGCCAGATTTTATACACTGATGTGTCACAGAAAGTCAAACACATGAAAAATGTTGATCTGTTCATAATTTGTTCCATGTTGACCACGTCACTAGGAAGGCATTGCTCCTGGATGACTTGAACCAGGTTTTTTCCAGCCCTGCTGCATGTAGAGGAGCCACTCTGCTACTTTTATCTGCCTGATAAAAACATGCTGAGCAAAAAAAAAATTTTTTTCAACATTTTCTTCACGTCTGTTTGCAACAAAGTAACTGTTAGTAGCATAGTATTAGTGTTAGAAAGGAAGCAGTTTTTGTGTACACAGTGCTGTGAGATGATCTTCAACACATCATTCTCTTTTTGGCTTTTTTATAGGCCGTTTGTTAGACTGATCCACCACACAGTGTGAGTAAATATGAAAAGCAGCTGTGACTAGTGTTTGGTGACTATGCTGGAGCATTTTCTGGAGCGATGTTTGAACTGGTTTGATTCAGAGACACCAGAAGATGATCTGGTTCCTGTGAAGTTCAGCCTCAGCGACATTGTCAGGTTTTTAGAATGAACCTCAATATAAGATTTGAATTGCAGGTCTGAACTTTTATCAGAACCTTCATGTTGATCCATGCAGAGGCAGACCTGCTGTTGTTTGAATCCTTGTTCTGTATTGAATAAAGTTCTTATGAGCTAATAGAACACCACACTACCATACCCCCACTTCCATATTGAGTTAAGATGTTTTTTGTTCTCTCGAAAATCCTCCACTGTCTCACCAGAATATTTGTCTAAAACTTTAGGGTGTCCAGATGTCCAGATGATCCAGATGTCTTTTTAAATTTATTTTTGCTCACTTTTGTGTTTCTTCTTGAACCCACCCAATTAATTCCAAAAGTCTCTTTCTAATCATGAACTTTGATCTTTACTAAGTCACCAATGGCCTGCACTTCTCTCCATTTTCTTCTGACTTCCTGGATGAGTCAATATTCTGTTCTTGGAGACATTTTGGTTGCTTGCTCCTGAAAAAGTTCTACTGTGTTCTTGATGGGTCTCACTATGGTTCTGTGGACTCCTAAAGTTGCAGACGCGTCTCTGGTCTCTGTGATCTTTCTGTGAAGACTCCTATTGATTCCAGATGGTTCTATAGCAGAACATTTATTAAAAAAGGTCACCTGGACTTCATTTCTTTAGCTTGAAGACGTTTCTCCTCTTGTCCAAGAGATACTCTCAAAAAAATAAATTACCTTACTAGGATCACATAGACGAGGAGTCCATTGAAAGCCAGGCTAAGGGTTGTTCTGAATTCCTTTGTTTTTGGCTGGAGTGAGGGGATGAGGGACAGACATTCTCCTCAACTGTCTGATTAGCCCCTTCAGATGTCTAAAACTTATGTAAACCAGGATTGTTTTGTCTGGGTTACATGAGACTGTTGTAAATAGATTGGAAGGTCAAATCTGAGGTCATGACCAAAAAAAACTTCCTTCACTTCAACCTCAAACCACTCTTTCTTTCCCCGTCCTCCAGGTTAAGGTGTACTGCAGACTCTGGTCCACTAGAGTTGGCCCTGCGGTGTTAATATAATGATTGCAAGAGAGATTATATCTGTTGAAGAGGTGTTGGAGATTATTCTATATAAAATAATCTATTGTCATCTATATTGTCGTCTATTGTCAGAGAGACTTTGAGCCTAATTTCTTCCATGAGTCAGTCAAACCAACTCAACTCTGATTGAAACTGAACAGCTCGTCTCTGTTCACTCTGACTTTAGGAGGTCAGTCTGAAGGTGTTTCTGTCCAAACAAGGAAAACTTCTTGCTGATGTTAGAAGAAATGTTTCTGCAAATGTGAACAAAGGTTTTCTACCTTTACTTAAAGGAGAATCCTCATCTTTTCTTATGTTGACAAACAAATCTGTATTATGGGATTATTAAGACTTTCAATCCTTTTATGTTCATGTCAGCTTTGACAAAAGAATTAGCTTTCAGTGATGGGACAGTGGAAAAAGTAGAAAAATGCTTATGTTGAAGGTCAGCTGAACAGGAAGAGAATATTATAGTATGTCCCTCATTTCTTCACACAAAATCCTCTCAAACTGTGAAATAAATCACACATATAAATCAGTCCATAAATGTGGAGCGATGCAGCCATGAAGAAAAAGTGTGGAGTGTTTCAGCAGCCTCTGCTGCTTCATCTTCTTTGGACTGATCCAGACAGGCCTCCATGAAACAGAAGAAAGAGTTTCAACCGCTTTAAAGCCTTTTCATACATAAAATCAATCTTCTCTAAATAAAAAAAACTGGACTGATTTCAGCCCCTGCGACAGACTGGCGACCAGTCCAGGGGTGTACCCTGCCTTCGCCCATGAGTGGCCGGGTTAGGCTCCGGCAACCCCGTGACCCCGAAAGGGATAAAGCGGATTGAGAAATGAATGAATGAATGAATGAATGAATGGACTGATTTCAATGTTCTGCTTCTTAACTTTATTCATTTCTGTTTATGTTTTTATGTATTTGAATGCATTTTTGTAGAAACATTTTCAGGAAAATTCAGTGGAATACAAAGAGCTAAAACTTGTTAACCCTTTTTGATTTATTCAGACATCTGTAATGTAATTGATTTAATGAGAAAATAAGTGAAGACAATTTAAAATAATTCAATGGATATTTGAGTTATTAAATATGTCATAAATGTCTTAAATATGAATCAAACACATCAGTTTGATACCGGTTTAATGGTGAAACATAAAGTTAGGAGCCTGCTAATTGAAAATTCTCATGATTCCTGTGTGTGATCATGAAGTCATTCTGACAACTTTGTCTTTAGCTTTACTTTTGACACAAAAAGTACATTTGATTCTGTTTGACATTTTTAAGAAGTCTGTCATATCTTTCAATATTCAAATATAACAGAAATATAGTTTTAAATCGTAAAAAAAGACATGAAACTTTTTTTTATTAAAAACATTTTTTTTATTTTAAAATAAACAACTAGCACTCAATAATTAATTTGACAAAAACACAACCAAGAGAAAATAAGTAATAAAATCAGCTTCATGGTGAATTTCAGCTAGAATTTTTTTTTTTAAAAGTTAATAGGAAGTAAATTCTCAGGATTGTTTATTAAGTAAACGGTGGAGTGGTGGTTAGTGCTCTTCCCTCACAGCAAGAAGGCCCCTGGCTCAAGTCCTGGTTGGGGGCGGCTTGACACAGCATCACCAATAGGGGACCGTTCTGTGTGGAGTTTGCATGTTCCCGTGCATGTGTGGGATTTTCTCCACGGACTCCGGCTTCCTCCCACTGTCCAAAAACGTGCTTCATAGGTTCATTGGTTTTTAAATTGTCCCTAGGTGTGAATGGGTGTGTGATTGTGGCCCTGCAACAGACTGGTGACCTATCCAGGGTGACCCCTGCCTTTGCCCATGAGTGGCTGGGTTAGTCTCCAGTAGCCCTGTGACCCTGAAAGGGACACAAATGAGTTTAGAAAATTGATGTATGGAGGTTTCTCTAAATAAAATTTGCTAACATTCAGAGATTATTAGATTTTTAGTTATGTTAAATGAAATACATTTAATTATGCTTAGTTGAATTACTTTGCATTTATTCTTAAATTTAATGTCAGTAATGCCACGATTAATACAATCGATTACATTTTTAAGAAAAAAAAATCCTCTATGTAGTAATTTTTTACCTGTCATATTTGTCCTTTACCTCTCACATATTTCCATCTTCTATTAAATCAAAAGGTTTAAAGCTCAGTTGATCTAAGAACAACCACAGTTGCTCACCTTTCAGCATATTCTGTCAGTGGTCACCACAGCAAAGCAGCTTTCACTCGTGGTATGGCAGAGAGTTTTATGCCAGACTTTGGCCCCACTTGTGGCGATATAGTTGGGCAGTAGCATGGAGGGTCTTGCCCAAATACCCCCATTGCATGAGGCTCATTGCACACCCTGATAACTGGACCACGTGTGCAAGTCCCACCTTGAACCTATGGAGCAATCCAGCTGCTCAGGCAAAGACAGATTTAATGATGAGAAACCGAAATATTGAGGTGACATTTCACCTCAATATTTTGGTTTCTCATCATTAAATCAAAAAGGATTAGCTAAAGTCTGAACTAAACACTTTAACTGATGGTATAAATAAAATATTGAACTTTTTTTCTATCAGACTGAGTTTCTAGCCCTTTTTTCTGCCTTTGGGGGTTAAACCTGCAGTCCAAGCGTCGCTTGGTGAAGTGGATGTTTGAGGGTTTCTGGGAATGCTGCAATTCTTTTTTACTCAGAACAGTGTATTGTGTCGCAGTTTGTGCTCAGGCCTTTTGTCATCTCCTTCAGTGTTACAGGAGCTTCTGCGTCAGCCTCAGAAATGACCGTGTGTGTTTGCAGCTTCTGCTTCTTTACCAAAGGGAATGGAGGATGTGGAGACCAGCAGCTGCTTCATTGTAGTCTCTGTTTGTGAGTCTCTGACTTTAGAAAAAAATCTGCATTTTTCTGCCTAAAAACCTCAAATGAACTTGGAGCAAAGCTGTTTGCTTCACTGAGGATCTGCTCCGTTCAGCCAAGCCATATGAACACTTGACTATGATTACTCTGTGTATGTACGTGCTGCTCATATTATGTCGTAACTGTTAACTCAGCACACTGTGATGAAATAAAGCAGTGCCTGGAAAAAAAAACATCTTTGTGTTTTTGTTCTGTGCATGAAAAATGTTTGTGAATCTTGAGTTTGAACAAGAAAATTACAACAAAAACACATTTAACTTCATCAAAACAACAAAATAAGTGTATTTGGTTTGAGTACCTCAAACATCTCATGGAGCATATGCACATGCAGCAGCTTTGACTAAAGCTACGTTCAGGCGGCCAGTTTCAATGTTAAGTGAATGGGTACAGATGCGATCTGAGTTCGATTTTAGCAACAGGCACAGTGCAAAGGTCTGGTAGCAGCACAATTTGAGTGTGAGCTTTTAGCCCCAAACTATTTTTGTCGTTTTTTTTTTTTTTTACTTCGTCATTTTCAATTAGGAAATATCAGTACTCAGACACAGCTTTAATCATAAATTATTTTATAAAGGTCTTCTAATATGAGAACATGCTACAAGAGCATGTTTAAAAAAAAAATTATTGGAGCGGGCCTTTAAAGATGTTTTTTCCAGCCGTAATCTCGTGTCATTTAGACAATTATCTGATAAATATAGTATCTCGAAACAGGATCCGTTCCAATGCTTACAGTTAAGACATTACATTCAACACATTACAATGTTAAGGGTCAACCTAGAAATATCTGCTGTTGGAAAAATATTGTTCCAAGAACATGGGAGCCTGACTATGAGCATTCTGTATAAAACATACAGCCTTTTTTCACAAGTTCACCATCTGAAAATGAATTTGGCAAAAAGGTAGCTAGATTTCACTGCTCCATCATTGATGTCACGGCTGCAGTAAATGCAGACTACTGTCTTTTTTTCAGTCCAGCTGATGGTGAAAACTTTTCTTTATGATGTCTCATGGTGGTGCTGAATGTTGTATTCTTTGAGCTCCAGACTTGTTGGTTACATACCAAACACACAGGTTTTACATTCAGCTCCGTGAATAAATTAGACTCTGTCCATTTTTTCTGGAAAGCTCAGCACTCCACATCAGTCTTTCTTTTTTTAAACGACATTTTGGTGATTGGGGTGTCTCTGAATTTTTTTTATAATATTTTAACAGTGATGAGGCCCTGGGAACCACAGCCTTCACGGCTTCATGACTGGATTAAACCATCTGGTTTAACTGGGCCTGGATACGGCCATTTTTGGAGATATGCCAAAGATATTCCAGTTTGAAACAGAGTGTGATCATTACTTGTTAAAATTAATCATAGGATGCATATTTCACAAAATCGCAGATACAGCTTTATAAAATTTCTCCCTTGTGTCTGAAATGTAAAAAAATAAAATGGAACTTTAGATGTTGCTTTTGGTTATGTTTGAAGTATTTGTCTGATATACTTAGTGAAATACACAAGATGTTGGGGCTAAATCTGGATTTGAATTCACCGTTTCTTGTTTTAGGACTTCAGAGTAAACATCTTATGTCTGAGGAAAAAAGATTATTCTGTGTGTTAAATTTTGCAGCAAGAAAGAACATACTTTTGCAGTGGATCAGTGAAAAAAGGGTCGATAGTTAAAGGGTGGGAAAAGTTTTTACTGAATTTGGGTTTGCTGGAATATTTAACATGTTTAATACATTCAAAGTGTCAGGAGTCAGCGCTCACCCCGGGCTCACACTGCATACGGTCTGGCTCCGGTGTGGCTGCGGTGCGGACGCCGGAGTCTTTAGTAACATGAAAAGTGAGAGAGGCACTCACACTGCATCTGGTCTGGCCTTCGTTAATTTCAAATTTTTCCAGACGCCAGAGCTGATCTGTTGCACTTTATTGTGAAGCTGAGGCAATTAATGTCATGAACCGGAAACCATGCGAGCGAATGTGAAGTGCATCCGGTACTTTTTCATAATAAAACCTATTTTTCGCTATGACATCACATTTATATGGCCGGTTCTTGCATGAACCTATGTGAGTTCAGAGGTCCATGAGGTTTGCATCATAGACTGTCTGCAGGAGAACTGCTAGCAAACCGTAGTCAGTGTGAGTTACCAACCATGGCTAGACTGCTCATGCGTCTGAACCCGGGGCCAGACAGCATGCAGTGAGAGCCCGGGGTCAGTCTCCCCCTCTGGTCACCGGTGGGAAGCATCTCCAGAGTACTGACTGCACTCAATATCCCATCAACCCCAGCACAAAGCGTCTGGATGCTGCCCACCTGACTCTCATCTGCTTATCAACCACAGGACACTTAAGCACTGCTCAGTGCCTTCCTCACTGAACTTTTGTTTGTGGAATTTAGCCTGTATTCCAAGGATTATTATCAGACCTGATCTTCTACCTGAACCTGCTTCGTCTCTTACTCTGCTTTTACTGCCTGCCCTGACCCTTGCCTGGACTCTGACCCTGATTTAGCTCACACACACACACACACACACACGGTGGCTCCACTGCCGAACACTGGCGCCAACCTTCCATCAGAGGCAATGTGGGGTTCAGTGTCTTGCCCAAGGACACTTCGACACATGGGCGGGCAAGGCGGGAATCAAACCTGCAATCCTTCGATCACAGGCCGACTGCCCTTTCCACTGCACCACAGCCGCCCCTATATAAATTATGAGATACACAATGTATATGTTAAAAAGATAATGTGTGTGTGTGTGTGTGTTCTTTGTGTATTTTTATGAGTGTCATAGACATTAAACGACATATCCTACATTCAAGTTGAAAACAAGTTTTTTGTTGATTAGGTTATCCTTTTAGTCTTTTGATATGGCTGATCAATTTCTTTTTGTATTTGCTGGTGTGGTACGATGGAAAAGGACCAACGAAAGGTCGATTACACGCAAAGAGCAAGAGGCGCGTGTCCACAATTTAAAAATTAATTTTATTACAAAAGTTACAAAAAAAACAGCACAAACAAAAACACTAAACCAAAGTTGGGGGAACAGAAAACTCAGTTGCTGAGGCCCAGAGCCGCTATAAAGAGGAGGTTACAAAAAACCATAACCTGCTCAAATTCACCCACTCACGTGATGCAGAGCACACACTCAATTTGTGAATCCCTTCACCCAAAACACAGCAATCCACACGGGAGAAGACCTCCACTTAAACAGCGGCCAACCCTCGGGTCCTCAGCACTGAAGGAATGGGGCCACAAAAGAACAATAAAGTTAAAAAGTTTCACACCACAAAACAAACACTCCAATGCATCAAAACAGTGACGTTAACAGCAGTTAAACAGTCAGTGGGTTTCTGGTAGGCAACCCTCCGTTAATCCCTTTGACGGGGAGGGGGAGCGAGTCCGTGTCGGAATGCCCTGTCCGTCAGCTGGACCGCTCGAATCCGTGGCCGCGGGCGTCCACGCTGGCAGAACCCCCGTCACACGTCCGACACGTTCACAAACACGAGAGTGTAGCCAAAGTTAAAAATCAATCACAAGAAAGCAGCAGCTGTCTCCAAAACCGGAAGCACAGAGGGTCCCAGAGGGCCCGGGTTCGTCACCTGAGAGGGACAAGCTGCACCACGCCCAAGAATGCAGGGGCGCTAATGGAACTTGTGAGTGACGTTTTTCTCTCTGGAGCTGTAAGGCTAACCAGCGGGTGCAACCGGAAGTAGGTGGTTCCAAAGGCCAAGAGATGCCCCTGGTGGCCAGTGGGGACCTTAGCATTTTTATAGCGCCCCAACAGGCCACTGCCTGCAATTAATCACACAGCAACACCTGTGCCAATTAATTCTGCTACACTGGCAGAGTCTCCAGCTCAGTGGCCTTGTGGTACAGTGTCCTCCCTGAGACTGGCAGGTCGTGAGCTCAAATCCAGGTTGAGTCATACCAAAGACCCAGCGCCTCCCTGCTTGACATTCAGCATCAAAGGGTTGTATTGAGGGGTTAAACCACCATATTGTTCCCAAGCACAGCTCAGTTTGCAGCTAAGTACGCCTTCAGGGGATGGGTCAAATGCAGAAAGCAAATTTCATGCACCTTGATGCGTGACCAAAAATGGTACTTAACCTGTTCAGCGTTGCTTTGAGGGTTTAAGACTTTTTTGTCTTGGACACTTCTTCCCATGTGGTTGGCCTGTGTCATGGGCCTCATGTTCTTTGCACTAAAGAAGCTTAGATGTGCTGTGAAAAGCCTCCTAGATTACCCTGTAAAGTCTAGTTGTCATAGCGACTAGTCATGTGATAATATGACCTGGATGACTGAGAATCTTCACACATGTCTTGTTTCTTAATAATTATTGTTCACTAATAAATGCCATCCATCGAACTTCTTCCGCTCATGCGGGACCAGGTCGCGGGGTCAGCAGTCTTGGCAAAGATGCCCAGACTTCATTCTCTGCGGGCACTTCCTCCAGCTCCTCTGTGGTAACGCTTCAGCGTTCCCTTCAACTTCTCTCGGGTGATATTGAGGTGTTCCCAGGGTGGATGTAGTCTCTCCAGTGTGTTCTGGGTCTTCCTCAGGGTCTCTGTCTATAGGCAGGCATCCAGGAGGCATCCGGACCGGATCCCTAAGCCATTTCAACTCTCTCCTCCCTTCATAAACGTTTGTGTGAAAATGAAGATGAACTTTTTCACAAAAACATGACCCTGCAGATGTGTTAAATTCAGGTTCTGGTTGCATCAAAGAAATCCAAAACTTAAAATAACATTTTCCTCTGAAAAAGTGAAAAGTTTGCTTCTGCAACAGTTTTTCAATATGGCATGTAGACAAAAAGGGATAATTTTGTGTTTGTCTTTTCTGGTTCTTTTATTTTTTTTCATTAACAAAGTACAAATGAAAATACAAACTTTTCAAAGCAAATATTAACACAAATCTCAGTTTTTATAAACTATTTTGACTGCCATATTTGGACCCCCCCCCAAAAAAAACATAAACAAGCAACATTTAGCTTTTCTGTAACTAATGGGGATTGGTTGTGCAGGTGAAGAGTCAACAATTAACACATACATCTAAAAATAACAACAGGACAATGTTCAGCAGTGACTGAGACCATTCACTGTTTGTGTGGAAACATAAGCAGAACCTTCTCCTTCTTATTTATTTATTTTTGTTGTTGTATTATAAATGTAACCCATAATTTCTTGAATACCTGAGAATCAACCTGATAACAGTTTAGCTGTCGTTTTAGAGTCAGTTTGTGTCTCTTTAAAACTGGAATCCACACTAGCAGCAAATTAAAACACTCACAACTGTAACTGATGGAAATCGTTTTCAAGAAGAGCTGGACTCCACCATCTTCACCCATAAACGCTCTGTCAATCATTCCAGGTGGGATTCTGAGTGTGAACATGAGCATGCAAATATTTAGACAAATCTTTTTGTTTCTACATACATCAAAGATCAGCCAATGACACATGGAAGGCGGGGCAGTCCAGAATCTAACCCCCAACCTTCTCATTGGAAAACTGCGCTGAGATTCTTACATTTGTAAACTGAGCTGGTGCCTCAGAACATTCTTTGACCTCTGAACAGAACTCTTCTGCCACTTGTGAGTCCAGGTCACATTTAACACTGGCGATTAGTTTAAAAGGAATATATACTTTTCTCTTGCAGGTCTTTGTCTTCAGCGATCTCTGCGGGTTTGTTTAACCCCTTTGACCCATCCCATCACAGCTGCACCTTTTTTTACATTCTGCTTCTGATGGAGATTTCTTCCTGTCTATTCTCATTCTCAGTATAGAGATAAACACAAAATCTCTTCCATGTATTCTGCCGGTCGCTGGTTTAGGCCTTTCTCATACTACAGTTAGTGTCGATAAGCCCCATGAAAATGATTTGGATTGTTCTGGTCAAAAGCAATTTTAATCTTTTGGATTAACAGTTTAGTACTGGTTAATTTTAATGCTGGTGCTGTCCCTGATGACGACAGGAAATAACATAAACTATCAATGCGCTTCAGCGTTTATGCAATTAATTTAAACAAATTCTAAAGCTGAGGAAAGCAGCTTTGTGCTGACATGCTTTAATTTACTACTGTAATGTTATGTTCACACTGGCCTCTTATACGCGCGTTCACTGGACTTTCACTTTTTCAGAAAAAGTCTATGTAAACTGCAGTTTATGCATGTTTTGGGTTTCCACATTCAAAACTACTAGCTACGCAAGTTTTTAAAGTCAATTTTTGAGCTTTAAGTACAAAACACACTGCCAAAGAATGCACGTAAAAAGTTCAACCAGTTGAACTTTGACCAATCAGAGAGCTGGATTTGGTAGTGATGTTTGGATGGGGCTCTTTCCAAAACACGGAAGTGCCAACCATTTGAAAATTGATCATGGAGGAGAAATTAATAATTGCGTTTTGTGCCCGGCTGGAATGCTTTGACACCAAGTTTTTGATATATTGGAATAGAGCTGTGAAAGAAGAATACTGGAGCAAGATTCCTGAGATTTACACCACTTTGACATTTCGCACCAAACCTCATTCAAATGTGAGTTCATGCGCTAGTATCAGACAGCGACAGTCCAGTGTGAACACAGTATGCGAAAAGCTCAATTGGGAACCTGTGTTCCTGATTACATTACATAAAACTTTACTACTGTAAAGTTTTGCAAAGCAAAGCTGCTATTTAGCTTCAGAATCTGTTGGTATTACATTAACATCGTCAATGGACAAAAAGTTACAGTAATTCAAAGAACATCAATAAAAGAACTGAACATTCAGTGTTAAAGGTTTACAACTATAATTTATTGTTTTTTTCTTTTTTTCTTTTAGCTTCCTTAGGCCCCTTGACACTACTGGTGTCAGTCTGGCACTTCATCAGTTCATTCAACTTTTCCATCTCCTTTGATTCATGGGTAGACTAAGTGAAGTAGACTGGAACAGGAAACCCACTGGTCCTCTGCTGACACCAAACAGTTCAAACATTTCAGCTTCGGTTTTTCCAGTGTGTCCAGTCCTGCTGAATTGAGAACGTCGGCTTTTTCTGACTGATAAATAAGCAGCGTATGATCCAAAGAGACAAAGACTTTAAAATCAGACGAAGGTCCTGAATAGAACCAACAAAGCAGTCCCATAAAAACAGTTCCGATTGAGGATGCGGCACTGTTTTCCTCACAGCCTCAGCTCAATGTACTGAGCTGGACTCAGCTTTTTACAGGCTGGTGTCAGCCGTCTTAGTCTTTGGAGCCCTGGCAGTGTGGGGCTGCAGTGCCGTATCTTGCTGGGCGTCCCGGCAGAAGAAGACTGTAGGGTTCCTGTGGGCCCACATTGCCACATCTCCTGCCCCTCCGGTTTTTCCAGGACTTGAACTGGACAGCCGGCTGCAGTTGTTAATCCCTGGTCTGCTCATATATCTCTCCTTGATCCTCACTGCTTGGTTCAGCCGAACCTTCCGGTTCTGACTCTGGCTGGAAAGGTGTGCAGTCCGATAGCCCTCTTCCCTGCTGCGCCCCAACAGCATGGATATGTTGGGGTTTCTTACAGCATAAATCAGGGGGTTGATGGCTCCATTAGCCCAGGCTAACCAAATAGCCACTGTGTCCATGGCAGAGTTAAAAGTGTAGCCTCCGATTGCTGTGACCAACCCCATCAAACAGTATGGCCCCCAGCAAACAATGATGAAGACAATCATGATCAACACTGTAGTGGCTGTCCTCATTTCACTGTAAAATCGCAGTAGGTATGCATAGGTGGTCACAGGTCTCACTCGGATCTCAGAGAGGCGAACAGTTTTACAGATGTTGTAATGACAAAAGCACATGAGGGAAAAGGGCAGAAGGTAGCACACCAGGATGAGGCAAATACTGTAAAGTGCCCCCATGCTAGAGTTGTCCGAGTGGAACACATACATGCAGTGGTAAAAACCTTTTTTGTGCACTAGTGTTGGTCTATGAACTAACAGATACCAGGGCAGAGAGAAAAAAACTGCCATTAACCAAACAGCCACCAGCAACTGAGTTGCTCTCTGACGTCCAATTTTAGCCTGTGGCTGCTTGACGATGGCATAGTATCTGTCAAAGGAGATCAGAGTCATTGTGAGAGTGGAGACGATGCCAAAACAAGTGTTGAAGAATCCATTGGCAACACAGAATGCATCTCCAAACATCCATACACCATCCTTACTGAAGAGCATGACAAAGGAAAAGGGCAGGCAAAGAACGGCAGTGAGGAAGTCTGACAGAGACAGCGACATGATGAACGCATTGGTCACGGTCCACAGCTGTCTGTGTTTGATGATGACAATGATCACTGCTGCGTTACCCAGGCTGGACAGGATAAAGATGGAGAGCAGCACAAGGGCCTGAGCTGCCACGATGGCTCCCTGCAGAGCTGAGCTGGTCTCCACAAAAGTCAGAACCGGCACAGTGGACGTCTGATGGGTCCCTGTGTCACTGTCTCTCTGCTCTTTGAGCGCGGTCAAGTTTCCTGAAGGCGGTGAGGTCTTCGTGGTGGCAGTCATAAGGCTGGTCACTATGGAAACAACCCTAAAGACACAACAAACAAGTAGTTTGGAAAGTTAATTCCTTTAATTTGGGATTAAATTTGCTCGTCTGACACAATCCACTTCTGTTGTGCCTTTTTTATTTGCTTGAATTTTTAATTTGAAGCCATGTTTCTTTTTTCTTTTTAGCGTTTCTTTTATTTGCAACATACAGTAATTTATTTTTATTTGTACCAGTGTTTATTTTATTTGTTGCAGAATTTCTTCTTATTTGCAGAGTTATTATTATTATTTTTTGCTCTGATGATGGATCTCAGCCACTGTACACCCCCCCAACACACACAATAGTTTTCTTATATTTATCATAATAGTATCAACACCATTAAAACAAATTAGTGTCTTATTATTCTACAGAGTGTAATAGGACTTTGTGGCTTCTACTGGGTTGTGGTCAGTGAGAAATCGACCCAAATGGCTCTAAAGGTGTTGAAGCCTGCATACCCCTGGCCTTCATCAACACTGTCAGACTATGAATCAAATCAAAGGTTTTCTGTAGGAATAGCATTTACAGTCTCTTGAACAATGTGCAGTCGTGGATAAATGGGTTTATTGTACCCCAGACGACCATTGAGATTTTTAATGTTAAAACTGACAAAAACTGAAACAGAATCTATGACTCAATCTGCAGGGGCTGAAAAATCTTTAGCATGTTGCGTTTCTGTGTCCTGGTGGGACCACAAATCCTCAAAGGGCTTTAAAAATTGCATGAAATGTTCCCTAAATAATAAACGTTTTTTTCTTTCATGAAAAAGCGTTTTTTATGATTTGATAAATGAGATAGAATTGCATGAAAATAAAGATGAAGCAAATAATCACACAGCCTCCATCAGCTGTTGGAGGTTCTGGAGATGCCTGCGCATTTCTGCAGGTGGATGAACAGTTACCTGGGCAATGCAGGTGAAGCAGTGCTCAGCTGGTTGATGAGACGAACACCCACCGACTCAGATGTGGAATTGCTTCCCCGCAAGGCCGAGCTAACAGGCCAATCCATGAATGAGGATCTGGGGGCCCCATTCAGCGCTCTGTCAAAGCAGTTTGCTCCTTTCCTGCTCCATCTTCTTCCGCAGATGAGGAGGAGCGGAGAAAGCGGAACCTAGGATGATTTTCAGTGGATGCGTTGTTGCCACACCTCCTGGATGAAACGGCGTCTGCTGCATCTGCAACCCGTTCATCATAGATTAATCTCCCGCTTCGCCCGCTTCAACCAGCACCTCCTTCGGCAGACGATCCGGCCTCCTCTCCTCCTCCGCGGCTCCCAGGTCGCGCGCTCCTCAGAAAGGCCACGATGGCGGGATGCGAGACTCGGACCTGAGTGTACGCATCAACCTTAGGAGCAAAACCCCGCCCCTCTTTGCCTGCTGACACGCATGCGCGGCTGAACCAGTTGAAGAGCTGATGGTGGTTGCTATGGTAATTGCTGATGACGCCATTGCTCCAGCCTGATCTTTCCTCCGGTTTGTGAGGGTGTCAGAAAAAAAAACTCCTAAGGTGAATAAATAATACAATGTTTTGACAGCAGACTGTAAACGTAGTTTTTGGGGCAAGTTAGACGTTTTAACATTTAATAGAAAATGACTCTTTATGAAACCAGCCTCCAGCGGTCTTTTGAGGAACTGCACCCTTTGGGAGGTTTGAGTTTGTTTACACCTCTGGAACAACATGTGAGGTCAAAATGTGTTCATCATTGACTAAAATGTTACAAAACCTATCTATCTGCCTGTCGGCCTGCCCGCCCGTCCATAGCGGTTTGCCGGTCCATCACAGGTCCAACTGACAATGACTGCAGGTTAACTTTGACAGGTTAATATGTAAAGTTTGGAAATTATGTTTTACACATTTTATATCATTGTTCTATAAACGTCTGTTGCTGTGAATGTATGAAAAGTCTTGTTGGTATTTTATTAAATGTGTTTTGTTTTCCACATACATTCTGTTAGTTTTCATAGTGGATTAAATATGGAAGAAGATTCAAACCCAGTTCAGTAGTTTTATTGATCAGTAAGAAGCCGTTCATTCTGGTTGATGTAATTCATTATTCATCTGTAGCATCACAGAGACCAAAACGGACACCAGTGTCTCCAGTGACTTTCACCAAATCACACACAATATTACTCTTCCCAAGAACCCACAGACAGAAAACCCTTTAACAGACATTTATGTATTATTCATATTTCTCAGCTCAGCACATGTTCTAGAACCTGAAAGTAGCTCAGTTTCAGCCGTGCTGTTCCAGCTTGATTATCATGATGAAAGCACAAAGTTTCAACTTAATAAAAAGAACCATGACTCCGACCCTCAGCAAGGTCGCATGCCTCCTGCAGGTCTCCTAAAATGTGGGAGTTGACTTTAAATCATGCAAAGAAAAATTTAACTATAGCTGAGATCTTCTGATAGAGAAACAAACTGCACTTGATTAGTCCAGCAGCTCATCAGAGCCAGTGGTGCTGTGGGTTTTGATCATAAGGTCTGGCTCAGGTCATGCCCTCTTCCAGTGTGCTGATACAGCTGAACAGCTACAGCTGTACTTAGGTTCAACCTGAACTAGAACAAGTGACAGACAGACAGGGATGGAATTTCATACATTTCTGCTCATTTATTCCATTCAAAGGATAAAAGAACAGCTTTGTGAGAACCTCCGATGTTTAACATGTTACTAACATGAACTTTTCAGAGCATGACAGTAACGCTGATGCACTGACTTATCAAGGACTTCTGTGTGAGTGCACACATTGAGACAGCTGGATAACAAAGTCAGGCTTAGATGGTGGTAATCCTGCAGGGCCGGTGTTGTGACAGGACCTCCTGGCGGCCAAAGGGTCTTCCCAAAAACTCTGGTGTTGCTCTTTTATGAAAGCAGGTGACTTTATGCAGGTCACTTAGACAGAACAGAGGCAGTTTGCTTTGGTTATGGGTCGTGAAACCCGTTGGCCAGCAGGCCAGAGTGTGATGAATCCATCAGACAACCCTTTGAAAAATAGGCTCGGTTCCTGGCGTTCTCTAGCAAAAAACCCCAAACCACCGAAACAAACGTCCATAGGTCTTCCACATCAACCAGATACCACACGAAGGAGCAGGCAGCACTCCTCTGACAGGGTCAATCCTGGATGTAGATGATTATGATGCACAGAGTTCCCACCAGGCCCAACGCCTGGATACCCAGGAACCAGAGCAGCAGCCAGAAGAAGATGATCACCACAGGCTCCACAGTGTGATTCCCGAAGTACATGTGGCTGAAGCCAATCCCCCGCAGGCACTTATTGATCATCCCAAAGAGCGTCCCCATCCGCTCACAGTCATCCGGAGGCTCCTTAGCAATGCTGGCAGGTCGCAGTTGGGTCAGGTTGGCATCAACCTACTGAGACAGAACACATAGGCTGACAGGCTTACTGGCATGGGTGCACCTTCCTAAAAACCCAGGGTTTGTGTTCAGGTCTTTCAGGTTTGAATCACTTCAGAAAAGACATATGAAACATCTTTGACACTTCTACACCAAAGTTTAAAGCTGCGTTCACACCGAAGGCGATTCACGCGTCAGGAGCATACAGTTTCAATGTTAAGGTGATATATAAATGTGGCGAGAGGTCTTGTAGCACAATTTGAGCGTCAAGTGCAGTGCTCTGGCCGCAGCACATTTGTGGGCGTTTCTAAAGTTGAACTTTGGCAAAGCTTCAATTAAACCCAATTAGGAACTCAGCACTGGTTTGTGACGTGTTGATGATGTGATCAGC
>BSAI01000101.1:6394865-6410695 GCA_036245035.1 Adrianichthys oophorus
GCTGAGACCCTACAGGGAACCCGTGCGGAATGCGTTTGAGCCCCGTTACAGCAGACACCACGCCAGGGAACGCTCTGTGGTGGAGAGAGCATTTGAGATGATGAAGACAAGATGGAGAGAAATATTTTTAGAGGCGTTGAAAGTAAAACCAACCTTTGCAATTAGAACAATTCAGCTCCATCCTGCACCATCAATGATGATCAGTGCATCAGTGAAGGGGTCTGCTTGGAGCCCACAGATGTTGAGCCACAGCAGGACGACAACACCAGGAACCAGCAGGATAAGCAAAGCGTCGTCCGTCTGCGAGGACAAATCTCTGCTTTCCTGTCAGCTCCAAATGTCAGACGAATGGCTCTGCAGGACTATGACTATTGTTAAAATGCATAAAAAGTAAATGTTAAATATAAAAGGAAATTGTAAATATTTACCTTTGATGTTTATATGAAAATATTCTTGAGATTGTTAAAAATTGCTCATTTTTTTTAAAAACACACGCAAATAATTCTTTTTTGCAAATTGATTATTTAAAACAATTCAAATTACATTTTTTCTAAGAAAGTTAAGAGCCTCTCCTCCCGCTCCTCCTCCCTTCTTGCCCTTTCCTCCTCTCTGCCTCAGACTCAATAGGCCGCCACACCATGGCCTCTTGGCTGAAGGAGCCTCTTCTGTCTCTTCCTCTTCCCTGTCTGCCCCTGTTCTTGTGGCACTGAGGCAGGGAATGGTGCAGAAGATGTGGAAGGGTTCTCCTCCCAGGATGAGGCCTCACTGATGCCCTGCTGCCAATCGCGTCATTCACTAAGGAGAACCACTTCCACAAAGCTGCTGATGGTTCCTCTGCTTCAGTGCCACTGGTGGTTGGAAGCCTTTTACGTTCCTTTAAATAACAAAACAGACACTTGTGAACAAAGAAATAATTAAAACTACAAGGAAGTGTCTAAACCTTCATTTCACAAACCTAAGTTTTCTTTAAATTCTCCCACTTAGTTCTTGGCTGCTCTGGCTGGACTAATGAGGTGGGTCACCTGTATCACAGCTCTAAATAGAAAGTAAAAACAAAAACCTTTACCCCAATGACAATGATTCACAGTTTAATGATGAATTAATAAATATCTCAGCTGTGAATGTACTCCCACCCGGCGGCTGAAGCGCAGCGTTTGTTTCGCCATCTGCTGGCAGATCAAATTCTGTACGTCAGACGCCCTCGTCTGTCTCTGCACGTGTATTTTAAAAATGTTTTATCAACTCATGTCTACGGGTAGAAATCACTCATTTCATTATCTACAATGAATATTTCCGCCTTCAACGCAAAACAATAGCGTTAGCGACAGCAAAACAATAGCGTTAGCATTAGCAGAACCATAGCGTTAGCAAAACTTGTAAGCTCCAGAAGAATATACATCGTCGGTAAAATAATTATCTAATATGACATATATCATATTACATTTGTAGCAATGTTATATTCTACTACAAATACTTACATTTATGTCTTCCTTGAGCGACTTGCTTCTGCCATCTTGAAAGGCATTCAAACGCAATGCATTGTGGTCTATCTTTTCAAATGTAGTGACCATCGATGCACACTTGTTTTTCGCAGAGGATTCTGGGACATTTCTTGTGCACTCGATTTTTTTATTTTGGATTCGGACAACACTAGAAAATGGCGACCGCACTTTATAGTGAGTAGTGAATGAATTCGGACATATCCGGGATATGGGCCTGTATTTATGGAAGCGAACGAGACTCATATTTCAAAATAAAAGTCAATAGCGGAAAGCATTTTTGTATTCACAATATAGCTGCATCAGGCGACATCAGATGAAAATAAAATGACAACTCAACTCTCCAAACGGCTTTTTTTCCCCTTCACATTCGCTTTCAGTTGTAGTGTTACTATAATAGCGAAATTGCTTGTTTACACTAGATCAAATGCTTACATGTTTGTTCAGCCGACTCTTAATATTTCTATGAATGAAAGCAAAAACCTTCAAACTCTAATATACTGAGCTGGCACAGTGGATTTTTCTCAATATGTATTACACATTGAATAAAAAGCTTTCGACTGTTATTACTTTTATTGCTTTGAAGGAGGAAAACAACCCCACAAAGGCGAGAGGCGCCCAGCTGCAGATGAAACTGACATTAAACACACATGCATCTTGATTCCTTTCCAAACAATGTTGCTTTTGAAGAAATCCTGGACAGAACTCAATGAGACTCAATCATGGTCATCTTCTGATCTGCTGGAAACAAAGCTTCAGGAGGTCTTTCCAGCCATTTGTCATCTCCTTCTGGAACACCTTGTTAAGTGTTCATAAATATTAAATTCATGATGTAAAACTCAAGAACCACCCTGCTGCAACATTGATATCAGCCTAACTTTTAAGACCAAGTTTTCTTCATGATTCCATCATATATACAACATGAAGAAACAGGTTTGACATTCACAAACTCCACATAAAGCCATCACATTTTCATAGGCGAATGATGCATGGCTGAACTATTATATCAAAACATTATATCTCAAAATGTATTAAAAACAACTGGAAAATTAAGTTAAAAAGAGCATTTACCCTGAGAATTGGTGAAGTCGTCAGTCTGTCAATCAGTGAAAGTGGGTGGGATCTAAATGCTCATTGGCTGATCTTTTGTAATCGACTAATTTTCCTTGACACCCGAGAGAATGCAGTCGATCTTCAAAACCAAAATATTTTTCAGAATAAAAGATTGTTCAGATGTAGTCATATTAACCCCCCCTGACCAAACTTTACAGCTCAAATGGTTGAAAGTGTAGCTTAGAGAATCCAGTTATTTTTTTAAATAAAATATTTTTCTAAATAAAAGACTTTCGAGATTCAAAACAAAATTTTTTATTTCTTCCGCTTACCCAATGGCAATTGATCTATGGACCGGTACCAGTCTGTGGACCAGTGGTTGGGAGCAACTCCAATGCACTTCCATGGTGCCCCTGTGGAAGGTCCACTACAGGGTGGAGGGTGTCAACACAAGGCAGGCGCCCCTGACAGGAAGAAAAAGTGGAGGGCTGGCCTCCAGACACCAAGGCAATGGTGGAAATACTGAATGACCCAGCGCACTAACCCCAGGCTCACACCGCATGCAGTCCAGCTCTGGTGCGGCTGTGGAGCGGTCTATCTACGGTCGGTAACTCACTGACTATGGATTGCTTGCGGTCCTTCTTCAGACAGGCTCTGCTGCAACTCTCGCGGACCTCTGAACTCATGTAGGTTCACGCGAGAACCCACCATTTAAATATGACATCATAGTAAACAAACCCTCATTCCACTGTGATTTTGGAGTTTATTCCCAACACTTTTTTTTCTGCGTGACTCGTCTTCATAAAATGGATATGCAAAGATGGGCATACTTTTCTTAACTTTCTAATCTGAGTGTGAATGTCCATATTACACAAACTCACCATCAAGTCCAACAGCCTGCAATAGCTCAGCCCAGGCTCTGTCCTTTTTGCTGTTGTCCTAGCATGTGTTGTATCAGAAAGGATGGGGTAGTTCGGGATCTCTGTGATCATTCTCTCGTCGTCCATGGTGTTAAATGGCCGAAATTACGCTCTACCACACACTTTGCGACCCTGTGTCAGCGGAAACGACGTATTGTTTACAACACGGTGAAAACAGCGAGTACAGCGAAGCAAGTACAGCAAAAAATAGGTTTTATTTTTAAAAATGTACTGGATGTACTTCACATTCGGTCACATGATTTCCGGTTTAGGCAGTAAATTGCCTCAATTTCACAATAAAGTGGTAGGGCTCAACTCCGGTGTCCGGAAAAATTGGAAGCCAACGAAACGGAAACGCAGTGCCGCAGAAGCTTGACCGGACTGGATGCAGTATGAGTGGCTCTTGGATTTTTCATGTTACATGAAGACTCTGGCATCCGCAGCCGCACTGGAGCCGGATCGCATGCGATGTGAGCCCGGGGTAGGGCAGGGACCTCAAATTGGCCCTCTGGGGGCACATACATCTCTCCAGTGGAGATGTAAAATAGTCCCCAATTTGTGAATCATATGAATTGTTCTAATTGATTTTAAAATGGTAACCACAAACACCATCGTCACACCAGTTGGTGGTCATTCCCACAGGAAGATAATGACTGGTGATAAATCAGACAGACCAGAGTCACCCATGTTGGCCTTGGTGGGAAGTCCCATCAGCATTACACAACGATTACATTTCACCTAACACACACACCAGCACATACCCTATCCTGCCCCCAGATCTAGGATCAGCAAAAACTCAGCCCCAGGCGCAGACAGGTCCCCCATGGGCAGACCCCAGGGCCCAGGCCAAGTCTTCAGCTGCACCCAGAGACCAGCATTCAAGCCGAGCATTAGTCCCTCCCCTCTGCCCTTCTAGAAGCCCCAACACCTGACCAATGACAAAGTTGTATCATCCCTACCCACCCCATCTGTGGGAGGCACCTGGCCCCTCATAGGGCCCCAAAGCGTCTCACCAGGAAAGGTTTACACAACCCTTCCCCTGACAATTCCTGACAAAACACATTTTTAACTAACAGAGAGGTTGTTAAAAATAACAGTAAAATAAAACTTAAGATATAATAAGAGAAGATATCCTTTATTTGTCCCACAGTGTTGAAATTCCAATATTGCAACGCAAAGAACAGGAGAATAGGAGAGGAAATAAAGAATAATTAAAAGTATATAGAATAATAAACAGTGAATATTAAAAAGTGTCAATAGGTATGTTTTTCCTAAAGTTCAGATTCATTCATTCATTTCTACCAATATCCAAGGCAGCCCAAAGGGCTATACACTGGGTCAAACCAATACAACAATACAATGATCAAACATAAAAAAGATCAACAGTGATATTCCATTCTAATCATAGCAGATGTGTCTCCTGTGGTTTTTGGAAGCGTAATTTGATTATCTAAAGCCATAGTCACAACTACACTTATGAGTGGATACGGGCTGTTTGTGAGCAAAATACAATTAAACCTGTATGGGAAACGCAGGTGGACCGCATGAAACATCAAGGTCGCAGACCACTCGGTGAACCTGTAGAACCAAAATGTTTATGCACATATTTTTCTACGGGCATGATACATGTGGAAGGTTGTAGCTAACACTTACACAAGAAAGGGTGAAGTAGGTGAGATGTGTCGGACAGATTTTTCATTTTTTCCAAATCCTGGGAACTGTGCAAGGAGCTCGTTAGTGCTGTTCATGTGACAAGTGCTAACTCATACCAAAGACTCTAAAATGGCACCCAATGCTTCCCTGCTTGACACTCAGCCAATAGGGGTTGGATTGGGGGGTTAAACCATCAAATGGTTCCTGAGCGCAGCTGTGACTGCAGCTCACTGCTCCCCCAGGGGATGGGTCAAATGCAGAGAACAAATTTTACACAACTAGGTGTGTGATGACTGACGGGACTTTAACTTTTAAGGGCAACTTATAACAGCGTTACCAGTACGTTTTAAATGCGTGTAACTTAGATTATCCTTATGATTCATTCAAGATACACTCACAACAACGTACGACAATGGTACGATCCATTTTCATGGCATCTCTTGAAGTGACTGAACAAGCCTCAAGACACACCTGCACACCGCATAAAATGCAGCCATTCCTCTCTACAACCCTCCATGGGCCTGGACCTACAACACCTGTACAGTTTTATTCCCAAGACTAAGGTTTTAATCACATATGAGTTTATACATTTTAGACAGAGAGAAACATTAACAAAGTTTTTAGGTAGCTCAGGAAAAGTTAGCTACATTTGATTACATTGAAACGTTAAACGAATGAAATATTAAGGTTGTTGGTTTTCAAAAAGGCCTTTTTAAAAATTTCTTTAAGCTTCTCTTTTAGTTCCTGAAATGACATAAAGGTTTTTATAAATGATAAAGTGTTCCAGGTGTTTAATGGCCTTGTCTCCTCAAACTGAGAACTTTAACAATTTTAGTGATTAGGATATCTGGATTATTCCAGTTGGAGGAACTCCCATCAAACTGTAAAGGGAATTTTGAACTAATTGTGTTCCTTGTAATAGTTTTGTTGCCAGTAAATGGCAGATCTGACAGACTGATCACATAAAGCCCATCCATGAATTTATAATTTTAGCCTTGTCGTATGCTGAACTTCTCATTTAGCATCTTCCATCTTCCATCAATCATATTTCCCTAAAAAACATTTGAAATTTGTACTTTTGTCCCGCCAACTTTAAAATACTAGCACCACTGAATACAATATTATCTAAAAAAAATAAATGTTTACTAAATAATCTGAGGTCTTTAAAAAATAGATTTTTAGATTAGTCTTGCAAGGTGAATTAGAAAATAGAATAAAATGACTGTCAATTACTCAACAGCAAACTGAACAAGTCCAGTCATGACAAAAATAGATGAAATGGTCCTCAGAGTACAATTGAGGGCTGAACTGTTATCAAGGCTCCGTAAGGCTAAGGGGATCTCTGATGCTGTTGATCCGATAGTGAGGCGAGAGATTATACCCTGCTGTTAAGAAGAGTAATCCCAGCTAATCTGACCTTCTGTTTCACTCTGCAGTGTCTGGAGAAAACACTGAGGCACGGAGGGACCTTTATGAACTGAGATTTGTTTGATGGAAGATGCTCCTTCTGGTTCTCCTCTACCTTGGGCAGTCTGGTGTGGTGGAGGTCCACCCCTGTCCAGCCACGTGCGTCTGCATAAACTGGAGCACCGGAGCAGCAGATCTCAGGTGATGCTTATTATATTTATTATTTACATTTTTCTGTTTTTGTCTGAGCATACCTAAAAGCCCACATTGAATGGTAAAAAAAATCCTGTAAGTATTCCCCCACAGTCACTTTTTCATTTTTTGACTTGATGACCAGCTGACAGATCCAGGTGCTGCAGCCAGACTTTGCTTTTTAACCAAGAACTATCACAGCAGTAATAGAAAAGCAGCAGCTGTAGCTCAGAAGAGGAGGGAGAACCACCAGCAGAAAGCTCTGTGGATTTTTGGCCGGCTGCATCAAGGGTTTTATGAGATCGCAGATAAATGAGCATCATCAGCATCTCACCAACATGCAGCTGGTGATGCTGCAGCTCAGCTAGGGGAGGGGTCAGCAAGCTTTGAAGAGCCATTCATCTGCTGAAGAGAAACAGTCAATATATTGAATTTTTATTTTACCTGGCGTAACCCCAGAACACAACAGAAGCATGGAGAGCACATGTTTATGTTATGTTCTGCATGCGTTTTCATGTTTTTTGTTGGTGTTTCACCTTCTCTTTCTGTGCAGGCAGACTGTGTCTCCTCCCAACTGATCCACACCCTCACCTAATCTCTGTGAAGGAGTACACAGTTGTCTGAACTTAGTTAAATTAGCTTGATCCCTATTTAAGTTGACATCTTTCTGTATTCTGTGTTGGTTTGTTTTGCATGCTCATCCTGTGTTTGTCAGCTCAGCTTCCTCCCTTGATTTAGCCTTTTTCCAAAAGGTTCTTTGTTATTAAATCATCTTATCTGAGCCTTGCATCTGGGTACTCGCAGACCAACCCATGACAGCTTAGCCCTATCATAAGATAAATACAACTCTGAAATATTCCACTTCTTTTGGGATCTTTCAACAGCAGTGTAACCTGAATATAAGGGGTAGCCCACTTTACCTGAAGCTTCAGGAACTGTTGGAATAAATTTCAGGCAGTCATTAGAGAATCTAAGACAAAATACTTGTGGGGCTGTAATATTTCATTAAGACTTTACAATCTGCCTTCATTAAGACCTGTCCTGGTCATTCCTACATCATAAAGCTCCAATTTATGTCCCCTAACAGGTTTTTTTTTTTTTTTACTTGGTTGATTTTGTGTTTTCCTGGCCGGAGGGGATTTAATTTTTCAAGCCCTTGTGTTCTCCACCCTCATGTTGACCTTCCCTCACTTTTTTTCCCAAACAGCTGCTTAAAAGATGTGCTTAAACACACTTTTCTTCAACTTTGCCACAATAAGCCTAACTTTATTCTCACAGCTCTCAGTAGTTTTAGGTTGTCCTCCAAAGGTCTCTCCTAAATCTTACAGAAGATGACAAAAGATGGTTAGTGGCCTTTCTAGTAAGTGGCCCACTTGAGGGTGTCCGGTCTTGTTTCAAAACTTAACTCTTCTTTGTGTTCTTATTGTTATCATTACTAGTGAGCTCTAACGATTGTGTCATTCTTATGCTGATCTGTTGTGGAGTGATTGGGGATAAAGTCAGTTGTCTGGGGACAGCAGCTGCTTCTGATGGGTGGGAAAGCACAAGTGAGCAAGATTCTGATGAAGAGCTTGCCCACAGTGGAAATGAAGATGTGATTGCTGCAGATGAGCCTGTAACCCACAGGGCGAGATAACCCCTCTGGTCCAGTCATGAGGAAGCCTCCCTTTCTCTTAACAAGATGTGGGTTGGCCACTACAACATGCTGTCTCCACCCGACATCTCAGCTGTTATAGCACTGATACCCAGGGCTTTCCTGTTTTTGAGATGTCTTAAGGTGGCTCTGACTTGCTGGGGTATAAAGGGGTCTGTTCAGCAGACATTGCTGGGGGCAGCAGTGTTTGTAGCTGTTGAAATAATAGGATTCACTGCAGAGATACAGTGCTGCAGAAAGAGACTTAAGTGTTCTTTCCTGCTTGAGGCAGTTTTCTTTAGTTGTAATGGGATTGCCGCCAGTCTTACACTTACACTGACTTGTCGCCTGGGTCATTATGGATTTGTTCAGCAGATTGAATACACGGCTCATATTGTTGTTTTTTGCTGCAGAGTCAAGGTTTGGGATCTTCTTGCCAACTTCTTTCTATCCTCTGGTAAAGACCCATTACTCTGATGGTTCAGCCAGTAATACTTAATCCATTTGCGACGGTATTAAAATTGCAGTAGATGGAGCAACTGAGATCTGTGGCAATGTCGCTGAGTAAGAAAGAGTCCAGGCAAGGCTGAGTCTTGGTGTCATGGTCGACTCTGAGCTTTATCTTGAGCTGGGCTCAGAGCAGACGATTATCTGATTGCCTGCTCTGCTCCTCAGTGCACACTGCAGTTGGTTACAAGCAATTTCCAGTGCTGAGTCCTAAGAATGTGATCCAGCACCTTTTGGGTTCTGCCATCTGGGCTGTATGAATATGTTTCTAAGGAAGCCAGGTATAAGATATATAAAAAAAATGTTATGATGGCAGAGTAGGAGATAGGAGTTGCCATTTTTAATTTGTTCGTATGGTGGAAAAACTTATGCCGACTGGTGAGCCAGTGGACCAATCTTTGCATGTAGAGTAGCATTAGCACAAGTTAGGATTATGGTGATGTTGTGCAGTGGGATGTGATTGGGAGCTGGTCAAAGAACAGATATTTCACATCCCATCAGTGACATACATAGGGATTAAGCAACAATTATTGTCATCTTGCTGTAATCTAATTGAAAATCTTGTTATCTAATTTTAATAAAAAAATTTAATTTTAACTTTTCAAATTTAGGGGGTGGATTAAACCTTGTTATTCAGACCTCATTCTATTTTACTTTAACCTTTACCGTTGCGCGCTTTGTGATTAAAATCCATGTCTCGTGTGGGATTTTTGGAGTAATAATCTTTTACCATAAAACAAAAAGGTGCCGACTCTGCCTCTCGTTGAGCAAAGTTTCACACTAATCTATTTTCTAATTTTTTCATATTGTGGGTTAATTTTTTATGTGTTGTGACAAATTGTAGTGTGTTGTCTTGCAAATTTCAAGTGTTTTGTTTCAGCATCCCTGTCACAGCCTGACCAGTACCTGAAAGTAAAACCGTTACCCCGCATTCACGAATCAGACATTACTTCCTCTTTTAACCAACTTCACCATAATATCATTTCCCGACAGCTTTGGCATTTTCTTGACATTAAAAGCCATTTAAACATCACAAAGCATATAAACACGGATGCCTCGGAGTTTACCCAACTCTACGCTTAGCAAATGGAGAACTTCCTGACAGCGATTCACAGCGCAGAAGAATTCAAAGAATGACACCAAACTACACAAATAAAGGTAAGTACAAGTTACTTAATATTTTTGTTTGTTTGTCTCATGAAAAACTACAAATTAAATGCAGCTCTGTTACCCCACACTCAAGTAAAACACAACGTTTCCATTGACTTCAGTCACCAGCATTTTCAACCCTTTTTATTGGTATTTTTAAATATATGTGTATTTTGTTATCTTGGTGCAGATAGACCTTTTTATACTGGGCCGAAGTTACAGTACATACGAGTGGTCATTACATCAGAAAAGGAGAAGAGAATCGCTCTCTTGGAATCCCATGACAATCCAGGTGGGAACCACAACGGCATATGAGGCTCCAGAGACAGGGTCGTTGCTAGCCACTACAGGCCAACAGTAAAAAAGGACGTCGACGAATGGGGTATGGACCTAGAAGAGGATAAATGACTACATCTACGTAAACTGTGATCTAAAACATGTATCCATTTCTGCATAAATGTATTTTTATGTACATCTACATTTTAATGTTGCTTAGCTCTTTCCATTTTATTTTTATTGTTTTACTTAAAATACATATACATACATACATATTGTTTGTAAAATGTATTTTTCTTTTTTCAGGTCAAAAGTTGTCATAGTTGTCAATTGAATGATCTGATCAGGATAGTTGCCCATGTATTACACCACATCAAGGTAGTACATCTTAAGCCCTCTTCATCCATTTCAATTTCATGCCAATAACAAGCTTGCATGCGACAAAATATCTTTACATTTTAAACGGATACGTTCTGTGACTTGCAGGTGAAAGAACCCTGGGGAGGTGCTGGGGATGGATTTAATTGGGCCTCTTCTGGAAACAAATACATCCTCACGATGACCAATTTATTCACCAAGTACATGATTGCAGAACTCCTGAAGACCAAAACTGCAGCAGATGTCTCTGTAATTGTGACAACCAAGTTGTACACTTTTGGCATGGTCATAAAAATGATCACCAATCAGGGAAAGGAATTCGTCAATCAGGTAAAATTTTGTTAAAGTATTTTCATACCAAGATTAATGATGTAACACAATATATTTTTGTCTGTTTTTGTCTATATTTAGTCTGTTCATGTTACTGCAGCTCAACGAGAGCATTTTCAGAATGCTAAATATAAAACACGCCGTCTCCACTGCTTACCATCCCCAGACCTACTGGGCAGGTGAGCATTCAAATAACTAGCTCTGAGTAAGTCTTGTCAAATCAGTCGTTCCTAATTATCCATTCTACACTACAATACAATTTCAAAGGATGAGAGGACCAACCAAAATATAAAGCATGCTCTCAGAAGATTTGTCAACAGCAAACACAATGACTGGGACGTTCACCATGCTGCTGTAGTGTACGGCATCAACACTGCAAAGCAGCTATTCTTCACTGCCATTTGGAATTACTTGTAATTACTTATAGTGAAGCATTTTTAAGACAGTATTTGTAGTTTTAAAAACTGTCACTAAGAAGTGCAAGAGAAAATGAACTAATTAATAATTAACTAATTAAGATGTTTTGTATGATCAGCACTCCACCCAACACAGTCCGTACTATTTATTATTTCTCCGTCATCCACATCTTCCTGCTGTTATGAGTGTCTGTCCTATGGGTGATGCCTTTGAAGTGGCAGACCCAGAGGAAGACATTGACTGTAGGGTTGAGGAGATGACTGTCAGTACATTTGAAGGGGCCTGACAAGAGAGTCGTTGTGAAAAATCAATTAGGGTACAACTCTTGTTTTTAATTTTACATCTAGCATTTTTCTGCTTTAGTAAATGGATTTTATATACTTTATATTTTATTTACTATATAACATTTCTATTTCTTTTTCTGCTTTGTATGTAATATTTTTGTAGGTTCTGTGAAACATTGAAAAGCACAGGACTCCCAGAAGACGTACAGAACGTGAAAAAGAAAGCAAGAACAAGCTTGCACCATTCAAGCAGGGGATGATGTTAAGAGGAGACAGACAGGACACACACTATCCTCCCAGCAAACGAAAACCTAGAGGTGTGATTTTTGGTGATAAAATATGAAAGCTAATCAAGCACAGAGCAATGCAATAAAAACTGTCAAGAGCATGTCAGCTCTCTTTATGTATTATTATTATTTCCACTGACGACATGGCAAAGACAAACTAGCATCATCACAGTCAGTTTTCAAATTTGGTATTATTTACAGTTTTGGCTAATGCAAGACATCAGACTAAGCAAATGTTTGTGGAAGTGGTCACATAAATACCCTTTTACTGAACAAATTAAAGTGGGAAAGAGTATTCAAGAGTCCTATCAAACTGGCATTATTTTCTAAAGCCATGGACGACAGAGGCCTCCCTTATCCATCTGGGAACTCTTCAGCCCACATTCAGTGTCAGAGTCCCAAAAGTGAAGAAGTTGCCTTCAGCAAGTCCAGTCAGAAAGGTGAGAATGGACAAAAATTATGTTATCATTTGTAGAATAAAACCACACCTTGTTAATATCAAAACTATTCACCTGCTACATGGTAATAGCCTTGATATTATTTGATTATCATATTTTTCATTCAAGGTTGAAGCTGTGGCTTTTTACTAGAGGTAATCTGTTTGTTTTATTTTGGCTTTCATATTATGACATAACTGAATAAGTAGTTATAGTCAAAGGCAGCAATGTAGTAATTATGAAAGTACTACTCAGTTTAATCTATATTCAGCCCTGATATTTCCACAACTTAAAGTACAAATTCTGTATTTTCATTTTTGTCATCTGACTTATTTTTTTAGTTACCGGCATGAGTCCTAAGAGAGATACTCGAAGAAGTTGTCCTCCTTGAAGGAGATCCAGCTATCTTAAAACTGGCTGTGGTGTGCTCCACATTCAGAGACCATGTTTTATCTGAACATGTCAGGAGACGAGCTCACTTCAAGTGGCTTCGCAGTAAGGGCTTCAGTAAATTGTGGAGCACTGTATACATTTCTTGTTGCTATTGTCACATGGTTTTCACTGACTGTGTGTATATATTCTTTGTTTCTACTTCTGGTTTACACAGGTGTTTGCACATGGAGTAGGTTCTCCAATCAATATAGAGAGCAGTACTTTGTGATGTACTCCACGGAGATCATGCGGCAAATGTGGGGAGATGTATAAACACTGCCCCCGAGGTATGCCACACTTTTATCATAGTGATTAGAGACCATGAAAATCTCTACGATGTATAATATTATGAAAACCACACCACCTTCTCCATTGTTTGGTGTTTTATTTATATGTTCATTTATTTACAGGATTTGTGGGCTCTGGAGAAAGGGTGCAAGTCAGAGGTTTTTATTTGGATGATATGCCCCCAGGTTACTGCAGCCACTATTGCGGACAAATAAGTAGTTATTAGTTTATTATAATCATTGTTAATATTGTATCATTGTTGTTACTATAGTTGTTATTAATATTGCATCAATTCTTGTTATTATTATTAGTAGTGGAATCATTAATAATATTATTTATGTTGTTCTTGTTCTTATTCCCACATATTATTATGTTGTAATATATTTCTATGTCTATGTGTAAATACTGTATTTTTTGGTAGATATTTAACATTTTTCTTCATTTTCTTCTGCCCTTTTTGTTGTTTGTTGTGTTCTACACAGTAAAGTTGTTAAATTGAAAACATGGTGTTGACCCTGAGAAATAAATAAAATAAAAAAATTGACAGCCTTTGCATGAATGAGTGTACTTAAATCTCCAATTGATTGACGTCAGAAAAGTGTTTCAATTTTAAATAAGTTCAGCAAGTTGAAATTGGACACTGGAGATTCAAACAAGGTTCAAACAAGTCAAAGTTATTTTAAGACATTTTCAGATCTTAGTCTTTTTTTTCCATTGAGAAAGTACACCGAATTATTTAAAAACATTTAACATTAAACATGTTTTGTATAAAATACAAATTTGTAATATTGCATCTGAAGCATAAACATACAGTAATATCACTGAATCAAAGCAAACACAATTTCCAACGATTCATGGTCACTTTACAAAATAATTTGTTTGCCCAGCAGATAGTGCTATACTTATTCACTGAGGAGTAAACCGCAATTAAATGTAATAAAAGAAGAAGAAAAGAATTGCAAATCCGCAGTAATGCCTGGCTATGCACAATCTGTACTGACCGACTTTGCACATGCGCAATAAGGCATGAGGCAGTCCCAATCCTTCACAATTTTTCTTTTATGTTCTTATCAACAGGATATTGAACTTTATCATTATCAAAAACATTTAAATATGTACTTCATATTTTAAACATTGTAACAGACCTTTTGAGTCATAATTCAATAATATTGAATCCTGTACTAATAAAAAAGCTGTTAGGACAAAGCCTGGTCTAGTCTGAAATCTACTGTTTTAAATTGTATCTGTTTCTTCTCTTTATTTTAGTTTTTTTATTCTCTTTTTCTGTCTCAAATTCTGTTGCAAGCTCGTTCTTGCATTCCTTGGAATTTGCTCATAACTTGGAATGTCTTACAAGATTTTTCTTGTATGTGCAATATTGTCAATAAAGAGAATAAAAAGAGTAGTAATTGTCATAAACCGTTTTAGCAGAGGTGACGTACCCTGTGCATGTGGGGTAACTGGCCCTCAAGGCCTGGAGTTGGGACCTGTGTACAAGTGGGAAAAATACAAACACGATGCCACAAAAACAAAGCACTGTACATAGACTCCCCAGTGGTAGCATCAGTGTAAATAATTTAAAAACTTCTGAGTTTTTGAAGTTCAGCACTAAGGAGTTATTTCTTTAGTTAAAAAAATGTACACATCAAAGTACAAAAGTTGTCTTTCTTTTTTGTGTTGACCATGGCAGGATGGTACAGTGTGGAGACCCTGGAATGTCAGCAATACCAGTTAATGTCCCAGCAAATACATTCAAACTCTGTCTGGAGAAGACTCGTATCTCCAGGGTGCCCCGAGCAGCCTTCTTCAATTTGTCAGAGCTGCGCTTTTTATGGTTGACCTACAACTCTATCACATCCGTCCACCCCAGCAGCTTTGTCAACCTGAAGGCTCTTCGGGAGCTGCGTCTTGATGGAAACCTGCTAACTGCCTTCCCATGGGAGGGGCTGAGGGACATGCCCCGCCTGCAGACGCTGGTACTCCACAACAACCGTCTGTGCAGTCTTCCACCTCAAGCTGCTCTTTTTCTTCCAAACATTACCTACCTCGACCTGTCCAGCAACAGGTGGGCCATGCTCTGACTTAAAACATAGGGATGAAAAAATGTTTCTCAGAATCAAACAGTTCAAGTCGTACCTTCAGATTGTTCCTCTCTTCTCAGGCTGACAAAATTACCAGCTGAGCTTTTGGACTTATGGTTTCCTCTTCCAGGACTTCAAGAAGGAACAGTTCAAAGACACATTCTGGGTAAAGTTGAATATGACTTAAGAGAGATAAATATTGTGACTTGGTACTGGGGCAAATAAATAATTTTAGTTGTTGGAATGAGTGAGGAGGATGCAGAGAATAGGGATAGGTGGACCGTCACTGCAGACCGTCACTAAAGGGAACAACCGAAAGGGAAAAAAAGAAGAAATAATGATGAGGGAGTTGAGACAGACAGACAAATGATGAACTCCAGAAGTATTTGAAGAGTGACACAAGTTTTGTTATTTTTAGTTGTTCACAAAACAACTATGACATCATATTCAGGACACAATTATATAATAATATGAATTTAAAGTCCCACTCTAGTCATATTTTGATCTATTTTAAAAGTGTTCCCAGTGTTTTTTTAAATTATGATCATAACATTTGTAGGCAAATTTTTTTTAAAAAAAGATCATTTTCTAGGACATAGTTACTGCA
>BSAI01000101.1:6410705-6435779 GCA_036245035.1 Adrianichthys oophorus
AATCAAGAAATTAAAACTCCAGATCCTTCTGAGATTTCTAACCCTCTCTCAGGTTCAACTGATGGGTCTAAGAAACGGTCATTCTGGGGAAAGCACTTGTTATGTAATCTTTAGTCTTTCTCCTCAAACACTCACTTCTTTGGTTCTTCATGCTTCACAGGTACCAAACTGAAATCAATTCAAAAACTAAAGTAATTTAATCACCTTGCATGTGGATAAGTAGGACACATAAACAGCTCTTCAAGACAGAAACAGACACTCTCCCTACCTGAATACAACCCTTAGTTTTATGTTTCACGTCTGTTTTGAATACGATTTCTTTGTTTTGAATACAAATTTTTCCTGGTAAATCACTGTCAAAAATACGTTACAGGGTCACAGGCATAAACAGAGTCCCAGAGCATCGATTCATCTGAATGAGCATGATAGAATTAAACTTTATAGAATGCTATTGATCCCCTGGCAGGAAAATTCTTATCGTTGCCGTGATGGAAGAAAAGATAACAGCCACATCCTGACGCTTTTTTTTTATTTTAATTTTTGCCAGGCGACATCAGTGGAGCGTAAAAACAATAAAATGGACCCTGAAGTGGTGGCAAAAAAAATAAAGAAAAGATAAAAGAATGATTAAAGAAAATATAAACTCCCGAGCAGGCGGCAGAGGGATCCCTGTCTCTCTGCTGCTGCTGCTGTTGTGTGCATAGATACGTTCTCCCTGCCAGAATTGTTTCCCCCAGTCTTAGACATGGTTCTGGCAGGGGGAACGTACCTTGGCAAAACGCCGGCCAGCGGCGGCATTTTAGTGTGGAGGATCCCTGCTTAGCCGGGCAGATACCCGGGACAGGTGTCAGAGTTGACGTGAGGACACAATGCAAACGGCACTCGTAACTGCAAAGTCTTCAGCTTTATTCAAGGCAGAACAAGGAAAGCTGAACACAAACTCATGTTGCAACCAAAACCACCCGACAACTAGTGCAAGGGAGACAGAACCCCCCCCTCAAGGTGTGCCGCCTGGCGCAGGAGGAAGCCTGTCCCGGTGTCGTCGATTGAAGTCCCTGATGAGTGCTGGATCCAGTATACGAGAAGCAGGCTCCCAGGACCTCTCCTCGGGCCCGGACCCCTGCCAGTCCACCAGATATTGGAGGTCACGTCCCCGCTGCCGGACGTCCAAAAGGTGACGGACGGTGTAGGCTGGCTGGCCATCGATGATGCGGGGAGCAGGTGGTGGAGAGGAAGACCGCTGCAGGGGACTCGTGATATGCGGCTTCAGCTGGGAGACATGAAAGAGCGGGTGGATGCGCAAGGACCTAGGCAAGCGCAGCCTGACCGCCACTGGATTGATGACTTTCAGGATCTCGAATGGGCCGATGAACTTGGGGGACAGCTTCTTGGATTCCGTCCGGAGTTTGATGGTTGAAGTAGACAGCATGAAGGACTGACCTGGTAGGTAAGTAGGTGCTGGTGTGTGCCGACGATCTGCCAGCCTCTTGTTGGTAGCCCCTGAACGCAACAGGGCCGCCCGAGCCTCCCGCCAAACACGCTGACAGCGATGCTGGACCGATGGAACGGCCACCTCCGTCTCCTGCTCGGGAAACAGGGGGGGTTGGTACCCCAGGGAGCACTCAAACGGGGACATGCCAGAAGCAGAGGAGGTGAGGGAGTTGTCCGCATACTCCACCCATGGCAACAAGGAGCTCCAGGAGGTCTGGCGTCGGGAACAGATACACCGGAGGGCTGCCTCCAAGTTCTGGTTAGTCCGTTCCGCCTGTCCATTGGTCTATGGGTGAAAACCTGAAGACAGGCTGGCAGTAGCCCCGAAAGCCCCAAAAAACGCCTTCCAGACTTGTGAGATGAACGTGGGACCTCGATCCGACACCATGTCTGTAGGGATGCCATGCAACCTGAAGACATGTTTGATGATCAGCCTAGCAGTCTCTGCAGCAGAAGGGAGTTTGGTTAGAGCCACAAAATGGGCAGCCTTGGAAAAACGGTCCACTATGGTGAGGATCACGGTTCTCCCAGCAGAAGGAGGTAGCCCAGTCAAAGTCCAGTGCTATATATGACCAAGGGCGACCCGGGATGGACAGTGGGTGTAATAGTCCAGCAGGCTGGTGCGTACTGACCTTGTTCTGGGCACAAACCAGACAACCTGAAACATAGTCCCAGACGTCCTTGGTCTTACTAGGCCACCAGAAATGGCGATGCAGAAAAGAGCCAGTCCTGCAGATTCCTGGGTGGCAGGTCAGTCGCGAAGCATGAGCCCACTGCAGAACCTGGGACCTGAGAACGAACAGTTTGTTAGGAGGACCCCCTCCTGGGTCCGGCTCCTGAACCTGGGCAGCCTTAACGTCCCTCTCTAGCTGCCAGGAGAAGGTGCCCAGCACACAGGAGGAAGGCAGAATAGTGGCTGGTTGGCCGTCTTGCACAGCTGGTTCCTGCTGTCGGGAGAGGGCATCCGGCTTTACGTTCTTTGACCCTGGACAATAGGACACCACAAAGTTGAACCAGTTGAAAAATAGAGACCACCGTGCCTGCCTGGAGTTCAGCCATTTGGCAGTACGGAGATAGGACAGATTTTTATGATCTGTCCAGACCAAAAACGGCGTTGCTGACCCCTCCAACCAGTGCCTCCACTCCTCGAGAGCTAGCTTAATTGCTAGCAGTTCCTTATCTCCCACATCATATTGTGCTCCACCGGAGTAAGCCGGCGGGAGAAGAAAGCGCAAGGACGCAGTTTACCATCAGCTACCCCTCGCTGAGACAACACCGCACCCACCCCCGTATCAGAGGCATCCACCTCAACAATAAACTGCCTGGAAGGATCAGGTTGTGCCAGGATAGGTGCAGGTGAAAAGGTGCTTAAGCCTGTTGAAGGCGGCCTCAGCCGCCTCCGTCCAGATGAACAGTGAAGAGGTTGAGGTGAGAGCCATGATGGGCGCGGCAACCAAGCTGTAGCCACAGATGAAGCGACGGAGGAAGTTGGCAAACCCAAGAAACCGCTGCAATTGCTTCCGGTTAGCAGATGTAGGCCACTCCACTACCGCGCTCACCTTAGCTGGATCGGGTCTCACCTCCCCCTCTGCTATAACAAACCCCAAAAATGAGACAGACGAAGAGTGGAACTCGCACTACTTCGCCTTTACAGTTTGTTCTCCAGCAACCGCTGGAGGACCAGACGAACATGCTGCCGATGTTCGCTGGCATCCCTAGAAAGAAAAAAAAAAAAAAAAATCAGAATGTCATCCAGGTAAACAAAGACAAAGCGATGTAAAAAGTCTCGTAGAACATCATTAATCATGGCCTGGAACACAGCGGGAGCATTGGAGAGGCCAAACGGCATAACCAGGTACTCGAAGTGACCCAAAGGAGTGGTGAAAGCGGTCTTCCACTCGTCACCAGCTCTGATGCGCACGAGATGGTATGCGTTACACAGGTCCAGTTTGGTGTAGATCCTGGCCTCCTGCAGTGCCTCAAACGCTGAGTTCATAAGAGGTAGAGGGTAATTGTTCCTGACCGTGATCTCGTTAAACCCACGATAGTCTATGCACAGTCGGAGAGTCCCATCCTTCTTACCGACAAAAGAGAAGCCAGATCCCACTGGCGACGAAGACTGTCTGATAAGTCCAGAACTCAAAGACTCTGCAATATAGCGCTCCCTCTCAGGTTTGGACAGGTTATAGAACCTGCTCTTAGGCAGAGTGGCGCCGGGTTGGAGGTCAATGACGCAGTCATAAGGCCTGTGAGGAGGCAAGGAGAGGGCTCGGGATTTAGAAAACACCTCAGCTAGGTCATGGTATTCAGGCGGAACCCTGGATAGGTCAGGTGAGGGCGGCCGCCCTACTGGGACAGCAGGATCTTCCCCAGGAGGCCGAGCTGAACGCAAACAGGTGGTGTGACATTTCTCACTCCAGCCAGAAACCCGGCTGGAGGGCCAGTTGATGACTGGGGTGTGAACCATAAGCCAAGGGTAACCCAGTACCAGTGGGTTCTGGGCGGAGGAAAAAAAAAAAAGGAAAAAAAATGGGTGTGCTCATGGTGATTGCCTGACACAATCAAATGAACTGGCTCAGTGACACTTATAACAGAGGCTACTTCTTGGCCGTTAAGGGAGACCACCTGCATGGGACGGGGCAGTGACTCAGTCTTAAGACCGACCTGTTTGGCTAGCCCGGCATCCATCAGGTTCTGCTCTGATCCTGAATCCACCAATGCTTTAACAGAAATCCCCCCTCATTTACAAGATAATCAGCCTGTTTTTGCTGGAGATCCAGCAGTCTTGCCATCAGTTCTTTCTGATGTATTCAGAACTGATGCAGAGGCCCATTTCAGCTCTGATTTTACTTCTCCCAAAACAGAAGATAATAAAAGTTTTCATCATCATTATTTTTACAAGAACTCAAGTAAATGGAGTAAAAGATAAAACAGACTTAGCTTGATGACTTTACAAAAAAAAGCCAGGAAGCTGGCATTTAGAGGAAAATTCCCTGTGCCTGTTACAGCAAATACTGTGTCATTATGAGGTGTTATACTGATAAGTATGGGACCAAGATAATTAAATATTACTTTAAGTCTTATTTTGTTGTTGTTTGCACCTATTGGTTTATTAGACGTTCTTATTTAAAATGAACATTTTTAAAAACAGTAAAACCAGTTTAACTTGCTTGAGTGGTTACATTTTAAATTATCCTGTTTTGCTCATGAAGTGTCTTTGTGCTATTTTAGTAGAACAAAGGGGTTAGGAATCTCTTCATTACAGTTCACATAATGGAGGCCTCTAAACAGAATATTGCCTAGGGCCCCCACAACGCTAGAAACGGCCCTGGAAAGTGTACACACGGGGAACTGTTAATAAAAACCTGATTTAAAATGGCTGTAAAAGAAAGTGAACAATGTAAATAACTAACAGAATAAAATTGAAATCTCCTACACACACTACAGGCAAGAAGTGCAGCGATTTATTAAATTTATTTAAGTGATTAACAAATGATCAATATAAACCTAAACATCTTTCCTTTTTCTGTGTTTGTAATTTTTTTATATAACCCCCACCTTGGGTTATCAAAGCATGTGTAAATAATTTAAATAAAAAGTGATAAAACTCAGTTCAGTAGAAATAACCCACAGATCAGGTGAGCACACGTTCAGAGGCTGCGGTTGCTTCATTTAGCCACCAGATAGCACTGTTGTTCGTCCTCTGTTGATCGTTGTAACACCTTATGTTTAAAGTTATGTAATACTTCACAAAAATAAAAGCGTCAGAGGACTACGCATAAAGTTGAAACATACATCATTTACCTTATGGGAAGCGTGCGCGAGGAGTGCAACAAGGAAGGTTAATGTGATCATGAAGCCTGAAGATGGAAGCAGAGAGATGAGACGTTCCAACTGATGACACTTTAACTTTACATCCAACATGCAGACATTTGAGCTCGTACAGCCTAAAAATCCCGCGCGGACACACGCACGCAGATCCGGATTCTTCTGTCTACATGCGGAGTAAAGTTTGTCCTTTAGAAATCTTCAGCACCTGATCCTAGTTCTAAAGTCTTGATCCTGATTATAAAATCGAATTATGCGCACGCTCTTCCTGCCCTCCCTCCTTCCCTCCCCGCCCCACTTCCCACCTTCTCCACCCTCCCTAAAAGGTGACCGCGGATTCGCACTTCATCCACTCCTCCCAGAGCTCACCGGCAGCCTGACGCGGAGGACGGTCATGCATCCGCATCAGCGCGCGTGCAGCTGCGCGTGCAGACCTCTGTTCTACTGGTGACTCACACCGTCCTCTGTTTTTTTTCTAAGTTTTATTTATTTATTTATTTTCGGGGGGCTTTTCTTCCCTCGCAGCGGCCGCGTTTCCCTGGCAGTCTGCTCCGAGTTTCCTCCTCAGATGTGCGTGGACAGACGGACGCGCGTGTTCTCTCCGGGCCGTCCTGCCGCGTGATCCATAGATCTTGCGTGGGTCCGGGCTGGCAGGATGTGGGTGACGCTCGGGTGCTGCTTGTCTCTGCTGGTGTCCGTCACCAGAGCTGCGCAAAGGTGAGCTGTGCATCCCGCAGACGCGTGTCGGGCCCTGTTACGCGCTGCGCCCCCACCCCCCCCCCCACCCCAAAAAAATAAACATAAAAATAAAAAACTGATGCGTGTACTGCTTCTTTAGTGCAAACGAGCCCAGCAACATGTCGTATGTGAAAGCCACGGTGGACAAGTTGCTGAAGGGCTACGACATCCGGCTGCGGCCTGATTTTGGAGGTAACCGCCGCCGGTGCCGCTGCACCCCACCCCCCACCCCCAGATCACCGACTCTCTGCTGTCATGTCTCCACAGGAGCGCCCGTAGACGTGGGCATGAGCATAGACATCGCCAGCATCGACATGGTGTCTGAAGTCAACATGGTGAGTTGTTCCGCGGGCTTCGCTCAGCACGTGACGCTGTTTGGGTTTCGCTTTTTTCACTTTGGCGCAGAGACTCTTCTAGCTGAAGCATCCCACCTCCTCCTCCCGTTGCTGCTTTCCTTTCAGCACCACGGAGACAGAAATCTGCCGCTCCGTCTGCGCGCAGTTCCTTACGCCGAGCTGACAATAGAGAGCCGCTAACGGCCAAGCGCGCGCGGAGACATCCGCCGCCGCTCGCCCCGGCGCAGTAATTACATAACGGCTGTCAGGCAGCAGGGAGTGCCGGAGGAGTCTGCAGATCCCATCATTTAACGCAGGGACTCAATGCGGCGCTGCGGAGGAAATGAGCAGCGTCCGGGTCCAAAGGGGACTCGAACCCTCAAACTGAACTTGTGAGGCCGCAGGAATGTGGAACAGGAAGCAGCAGGGATTGGTGACAAACGCACCTCATGGGTTAAAGAGGAAATACTGCGCCCTGTACCCACAGGTTGACCCAGTTTTGTAATGAATTTGCAGTGTTGGCCCTGCATCTTTACTGTTGCTGGGTTCAAGCTCCGTCAGAAGGTGAGCAGCCTGCTCACACCCTCAGATGGTGAAGTGGAGGGAGCTGAGGGTGGAGGAGCCACAGCTCTGCAGAGGCGCTGATCTTCAGACATGTGGCTTCACAGTTACACAGAGCTGTCAGGAACAAACAGCACCCTGAGCTGTGAAACCATCAGACCACATGGCCCACACTTCCATCAGAACTATAACTGCAGCAAATGCAGGCGATCACACAAACATCTAGATCCAGAAGACGAGCACAAATGTTTCCCACACTTTCAGGTTGTTCTACTCTATGATTTTTTTTCTAGATCTGACTGATCTAGCTACATGTGCTAGAATCAGGAATCAGAGCAGAGACGTGGAACGATGTGTGAAGCAGAGGGAGGGGGCAGAACTGTGGTGGTACCACAAGGAGACGATTTAAAAGTCAGATGTCAATTCAAATTCCAGTGAAAACTCTGAAAGACTTTGGACCTGAGAGCAGTTAGAAGTCTTTGAAAGGCATAGCTTCTGTCTTTGGTGTAATGCAGTGATGTGTGGCAGTGTGGTCCACTTAGATTTAGACCAACAAATCATCCAATTTCAACAGAAGGTTCTTCCATACAGCCATTGCTCTCTGCCTCAGAGGCGCCTTTGTGCTCCATAGAAGACCTGCTCCACCACAGAGGAACCTTTGACCCTGACCCTCCAGAGAAAGTCAGAGATAAAGCAGCCCGAATAAGCTCTGTGTAAAACGGCACAAGGACTTTAACAAAAACAGCTGATTAATGTTAAATTTGATGTAAACGTAAATACACAATCAATGTTTAAATTCTCATTCTGGTGAAAATTGAGTTTTTAACGTGTTCTTGTAGCATTTTTCGAATTATGCCGGATATATATATATATATATATAGTTAAAATAAAAATGGCCTTTTTAAGTATTTCTTTATTCAAATCTTTGTGAATTAGGAGCAGACGAAAAAATGCAGTTTGAAAAAGATAATTTTTGTGATGTAGAAAATACATCACAAAATACATCCCTTTTCCTCGTCTGAGTTGGTATCTGGCTCTAACCTGTATGGCTGGATAGCTCTTTGCTTGCCATTTTTGTCGGTAATGTTAGGTTGTTGAGCTAAGCTAGCGGGAGAGAGTGAAACAGATGGGTGATGGGAAGAGGGGGTGGGGTTGCTCTGTTCAAACAGTCCTGCCCACTACTCAGAGGGGAATTTCTAAAGAACTCCTACCACTCTGCAGAACCGAAGTCCTAGAAAACGACAGGTTTTTTTGGGCTAAAAATAGGATAATCATAATTAAAAGACCGCTAGGAGCGCTTTGACAAGAGATGAAATATGATCGGCGTTGGTTTTTACACATCAAACAGGAGAATCACATGCATGTGCTTGAGTCTACATTAAACTATCACTTTCATTTCTGAATTGGAAGCAAACCCAGTTCTTGCACTTCTTCAAAAGACCACTGCAGGCAGGTTGCAATGGGAGCGATTCCACATTTTTACACCCAAATACATGTTTTTACAGCCTTGTTACAAATGTTTCTGTGAACTGAGATACAGTATATTCTATTTATGTCATTTTGAGAGGTAACGTTTTAAAAGTTAGTTGAATTTATTAGAGTTCTATTAAAGCTTAAATTTGTTCATGTGTGGGAGTGTTTTCTTTGATTGGCAGGTGGGCGGGACTTTTGTTTGTCCTGACGTATCGACCAGTACTAGAGAGCTTCTGTGGTAGGCGAAGTAAACCCAAGTCTGTGTACTTTATAGTGACCATTCAGAATCTTCTGAGTAGTGCCCAAGATCATCTTACATGTTTCTTTGTCTTTTTATCGACCCCATCCTGAACCAGCTGGTTCTGGTTCTGCTGGAGGTTTCTTTCATTCAGACTGACTTTTCTTCACCATGGTCAAATTGCTTTCACTGAAAGTGTTCAATAATTGAGGAGCAAAAGGTCTGATCATATATGGATCATGAAACCTGGCACATGTACAGCCATATCTGCCATCACTGCTGTGCAGAAACCCAGCGTTTCACACCTCACATGTTTGAGCCCCCACACTTGATATGTTTCAGGCCCCACATTCTGTTACTGGATTCAAAGCAAATCAGAAATGTTGCAATTCTTCAAAAAAGCTGTTATTTCACAACAACCATAGGATGTTTTTCAAGCCAATCATTTGATTTGTTTAGAGCTCAGATTTGTTTGTGTTTTTGATTGACATTTTTATTTGTCTGACTCTTTGTTTTTGGAAAGATATTCTCTGGTCAGAGAGGATCCGTCTTGAGTATTTATGTCCATGGTTGGACCATAAGAAGTCTACATCCATTTTCTCTGGATCAGCGTCACACTGCATGTACTGGTGCACGAGGGGGGCAGTATTATGGTTATTGTTGGTTGTGGTTCAAACAAATTCCTGCAAATGCTCCTAGAACTGTGAAAAGCTTTCTAGAAGACTTGAAGTTGTTTGAGTTCACGTAGGTGTGTAAAGAAGAGATGTGTGTGTGTGTCAGGAACAGTGGCTTCGTGCTGCAGAGGTGTTTGTGGGAGGGAACTTACCTGCAGTGGATTGGGGTAATATATCTTGCCGTCAAAGAGCTGCAAAAAGCCCCCACAGTGCTGCAGGGGGCGGGTGTGGAGCTACAGCTGTTGTCAGAAGAGTAGCTGCTGTTGTTTTTACATTTTTTTTCTCCGCCGTGGTCAGAGCTCATTTTGGACAGTGGCGCCCCCAAATGATGCTGTGTTATTGCGTTATTTTTCCAGTTTGACTAACTTTGTTCAGAGAGGGGCTGGATTGATTTTTAAATCTCCATATTGGTAAAGATGTCGGCTTCAGCTTTGCTTCCCTAATGATGCTTTTGGTGAAACTTTTATCTGTTTTAACCTGTTTATGAAATGACAGAAAGTGCTGATCACCTGGACTCACCTTGTAGCGTTAGTCTGTGCACAGTAGCAGCAGTCAGGAAGCTGACGTACACAGAGGTGACCCCTGAACGTTGACATCTGTGGATCTTCTTCCCTTAAGTGTTAGATTAGTACAGTGGAGATAAAAGCAGAACTGTTTCTATGTGTTGAATCCTTCCAATACCGAGGCGGCAAGGCCCAAAAATGGAGTTAACGCAAGACTTTACCAGACCATAATCTAATAGCTAATGTGTGCTCTGAATCCTTCGCGGTTATGAATGTGAAGTTGGTCGAATCACAGCTTGTGTTTGACCTTCCTTTGCCTCCCCCCGTTCATTGTTCTCCTGTTCCTGGGGGCTCAGACTCAGAGTTTTAAAAGTTTTTATTGAACTCTTCGGTGACCTTCGCTTTGATTTGTGTTGTTTGAATCCAGCTTACTGTCTCTCTTCAATCTCCAAATGCTTCAGATCATATCTATAAAAATTACCCATTTTATCCTTCATCTTGATTTTTGGGCCTTTTTGGTTCTTTTAGCATCTTCTCTGGCTTCAGAGAAAGAGGTCATTTTTAATGCTTTTCATGTTGATTATTAACTTTTAAAGTCCCACTTTAATAAAAAAAATGTTCTCGTGGTATTTTGCTGATGATGGAGGACGTATATAAAGAAAATTGAGCTTAAAATTGCATGTCTAACTATTTGTTTATTCAAATTGTTGTGATTCAGGAGTAGATGAAAAAATGCTCTTTGAAAAATATTGTATTTGTGGCATAGAAAATACACTGGGGGGCCACAAGCTCCCTGCTCATACCATTCTAATGCATCCACTTGCAGACAAACAGATCCATGTACATCTTTGTTTTGCTTGTCTAAGCTGGTATCTGGATCAGAAAGTGTACAGCTGGATAGCTCCAATATTGGTCACCATTTTTGTTGCACTGCCAATGTTAGGTTGGGGTTGTGAAAGGCTGTAAACAGAGAGCTCTCAGAAAGAGGAAAGAAAAGAAGTCGCGAGGGGCACAACTCAAACATAAATTTCTAATGAACTCCTGCTGCTCTGCACAAACTATGTCCTAGAAAACACACAAGTTATTTTATTTTTAAATGGTAAATGGCGTTCACTTATATAGCGCTTTTCTAGCCTATTGAAGGCCCAAAGCGCTTTACAATCACAGACCCATTCACCCATTCACACACCCATTCACACACTGATGGTGGCTCCGCTGCCGAACACTGGCGCCAACCTTCCATCAGAGGCAATGTGGGGTTCAGTGTCTTGCCCAAGGACACTTCGACACATGGGCGGGCATCGAACCTGCAATCCTTCGATCACAAGTCGACTGCCCTTTCCACTGCACCACGGCCGCCGTTTTAGGAGTTTTGAGTGTTTTTTTTTATTTGGGCTAAAGAAACCCACTCACACTTGAAAGACCACTGGGAACGCTTTCACAATAGATGAAAAGATGATCAGAGTGGGACTTTAAAGAGACTAGAGTCATTTGATTTGACTTGAATGAAACTGTGGTTCTGTCACTGGTTTAGCGTACAGTAACAAACAGACAAAAATGGACCTAAGTTTAGTTTTACATAAATAATAGAAAATGCAATTAAAAAGACATGGATCTAGTTGTTTACAAGTGAATGCATCAGAATGGAGAGGAGCAGGGAGCTTGTTGCCCACCCATCTTTTTCCTTATGTAACAAATACGATGTTTTTCAAACTGCATTTTTTCATCTACTCCTGATTCACAACAATTCAAATAACAAAACATTTAGAAATACAATTTTAATCTTAATCGTCTTTATAATGTCGTACATCATGAGAAAAATGCCACAAGAACATGTTAAAAACACCAAAAACACAATTTTCATCAGAGTGGGTCTTTAACATATGATCCTATTCTTGTTTTAATGACTCTGAAGTAATCTAACAATAAAAAGGATTTCAAAATCCTGTTGTAATCCTCAACAACTGTCAGGTTTTAGTAGGCAACTTGGACTCTGGAAAGCAAAAGTACTAGAAGTGCTGCAGTGCCAAACATGTTACTCAGTCCATCAGCTGACAGGCACTGACCTTCAGAAGTTCAGAGGCTCCCAGGCTGCCTGTTTTCAGAGCATTTCCTCCCCTGGAGCTGCTGGGGAAGTGCCTGCATAGGCATCTTTCTGAACTGCATCGCTTGTTAGAAAGCTGAGGGGATGTGAGTGGAATCTTAACTCCTACTTTGCAGCTCAGCTTTGAGGAGCACCGATGCATCCTTCTACAGGGTTCAAGACAGCAGCTGGATGAAATTCAACATTGTAAATATTTATGCTTCATAGAGTTGGAATGTCTCCTTTCATGTTAAAGCAGAACGATTACGTGTGATGTTGCACCTGAGCAGACAGATCTTAGAGGCCAATTTGTAAACAGAAAAGTCACAAACATCAGTTTTTAACAGTTTTTTGGCTCCATCTTCAAAGTTTAGTGTAGTTTTAACCACAGACATGCAAGAATCCTTGACGTCATCCCTGAAGGTCTGCCAATTGAAGGGAGTTGACTCCGCCCACATAATCAAAGTGACAGCTTTGTTAATTCCACCCACCTGCCAATCAATAAAACACGCCCCTCATATTCATTCATTCATTCATTTTCCAATCCGCTTTATCCCATTCGGGGTCACGGGGTTGCCGGAGCCTAACCCGGCTACTCATGGGCGAAGGCAGGGTACACCCCTGGACTGGTCGCCAGTCTGTCGCAGGGGCCACAATCACACACCCACACACACTCACATTCACATTCACACCTAGGGACAATTCAGAGTAACCAATTAACCTGTGAAGCATGTTTTTGGACGGTGGGAGGAAGCCGGAGTACCCGGAGAAAACCCACGCATGCACGGAGAGAACATGCAAACTCCACACAGAAAGGTCCCCGAGCCAGGACTTGAACCGGGAACCTTCTTGCTGTGAGCCAGGAGCGCTAACCACTGCGCCACCGTGCAGCCCGCCCCTCATATTGCAGAAATATAAGCGTGGATATGGGGCTTTTTTTTTTATTTTTAACTTGTCCTGTCCAACAGTTGAGCAAACAGATATGAGCTGAGAGCCTCTTGTATTAGACAGATTTTACTCTTACAATCGGGGGTTATAAATCATAGCGAACACAAAATGTATGTTGGTATAAGCCCCTTTTGTAATTTAAACCAAACTATAATAATATTGATTTTTTTTTTTTTTTGTCTTTTTTGTTGAACCGGACGGAAAAGGAGAGAGTTGGGGGGGGGATGGTGGATTATAGAAGCTAGAGAAGGACTACTGTGAGGGGAAGGTAGAGTTGTTAATCTACAGGCAACAAAATGCTGGAGCTTATACCCATTGCAATAGTGAGTGTTGGTCTAAAATGGGCAGGGCCTGTCCACACACTCAGCTGTTATACATACCTGCCGGCTCCAAGAGTGTTCACAAACTTGTCCACATCCAGTTCACATGCACACTTGTGCATACCAACCAACACATGTAAAGCATTACATTCTGTCACGCACACTATTCGAAGGTGTAAAGGTGAGCTGACGCCTGTGCTCAGGTGAATGTTATGTTAAGCTGAAGTGGATGATGGAATGCACAAAAAAGGAGGGAGAACTCCCAGCCATCCCCACACCAAGACCCCCGCTGAGGCAGCAGCGCCGACCAGGGCCCGCCCCCGCACCCATACTATGGGGTCAACGGAGGAGATCCACCCGTCAGGCAGCCCGGCCAAGCACCCAGACCAGGGCCCGCAGGACAGCCACACGGGCCCCCAACACCCGAGCGCAGTGAGGTACGGAAGCGCAGAGCGCAAGGCCCAGCCCAGTCAGGAGAGCAGCCCTCCCACCGCACCAGGCGGCCCCGCGCGGGGCCCCACCCCCGAGAGCCCCACCACCCCGGACAAGCCTGCCCACCACCACCCAGGAGTTCTGAGCATCCCCCCAACCCAGCCCCGGGTAGGAGCCGGGGCCCCCCATGGGAGACCTGCTCCAAAGCTCCAGGCAGCTGCGGAAATCCAGAAGAGAGCACGGCGGGGGTCAGCTACCCCCATCTAGAGGAAGGATGACCAAGAGAAGTGGGGGTCCCCGAAGGTGTACATTGCCTGACCAGGCTCTCCTAATGTTGTGACCCAGAAGGGGCCCGGCACCCGAGGGTAAGGGCCAGAACCTGCACCACAAGGACACAGACACCCTCCAGGCTCACATGGAATATGATCCCCCACTCATGGACTTGCCAGAGGACTAAGGGATCCCTCTCCCTGCGTGGGGAGGGGGCCGCCGGGCCCAGGAGGCCGACACCCAAGAGACAAGGCCGCCGCTGCTGAAGGTCCTGTTCCCTCTACCGGGGATGGGTTAGGGGACAGAAGATCAGTAGTCCCACCTTCCTTGTGTAATGTATTTGTGTGTGTGTTGAGGTGTGTTTCTTGTGGTTGAAGGGTGTGTGTAATAAAGGGTGCAGTTAAAATTGGCGAGCACGGCACTGAGGACATCTCCTGATTGCTTACAGGGATGTCCAATCACCCTCTCACCAAGGAGCCCTAAATGTCTACGGTGCAGTTAAAATTGGAGGGTAGAGCACTGAGAGGACATCTCCTGCTTGCTGGCAGTGATGTCCTAGCACCCCCCACCAAGGATCCTAGGTGTCTAAGGTGCATTTAAAACCAAGAGAAGGGGGCGAAACTGTGCGGAGACCATGGGAGGGGGGACCACTGCCAAGTGGCTCTGCCCCTCGAGGTATTCCGCAAGCACGCCCCCCCTTCCAACCTAATAAGTGGTCGTATGAGGAAGGAGGGATAAGGGGCTTTTTGATTTCCTATAAGTCCATTAAGGTTCTCATTCATCCAGATGATGTTATCAAATTGAGTCCGCATCTGGACTAGGACTAGGCCTATTCTTCTTGGAGCATTTTGCAAAAGTATCAGAAAAGAGTAGACCTAACATCCAGATGTTGTGACTTACCGTCAAGACAATCTCACTGTTTGTTTTTCTCTTGTTCAGTTACTTCGTCCACTTTCTCGAGATTGGAGAGGATTGGTTCAACCCTCTTCTTTTCTTCCTTCCTTCAAGTTCACGCTCATTTGAGGCGGTTTCAGTGTCACTTAGAGGAGAAGGTTGAGCTGTGTCCTGGTTTCCTGACGAGAGTAGCATCAGTTTTTGAATAAATGCCATAAATACGCCGTTTGCTGTGAAGAGCAGATTGGACTGTGGCTTCTCTCTGCGTGCAATACTTCAAATCTCTCAGCGGCTGCAGTTTTCTGGGTCACCCCAGCAGGAAATGATGATTTGGCATAAAATGCATCTTCACTGGGGATCAAACCCCAGACCTGCTTGTTATTATTTATGCACTGTTTCCACTGCAGCACAGGCAGCAGAAATAACTGAAGAAGTTTATTTTAGTGGAAACTCATTTGATCTTCTGTTCGCTTAAGTTCTCTGCATCCTCAGACCATTCCAGGCTGGACTGTTCCTTTATAGAGCAGGATCTAAAGTTTTGGCATGAAGTAAAAAAAAACAAACAAACAATAAGTCGCAAAAATGTGCACAGGAAATGTGAAAAGCAAAAAAGTCTAAATTTTGGTTGCACAACACAAAGGAAAGTCTGGTGTCCCAGAGGTCACCTCTCCTTTGAGTCATGTGACCACAATGTCAGTCGCAGTCTTCGCTTCAACGATCAAAGAAAATGTCGCTGAAACTTTAGAGTTTGAAATTAAGCAGATCAGATTAGTCTGAAGGCTTCATCAACCGAATCTTCTGAGTTTAGGTCACAAACATCCACAAACGAGGAGGGTCCCCTCCTTTGTGAACACCACCATCTCTGACCTGAGCACACAGCCTTGCTGGCTGCTGCAGCAGCTTTTGTGGGTTTAGAGAAATCTTTTGGAAAGTTTGGATTTTTCTTTGTAAATCCTAATTTGAGATTACCAAAGTGACATCAGTGTATCAGAGACAAATGTAGAACAGTCATTTAGAGACTGATGTGCTGGAAAGAGGCTTTGAACCAGAGGAGGCCTTTGGTTTGGACCAAAGTGAAATTAATTCATAAACATCCTTTCTCTTTTTGTATTTCATTTGTGGTTGCACTATATATTTATTTTTTTAATATTATAAAAGGAACAGTCCAAAGAAAAGAATATGATGGGGTTTAAGATGTACAGATGATATGTAAAACAAGCTAAATTCAGATGCAATCTTGCAACTAAAATTTTCACACTTAAACAGTTTGGGCCTTTAATTCTGTCAGAGAATTTTATCTTACATTAGTGTGAGGATGTCGGCCTTTAGTTTAGGTTTCGTGGGTTTTGTTCTTTTGGTTGAATTTATTTTGACCATGTTGTATGTCTTTCTGTTAGTCGCCATCACACCAGTTCTGACCTGCTTCTGTTCTCCCTCTGTCAGTAGAGTCAGCTGATTAGCTGCTGACAGGAGAAAGGTTCTGACTACTCGTTCAGTTTGAATATTCCTGTCAAAAGTTCAGGTTGTTATTTGAATTTGGGTCTGTAGATCTGTCAGTGTGTGTGTACTTGTAGTACAAGAAAACAAAAATAGACAAAGCAAATCCAAATCACTTGTTCCTGTGTTTGTGCTGTTATGAAGAACTAAAAAATTATGAGGATCCAGAAAAGTTTGTTTGTGTGTGTCCATGTGTGTGCGCTGGTCGAGGACCTGTGTGTATCTGTGTGTTTGTTCACCTGTAGGAAAAAGACATAAAAACGCAAAAACCCAAGATAATCTGTACTGTGTATGTGCTGTTAGGAGGACTCAAAAATTTTAAATGATCATAAATTTTTTGTATGTGTTTATATCTATATCTGTGTGTGTGTGTGTGTGTGTGTGTGGGGGGGGGTGTGCATGTGTGTGTTCACTTGTAAGAAAAAAAAAACAAAGAAAAAAATCTCAAACGCTTGTTCCTGTGTGTGTGTTGTAATGAGGACCTGACATTTTGTAAAGACCAAAAACATTTTTTTGTGTGCTGATGCTCTGCTTCTCAGGACTACACCATTACCATGTACTTCCAGCAATCCTGGAGAGACAAGCGCCTCTCCTACACCGGCATCCCTCTCAACCTGACGCTCGACAACCGAGTCGCCGATCAGCTCTGGGTTCCCGACACCTACTTCATCAATGACAAGAAGTCTTTTGTCCACGGGGTAACGGTGAAGAACCGCATGATCCGACTGCACCCTGATGGCACCGTACTCTATGGCCTCAGGTAAGAGGCCTGAAGATCCAACAGCAAATGATAGGAAAAAGATTTGGACATTTTGAATTGACAGAGAAGTAAAAACAGCAGTTTCCTAACAGTGATACAATCATTTTGAAACTCAGTACATTTTCAGTGTTGTTATAATAGATACTTGTACATGAGCGTACCACCACTACATTCTGACCCCATCAATGGGCGTGGTCTAAACCAGATTCTCCTCTGACACAGAAATTCCCTAGTTTTGCAAACTAAAGGATCAGCAAACAGGATATGAACATACTCCCACATTTATTTTTCTTATTTTGAAATTTTTGGTTTGTTTGCTTTGTTAAAATGCCATTAAAGAACTTCAACTTATAAAGAAAGAAGCTGAGTTGAACTAAAACGCGGATACATTTTTTCTGCGACTGTAAACTGTAAGTGTTAAATAAACTCTTAAGTGATGCCATTACAGTGAATAACAAATTGCTAAAAGCAGGACTTTGCAGATGAATTTTCCTTCATTGTTTCCTGATGCTGTTTTTTGCAGATTTTTTTTTCTATAAAACACATAAAAAAGTTTTTCTTCCATGTATAGCTGATTATACCATCGTAAACATGCAGATGTCTGTTTCTGTGTGGGTGTTTTCTAATGGTCTGTTAGCACCTTAACCAACATCAACCAAATAATTATTATGGGATTAAAAGGAGCAGCTGGAATGCTGAAGCCTAAGTTTAGAAGATGAGGTGAGCGGAGGTTAGGATGTCATTTTTTCCATGAGCAGCAACATTTATTTGATTTGATCAATTTAAATAGTTGATCAGTTTGTTTGGAGCATAGAGTGTAACTGAAGACAGCATTTCAACTTTCCTTTAATTTATTCTCACATATGCATTAGTTTTTATTTACTCAGCCTTGCTTAAAAAAGAAACAAAAACAGGCACTTGAAAGACAAAGTAATTTGTGTGATACTCCTGTTTCCTTTCTCCGTCATTCGCACAAAAAATCTTTGTAGAACTCAAAGAATTAAAAGTTTATCAGCTCATCTTTAATTCAGGATTCAAAGATTAAGTTCAGTGAAAACTTGACGATTATAGAAAAAGCAAACTGCATCCTCCTTTCATCTCCTTTTCTCTACTTAGTTTGCGTTTTCTGCTGAAATCTGCAGTCAGTGCAGCAGCTTCATTATTTATGTGGCACTTAATGATGTACACATCCATCTCAAGACGTGGATTGACAGCCACAGAAATGTGAAAGCTTGGAACATAATGAATATTTATCATGTTGAGGCCTTTTTTTGACACTGGGACATGTCAGAGCTGCAGCTTAAGTTTCATGTTGTGAAAACTCTGCTCAAACAATCCAGGAACTTTGCAAAATAAGAAAGGGATGTAAACTTTCACCCTGTATGGATCAGACAATCATGAGGTCCTGCTGGAACTGAGACTGGTGAGGATCAATGCTCTGTGCTCCTGGCAGGTACTTCCTCTTTGGGACATCGGGGGGGAGGGTTCACTCAGTCCAGTTCTCATATACAGTCAATGCGAATAACAGGCATATCTAATGCATAAAAAAGCACAAATTTATTAGTCCAACTGAAAACACTGCGGTGAGGTCAAATGGTCACCAAGACATAAATGTGCCACCCTTTTAAAGGCAGGGTTAGGTGAGCTTTTTGATGTCTGCTGTGGATAAGTGATCCTGGTTTCCATAGAAACTGATAATGATCAGTGTCAGATGACAAAACTATCCATTGACACTGGGTCTGGGTGATAGATCCAGTGTATGAAATGTTTGAGCTGAGATACATAAAACAGGATATTGTGATAATGTGACGAGATTTTTTTCTATACATTCAATTTGAAAATATGATTTGCATTTCTTTGCCAATCGAGATGCAGTGACTGTTTTTCACCATGATAAGGCACAGAATTTTAGATGTCATTGTCATCACTTCAATGTTTAGTGAGAAGAACAATTTTGAGTGGTTGTGAGCTGTATGCTGAAAAACATTTATTTCGTAAAAAAAATATATCAAGAGGCTAAAATACATGTATGCCTTAATCTCCTTTTTCATTGAGTTCTGCTAAAGCTGTAAAACTTAACACATCCAAAAAATGTCATCTTTTTACAATACTGTGGGAAAAATGTCCACCAACACAGACGGAAACAAAACAACAACTTTGACCTCTTTGTTTGCAAAATAAACCCCTAATAATCAATTCATCTGCCAGCATACATTATGGAGAACATGGTTTCACAAGACTGCAACCCAGATTTGAGCAGAACCTCATTTCTGTGAAGTGATGGTGCTAACCAACATGACGCCATGCATCTTTGTAGTCAAACACAGACAACAGGAAATCTTCTAGCTTCTTTGTTTTTACATTTGTTTTGCTCCTATTGTTAACATCAAACCTGTCGTTTTTTCTAGGATCACCACTACAGCTGCCTGCATGATGGACCTGCGCAGATACCCTCTGGATGAGCAGAACTGCACCCTGGAAATTGAGAGCTGTGAGTCATTCTTAGTTTGTGCCCAAATCTATGGTTGATGAAACATTATCAAGTTTTAGGTTCAATATTTCTGTTTCCTCATGTCACATGTGTTCAGTTCTTCCTCTTCAAAAATGCACATTTGCTTTATATACAAGGTCATGTTAGCTATGGAGCAACATTTAACCCCTTCATGACAGAAGTCAGTTCCAGTTATATTAAAAAAATAGAGTTGTGAATTAAAAGGTTATGTTGTGTGTTAGCAAAATATTTTAAACACTGCATTTTTGTGCTTCATAACAAATAAAAAGTGCTAAACAAATGAGGTTTGAACAAACAACCAAACTAGTCATTAATACCACTGAAATAAATGTAAAACTCCTGGAGTGAAACATAAGCATTAGGAGTAATGCTTTTGTCACACGCACCTGTATAGGTCCAGATCCGTGGAGGGTTGTAGAGAGGACCGGCTGCATTTTAAAGGGAGCACAGGTGTGTCTTGCAGTTCCCTTGGGGCTCATGTGATCACCTCATGAAAATAGAGCATGAGATTGTCTCATGTGTGGTTAGTGTATCATAAAGTGTTTGCAAAGATAATGTAAGTTATGATGTATGCTGTCATATGATCCCCTTAAACCAGGGGTCCCCAAACTCCCCCCCCCCATGTGACTGCACGATCAAGAGTCACACAAAATGTGCCCTTCTGCAGTATTTGCCCCTTTCTGAACATCCCCCAAAAGCGTGTCAGAATACAGTGCTCTTTCCACACTTTTCCACATCTTTCTCGTCTGAGCGATTATGCTGCTGCTTTTCTTTTTTTAAAGCACACCCTGTTCTGTCTCCTGATTGGTGGGAGACCTTGTCAATCTCCTCTGTGCTGTGTCTCCTGTGCAGAAACGCGCAGCTCTCTAGATCTCCATAAATTTGATTGTGATCAGATCTTTGTCTTCATTCAATAATCCTGGAATTATTTTTCTACAAAGGTTGAACTTTGAGAGGTTAAACAAGAGAGAAACGTGTGAAAATGTTCATGTCTGAGAAAAGTGTAGAAAGTGTGTAGTGAGGAGTTATACATTTGTAATCCTAATTCATGGATTTCACCTTCGAGTTATTTTTAGAACATAACTCCCACAATAAATGAGGGAACACAGTACTGGTTAAAAAGTAATGGATAGGCTATCCCAGTGGACAATTGATGTTGAAATGACGTCAAAAACACATTTAATGTGCAAATCAAATTGACGTAAAACTTAATATCAGTTTGACATCATATTTACCCCTTTTTGATGTTATGAATTTTAAATGCGGACCAATAAATTAATTTTTTAAAAATATAACAGGCATAAAAAATACACAATAAATGGTTTATTGGAAACGAACAAATATCAGATGCCTCGTTCCTGCATACAAACTAGTATTGGTCAGCCAGGCTATGTCCAGGGTTGCTGCTGAAAAGAAGAAAAAACAGGGCTGTACAGACAGTATGATTTCTACATGTCTACTGTTCAACAGTTGAAGCAATATGACAAAATTAAAAGGGCACTGAAATACACTACCTATTCAGCTTCAGAATGGAGATCAATGGTTGTCTGCCCCTTTTTGCAGACACCTCCCTTCCTGTCAGGTGCTGACCCCAAGTAGTTGCCCGTGTGTGAAATGATAGTGGACTTCTGTGCTGTGGTGTCTCTTTATTGGATGGCACCTGATTATAAAAGAAAATGGGTATGATTTTTGGATAAACAAACATAGTAAAATGTATACAACAGTTTGAGGCAGTCTGAATACTTACCAAACATAATCTGGCACAGAGTTTTGGCTTGAAAGCCCTGCCATCCATATTCAGTTGGGCCATTAGGCAGTTGGTTACTCTGTAATTAAGAAGACAGGAAAGTTTGAAGATATTGCTTTCTTACTAAATTTACTGTGGATAATCCCCAATCTGTTTCATCACCTTTTCATCACATTCTTCGAGCCTGCACCCCCAACCCCTTTTAAACAAGACTTCTGAAAGCAGATTGAAAACAGGATGAAAATCTAATTTTTTCAGCTGTCCACAAAGCTGTCCCACGCATAGATATTTGCGCAGTCACGTGCAGCGAGCACAATGGAAAAACATGTGCGTAAAGTTTGGCTACCCTATCCCTAACCCGGACGGCCATGTGTGTGGGAGCATCATTCTACTCCATTGTAGTTGTCACCTGCGCTGGGATAAACTGTCACATTCAGCACATTATGACCTAGTGACATGATCATCTCCTGAACAAACAGACAAACGAACCCTGTCAGAAAAATCATCTGCGTGTTTTTGGTGTGTTTAGGCACACCCTCTGATTGTTACACTGTTTCTGTTAGCAGACAAACTGACCCCGGCCCCTCATCTGAGAAGAAAACAGTTATGTAGCCCTCACAAACAAAAGTTTGGGGACCCCTGCCTTACGCCACACTCTACCCGTTAGTAAGGTGCAACTGCTGGCCCCTACTGATAGCTTGTAAATGCTACAGAAGAGCCTGTAGGATGTCCACACAATCTACACTCTGACTGCATGCACGGAGCGTGCAAGGAGTACCCAATTATCAGGTGGACAGCTCTAATGGGCCCCTTGCGGAGTGCGTAGAGTTTGGAGGATTAAAAAATAAAAAAATCAGTACAATGAGCCTGCGTCTCACTTACTTTACCCTTAGTACTCTTACGTGTTGTGTTCACTATGGCCTGTCGCCAGCACACCTGTAAAAACAATATTCATGACCATTTTTGATCCACAGACTCACTGAGATCCTAAAAAATCTATATCAAGCCTTTTAGAGTAAACTATATCCATTTATACTATACATTATCTTTGGCACACTAAAGAACACATTATTTTACTGAAATATGAATTATTTTTGTGAGCTCCTTTTTCTACTGGTGACTCGATCTCTGAGGCTCCGCCTTTCGCTCCTTGTGGGTGCTGCCCATTTCATGGCGTCAGCCTAGAGCTGGCCTTGGTAGCGTGTCAGCATTTCACCCATGAAAACAAACAATATCCAAACTTTTGCAAAGATGGATGCATATTGTGCAAATAAAATGAAAGCATTTTGCCGATCATTACTAGCTCTGAAAGTGGGTGTGTGCTAGTCTGGAGGCAGCACCTGGAGTGACTGTTGAATGAGTTTCAATTGTTGGGTCACCAGCAGAAGGAAAGGGGTTCACTGGAGTTTCAGATAGAGAATGATGCAGATAATAAAAGGATTCTAGTGTCTGTCAGTTGGCATAAGTTGTGTTAAAAGGAAACCGGGACTCAGTTTGTTGATATCACCTGAGGACCAAAGGAGAACGGCTCCAACATCAGATATTTCCACCTAACTGATGATGTTTGATCAGGAAGAAGCTGTAGAATGGTTAGTGTCATAATTTCAGGTCAGCACACTTCAGCTCCCCGCCCAGATGCGAGATAGGAGAAAGGAGTATTTTCAGGGACTGGGGTCATGCACTGACTTCACGCAGGTTTTCACCGCCTCTCTTCATTTCACCCTGTAGATGGATACACCACAGACGACATTGAGTTCTACTGGCAGGGGGGCAGCAACGCAGGCTCCGTCACCGGGGTGGAGAACATCGAGCTGCCCCAATTCTCCATTATAGACTACCAAACCCTCTCCACCAAAGCTGTGTTTGCCACAGGTAAAAGTCACTGCATTTTTTTTTTACTACATCATCATGGATATGAACACATCTATTGTTTTAATCAGAAATTCTAGAAAACCTTTGTTTGAATCAACTTCAGATTATTGAGTAATTTTGATATTTTTTACCTTTTACCTTTAAAAGACTTTCTGTGAGGATTTTTACCTTTTTTGGTTACATGGGAGATCCACATGGAAGACTATCTGCATAGTTCCTGGTCTCCAAAATGTGATGTAGTGGGAGAGAAATATAGAGGTAAAAATGCTGCATTAAGGGGTTTGTGTTCAGTGTTACACATGGTAGTGTAAAAGTCGTCACCCAAAATGAGAGGCAATGGCACAGTGAGGAGACCAACGAGAAAGCTAGCTGTTCATGTGGCCAATCAAAGCTTACAGGCTTTCCGACTGGTCAACTTTTTAAAAGTTGTGTCCTTGTGGTGCCCCTCCCATTGGTCAACTTCTCCCTTCTGGATACATTTAATGGGTGTAGAAAATATTTTCACCTGCAGACTTGTGCTGGTGTTTTTGCATTTGTTTTGATGTTAACATTTTAAGCTTCTTGCTTACAGCTTGTTAGTGTGAAATAAAGTCACGCACTTTCACATGACATGTGCGTGAAACACAGATGCAGACCTTGAAGCAACAGACTTACCTCCACGGAGAAACTTAACAGGAAAAACCTAGAAAAACACAGACTCAGGGAGAGGGATTCACCTGTTTTAGCTTTAGAGAAGACAAGACAGAAAAAAGAACTGTAGAATCTGTTTTAAGACAAAAGAAAGATGACTGAGACTGGTTTTGGCTGAAAGTAGCAAAACCAGTGCCGCACTTTGGAACAAATAGATCCATGTGCATCTTTGTTTTCATTGTCTGAGCTGGAATCTGGATCAATACTGTACAGCTGGATTTTGCCAATATTGTTCGCCTTTTTTGTTGCATCACTAATGTTGGGTTGGAGTTGTAACAGGCTGTAAGCTAGTGAAAGAGCTTGTAAACAGAGGGATGATGGAAAGGGGGTGGCAGGCTTACTCCTCACCATCAGTCCCGCCCACACCTCAGAGGTAAATTGTTAATGATTACTGCTGCTCTGCAGAAACTATGCCCTTGAAAACTTCTGTCTAAAAAATTTCATTATCATAATTCAAAGACCACTTGGAACACTTTACAATAGATCATGGAGTGAGACTTTAATGTTGTTTTAAATAAACGCCAGCTTTCTCTTCTGAAAGCATCAATTTTCTTCCCACCCCATACCCCATTCTCATCTGAAGTCAAGGGGTTGTTGGAGTTTATCCTACTACCATCTTCCTGGAAACAGTGTAATAAATTTTTTGTTCATCTCATAGGTTCTTACCCTCGGCTGTCACTTAGCTTCAAGCTAAAGAGGAACATTGGTTACTTCATCCTGCAGACCTACATGCCCTCAACCCTGATCACCATCCTGTCCTGGGTCTCTTTTTGGATAAACTATGACGCCTCGGCTGCCAGGGTCGCTTTAGGTCAGTAACTTTGTCAAAGGGCAAGCTAAACTGCACCTTGAGCTTTTGCATGTTACAGAAGTGATAAGAAATAATTTACATAACCAAATACAGCGAAATACATGGCACAGCAATAACTGCTCTCCGCTTTAAAGATCTGGAGAAATGTGAATGTACAAATTGAAATATGAAATTGACTCTGAACTGTGGGAACGAGTAAACAAATCTTCAAAACGTCATTGTAGGCTTCCTGATGTGTTTCTCCAATTTACATCTTTCCAACATTTGTTTGCAGCTCAAACAATAGGCTTCTGTTCTGTAAAGACAGTTTTCAATTATTAATATAATACAATATAATATAATATAATATAATATAATATAATATAATATAATATAATATAATATAATATAATATAAT
>BSAI01000101.1:6435789-6494309 GCA_036245035.1 Adrianichthys oophorus
ATATAATATAATATAATATAATATAATATAATATAATATAATATAATGTAATATAATATAATATAATATAATATTTTTCCATAAATATTTTATTTTCCCTTGATGTTTTGCCCCTTTATTTTGTTTATTATCCCTTTGATTTTTATTGTTACTGTGATGTTTGTTTGTTTTTTTCTATTTGTTTTGTTACTTTGACTTTTTCAATTTTGGCCTCGTCCGCCCAAAATGTATTCTGTTGTTTTTTTCCATGAATGTTTTATTTTCCTTTTTTCTATTTGTTTTGTTACCTTGATGTTTTTTATTTTGGCATTTGTGCGGTTTCTTTTAACTTAATTTTATTATTTTGATGATTTTTCTCTATATATTTAATTTCCTAGAAAAATATGTTTAATTTTTCTTTGATGTTTTTTTTTCTGTTTGTTTTGTTACTTTGACATTTTTTTTATTTTGCCTATTGTTTTTTTTCCATAAAATTTTACGACTAGTCACTTATTTCATTTGGTTCAGTTGAAACAGACCATGATTTTATTTCTCATATCAGTCCAGATCAGGAGTTCAGGTGTGAACAAACTCATGGAAGCTTTAATCGAAACGCAGTAAATGGACTCTGGTTCAGTTTACATCAGTTCACCTACAGTGTGAATACAAACTGGTCCCGATCAAGCTCAACTCTGAATGTTATCAGCCTTTGTGGAACTAGTGAGCTGTCATAGCTGGGCACTAGGGGCAGCTGTGGAAATCAGGCTCAAAGTTGAGCTGCTAACAAACCCACATTATATCAGAATTCCTTCACTATTCACTATTCACTTACTCCCAAAAGACTTTAAAATGCAGGACTATCTAGTGCTTTGGATTTTGAAGCAATTTGGACACAACACTCTGTCTAGAAGGTTGCTGGTTCAATCTTGGACCTACAGAATTGAATCCGAGCAGGTCTTCATATTTCCACTTCTCATCAGCTGCTCAGAGTTTTTTTCCTAAATGGTCTCAAATGAAAGCTACTGCCCATACGTGTGTTCTCACAGTATACCAAGTCTAAATGATATTGAAATTTACTCTTTTATATTTTCAGGTATCACCACTGTACTGACCATGACCACCATCAACACCCATCTCAGAGAGACCCTGCCCAAGATCCCTTATGTCAAGGCTATTGACATATACCTGATGGGCTGCTTTGTCTTTGTTTTTCTGGCCTTGCTGGAGTACGCTTTTGTCAACTACATCTTCTTTGGTCGAGGTCCTCACCTGCAGAAGAAGGCAGCAGAGAAAGCCAAATCCAACAATGAGAACAGGAGCAGACTGGAGAGCAGCAGGGTTCAGGTGAGCGTTGGTCAGAATATAGTATGTACCCACAGGAATGCTGGTTAGAATGCCACTGAAAACTCTTTAGTGGAGTCGACTGGTAACTCAAAAAGACTCTCAGGAAATGACATCTGGAGCAAACTGGTCTTTTCAGAATAATCTGGACTGAAATCTTGAATTATTTTCCTTTTAATTGGATTATGAACATCACCCAGCGGGCACATTGATGTCAAAATTGATCATTGTTTTAGTGTGGGAAATACATGAACAGTAATTCAATCTCACATGAAAAAACTAAATTAAGAATGCTGGGTAATATAGTAGGTAATAGTAGGTGTAGTAGGTAAAAGGTAATATAGACATTCATTTGATATAAATTCGATGGCTACATATTAAACTTCAAACTGAAGTCAATTTAATATCAGATTGACTTCTATGCTTCATCTGTTTCTGCAGGATTTAGGCTTAATTAGATGTCAGAATGTGCCTCAAAATGATATTTGATGCTTTCTTTTCAATTTAAACTTAATTAGAAAGGACCGTATAATTCAACGCTGCTGCATATCCCAGCAGTCACAGCAGTGAGTCTAGAAATACCCAGAGGATAATTGATGTTGAAATGATGTCAAATCAACATCAAAGTGATGTCAAAAACAAGTTGAATGTGCAAATCAAACTGACGTCAAAGCTTTAATATCAATTTGACATCACCATATTTACCCCTTTTTGATGTCATGTCAGTTTTAAATTTGGACCAATACATTTTATAAAACTAATATCAGAGGTTTAACATACAATAAATGGTTTATTTGAATATATATACTGAAAAATGTCATTCATTTCTTGGATGAACATAAAAAAAAATTGTAAAGTATTTCCATGTACATAATAATACATTCTGTTGCACCAACATAAATGCATTCAGATCTCCCAACACAAATGTTTATTGCTACATTTGATTTACATGGAAATACTTTCCAGAATGTTCCTATGTTCATCCAACAAATTATTTTTTTTTGGAGTATATATATTACAAAAAGCCATTTATTGTATGTTTTATACCTCTGTTATTAGTTTTATTAATTTATTGGTCCAAATTTAAAACTGACTTGACTTCAAAAAGGGGTAAATATCACGATGTTAAACTGATATTAAAGTTTCAACGTCAGTTTCATTTGCACATTAAACTTGTTTCTGACATCAGTTTGATGTTGATTTGATGCCATTTCAACATCAATTGTCAACTGGGAACAGATCATATAGTTTTGGCTTGATTTGATGTTTTCTACTTTGAGTTGCATATTGAGACAACCTCAGTTGTGAACTGACACTTCATAAAATAAATAATAAAATGGAATTGAGGGTATGCTTTTATGGGCTGGTTATCTATTTAATTGGGCCTTTAGGGCCTGCAGGCATTATGCACGCCACCACAGGTCTGAATACTGTAAATGAATGGATGGATAAACAAAGCATACAGGGTAGTGTTACCTTTATAAAGGTCTGAGGGTAAATTTTAAACTATTATATTTACTGGGCCAGTCATTTTTGTAAAGCACAAAGTATAAAAACCCTGCTTCATTTTTATATGTGAACCCCTTTTGTCAGGTTGATGCTCATGGCAGTATCCTCCTGTCCAACATGCCCACAGAGATGGGTGGACCAGATATGATGAGCTCTCTCCATGACCCACGGGCTACAATGTTCTCCTACGACAGCGCCAGCATACAGTACCGAAAGCCGATGGCCAGCCGGGACCTTTACGGACGACCTGCCATCGACAGACCATTAGGACCTAAGAAGAGCCGCCTGAGAAGGAGGGCCTCTCAGCTTAAAGTCAAGATACCGGACCTCACAGACGTCAACGCCATAGACAAGTGGTCACGAGTAGTTTTTCCCATCACATTCATATTCTTCAACCTGGTGTACTGGCTGTATTATGTCCACTAGGATTCAGCAGTGAGCAACTGTGGCAGAACCACAGTTTCACAGAAAAACTACCTATGTCCTGTACAGAGATTAAGACAAGTGGTAAAACCACTTGTCTTTTGGAAAGAAAAAAGTGTTGGTCTGTACATTGTAAATACAATTTAATATAAAATATGATATATAAATAAATCTATATAAAGAGAGACATATACTTTAATAAAAACAACCACTTTTGCTCTACATACAAAAACAGCACAAAAAGTAAGGACATTTCTTGGCTAATAGATCATAAATTGTACAGATGATTGGGAATAATTTTTAAGTAATAATTAGAAATAATAAATAATTTGGAAATCCATTTTAAGGTGTTTGTAAAAGCAAGCATTCATGGGAAAGGCAGTATGGCTGGGCATGATATATGTTCATCTATTCTTCAGCTGTGCAGATCAGCTCATTCTGCTTTTGGATGGTGTGGAAGCAGAGAAAGTTCCGGATTCTACTTATGAACTTTGAGCTGAGTGACCCCTGATAGTGAAGGTGCCATCATGAGTTGGGGCAGCCCCCACCTCACTTAAACAGCCTCATACAATTTCAGTTTTAGGAAAGAAGTGAAGATTTATCAATTAACTCCACCAGCTCTGCTGCTCCTCCTACCAGTGACAGCTCTCTACAAACCCTTTAGAAAGAAAACAAACTGGCCTTCCACCGGAAGAAGACTTGTTGCCAAGAAACTTTCTTTAAAAAAAATCTATTCTAACAAATGTCCTTACTTTCTGTGTCAAGCTTAGATAGAAAAAGATTAGAATCTTAGAAAATATAGTCAAATTTGGTATTTTTAATTACCAACATGGCAAAAAATGACTGGGTATATGAACATTACGATAGCTTGTTTTGTCGTTTCTGTTTCTCCATCTTTTGCATGTAAATGAAGCGTCATTGCTGGACAATAGAAAAAGTGATGAGTGACGTGTTGCTGATGGTGGAAGAAACAAAGGGACATCTTCAAACAGAAGCCGCTGGAGGACTTCTGATGAAAACACCATAAACTGGCTGAAATCGGGATGTTGCTCTAATGATCAGACATGATTGAAAAGCTCATTCATTCATCTCGGTTTGTCACAGAGGCTTCCCGTTGCAGAAACTCAAAAAACCTGCAATCTTTATCATTCCTAGCATTATTTGGGTAACAGCCATTGACTGTAAATAAGAATTGGACTGAAGTGAGTGTGTGTGATGTCACCCATAGAAAATAGTCTACTTACCAGCTTATTTTTTTGCAATATGGACAACGCCATGTTGAAGCCAGATGAGCACTGATTGGTCCAAGTTAGTCAAAGTCAACATTACTATAGCAAACACTCTCACCAACCAGGAGTAAACTTGTCAGAAGTCCACACCCCTACTACTTGAAAGCTGGCTACATGACATAACGTTGGACACAAGACCAGATCATTTTATTGAGGCATCTGATTGGTCAGTTTATAACTTGAACTACAGAAAAAAAAATCATGAAAAAAACGAGGATCATTAAGTTAAAATGCATTAGAGTAAGAATGTTTATTCTGACAAATAGAATGACTGTGTGTATAAAGAGTGTAAAACGATGCTGTTCCCTCAGTCAAACAGAAGCTTTCACCTGCTGATTGAAGGGAATTTGATGTGATGATTGACAGCTGCTGCCTGGGCATGGCCACTTGCTTTACTGATTTTTAACAAATAGTTTGTGTTCCTAAGTTTGTCATAAGATCGGTTGTGTGGTGTTAAGCCCTGAAGGTAGCACCGGTGGATGTACTCCATTGACTGTATATTAGAACTGGACTGAGTGACCCCTTCCCCCAAGAAGCCAAAATCCCATAAACTTCTACATTTATGTATCCCACTTTCCAGTGGTAGGGGTGGGCTTTCAACAAGCTCACTCTTGACTGATAAGACTGTTTGCCTTAGAAATGTGTACTCAAACCGACTTGGACCAATCACTGCTTATTGATAATTTCTGGTTCCAACATGGTGGCATTCGTATCACAAGAAAATAACAACTGAATTGACTTAATTTCATTGGAACTGGAAGTAAGTAATCTGCTTTGTGTGATGTCACACTCGCTCGCTCCAGCTTTCATATACAGTCAATTATGTACCCCCACATTTGACAGGTCATTTGTCAGCGCTGGACTGGCTAACTCCAAAGATTTCACACAGGTTTCCCACTAGCAGAATTTTTCTGATTTTTCTATTAGGCATTATAGACTTTGTAATGAGACTCATTTAGCTGTTTTAGGAGTCAGTCGTAGTTAAGGGCCCTGAACTCATCATTTATGAATTTGCAGCAGACACACATATTTGTTGGGTTGTAACTTAGATGCATGAAGCATGAAGAGTTAGGGAGTACAGACCATGTTATGATAACAGACTATTTTTTAAAAAAGACAGAAGTAGCCATAAAAATGTGGGCAATTTCAAATGTACCATTCTCTCATTCCTCTATGTCTTTGCTCTGTAAACCTGGACTGGTTTGTTGTTTGAAAGCAGCTCAGGAGGAACATGGTGTGTCTGTGGCAAAGATTTCATCAGATGTTTATTCCATTTACACACATTTATACAAGTCTCATACAAATGGGTCATCCTCAAAGCAGGTTTTCCAATAGCTCAGGACTCATTTTACACAAGCATTGTAACTACAATGAAATGATCCATTTAATACAATGTAAATGACTTAATGAACAAAGGAGAAGTTTTTCACAGAAACTTTCATTTTTTTATGTATTTTGTTTCCTCCTTCAGTCTGTACTGTCTGTAATTGGACGACAAAACACTTGTAAGACTGTAATTGCATGATCAGATAGACGCTCTGAAACAGGAAGTAGGGGCTGCTGTGCAGTTGGTGTTCCCATGTTTTATTGACAGTCCATTGTAATCCACCATGAGCTTTCACTGGCACTTTAGCTGCAAGTTAGGCAAACTCAAAGGGGATTTTTAACTCTGGAAATGATCATTTTAATGATTGCAATTTTATCAGACTCAGCCTTGTGTTATGACCATAAATAAATGGTAGGAGAGCAAACAGAATGCACTTCAGCAGGAGACAAAGCTATCTTTGGTTGGGGGTCATCATAGTCTACTTAGAAGATGAAACTTCAGACTGGGATCAAACTTCTGCAGTGCACCAGGAGCCATGGGTTCTACCTGCCTTCATTTTATTCTTCTTTGATTTGAAGAGAATCAAGTTGATGTAAATAAACCTGCTTGAAGCTTAGATGTAAATGTTCATGGAGATTTTGGTTGAATCACAGGATCTCAGTTTGGAGTTAACATTTTCCTGTTACTGTTTTAGGCAGGTGGCCCGTTGAATGTGTAACCGCTCAGGGGGCGGGGGCCTCATGCAGATGTAACATAGGTCACTTCACCAGAACTAACTTTCCTCTGCTGGAGTGAAGGGCTGCCTTTCATAAGAATATTCCAGAATAGACCATGAAATAATTTAAATACTTTGACTGTCTTTTGCTCTTTGCCAAATGATTCCCATTATGGGTTAGCTGACACATGAAGAAGATACAACAACCTCACACACCTACATTACTTTACAACAGAGGGTGTTACATGAAAACATCATTCTCAGATTGCTTGACTCTGTCCAGACAATCCCAAAAAGGACAAATTGTCTGAAAAATCATTGAGCAACAATGAAGAGCATTTGGTGTAATTCCTGTTCTGGGTAACCAAAAGACAAAAGTGAGGAGGAAAACGCAGTCTGAATGGAGGAGTAGGTAGAAAGCTCCTGCAAAGTCAGAGTCAGGACGTTGGAGGTCCGAAGCACAGGAACTTCAGTTAAAAGACAAAAGCAAGATGTTAAAACTGCATCAAGGAGGAAAAAAACATGAGAATGAACTTACTCAGAAGCCCTTCAACACCTATTAATGGATAGAAAACCAGTTAGTCAATTCAGCAGTGAGAGAACAGAGAGCAAACAGAACATGACTGAACATCTGCTGAAAGATGAAAAAAATAACTGCAGTCATAAGAGAGCAGGAAGAAGACAAACTAAACCACTGGAACATCTGTTATGAATTCATAGTAGAAAGGAGCTGACAGAGGGCAGGTGATGCACAGCGATCAGCCATTGCTGAGGGACATTCTTACTTTGTCGTACCTCACGGGCTTGATAAAGTCATGCACCTGATTTGCAAGCAGGTAAATTCAATGCTCAAATAATTCAATATAAATCTCAACTATATTACAAATCATAAAAACTATGACAAATGTATCAGCGAGGAGCGCAACAATAAGCTCCAACAACTACAATGAGGCTATGCCGCACAGCAGATAATGCTTACAAAAATGGCAAAGTCCAGTGAAGCTGTGACAGAAGCTATCTACGTTGTGGCTTTGGAAATGGACCGGTGTTGTGCCAAGGTACAGAATGTCCCAGAATGTGTCCCCGCTCTCAGGCATTGTTGATTTGTTTGATAACACTCTATTTTGTCCCAAACTGTGTTAAAAGAAGGTGGATAGTTACGATATACTTTATCCTGAGACTTTTGTGAGTTTATTGTCATATTTGATTTTTTTCCCCACATATTCTACATAAAACCAGAGGGGACACGGATTCTTTCAGGCCACTGTTGATCCAGCCCGCCAGAATCTGTGCCCCCCAACAATTTGCTGTAGAAACAACAGCTCTTTATTAATAGCCCGTTGTTACATGCTTCCATAACAAAGTCCCTTTCATAAATCACGTTTCTTATCCTAAATTAGCCAAACACAAAAAGTTGGTGTTTTACATAGAATATGTGCAAATATGACAATAAACTCCCAGAAGTCCCAGAATAAAATATATTGTAATCATCTACCTTCTTTGAACGCTTTTTGGGACAAAATATGGGTGTTGTGAAACAAATCAACGATGAGAGCGGGGAAAACCATTCGGTCAGGGGGAGCATTTCTTGACTTTATACAGTTATAGCAAGCACTTCTGTGATTGGGAGTTTGTAAAAGAATGTATGCTGAAAGTAGCTCACATAGACATGACACAGGTCTGTTGTTGACCAAAATTGATTGTATTTCTCAGTTAAAACAGTGTTTCAAATCTTGCTTGGTTTGTTCTCATGCTCTGTTAACTGTACAAATGACACTTGGTCATTAAAGTTATTAAAAACAACTTTTTTCTGTTTATCCATTTTTTTGTTCAAGGCCAGAGAGCAGACTAGGTTCTGCATGAGGTGAAGCAGCTCTGACACATTTCTATTAAACCATTGAACTGAAGTGGACTGCTCTCACAGCATAAACCTGCTGTGAATGAATGTGAAACTCTGCCACCGGCACTGCTCCAGCTCACTCAGAACAAGCTTCATAGTTTTATGGTCATCTAACAGGGTGTCTACAGATTTTCACAAGTTACATCAAAGGATTTTTAAGGCCTTTAAGGAAGACTTAAATCTAATTTAAGACCACATATACAAAGAAACTGAAACAGAGGGATTCTGCTGTTTTTGCTCAACACATGTGATCTGTCATCATCCTCACTGACAAGTTTAAACATTTTTTGCAAATCGCGCAGTTTGCTTCAAAAGGATTCCAACTAACCAGTCTTAACCAAAAATAATCCCTATTTCCAAGCCATTTCTCTATGAATTTGCACTCTTATTTTCCCAGACCAACAACTATGAGTTTATAATCCAGATGAGATCAAACAATTTATCAGCAGTTATGACAACATAACCTGAACATGTTTTTTTTTTTTGTGACAGGAAGTCACATCTCAGTGACAGTATAAATTTGTAAGACCCATTCATCAGGATTTAAGACAACTTAAGGCCTTATTTTATTTCAATTACATTTAAGACTTTTTCAAGGGTCCACAGAGACTCTGTGTAACCTCTACAGTCAACTGTCAGCTAAATTTGCCCAATTCAGTTATTTCTTTAGGTTTAGTAATTTAACATCACTTGGTCATTAAAGTTATAGCTAAAAGCAGAGTTACATGAACTTTATGATTGATCAGAGCCTGGCTAAGCTTAACCAGATCTGCTTTTATTTTGAAAATATAAGAAAACATGATGCTTTTTAAAAGAGCTTCACTTCAAGGCCTTTGAAGTTGACATTCAAGCTACACAGAATGCTAAAATAAAACTATAAGATATTGCTGGCACTTCAACATAAAACAGAGATGATGAAGATGAAGTTCACGCTCGTCACAGAGGATGGAAATAAAATACTTGTTGCTGGTTAACATGTAGAAAAGCCGCAGTTCAACGTGCGGGACAAAGACGTTCATTTCAGTGGAGCTTACTGCGCGGCACAGATTCTATAGCTGCAGTGAAGAACTGGGTCAGCAGCTCTTCATCAGTTACTCACAAAGTAACTCCTCTGCTGGGGCTTTTCAGGGAATACATTAGAGCTGCCCCTCCCACTTCAGGCCCTTCATAAACATAAGTGCCTGTGCGGTTCAGACTGGGTTCATGGCTGCAGGTTGTTCAGACTGCAGCACAAACTGGACTTACATAAGCTTCTGGATATGTGAAGAAAAAATGATTTTTTTTTCCAGTTTTTCTAAATTTATTTCTCATTTCTGATTCAGATACACGGATAAAGCAGATATAGTGTGTGTGAGGGGGGGGTGATTTGGAATTAAGCTGTTCTGGTTGTTTGAACTAAAGTCCCATGACATGTTTTCTTTTTTTGATGTAAATCTTTCACCAACAGTCCTGTCTGCAGATATGAAAGCAGGTTCATGCGACTACTGCTGAACAGCAGGGTATCTCGCCGATGGCACCGTCAGCTCTGGATCATGTGACACTGAATGCTGCAGTGGGGTGAAGGAGGTTGGATGATGAAGATGATGATGGAACTCCAGCACAGAAAGAAACCTCCATCCTGAGGATCTTCATCACTTCATCTGCAGCATCACCTGAGTGAAATACAGACACACCTTCAAAAAACGCTGGCTCATCCTCTACAGCTCAAAAGACTGAAGTGAGGAGCTTCCTCAACCTGCTGAAGAAACCAAAAGCTTAAACTTTGACAGTGCTGCCCCCAAGTGGTGAGAGAATGCAACAGCAGCCTTGGATTAAGCTTATTGTAGCAAAGGTGTGAGCTGATCAGTTAAATCCAGGTTTGTTTTGGTCAGTCAGCTTTGAATACGAATTTAGAACCTGGAATCCCCAGACTGGAACATGGAGAACTGAGAAAATCTAAAGAGGAGATTAGAAAGGTTGAGCTGAAAACGAGGAACAACTCCTCAGAGCGGTGTCACGTGCACGCCACGGTGCTGAGGTGCATTGTAGCTAATGCAGCGTCAGCCTTCAGTAGGTGCAGCAGTGAGCAGTTTTCAGTGAATTTACCTTATTAGCAGCTTCTAGAGAGTTAATGAGGGCGCTCAGCTCCTCCTTGTTCATCTCCACGGTGATGGGCCGGAGCGCTCCGTTCTCCCTCACGTCCAGATTGAGGCTCAGCAGCGGGGTGTTGAGGGATGAGATCTTGTCACTGGATAAAGCTAACTGCAGCGCAGAGGAGAAGCTGAGTTCAGATGGTTCTTAAAAATATAGATTTTGTACCATGCAGAATAACATTTTCTGAATTTTCTGTTTTTCTTCTTAAAGGTTAGATTTCCTTGAATATGAAATTTCATCATATAGTTTTTTTTGTGGCATTTGTTAAAAAAAACTTAGATTACACTTGGATTTTTGCTTCATTTCTTATAAAATATGGTCATCCGTGTATTCATTTTATGTTTCAAAATTCACAACTGAACATTGACCATAAATCAATACATAAATAAATAACTGAATTTAGCAGACTCATCTGCACCATCATCTGTGGGTTTCTGGTATAAACTGCTAATTTTACAACTTAAAATCTTAACATGCTCCACACTGGAAGTAGAAACAGTTTTCTGGCTGTGAGACTGGAGGAGGGTCACTGAGGTACGGTGGCTCTGAAGTGTAACACATCAGCAAAAACACAGAGAAAACAACATTACATTTTAGAAATCAAAACTGAATTTCAGAAAACAAAATGTAATTCATAAAAGGTTAAATAAAAAAAGGAAATGTTTCAGATAACAAATGTAATTTAAAGAAACCAAAATAAAATGTTAAAATATAACATCAAATAATAAACCAGAAAGGTAGATACTTTGGGACATCCCTGACTAGATGAAGACATTTGTTCACCTATTCAAGAGGAATTTATTTGGTATGGCAACATCTTCAGACAAAAGGTATTTCTTGAAGCTTCTGACCACAGCCACTGCAAAAGTTTAATGATTGATCAATCAACTCATCACTACAGTTCAGGCAAAACATCCTTTTGCTTTCGTGATCATCCAATCAGTGACGTCCCGTAGCACCCATTCATTTCTTAATATTTCATTTGGGTTTCTGGAATTTTGTTTTTATTTTCTAAAACGTAATTCTGTTTCTGTTTTGTTGTTGTTCTGTTTTTTAATATTCATTTTGCTTGTTTAATTGTCGGGATTTTTCATATGTTTTTGCTTTGAGTGATTTGTTGATGGGGTTTGCACTTCAGGGCCACCGTACTGAGGGCTTCAGGTGGGCACCTTCTCAACAGTCTGTGCTCAGTTTGGTCCAAATTCCTCCCTTATTTGTCTGCAACCTCCACCTTAGCCAGAAACAATTTCAATTCTATCAACTAGTTAACACAAACAATTTTCAAAATAAAATACTTTTCTTTAAGAGTGAGACGAGAAAAAAACTATGAAACGATGGAGAATGAAATGAAAACCAAGAAGAGAAGAAGTCAGGATAAACTAAACTCAGGCTTCTTGTGAATGCCAGTTTTTACAAGGAGAGATGAGAAAACAAAAAATAAAAGGTCAAAGACATCTCCTTATTAAATTGAAACAAAAAGTCAGACATCCCTCCTTTCTTCTAGAGGTAAACTTTTAGAACCCTTACAGATGTAAAAACCAGAACCTGAACTCAGTTCTGTTGGTTCTAGATGTGCTCAGGCTGCTGGTTGTTCTGAACATGTCAATGCCCTAAGAGAAACATTCTCATGAATGTCCGAGGTGAGCTCTCACTGATGTTCCACAGCTTCATTCATGCAGCAGGGGTGTACATGTTTACCTTCAGGTTCCAGTCAAAGTCCTGCAACACGGCTGAGGACATGCAGTTGGTTCTGCTGAGCAGAGCCAGTCGGATCTCATGCTGGCGGGCTCTCAGCACTTTCAGCACGGCCAGAGAGTGTCTGCTGCAGGTCTTCTGCATCTCAGCCAGAACCTGGACACAGAGGACCAGAGAAGGACTGAGACTTGAGTACTGCTCACATCCACACATCATATGCATCCTTTACAAAGTCTTTTAATATTGTGATGTTTTAAAGAATTATTTAAAAACTGAAGAATAAATGTAAAAACTGAAAATGTTGAAAAGTTTTTTTCAGTTTCAACAGCTCAGTGCTGTGAGGCTTCTGTCTGATAATATAATCAAGAAGGAATTTCTGCAACAGATTTAAAAGTTTCTCCTGACAGAAATGACAGGAATCGAATCTGAATAAAAAAAATGAAAAAGCTGTTTTCTCAGGTAAACGGATAGATAGAAAATATGGATAAAAATGGTTTGCCAATGACCTCATCTGCAGTGTTGCTCCCCACTGCCCGACAGAAAAGGGCGGTCAAAGAGTCCCGCAGCCGTACCCACTCTTCCAGACTCCAGGTGGCGCCATACTCCTCCCAACAGGGGGGCTCCCTCCCACACAGCCCATCCACCAGCCTGTGACAGAGCTGCACAGCAGAAACCAAGAAATGCATTCCTGAAGACATTCTACATGAGCATGTGAGCATGCGGGTTCAAAACCCACCTGCAATGCCAGAGTGGCTTTCAACCATCAACCTGCAGATTTCAGGCCCATAACCAGATAATTTTACCCCAGCAATAATTAAAATTGATTTGTTAAAGTGAGTCTTTAGTAGATTAAAGGAAGAAAAAAAATGAAGCACAATATAATTCTTTTGTTTTTCCTGCTGTAATATTTAAATTGCTCAAAACGTACATTTATATACGCTGACATTACATTAACAATGGGGGAAATTTAGAAGAGTTAAATCATACATTTTATATATATATATATGTGTGTGTGTGTGTGTGTGTGTGTGTGTGTGTGTAACTGTTTTAAATCTGTAATTAGTTTTAAGCTGCTGTAAATAGTTTACTACATGCAAAATGTATTGTATGAGTTACAAATAAAGAATTACGCACACACAAATCCAAAGTTACACACAACAAAAAGGCCTTCAGTGTTCTTCTGTTTGGAGCTCTGACTCTGATGTTGGACAGGAAGCAATCGATCACATTGTTTGTTCTGACGAATCCCAAAGGTATTCAGTCAGGCTGAGATCAGGACTCAACGCAGACCAGTCAGGTTTTTTTGTTTTTTTTTAAATCACAAGCAGGTTCCTCCAGTTTAGGTCTTTCTTCTGCTCTGATCTACAGCCATGTTTGGATCATGGATTTGTCCAGAATCTCTTGGATTGTTGTAGCATTCAGAGTTTTTGTAGTGGATCTAAAAACAACTCCTAAAACACATTATAATCCTGCACCAAACTTCATACTTGTTAAAATGCAGTCCAACAGGTATGGTCTCTATGGCAACCTGCAAACTGGCCCATCGGATTCTCAGGAGGAGAAGGTTCATCTTCTCATTTCTAGAGTTCAGAAGCAGCGGGCTTTACCCCACTGCATCCCCACTTTGCAGCATTTGGTGATGGATAGTTGGATGCAGCAGGTTGCCATGGAAACCCCTACCCTGAAGATCTGTGTGGTCTTAAGCTGGTTGCCATGGAAACCCCTACCCTGAAGATCTGTGTGTTCTTTAGCTGATGTAAAGGTCTCCTGAAAGTTGGAGGTCTGCAGTGATGACCTCTGCCTCCACTGACCAACTCTGTCAGCTGATGCTCCAACACTTCATGGCTGAGCTGCTGTCCTTCCAGATCCCCTCCTCTTTCCTACTGACTGCCGATCGTGGAATATTTAGCCGTTTGGAAAATTTCAGGAGTGGGCTTATTAAACACATAATAACACTGGAACTCGCTGAGCTTCTGATCGTTCAGATGTTTGTAGACGCAGTCTGTATGATTTGATACACCTGTGGACGTGGAGGACGCTCCACACCTGAACTGACCTGGACTTGTAAAAAAAAATCTGGATATTTTTGGAATAAAAATAAGCCAAACACAAATAAACGTCCTGCTTTGTCGCCCTGATAGTCTCAGGCCTTCAGTCCTCTTTTTTTAAAGATAAGTTTTAAAAAAAAGTCAAACATCAGAAATTTTACAATTACTCGCATTCAGTTTCCATCAAAGATCCACGAATGATCTTTAAATTCAAAATAAAAGCATCCCTTTACGCGCAGCACTCTCGGCTCAGAAGCCCCCCGCCTCCCCGCGTTTGCTCACCTTCACGCAGTCCGGTTCTGGTAAACGGTCCATCATCTCCATGTTTGGTTCTGCTTCCGCATTCTGTAGATCAACTGACCTGCGTCACATGACAAGATGTGGTGCGTTCAATGTAGCTCAGAAAGTTTTTTTCTTGACTTTTTGTGACGTAAACGTTAGTAAGATCCGGAACCGGGGTCTCTGTCGGGCTCCAGGTTCGCCTCTTAGTGCTTCAGCCAACATTTGACCCGGTTCGGTGTTTCGTTTTTTCCTCCTGGAAATCCGGGGCGGCGTGGATGTTCAGAACCGGGCGGACGGCCCCTGTCATCCTGTCTGGCGTCTTTACGTGTTTGGAATGAAGCAGAGATGAAACCGGAGCGGCGGAGCGCCACCGGACCGCCAGGTAAGCGGCTCTGTCCCGGTGCAGACGCGGGGCTACGAGCCTTCGTACTGTATGCGGACGGGCGCAGCGCCGGGCCGAACCGCAGGCCGCGGCATGTCCTCGGGGGACGCCGGTTCCCTGAAGGTCATGTTTGGACCCGGTAACCGGACTGGGATCTGCGCCTACCCGGAGCGGTTCTGAAATCAACCCACAGTGGAGACGAACTTTATTGGTTTGCTCGGTTTTATTCAGGGATGCTGAAGGTTGGGACCCGGAACTTCAGTTCTCCGAACCCGACTCAGCCGAACTTTAGGCAGAGTTTGACTGACGTTCGGATGTAGAGACACATTGGACCACTTCCGGTCTACAGAACAACCACTGAGCTCAAGGACATCACCTAAACTACTTTTAGATCTAGACTATCGGACCAGCATAATCAGGCTGACCAAACCCACATTCTGAGGGTCAAAAATGTTTGGCCTTCATCACCTCAGTTTGACCTCCACCTTCCCTGTGAAGGAGAACAAACCCTGATGTGGAGCATCTCTGGCATGCAGAGCTCTGATAGGGTCAGGAGACTTTCAGAATCACACCACACAACTTTGAGTTAATCCTGCCCCCTCCAGTCACACATCTCCTGGGATGTCCAGCACCAGAACATCTCTGAAAGCTAAAGACTGGTTGTCATGGTTACAAAACAGTTACCTATTGTCTCTTTTAGCGATGGCATATGAGAAGCAGAGTGGTTGCAGATCACACTTCACTGGACTCTGGTGTTGCTCAGATCTGTGATGGCTAAACGTTCCAAGGCATGAATTGTTTTTTTTTGTTTGTTTGTTTGGTTGTTTTTTTTTGTTTTTTCTAAGGCCTTCGTGTCAGTGATGCTCCATCACTTGGGATCATCGATGAAAATCTCTGGACATAAAACTACAAAACAAACAATCAGACAAACAGAACGGTGCTGTACAGAAAGAACCTCATGGCCCTCTGAGCAATTCTTTCAGCTCCATGAGCCTCCTTTCTTATGTTCACAAGTCCTTCTGTACCTATGGGTGTAAAGTGTGTTAGAACTGTATTATTGTGGACGCTAAGACTCAAGAATCATTAGGGCTAGGGTCAAGAACTAGCAGGCATTGGTACAGTAGAACTTCATCTGCGTCCTCCTTCCAGAGGGAGGGGTCCAGCAGAGAAGTCATGTGAAGCTGTTCCTCCTCTGTGCTCCTCAGATCCTGGATGGACATGATCCTGGAAACGAGCAGAGCATGAAGGAGAGTCAGCAGCAAAGATGTTTCAAAGATCAGACATGTACGCTGGACTCACTTGTGAACGAGCTGGTTTTCGTGTTCTTGCTCAGAACATGAGCCCCTTCTGCTGTCTGTGTCTGGATCCAAGCTTTCAGCTCTGCTGACTGTGCAGATGTTTGTGTTGTGTTCAGAAACCTGAATTTATGAATTTTACTTTTTTAGAATTCTATTTTCTTTTAACTCTTAAAAAAACTCCTGTTAGTTGTCGTCTGACAACAGAACCCCTTAAGTCTGGGAAACTGGACCTGTGTAGCTTCACTTTGAAGCTGTCAGTCTGAAGCAGAAAAAAATACTAAGAACTCAAGAACATTTGTCTGAATTCTACTTAAAGTAGCCGTTTCCTCTCAACAGACACTATGACAGAACTGGAAACATGTCATTAAAAAAATCTTTCATTACAGTAAATATTAAATCAAAACACTTTACATTAAACACTGGCAGAACTTTTTAAAGAGCAAAACCACTATACTGTATGTTCAAGGTTATTTAAAGACCTATTGGTGGTTTTTAACATGTTCTTGTGTCATTTCTCTGATGTTGGAGGACATGTATTAAAAACATAGGATTGTGAATCAGGAGCAGATAAAAAAAAAAGATGTTTGAAAAAGCTAGTAGATGTGAAGTTGACGCTACAATCATTGGGGCCACTGCTCTGCTCCATTCTGATGCATTCACTTGCCGACAAATAGATCCATGTGTGTCTTTGTTTTCCTCGTCTGAGCTGGAATCAGGATCCAATCTGTATAGCTGGAGAGCTCCAATATTGATCACCATTTTTGTTTCACCGCCATTGTTAGGTTAGGGGTGTGAGGGGCTGTAAGATAGCAGGAAAGTGTGTGAACAGAGAGCTCTCAGCAATTGGGAGGGGAAGGGGTGGGGTGGGGTTGCTTTGTGCCAACAGTCCTGCCCACAACTAGAGGTGAATTTCTAATGAACTCCTGGTGCTCTGCAGAAACCTATCCTAAAAAACAACACAGATTGTTTTCTTAATTTGGCTAAAAACAGTATAACCATAATAAAAAATAAAAGACTTTTACAAAAGATGATCGGAGTGGAACTTTAAACACATTTTCTAACTCAGTATTTTTTTCTGTTACATGTTGAATATTTATCAAGAGTTAAAATAATTTGACTCCAAACAAGACAAAGACAGATTTTAAGTTTAGAGAAGTATAATTGACCTTTTTAAATGTATGTTTTAATGAGTATGAGTGAAGTCAGATTTTACAGTATAAGCTTAAAAAAAACAATCAAAAATGGATTAGCACTACTGTTATCTTTATTTTGTAAACTAAAAGCGATTGAATGACTGAAGGAATGACTTGTTATCAGAAAACGTATTTATCTATTGTTGTTTGGATAATATTTTTGAAATAAAAATAAACCAAACAACTTCCTCTCTGTCTAACGTTCCTCATTGTTGTTTCTATTTCAGCCGCGCCCTTTGTAGGAGGAAGCTCCTCTCACATTCACATTCACACACATCAGCAGCTCACAGGACAGAGCTTGAATGCTGCATTCAAATCTAAAAGCAAATGTGAATGTGTTCTATAGAAAAATGTATAAAGAATTGCTTCACAAAGTAGATTTAGTTAAAATGCAGACAACACAAAAACAAATGATTTTTTTGTGTTTTCCACAGTCTGTGTGAATAAACTCTTGTCTCCTTAAGCCACATGTTTTTCATGTTGGTGTTTAGCCTGGGAGTCCTGGGAAAGATCTTTTTCCTGGAATTTGAAACCAGCTTTTTTTAAAAGTCACTGGTAACGGAGTTTATTTCCTGCTCCCCATCTTCCTGGATGCAAACTGCCGCTTGTTTTTTCACAGTAGCAGATTAGATTATTGTCGATGCAAGATCTTTTCAGACAAAACCAACTTTTAGAGGCTGCAGTGACATTTGTCCACTATTTGTTTAACCATCCAGATGAACTCTGGTGGGGAGGTGGGGGGCTCTCAGCAGACTTCAAGGTTGATCTGAATCAGATAATGTGTAAAACCTGTTGCTTTTGCACACTGAGGACAAAAATCATCTTCTCTCTGTGTTGAAAACAGGAAGGATGAGTCCTTTGTGATGGTCCCTTGTGGACCACAGGGGAATTGAGGGGCCACAAGGAGCAGTCTGAGCACGCTCACAGCCTCGGCTGTCCTGCAGATGGAGAACTTCCACTGGGTGCAGCATCGCTGCCGACAGCTGCTGTCGGCAGACTCAAGCCGAGGCTGGTACTCGGCCCCAGATGGTTCGGCCAACAAAAGCTCCTCTCAGGGGCCCAGTCTAAAAAGGAGAACTGTGTTTGCCTGTCATGGCCCCCTCCAACAGCAATACGAAGTTATGTCCAAGAAACACCTGGGCAACGCCATCTGCACAACCCAGTACAGCCTGCTGACCTTCATCCCCATGAACCTCTTCCAGCAGTTTCACAGGTCAGTTTCCTTCTTTGAAAAATTCCTGCAGAGCAAACCAAACTCAGCATTCTCAGATGCTTTTCCCACAACTTGCTGCTCTGCTGCTGTCTGCAGGTGTGCTAATCTTTATTTCCTGTTCCTGGCACTGCTGAACTGGGTCCCTGTGGTGGAGGCCTTTGAGAAGGAAATCACCATGATTCCTCTGCTGGTGGTCCTCACAGTTATCGGCATCAAAGACGCCCTGGAAGACTACAGACGCTACCTGTCTGATAAGAAGGTCAACAACAACATGGTTGGAGTCTTTTGTGGGTGAGTGAACGTCGACAGCCAAATGTGGAACCAGACAAAGGGTTTTTAAACTTCCTGCATGAATAATCTGAACATAATATGGAATTAAAGCTGCGAGCGGAGTTGGATGGCCTACAGGTGCCACCCGCCCTCACCCTTGCCGCCCACCTATATGCCCCCTCCCCCTGGTCCCTACACGCCACTGTCGCCCTCGCTTCCCTGCCACTGCCCTCGCCGGCCTCTGCACCCACCTTTGACCCGAATCCACTTGCGTAGCAGCCACAACAGACGCCTGACCCCTCCTTATCTTTTTGTAAGGCTGGTCTGAGCTGTCTGTGAGAATTTGATGTAAAAAGCACTTTTTTCAAATTGGCGGCTTATCTGTTGGTTTTTTCCTCCATAGGAACCATTTTATGTTTTGGTCACCTAGTGATACTGAACAGATTGACAAATTTCAGAAGAATTGGCAAAAGTAAACTTTTGAATTTCTTTAGCAACCAAGCTTATTTGCTAGCCATTCCTAATATTTTGTATGCGATCTTATAACATTATGTCCAGCTTTAGTCACGGATCAACGTGTTAACTTTTTACATTATTCCATCAAAAAATGTGCGAGTTATAAGAATACGCCACTTTTGCGAGCTTGCCACGCATGCTGTTCAAAATGTACAATTTCTAATTACAAAATTTCTGTTTGCAGTAGATTCCCAAAGAGGCCAAAGAAGTTACAAGACAATCAATGAAAAAAACCGTAGGAGGAGTTTTCGTTTGAAGCTGGTACTAAAGGTGCTTTTTCTTCAAATTCAAAATGGCGGCCTCTACCCAAGGTGGAAGATCAATGAAATCTCTGAAATTTGCCAAATCTCACATTTTGCCACAAAATGGCCGCCAAGCAGTCGGTCGTGTGACCGTCCCATAATAATTTCAAAGTTCCTTTGGATATCCCCGGCACGTGTGTTTTGGTTTCGTTGGTGTATTTTGAACCTTTTTTTTTTTTTTTGGTCCATTCATTTTTTTTTTTTTTTACAGTTCCGCTCGCCGTAATGCCATCGTCTGGGGGGGGTGGTTCCTTCACTATGGCAAAAATTCATTTTCAATTTTTTCTAGGTGTGTGCAAATTTTGGTGACTTTTTGTGGCGGGGGTCAACTTTTGACTTAAAGGCACAGAAATGTTTACAACTTTGAAAACAATATGGTCCTTGCAGTCAGGGGCTGCTGCTGTGGGCCATAATTAGAATTCATGATAAATCACTTCAGCTCCAGGACCAAATCAGACTACATTCTCACAATTGATGCCTTGGAAATACAGTGGTTCCTCACGATAATGTCGTTCCCTTTCTGCGGTTTCACTGTTTCAGAATTTTTTTTCAGCACAATTTTGCTATTGTTTATTTTTACAGCAAAATCCCAAAAAGCTATGTAGTTTGTTTAAGACACGTTTTCTGTAGCATGACAGGAGTTCTTTAGAATTCCTCGTTTGGGTTTTGTGGGTATGACTTTTGGCATGAAAGTTAGCTCTTATAATTTTCCCGTCAGTCTTTTGTTTACACTCTCTGTTAGCTTAAGCATCCCACAGGCCCAAGCTAACATTAGTGTAGCAAAAAAAAAAAAAAAAAACGGCCAGCACTATCAGAGCGATCCAACCATGCAGTTTTGAGCCAGATGGCAGCTCAGATGTTGAAAATGAAGACGTTAATGGATCCATTTGTCTGCAAGTGGACGCTTCAGAATTGTAGAAGTGAAGGACGACCCACTCATGGCAATGGCTGTGTTACAAACCCGAGCTTTTTCAAACATCGTATTTTCAACAGCTCCTGATCCAATGTCATTTGAATAAAGAAATACTCAGAAACGAAGTTTTAATCTTAAATTATTTTATATATGCCTTCCTAGGTGATAAAAATGCTGTAGGAATGTGTTTAAAACACAAAAAAAAACATTTCAATCGGAGTGGGTTTTAATGAACTCCTGCTGCTCTGCAGAACTGAGTTCTAGAAAATGACAATCTTTTTGTCTAAAAATAGCGTAATCATAATTAATTTATTCATAATTTGATTCACATCATAATTTGTGGTTGTCGATACCATTCATAATCAATATTGGTTCATTTTGATTGTTCCGATTCACTGACCTAAAATGTATCCAGGACATCTTTAGTCAAAACTTCAACCAGTGTGACTCAGAAATAAATACCTGGTACTGAACAGTGCAGGTGAAGTTTTCCAGATTCCTTGAATTTCTTACAAGATAATTAAGAGTAAATAAATATGTGTACAAACAAACAAGTAAACAAGAATGAATGTCAAATCCATTCCCATTTTAGTTTGATAAAGTTCAGCCCACTGTTGTTTTTCAAAGTCAAAATAATCCAAAGGGAACATTATTAGAACATTCTACCACACTGTATGGACACATGTCTTTAATAAATTCAAAGTGTTTCCACACATTGGTCTGGAATGATGACTGATCAGTTTTTGCTGCATCACATGTGTATAATCTGCTGTGGACTTTAGTTGTTTTTACATTATAGTAAAAAAAACCTACCATGTCTCAATCCAAATGGTATTTTCCAATATTGAATATAATTGATTTATTTAATTTTGAAACAATTTTAAAAGGTATAGGTCCATTCGATTTGATTCTGCCTCCAGACAGATTGATCTGGTTGGATCGTAAGAATAGAAATCGATTCATCGTTTAATCGTTACACACCTCCTTTTTGTTGTTAAAGTTTACTCAGGAAGAGTATAAATATGAAATTACAAACCTGCAGCTGCAAGCTGTTTTTACTGAAATTATTTTTAAAATACTGTATATTCCCTGAATTTGTTGTTGCTGTGCAAACAGCCCATGTCACCTATTTGTGGTGGAGATCATGAAGCGGTTCACCTCCAGACAGATTAGACTGGACAGCAGATGTTCATCCATCATACTGAGAGGGATGCTAATCCATAATCTGACCTTTCATTTGAGTAACAGATTAGAAAATTGTTCTTTTAAGGAAGTGTTCCCACATTCTTTCATGTGTGTGTGATGTCTCGTGCACACGCATTGAATGATCAGAATCCATTGCAGTTCCTGAAACATCTGTGGTTCTGTCAAGATTGAGAGCTTTTTCTAATGGGAGGATTTCTGTGATGCAACACCTGCACATTCTGAGCTTCCAGTCCTCCTCTTTTCCAGCCATCAGCCCCTGCAGTTCATCAACTTTCAGCACATCTGTGTGAACCAGCCTCTTGTCAATTTACTAAGTACTGCATGGATAAGCATGAGACCCTTCAGTTGAATCTTTCCTTGGAGAATAAATGAAAGATGTTCTTCCTACTGCTTGCTGGCACGCCTCTCATCTGTGCAGGGTGTGCCAATTTATCTTTAGATGGCTGTAAAAATTGAACCTTGACTTTTCTGTACAGAGGAGTGGCAATAAGCTGCGTCACCCTAGCTGTTTAGGGCAAATTCATCCCTCCCATTCTCAGTGTTTCCTGCTGCTGTTTGGGAAGATCCAGATCAGAATGACGGACAGACAGACGGCACAGCGGGAAGATTGCGTTTGGCTGTGAGCTTGAAGACCGGCAGCAGAGACAGAACCTGGCAGGTTAGAATCTACTGCGACTGTGGACTCATGAATAGGTTGGAGCTACCGTTCCACATCCACAGGGACTGCCTGCCGAGGAATAGGACCGTTGGACCTTCCTTCACAGACGATGATGATCTGAAAAAAGCACTCAAGTCTCTCAAGAGCAACAAGATCCGAACCACAAAGTATTCCTTTCTGTCCTTCCTCCCCAAGAATCTGTTTGAGCAGCTCCATCGCTTTGCCAACATCTACTTCATTTTCCTGGCTGCCCTGAACTTTGTTCCGGCCGTGGAGGCCTTCCAGGCAGAGGTTTCTCTGATCCCCATAGTGCTGGTACTGTCTGTGACGGCAATTAAAGATGTGTTTGAGGACTTCCGCAGGTTCCACTCGGATCGTCTGGTCAACAGGCAGCTCTGTGATGTTTACAGCAGGTAGGTAAAAGCTAGTGTTTGTGTTTGCTCAAAGACTACAGCTGAAGCTGCAGCCATCTGCAACAGGAACAGTGTCAAGCTCAAACCTTGGAGCGCAACTGTCAAGAAAATTGCTGAATTTAAAGCTTAACAGAATCCCAGGTATCTCCGTCCTTTCCTGTTGGCAGGTGGAATAGGCTGTATCGCACACAACATGTTGAAAATGACCACCAATTTCCAAAAGCTAAAGCTAAAACAAGCTTTTAATGAATGCTTTGATACTAAAAAAGAAGAGTTTAGTAGAGAACACTCAAAGGTCCAATGAAGCAGAACCAGTTCAGATTCTGGGCTTTTGTTTTACAAGGCCAAAAAAAAAAAAAAAAAGATGAATGCGTCAAGAAGAGAAATTAAAATGGTGGTTTTGCTGCTAAAGGGCTGTAAAAGCTAAAGCATTTCTATCTGAAGTGGTGTATTGTTTCCTTTTTTTTCTGTAGGGATATTTGGGAATTTCGCAGATAAAACACATGCATCTTCTTCCCCTTTAACCTCTCTGTGTCATTTCACCACCATTCTGTATCACCACAGTGAGAACGTTTCTGAGTATTTTTTTTTTTGTGAAAATCTGGTCAAAGTGAGTCCAAGTTTTTGGGAGAAACTTCCGAAAACAATCACGGAAGTCTGTCATCTGTCCGTTTCAGCGGTTTTATGGAGGCTTGTAAATGATTCGTGAGGAAATGCTCCTGTTTGACTGACCCTCATCTCAGCTGTTTCTGTGTTGAGATGTGGAGGTGACGAGAGTTTGGGTCGCCTAAAGTGAATCAGAGATTCTGCATTAAATTAAAACCAAATATTCTATTGTTTTCTTGCTTTTTCAGTCCATGAACTTGAGTATCTTGCATAACTTGAGTAAATGTGAACTTTGAACCCATTAGCCATTGCTAAGGTAACAAAAAACAATGGAAAAGCTATTCATGTTTTTCAAAATAGGAATTTTTATCGTCTTGGCACTTTCAGTAGGATTTTACTGTTGTAACTGTTAGTTGTAAATCTTTCCGTTTATTAGGTTTATTAGCCTCTATGGAGAGGGTTTTTACCAGAAAGTGTTGGATCTTTCCACTGTTGGGAAATTCACTGTGACTGAACTCTAAATGTGCAGCAACCCTCCCAGGATTTACAGTAAACTCCCGCCTATTGCTCGTACTTGGAGTTTGGCAACAGTTGTGACAATTAACCTGGAGCCGCCGGGAAATGAGACTGTTGGACCTATGTCCCTGAAGATTACAGCCGCTCACAAACACTTGACCTGGAAAAGCTGTCATGAATGCAGTTTCTTCTCTGAATCGTCTTGGTTTCCACTCATCTTTTACATTAGTGTGCACAAAATGCATCTCTAAACACGGATGAGTGTTGCTGTTGGCATCAGGTTCTGTTTACACTTGCTGCTGTACAAATTACAGACATCACAGAAGATATCGTCAGAGGGCCACAGTTGCCCGGAAAATCCACACATTCAGACTTCCATGATTGATAGAACCTGTAGAAGATGGTCCCTAAAGAACTGAGCTCTGGTGGAGGATGCATTTTCCATTCTGAGTGTGTTTCAGAGGAGCTCAGCTCATATGATTGTGTCTGGATGCTGTTCTCTTACCCATCTGAACCAATCATTTCCAATGTAAGGCTGTTCATGTCTTCACCGTCACTGAACTGCCTCCTCCTCTGTCAGCTGTGCCTCATCTCCACTGTCTCCAGAGTTTTTAACTGATGCTTTTGTATAAAACTGAAATTAGTTGAATTCAGTTCAATTCAAATTCAATTCAAACAACTTTATTGATCCTTGAGGGGCACTACTTTTCAAGGTGCAGACAGTAGCTTTTGAAAAAAATGTACGTCACATAGACACATTAAAAAACAATACAATGCAATTGTTTGCTTGGCAATCTGAGATTTTTATAAGTTGCTCAGTTTTTTTTTTTTTTTTCACACAAAGTCAATGGTAGTCAATCAATAATTATCCCCCCGGCGTTTGCTTCTGCCATAGTGATGCTTCCTCCCTCTGGACTCGTGCACATGTTTAAAGATACAGGCGTCTTGACCCACTGTGATCTTTGCTGGAGCTCTGCTCCTTTACACGTTTCACACTCGTATGTTTGAGTCCTGAAGCAGAAATTTAGAACTAGTATTTCTTTTTAGACCAGCAAGATCTGTAACCACGCAGCACCTCAAAGCAACAACACGCTATGGAAAGGCTCTTCACTGTTCACTTATTTATCCGGCTTTGGTCCACAGTAACGTGGATGCGAGGTGACAAAAACCCCATATCTCTCTCACAGTTTTGAAAGATATGTGGTGTTACAGTGAACAAAATGGCTCTTCAGAATTTCTTTGGGTTGATGGTGATGTTGGAGTCTGTGTGTGTGCCGTCTCTCCACTGTGACACTCAGACAGTAGCTGATGCTGGGGATAAAAGGAAAAAGGAGAGATGAATGAGGCAATGATGAGAGGTCCAGGTTCTACAGTTCTTTCCCTTTTTTGTTTTTTGTCTTTCTTGTTTGCTCCTCCTTGTTGTTCAACTTCCAAATGGAAGTTGAAGACATGATGAAGATAAGTTGAAGAACAGATTCACTGATGTGGTGCTGTGTTCAGCGAACTTATGGAGGTTCATGTAGTTTGAGAGTTGAATTGGTGAGTAATCCCGGTGTGATTTTTACCAAAGCATCTCAAAAGGATTTCTAAAAAGTATTTCCAAGGAAGTGCCATTAGCAGAGGTAGGTAGTAACAGGAAACATGTACCAGGGGCATGGACTGTACTTCAAACAGTATTTCTGTTTTCAGTTACAGTTTAAATTGTTGATATTTTGGATGATATTCAGATAAATTTTATTTTTTAAGTTCTGTCAATTACTAAAAAGGGGTTGTTAAGTGAGCATAATCACAGAGTGTGACTAAAGTTCTCGTGGGCAGCGCTGTGTGCACGTTTAGCTTCCATAAGTGCATGATTTTTAGAAGCTTCTGTGTTCGCTCTGGTGACTGTGTGTTGTTCTTTCCTCCTTTTATCGTGTGGGGTTCCACAGGGCTCAGTTCTAAGCCCCTTCTGTTTAAAATATAGCCCTTTTAGGTTGTGTTTTCATGTCCACTGGTTCTATGCTCTTAGACAGAGGGATGTGAACCAGCATGTCAAGTTCACATCTCCTCGTAGCTTGACTGTCTCAGATATACTTTCCATTCCCCAGCAGGTCTTCTTTGTGGAGACGGTTGCTCGTGTTTGAAGCTAACCATCTTCAGTCTCTGAATCAGAATTTATTCCACTTTTGAGCTTGATACACAGATCACGTACATTGTGAAATAAATGTTTTTTTTTCAGCTCATTGAGTAAGACCAGCATTCTTAATACAACAGCTGGTCTTTGAGCCAGATTTTGATGTCCTCTGAGCTGGATTACTGCAGTGTGTAGGGGATCAGGGGTTTATTCATGTTTTTGCTTTGTCACTAGTTAGTTTAAAACGCTAGTGCACACATTTATAGGACCAGTAACTATGAATGACAACTGAACCGAGTGAGAGTGACATCACTCATAGAAAAGTTTACTTCTGACTCCAACCAATTGAGCTCTTCATTCAGTCACCATTTATTTTTTGCAATACACCATGTTGGAGCCAAATGATGTCTGTAAGCAGCAGTGATTGGTCCGAGTCAGTCTGAGACGCATACCTTCTACAGACATTAACACTTCCTGCTTTCCAATCAAATCTTTGTTTTCCACATCCGTCTGCTTGTTTGTTTTTACTTTTCTATTTAAAGTTTTTTTTATTTATTCATCTTCCTAACTGTGACTGTCATTCAATTTATGTTTTACCTTTATTTTTAAATTCTTGTCAACCTGCATTTTAAATTTGTAGTTGTGTTGTTGTGTGTTGTTACTACTATCTGCGCAGCACTTTTGTCCCACAGTTTTAAAGCTCTGATAAATAAATATAGATAAGATTTCTGAGCTATAGCACTGACCAGAAGAAAAGGGTTTCCTGTTCCGAACTGTTATGACTTTCTTAAGTTTCGTTTTTACTCAGTGGGAAGTTTCTGACTTTACATCTTAAAGTCGACCGGCACAAACTAAACTAAAAAGTGGTTTAGGGCCTATGGGGTGCTTGATCAACCAAGTTTAAAGTTCTAACGACTCGTGATGTTTCATTCAATTTTTACATCTAAAACATTTCTTTCTTTCATCCATTTCATACAAAAATGTCATTAACCAAACATTCAGAGGATAGAAGTGAGGGTGTGCTTTCTAATTTGGGGTTCTCAGTGTTGGGTAAGTTACTTCTAAAAAGTATTTGATTACTTTACTTAGTTACTGGAAAAAATGTAATTAAATCACTTTACTCATTACTTATTTGAAAAGTAATTCACTTTTTGTTTCTATACTTTACTTTTTTCCTCTATATACAAATTCTCAAGAGAAAAACAGCTTTGCACAAACAAGACCTTCTTGTCTTTAATTCAACAGAGCTCCTTTGAAAAAGATTTTAATTTCAAAAGGACATCAGTGGTTAAAAAAGGTTAAATAAAGGTAAAAAAATAAAATAAAATAACTACATTTTTAAAGCAATAACCTTGTGCAAAGTATGAACATAGTTCAAGAAGACATAACCTGGCTTCATTTGAATTCAGACAACAGTGTGACAAATGACACAAATATAAATTACAACATATGTGGTCTATGCTACAGCGCAAAGTCAGATGTTTAAAATACTGTTCTATCATTATCAAGTCTATCAAATCTGAAACGAAGCCATTTTTTTGAAAACACAAAGAACTATTAAATGCCTCCATGTTCATTTTGGTTGACTTTATGTATTTTATTACAATGAGTTGCACCAGTCTCTCTCTCTCTACGTCTGCCTTTTGTGCACAGTTGTGCGCTATTGAGAGTCTACTGAACTATGCACCCCTCCACATTCCCCCGTGGAGTGCATTGAGCGCAAGCTCATTTTGATCACTAGTCATGTGCAGCTTAGAGAGAAAAATAAAGAAAGACAGGAGGAATTAATATAGAAAAAACCAGCTCCCAGGAAGGAGTCGGCTCTTGTCTTTCGCACCAAAGAGCGGCTTTAGTCATTTCATTCATAACAGACACATCAGTTCTCTGCTCTGCTACTCACCTGCTGCTTTCCTGCTCTTGTGTGTCGGGGCACACCAAATCCAGAAAACTACAGTGGAACTTTCTCCATCTGTTCCAGTCATTCTGGACATTAACTTCATATGAGAACTGGACTGAGTGAGACGTCACCCATAGAAAATGGTAGTCGCCTTTTTTTTTATTGACTTGCGGACGTCATCATGTTGGAGCCAGACATTGTCAGGTAGCGGGGATTGGTCCGAATCATTGTTTCATTGGCAATCACTTTTACAAATCAGGAGTGAACTTTAAAGTGGGCTCTGTAGAATCTGTCAAAAGTTTCAAACGTTTGACGTGAGAGCACATGCTTTTATTAAAGCATATGGTTGGCCAGTTTATAGCTTGAATAACTACAGAAAAAAACACTATGAAAAAAATGAGGATTATCAAGAACATGTTAAAAAGGGTATTAGAGCATGTTTATTCTGCTAAATAGAATTACTGAGTAAAAGCTGTTTATTTCCTTATAGAATTTTATGGTATTTTGGCTTCTTGGAATCAGTGAGTACTTCCTGTTTGGAACACCGGGGGGAGGGAGGCACACAGTCTAGTTCTCATGTACGGTCAATGGCCTGTATTGGGAATTCTCAAAATGCATCGATTTTTTTTCCCCTCCACCACCACCGCTCTCATGTCCTGCCAGTGACTCTTGGTTTGCTGAGATGATGAAGATCTTGACCATGGCCTTCTGGCCTTTCTCTCCACCATTCAACCCATCCCCCACCCCCCGCCTACCTCCCCCATCTCTCTTTAAACGGCTCCCCCCATTGCCTTCATACAAAAATAAAGCTTTTCAGTTCTCCAGGTTTTACGCTGAATTGACGCTGTTTTTCTTCAGTAGATGTTTGTGTGACTACAGTAGAAGTCCTGCCTCTCTAAACCATGATGTTCTGAATTCTGAATAAGGTTAAGCTTTTCACATTAAAACAGGAAGTAAACAGTGACCCATGTGGACCCCAGAGGAGAAACTGTAGATTACAGGAAGAAGAAAGTCACCTCAGAATATTTCCTGAACTCTGACAGCTCGTTTTGTTCTGTCTGTCAGCACGCAGAAGGACTATGTGGACCGCTGCTGGAAGGACGTACGGGTCGGTGACTTCGTCCGTCTGTCCTGTAATGAAATCATTCCAGCCGACGTGCTGATGCTGTACTCCTCAGACCCCCGCGGGGTTTGTTACATCGAGACTGCCAACCTGGATGGAGAGACCAACCTGAAGCAGAGACAGGTGGTGTCGGACCTTCCCCTACAGGTATGTGGCTTTCTGATTCAGCTTTTTGAGGAAGTTTCACATCCATCAGAGGCAGTGCGCTCCCCTTCAAACCATCTGAATCTGACGCCTTCTAGAGAAAATCTACATCTTTCTGACACATTTTGATGTAATTCATTAAACTTTTGCTTGTGAACTTTCTTTTATGAAGACGTAAACTGTTAACTGTTGTGTTTTAGAACATTTTAGTCTTAAACTAATTAAACAGGAACTAAAAGCCTCTCATTCGTCTTCTACTTCAGGAGAAATCCTGAGTCTACTGTAACAATGCAGTCAATCATTTCCCCAGTAATGTCAAATTCTACCTTTTTGAGGTCAGATGGTAAAAAAAACAACAGAACATTTGAGTTTTAGGTCACAAACTGATTTTTAATCTGTGAACGTTCTGCAGCAAACCATCATCTGAAACCTTTTCTATTGTCAAATGTCTGAAGTTCATGTACCCAATCTAAAGTGATACCTGCAGTAATCAGTTACCGTTCTGTGGTCATGTATGAGGGCAGACAGTGTGGACCTTGGTGTTGATAACAGCTGCTCAGTCATGCTTGTTGCTTCCTTCTCCAATTAAACAGACTACGAAACACAATGACTTTAGCTCTGAAAAGATGAGAACAAAGGATTTGTGAAATAGGACCCAAATGCAGGAGACCATAGACGAGTGAAGAGAAACTTCAATTATTAAAAAGATATAACATTCCAAAGCTAAAAGAGGAACAACAACAAAACACAAAGCAAGGAATCAAAATTATGTTGACCTGACCTTCAAGCAAATAAAACCAATAATTGCTAAGAATTCACTGAGGATGGGTCATTAACTGAACAGGAACAGATGAGTAATCATTAACCTAATCATCACTGCTCCTAAACCAGAAGAAGAACACAAGGAGGACTAAGATAAAACCAAGGATCTGGAGTTGTGCTTTTTCTGTAAAGTTATGGCATCAAACAACCATGCCTTCATATCCACGAGGTCGTCAACTTTTTAGTTGTTTTTGTCTCAAAAGAAGATAGAAAATCTCTATCAATAATTAACAATGCCAGGATTGTTCCTGATGAAAACATGACGCTTCTCCTCAAGACTCGATTTCCTTATCAGGTCAACTGTTGTTGATTTGGACGTAAAACTCATGGTTTTATTAGTCATTTATTATTTTATCACAGAGACACGTGTCCACCGCTGCTGTCAGTATCAAGTGTCACACTGGCAGGGTTGATTTTACACGGTCCATTTCATATATAGTCACAAGGCATTTCCTTATTTTCTGGGATCAAGCCAATGGAACATTTTTCTCTGGGAATACTTCATGGAGCTTCCAGACAGATCTGGAAAGATTCACAACTCTATGTTTGTAAAGGGCATGAACAATTATATAACTGATTTTGTAATCTCTGCTCAATACAAGAAAGACTGTATCCAAGGAATCCATTCTGCCCCCTCTGCAGCTGAAAGAGAGCCATCCCAGTTGACTGGTAGTTTGTCATCCTCTGAGCTTTGCTTTGATGGCAGCAGAACTCACAGAAATGAGTCTGACAAGGAGACAGCTAACAGTTACAGTCCTGCTCTCCATCACGTTTTGCATAACTGTCTTTAGTGAATGTCTGGAAACCTAGCAAGTTTAAATTAGCAGGATCTTTCAATTGGAGATCCAAAAATAATTTAACAAAGACAAAGTTATAATTCAGCACAGATATTGTAATTCCAAAGGAAAAAACAGAAAGCCAACACGTGCATTAGTGTCAGCACCCTTCCTTAATATTTGGTTGCAGACTCTTTGGCAGCAATTACAGACTCCAAATGTTTCTTATGTCCATCTAGAAGCGTCTTGCACTTCGCAGGTGGTTTTCTCCAAAACTTAATTTGTAAAATCCTCAAGTTCTTCAATCTTTGCAAGGTTCCTGTCTCTAATGGTAGATTTCACCTCCCCCAAAGATTGTCAAAGTGACTGAGATGAGCACTCATTGATAGCCATTTTAAAACAATCCATTTTTCTTTTTCAACCATTCCTGCATGCTTTTGGAAGTATGATTTGGGTATTTATCTTACTAGAGGATCCATGAGCTTCACCTCAAACCAAGTTTCCTTACTCCGGGCAAGACATTTTGCTCTAGAATTGCTTGATAACCGTCTGATTTCTGTGATACAGTCAAGGCTTCCAGTACCAGATGCAGCAAAGCAGCCCCACATCCAGATGGATCCTCTACCATGTTTAACTGTTGGTGTTCTTTTCCTTAAAGGCATTTGTATTACCAGAAAGCTTCCCATACTGTTGCATCTGTCCATTAATATTGTCTCAGAATGCTTGAGGTTTCTCCAGGTTCTCTTTTGTAAAGATCCATTGTTCTTTTTGTCTTTTCTTAAGCACTTGGGTCTTTCTTGGCCTCTGCCCATAGAACCCCATGTTGTTTAGTGTGCAGCACATGAGACTTGTTGACACAGTTACATCAGAATGCTCCAGGTTGGTCTTCAGGTCATTAGATGTTTGTAGTAAAATAATTGTGTTTTTAACCCCTCCTGACATGACACTAACTTAAGAGGCCTTTTGTGTTTTATCAGTCCTCCAAAATGCAAACATGTCAGATGACTGAGTAAAATAATTACATCTATTTTCAGAACTGTTTGTTATTGGATTAAGTTTAAACCACATGTTCTTATCTTCTGCTGCACAGCAGTACCTATAGTTTCTGTTCAGAAGCAAAGTTCTTCAGTGAGAGAATTGCATAATAAGTGCAAGTAAGATTACTGCTTTAGGTATTTTTTTACACGGAATTTTATTTTGAAAGGAACTTGTAGGTGCTGCTGTTAGATTAAAATAAATCAAAATTTTATAAAGCCTACTAAAAAAATAACACTGTTAGTGTAATTTAAAAGTAGTAGTTACATGTTATAAATAAATGGCCAACACATCCTAAATGTGTTTTTAAAAGAAATAAGACCTCTGTCATTGGTTGAAGATTGGAAGACATGATTGGGATGCTGCACCCTGGCTACCATCTAAGTCACTTTTGCAAACTAAAGAAGGAACAAATATTGCAGAATATTTTAGTGTTTACTAATTGAAATAAAATCAAACCCATGTTCATAAAAATATGTCTTGCTTACTACTTCTATGGGAATGTTAGACAATGATTTAGTGCAGGGATCAGGAACCCTTTAACTTGTGAGCCAATAATGACTTTTTTTGTTTTAGCATATGGCATATGGACCTTTATATTTCATAAAGTGAAACTGAAATTCATGAACTATACATGCACATTTTTATTTCTGTGAATGCAGCATATACTGAGCACTAGTGGTACCATACATGACGTGAACCTCCATGGTCGGTACCTGAACTATCACCTTTTGGGGAAAACGCACATCATCTTACATAAGCAATAATCGTTGACTAATCAACTAATCGAAAAAAATAATCTGTGACTGATCAACTTTAAAAATAAAAGTTTGTGGCAGCCCTACTGAATTTTTCATATCACAAGATGCCAAAATGTGAAGTACTTTTCTTGGAAACTAAGAGTTGAAGCCATGAAGTAAAAAAATTGAGAATTATTTCATTCCTGTTACAAGTTGCAGAGCCACAAACAAATACTGACAACCACTTTCATTGCTAAAGGACACTCGTGCTGGCAGATAATGACTGAATCACTTTTGCAGAAATGAAGGAAGCTGGAGAAAACCCACACATGTACAAGGAGAACATCAAAACATCTTATCTCACCAGCGTAGCATGACACAGCAGTTCAAATCTCAAAGATGACGTGCTGGTAATGAGCTCCACCTCAACCCCCTATTTCCAGTTGTAACCAAGCTAAGATCAAGATTTTAAAACACATATTAGGATGTTTGGTGTTTTTAACATGTTATTGTGTCAATTTTCTAATGATGGAGGACACATATATTTAAAAAAAAAAATTAAAATTGCAATTTGGAGTATGTCTTTGTTCAAATCATGGTGAATCAGGAGCAGATGCAAAAATGCCGTTTGAAAAAGCTTGTAGTTGTGACATAGACTCAACAACAGCAAGCCACAAGCTCCCTGCTCCACTCCATTCTGATGCATCCATATGTAGATAAATGGATCCATGTACATCTTTGTTTCCCTCCTCTAAGCTGATATCTGAATTAAAACTGTATGGCTGGATAACTCGGATATAATTTTTGTTGCACTAATGTTAGCTTGGGGTTGTGAGGGAGTAAAAGCTGGCAGGAGAGAGTGTAAACAAAGGAATAATGGAAAGTGGAGAAGGCTTACTCTGTGCCAACAGTCCTGCCCACAACTCAGAGTTGAATTTCTAATGAACTCCTGTTGCTCTGCAGAAAATATGTCCTAGAAAATGATGGAGGTGTTTTGATTTAAGCTAAAATGACGTTATCATCATTAAAATACCACTGGGAATGCTTTTACAATAGAGCAAAAGAGGATTGGAGTGGGTCTTTTAATGAGGTGTGTTTTTGGTCCATTACGTCTTCTGGCTGCTTTTGTCAAGGAGGGGAGTCTGCTCCTTAGTGTCAGATGAAGGGACCAGATGGGCTTTGGTGTTTAAGTGGAGCAGTTTTGCCAACTGATTGGCATTTGTGAGTGACTATCAGGACTGTTACTTCTCTGTAGAAAGACTCCAAGACTTCCATCCGAGGTCTGTGTAACTCCTTCACCTTGTTCTGTTCCTAGAGTCCTGCATAAACTATGTGAACCCTATTTAGTTTGTCTCTTTGTAGCATTTGTTTTGAAAAGACTCTAGAAAATGAATGGGAAAATTTCCTTTCTTACTTCTGAGCATTTAGATGTTTTAACAAAAAAGATTCATCTTCACCACTTCCCCTTTTTCATTCAAATGAAAGACTGACTTGATAATTTAGTTTTTTTCTTTCTCTTCACTAAGCTGCTGTTTTACAGGTTTAAGGCATGTAGATGGTTAAGGCAATTCATCTGGTTCTCCTATAGGGCTTCCCAACCATACCCCTCAATTTCATGGATTGTGTTCAGTCACGAAGTGTAAAGAAGTCAGGACTTTGCACCACTTGCCATGTCACTAAAGACACTGAGTCTGTTCCTTCAAGCTGTTCTGTTTGGTTTTTAGACAAAACTCTACTGTCATACCCCTACTGCAGGAGATGTGGCTTCACCATAGACATGGACCAGCAAATTCTGATGACTATAAGTGTGAAGTCGGTCTGGTAGAATAAAGAAGATTCCCAGAATGGACAGTTTTGTGAAGCCACGGCTCCACCTGTTCACCAACATTTGGGACTTCATCCAGATTTGCCTCAAATTGGGGGAGTGGAGGATTGGTGGTCTTTGACTGAGTAGGAACTGAGCTGCTGCGGGGATGTTCTGAACTCTTTCTGCGCAAAAATGAGCTTCTTGGCTTTGTGAGGCTATGAGAAAATGTGAACACAGTGAGGCATCACTGCAGATAAAAGTCCTTCAGACGCCCCACTGAAGGACGTTTGTTCTCCACTTTTAACGGAGATGGTCTCAGGAACGTGTGAAGTCTGCAGGTTCACAGGGAAATGTACTGTCACAGAAACAGGAACAACTTGTTTACAGGAAATAAGCCTGCTGAACTTAAAGCTCATGCAGTCTAGCTTTACCTTTGTGACATCTATGATGTTTCCCACTCTTTTAGTGTGTGCAGCTTGACGTGGAAGACCCACGAGTCCAGACGGGTCATCCCTACTCACACGTTCACCGCAGTCTTCAATAAAGCTTGAATATGGAGCATGATGCAGATCTAAAAACAGAGGAAGTGCACTTCCAGTTGGAAGTGGAGCTTATTTTCTGATTTGGCCTCTGAAAGCAGGGCCTGAAGACAGAGGAGTGAAGGCAGAGTCAACCAGAGCTCAGACAAGTGCAGGAATCAAATAAACTTTATTTGTGAAACACTTTTCATACTCGTAAAACAGTCATTTACAGAGTAAAAACATTTTTCAATATAAATCCCAAAGAAATAACAAAGACCTTCACTCACCAAAAAAAAGCATGGAAGCTGCATCCATATCAAAAGAGGATACAACGTCCGGATTTTCTGCTGGCTCACTTTAACTTTTCCATTTGTTTAAGAAAAGTATGTGAATGTTGGAACCACCGTCCTGTTAATGCTTTATTTCTGTTTTTTTCAGGACTCTGAGTTCAGCCCTGAGAACTTCCACAGTCGCATTGAATGTGAGAACCCCAACAATGACCTGAGCAGGTTCAGAGGCTTCATGTGAGTGGTCTGCTGCAGAAATGATGACTGAAGCAGCTCAACGTGTCTTCTGCTGGCCTGCTCTTCATGTGTGTGTTTGTTTGTATGTGTGTGTGTGTATGTGTGTGTGTGTGGGCTTCACAGAGAGCACGCCAGTGGAGTTCGAGTTGGCCTCCACAGCAGCAACCTCCTGCTGAGGAGCTGCACCATTCGGAACACGGAAACGGTGATCGGCATTGTGGTTTATGCTGGTAAGAATATAGAATTTTTACACCGTTTCATCTCATCCTCACAGGTCATGTTTGAAGAACCAAAGAAAAACATATATTTTGAAAGATTTAACTTTGAAATGATTGTTGTTCAGAAAATTCAGAACTTTGAAAACGGTTTACTGAGAGAACTGAGCAGTTAAGGGCATGATACTGTTAAAAACCCACTGTTTTTGGTGTTTTTAACATGTTCTTGTAGCATTTTTCTAATGATGGAGGACATATATAAAGGAAATTAAAGATTAAAACTGCATTTATGGGTATGTCTTTATTCAAATCATTGCAATACAGTAGCAGATGAAAAAAATGCTGCTTGAAAAAGCTTGTAATTGACATACCACCAGCTCCCTGCTCCGCTTCATTATGCTGAGTCCACTTGTAGACATAGATCCTGTGTGTCTCAGTTTTCCTTGTCTGAGATGCCATCTGGCTGTGATGGAAATCATACATTTTGTCCTTCTACTTAATTCTAATGTCTTTGTGATGATCTTTGTGCAGTTTGCAGCTTAGATAGTTCAAGATTTCTTTTCTCTTTGTCAGCACATTTTGATTATGGTATTCACAACATTTTGACTTTGTCAGAACGTCTTGTCCATGCTAGATATGAATCCTTACGTCCCTATCTGAAGTGTCTGATTAGTTTGTTTGTGTCACTGTATAAAGGGCTTCTGCCCCTTCATCCCTTCAGAGCTCATCAGACCTCTCCATGCTTTCCTCAGCATGCTTCTTTTTCTTTGTTGAATAAATACTCTTAAAACTACTTGATGAACATTTCTTTATTTCATCGGATCTACAATTTCCACCACATGGCGCAAAACTGTACGGCTGGATAGCTCAATATTGCTTGCCATTTTTTGCACCCGTAATGTTAGGTTGGGGTTGTAAGGAGCTGTAAGCTAGCAGGAGAGAGTGTAAACAAAGGGATGATGGGAAGTGAATGGAGGCTTACCCTGTGCCAACAGTTCCAACCCTTAACCTAGAGGTGAATCTCTAATGAACTCCTGCCGCTCTGCTGAAACTATGTCCTAGAAAATGACATTTCTTTTTATTTAGGCTTAAAACAGCATAATAATAATTAAAAGACCTCTGGGAACACCTTGACAATAGATCAACAGATGATCGGTGTGGGATTTTAAAGACTTATTTGTGGACTGCAGGCATCCAGTGAAAAGAAAGTACTGGAGAGAAGAGTTACAGAACCAAAGAAAGTCTTGTCTTGTCAAAGACAAAAATGTCTTTGCTGCTTTCTTGGTTCAGATGTAACCATCAACAGTCACGCACAGTGACGCTCCAGTTCACTTTGTGGAGTGAAGCTCAGTTACATGAAACAGATATGAATGGGAGGGGAGGGTCAGGGATCAGATGAGGGGGAGGAGCAAGGAGATCACTCTACCAGAGTTAGAATGTGGACTGGTATCAACCCTGCCCTCAGACTGCAGACAGCAGGAGGATGGAGGCCGTGACGAGCTCAGTTTAGAGGCTAAACATGGCAGCGATCTTCCAGGCATGCTGCAGGTCACTCACTCAGTTAAAGGTTAAACACAAAGAAGCTTTCACCTCTTTCAGTTCAGTTCTGGATCAGTATCTAGTAACCTCAAAAGCATCAGAGGAACAGAGGAAGTCCAGACTGCCTGTTTCCAAAAAAAAAAGATTAAAAATTACAGCCGAATCCACCATCCCCTCAGAAACAATTAGAATTGTTTTTTTTTGCTGCAAGTTAGATCAGAAACCAATGAGGTCACTTCTGCTTGTAAAGAAATGCCTGATTCTCAGAACGCTGTGGTTAAACAAACCAAATGATTTCTGGAAAACATTCAGAGTTCATAATGCACCATCCACAGCAGCTCATATGGCTCATTCAGACTGTCAAACATGGCAGTGGAGAGGTGGTGATAAGGGCTTTTTTTCTGGGCTTGGCTGTCCAGATTTTGTTCCACCTGCATACTAAAGAACTCTAGAGTCAAACATCAGGAAAAACAAGAATTTTTAATGCTCAAAAATACAATCCAGATTATGTTGGAAAGGCCCTGCTTTCTACTGCAAATGCTAAACCTTACCAAACATGTTTTTTTTTATTAAATTAGCTTCTGACACTTATTTAGAAACAAATTCAAGGAACTGCATCTCACTCACATCTGAATGAGACTGAATAACTTGTTTTTAGGAAATGCTAAAGTATGTAAACATTACGAGATTAACGAGTGTTGACTGTATATGAGAACTGGACTGAATGAGTGTGACGTCCCTCACAGAAAATGGTTTACTTCTGGCTCCAACCATATGAAGTCAATTTAGTCATCATATTTTCATGACAGGGGCGTCACCATGTTGGAGTCAGACAACTTCAGTAAGCAGTATTTGGTCCAAGACAGCCTGGTCATTGTTTCTATGGCAACCACTCTCACCAATCAGGACTGAGCTTGTTGGAAAGCCACAAACATTTTAACCGTTCAACGTGAGACCAACCAACTACTTTAATTGCGGCATCTGATTGGTCAGTTTATAACTTGAATACCTTTGTAGAATTATAAAGAACTTGTTAAAGGTAACAGAGCAAAAATTGAAATTGTTTTTATGACAAACAGAATGACTGAGTAATAGTTCTTTGTTTCCCTATAAAAGTCTATGGGCTTGTTGGAGCCAGCAGGTACCTTCTATTTGAAATGTCAGGGGGTGGGGGGTGGGGTTCCAGTCCAGTTCCCATATACAGTCAATGGAAACAAGCAAATAAAAAAAGTGTGATATTCCAGAATCTGCTGAGTATGATACATTTACTGAAAAACTAAAAACTGAAAAACTCCCTGAGAAAAAGTTTGTTTTCAAACACGACTGACTGATTGCAGGATGAACGATACAGCAGAAGCTCTTCTTCTGCTTCTTCTCGTGGTTCCTCAGCATGTTTTCTCCTGTTAGATAAGATCAGAACCGAGACAACAGAACTGCAGTCCTGCTCTGACCTTTATTCTACTGTTTTGGCTCAGGCCACGAGACCAAAGCCATGATGAATAACAGTGGGCCACGGTACAAGCGCAGCCTGCTGGAGCGATGCCTGAACCGGGACGTCCTGTGGTGCGTGTTCCTGCTCATCGTCATGTGTCTGATTGCTTCCGTGGGTGAGTTTGACCTAAAAACCAGACATCTGCAGTGTGCGCGTGTCCCTCCTCTGAGAACAGCCGTTCTGTCAATCTGCAGGTCATGGCCTCTGGCTGAAGCTCAAGGACCCAATCTTTCAGGTTGACGGGGAGTCATCCCCTGCCCTTGCTGCCTTCTATGTCTTCTGGACCATGATCATTGTGCTGCAGGTAAGCAGAAAACCTCTTTTCTGCTCTTTTTAAAGACTCCATGGTCACAAATGTGATGATTTTTCTAGAAAACGTTTCTGCCCTTTTGAGATGATTGACTGCTAAAGGAGGAGCAGAAGTGGGAGGCTTGCATGCTTAGGGTTGTCAGCAAGGAATTTTTTTAAAAGGGACTTTTACAAACTGTTGAGAACATGACTGTTTCTGATCTCCGTCCACCAGGTGCTGATCCCCATCTCTCTGTACGTGTCCATCGAGATAGTGAAGTTAGGTCAGATCTACTTCATCCATAATGACCTGGACCTGTACAACGAAGAGCAGGACTCCAGGATCCAGTGTCGGGCTCTCAACATCACAGAGGACCTGGGTCAAATCCAGTACGTGTTTTCGGATAAGACAGGAACACTGACAGAGAACAAGATGGTGTTCCGCCGCTGCAGTGTTTTTGGCGTGGAATATCCTCACGAGGAGAACGGTAAGAAACTGCGAGGACTCAAGATGCTGATGTGAGGCACTTCAGAATATCCAGTGGGACTAAAGCGATATCCAACAAACTCACTCACAAAGTACATACAAAAGATTGAATAATGTAGAAACAATGTTCCTCATCATCAAACTGTAAAGGCTTTGAAAATGTAATAAACCACGGAGCATAACATCAGCAAAACATTAAGAAAAACTGGAGAAATCTCTGTGCGTCAGGGAAAAAGCCTTTCTCACGCCCTTATGGGACTGCATCACTCATGGACATGACTGTCTGTGACACCCTTTAATGGTCCCGGAAACTCCTAAAACCTCTGCATGAAACTCAAATGCTGCATCATGGTAACCATGGTAACCATTCTGCTATCTAACTATTCTGAGACCTGCAGCAGGTTATTCACTGAGGCTTAAATGTATCATGGTATTAAGTGAATATTGAATCATGTCATTTAATTTCATTTAAATTCCTTTAAGAGTTTCAAAAATCGATCTTTCACTTTTCTGCCATCAAATTTCTCTTATTTTTTCATCAGAAATGTGCTCTGTTGGTCAAAGTGTCCTTCATCCGGGTCAACCAAACAAACCTTTTCTTTCCACTTTAACGGTCATTGGTTTGTTGTTTGGACCAAAAGCAAAGCCGCTTGGTAGACCATGCAGAAACAGAAACATTCCTTCAAAAAAGGTGGTGAGCATCACAGTGCCACACCTAAATAGATCATAATGCACTGAGTGGCCGTCATGAGAGTAAAGAAATAAAACCTGTTCAGAACATTGGATGATCGGTGGAAAATATCTGCATATGTAGTTGTCCCATTATTAATTACCCTGAATGTGCCAATAAAGTCGATTATCTTCACCTTGGGGAATACATTTCTTTCTCAGAGAATAGATCGTAAGTTATGATCTGTGATCATATGATTCATTGTATGTTCTCCACACATGTATGATGGTCAGCTCGGAGGCTGGAGGTGTACGAGGAGGACCCGAACAAAGCTACCAGTCGTACCGTGACCCTCAAGTCGGCCTGCAGCCGGAAATCTCTGACGTGCCGCTCACTCAGCTGCAACCGCAGCTCTGTGTCTCTGCACACTCTCACCGCCGAGTCTGAGGAGGAGGAGGAGGACCAGCTGTCCAGCCACCCACAGGCCAAGACTGGTGCCTTCTGCAGCCCCATGGTGAGACCCACACTCACAGCACTGAAACGAGGGCGGGTCCAGCAGAACCCGTCCTCTGTAGCCGGGTAACCCCCACAGTGGAGACAGTTTAGATCCCCTTGCTGAACCTAAAACCCCCAGAGAGGCAGGGGAACACCTCCTGAGGAGGTGCATCTGCATTAGTGTGTGTGTGCGCGTGCATGCATGTGCGTGTGTGTGTATGAGTTTTGTAAGTCTGCGTTAATGTGCATCTGTGGGCTCGTGTGCATGAGTGTGTGTGCGTTTGTTTATGACGTGAATGAATTTTCTTTACTGTCATTGCTACAAATACAAGTACAATGAAATTACTCTTTTTTTTTTGTAGAGGAGAAAATTGACAAACACATGACAAAAACAGCAGTTGAAAATAAAGAGCATACATCTGCACTCTGCTCTCATCAGTACAGTGTGTTGGTGTAAAAAAAAGAAGAACCCACAAAAAAGGAATAGTGCAAAACAAATGATAATGATGGGAGGACAGGGAATGAGAGGGACAGGACAATCAGTGCACCACTAAGGGAGGCGGTACCTGCTCCAGACTGTGCACAGGAGGGGGAGGAGCTGGTATACTGAAGCCAAGAGTGGCATGAGCGTTCGAGATTCACATACAAACTACATTTCAGTTTCTGTGGAAGCAGATAGGTTTTGAGAAAGGCCAGAGTCCTCAGCTCAAAAGTAAACAGATGAGATTCTTACTGACATCAACAGATCAACATTTTATGTCTGTTGGTTGTGTTCTTGACTGGTCTAACAGACTTCTGAGGTGATTCTTTATGGTCCAGATTGTGGGACAGGTTAATTCCAGTCTCCTCTCAAAACAGGCAGAGTTGCTCCAAGTTATCAAGTTGTTCTACATTGCAGCCTCACAGCTGTGGAGTGGACTTTGTTGCTGTCCCGGTCAGGATGGGCACTGTGGCGGTGTTCCTGTGACTGAACTGCTCCTGGCATGAATAGATTCCCAAATACCGTTTCCTCACAGCCGAGCCAAGCCTGAAGTTTCTTTTAGAAATTATTTCATAAGTAGCCTCCTCATTGTGTTTGGGGTCATGGGTTGTATGTGTTATTGGTTGGGAGGGGGAAGGGTAAAAGGGGTGTTTGGGTTTTTTGTGTTTTTGGTTTTGTTTTGTTTTTAAACGTAAAGTGCTTCGAGTTACGCCAAGTATGAGAAGCGCTTTTTATAAATAAAGTTGGACTTGATTTGAAAGACCCTTGTGGTTGTATTTGCGTGTGTATTTGAGTGTGTTTGCTAGAAATGTGTGTGTATTCTTGCAGCTATGACTTAGTAGGGTTCAGTTACAGGAAAGCAGTATGAAGTCTGAACTGAGGTTTTCCATTTAAAAAGCTGCCTTTCTGTGTTTTAAGCCTAAGTCACAACTGCCCTAAAGGGTGGATACTGGCTTGTCTGGGGGCAAAAAATTGGCAAAATTTTTCTACCCCACCAAAATGAGCACACTGAGCAAGGGGCCCGTTAGTGCTGTTCAAGTACGGGTCAACCCCCCGCACAAGTGCATATGATGAAGGCATAGCTCTTTTGCTAAAAAGAACTCTGTAATAGACCCGGTTTTAAATCAGAATCAGACCTCCAGCGGTGTGCGTGGTTCTGACCAATGACACATAGTCTATGAGCAGATACTATGGTGTTTGTGTTTGTTCAGGCGAAGGACGTGGTACCAGATCCTACCCTGGAGAAGAAACTGAACTCTCTTCGCTCCCCACTGCTGCACCTTAGTGATGGTTTGTTTAAGACCACATCCAACCTGGAGCTCACTTACATCACCGACTTTTTCCTGGCTCTGACCATCTGCAACACTGTGGTGGTTTCCTCACCTGGACAACCTCGCCATGTGGTGAGTGTGCCAAAATAATTTTAATAATAATCAAATAATTTTATTTAAAATTTAAAAAAAAAGTTGAATAGACTTTGTTCCTAAAGATTCACTTTGATCACCTTTTGATCTATTGTCAAAGCCTTCACAGTGGTCTTTTAATTATGATTATGGGATTTTTAGGCTAAATCATAAAAACTTCCATCTGTTTACACTTTTTTTTCTGCTAGCTTACAGCCTCTAACAAGCCAAAGCTATTATGGGTGCAACAATTTGCATAAAGAAATATTTAGAAATTAAGTTTTGAGTTTATATTTGTCATCAAAAAATGCCACAAGAATATGTTAAAAACATAAAAAAACACAATTTTTAACAGTGTGGGTTTTTAAATGTAAAATTATCCAGTGGCAACAGAAGAGACGTCTAAATTCTACTTACAAGAGGTCCAAATTTTACCTTGTTATTAAGAACTGTGAGAGCTTTGCTGGTTTTTATCTGCATCATCTTATCATGATCTTCTAAAGGGATCTTAAAAAAGGCAATGAGGCAGCAATGTGATGCAAATGTACATATTATGCTATGCTCTTGTTTTCTGGAAAAATGTCTTCACTACTGTCATTTCCATTCTTTTAGCAAAGTCCACATCTGTTCTTCTGTATTTCTGTCCTGAACACCAAACTTCTTCATCACTTCCTCATCACCTTTTAGTTGAAGTCTGCTCAAATTGCTCCACTCTAGAGATACTCTGAATCTCCTCATCTATCTCTCTCCTGAGTTTCTCCTTCTCCTCTAGTTTACATCATACCTGGGGGACAACATACAACATCATGCCTTCAACTTCTGACTCATCATCCGCTCTGACGCTCTCTTTATCTCCAAAACATACAAAGCAGATAGTATCTCCATACTTATCACGCTTCTCCTCCTCTGTTCCTCTTTCCATCCAGACCGAGGATGATACATCTTGAAGCTGCTGCCAACCTATAAGCCTTGATCTCTTTCCGTCTGCTCTGTTAAACACACGGGAGATCCACCTTTCTTCTATCCTTCATATCACCAACTCTCTAATCTTCCACTTGTGTTTGTCCATGAGTTCAGTTTGGTTTGATGGTCTTCTCTTCCTGCAGATGCGTGAGGCCCGGACCCCCCTCAAGTCTCTGGAGGAAATCAAACTGATGTTCCAACGCCTTAGTTTCTCACCCTTCACCACAATGTCCACCCCTCAGATGAAGAGCAGTCCCCGCAGCTTCACCAGCAGGCTCTTCACTCGCGGCAAGACCGGCTCTTTGACATTCCCGATCAACAACAGTACCGACTGCCCGAACCCAGGACTCGAGAGCTATGAGGAAACCAGTTGCCTGAAAGTTGAGCTGGATATGTCTGCAGGAATAGGAGATCCTGTCTGGGCAGAAGATCAGGACTCCAAGGAGGCTATGAAGGAAGCACAAATCAGTTCACACAGGTTTAAGGAGAACATGGAGGACCAGGATGAAGACAACAACTCAGGGGAAGACAGTGAGGATGAGCTGCTGTATGAAGCAGAGAGCCCAGATGAGGCTGCTCTGGTCCATGCGGCCCGGGCGTATCACTGCACCCTTAGGGCTCGCTCCCCTGAGAACCTGTTGGTGGAGCTGCCAGGAATTGGCTCACTACCAGTGCGCTTGCTGCATGTCCTGCCGTTTGACTCCAATAGGAAGAGAATGTCGGTGGTCGTCCGACACCCTCTCACTGGAGAAGTGGTAGTTTACACCAAGGGTGCAGACTCTGTCATCATGGATCTAGCTGAAAGGCCTAAAGGTAAAGATCCCAGCTCTTCCTGCTGTCCAAACATATTTCTGTAACTGCTAAGACTTCATGTGTTCCTCTTCCCGTTAAAAAGGTGCGGAACACGCTCAGGAGCTGTACAGCCACATCCGAGAGCAAACACAGAAACATCTAGACGCCTACGCCAGGGAGGGCCTCCGCACACTCTGTATCGCTAAGAAGGTAACCTTTGAGTGACATAGTTTCATTCCCCATCTCCACACATCAATGAGTTTTTATGTGAGTCTCAGTGTAAGTGTAACGCCCCCTGTAGGGCAAAAAATTACAACTTTTCCATGTCCGTCAGATTTTTAGGGTGAAATTTCCTAGTTTCTCCACATGTCAGGAAGTTACTTTTTCACCAGATGTTCCAGTCATGGAAGAGAAGTGAGCAAGTGTTTTACTAGATCACTTTTACTGAAGAAAAATCCACCATTAATGCTAAATAGTGTATCATCAAAGAACAATTTCTTTCATTTATCATTAATAAAATTATTTATATACACATAATTACTCTGTATAAAGCAAAAAGGGAAGCAAGAAAGAAAGACAGACCACAAACTATTTAAAATTAAAACCAACATTGCTGTCCATGCCCATCCTAGAGCCATTTGAAGGACAGAGATCTTTTCTACTTTATTGCAGTTGTGATAAACAGTGGAATAATTTATGTCCACCTATGTTCCAAGTTTCTGATGTTCCAGTTATCAACTGATATTTAGACCAGCGCAATAATAAAGAACATGCAGGTTACTGTGCATCCGGAAAGTATTCGCAGCGCCTCACTTCTTCCACATTTTATGATGTCACCGCCTTATTTCAAAATGAATTAAATCAGTTTTCTCCCTGAAAAAATCTTTGAAAACATCCCATAAAGACAATGTAGAAAAAGTTCTTTTGAAATTGTTGCAAAAGTATTCAAAATAAAAAACCTGAAAAATGATATGTACACAAGTATTCACAGTCTTTGCTGTGATGCTCCAAAGTGAGCTGAGGTTTATTCTGTTTCCACTGATGAGCCTTGAGATGTTTCAGCCGCTTCACTGAAGTCAACCTGTGGTAAATCCAGTGGATTGGACAGGATTTGGAAAGGTACGATCCTGTCTACATGAGGTCCCAGGGTTGACAGTGCATGTCAAAGCACAAACCAAGAATGAAAAAAAATGAATTGGCTGCAGACCTCTGAGACAGGATTGTCTTGAGGTACAAGGCTAGGGAAGGGTCCAGAAACTTTTCTGCTGCCTTGAAGGTACCAATGAGCATAGTGGCCTCCATCATCTGTAAGTGGAAGAAGTTTGGAACCACCATGACTTTTCCTAGATCTGGCCGGCCATCTAAGCTGAGTGATTGCGGGAGAAGGGCCCTGGTCAGGGAGGTGACCAATAACCCAATGGTCACTCTGTCAGAGCTCCAGCATTCCTCTGTGGAAAGAGGAAAACCTTCCAGAACGACAACCATCTCTGCAGCAATTCACCAATCAGACCTGTATGGTAGTGTGGCCCGACGGAAGCCCCTTCTTCCTAAAAAGCACATGGAAGCCCATCTGGAGTTTAACCAAAAGGAACCTGAATGATTATCAGACCATGAGAAACTAAATTCTGTGGTCTGACCAGACCAAAACAGAACTTTTTGGAGTGAATGGCAGCTGTTATGCTTGGAGAAAACCAGGCACCGCTCATCACCAGCCAATTCCATCCCTATAGTGAAGCATGGTGGCGGCAGCGTCATGCTGTGGGTTTTTTGGCAGCAGGAACTGGAAGACTCATCAGGATAGAGGGAAAGCTGACTGCAACAATGTACAGAGACATCCTGATGAAAATCTGCTCCAGAGCGCTCTTGACCTCAGACTGGGGCGACGGTTCATCTTTCAGAAGGACAATGATCCAAAACACACCGCCAAGATATGGAAGGAGTGGCTTCAGAACAACTCTGTCAATGTCCTTGAGTGGCCCAGCCAGAACCCAGACCTGAATCTATTTGAACATCTATGGAGAAATCTGAAAATGGCCGTGCACCGACACTTCCCATCCAACCTGATGGTGCTTGAGTGGTACTGCAAAGAGGAATGGACCAAACTGTCCAAGAAAGGTGTGCCAAGCTTGTGGTGTCATATTCAAATCAACTTGAAGCTGTAACTGTTGCCAAAGGTTCAGCAACTAAGTATTGACCAAAGACTGTAAATACTTCAATTTATTCAATTTATTTTATTTATATAGCCCAATATCACTTCCATAGCCATCTCATTAGACTGACATCAGTATATTGCAAGAAGCAAAAAGTCATATATGTAAAAGTAAACAATAGCTGGTTTTTAAACAGACTAATCTGAACAAACATCTCTGCCCTTATACCCTCTTCTCGGAAAGAGAAGAAGAAACCAGAAAATCATATCATTTTTCTTATCATTTTTAATAAATTTGCAACAATTTCAAAAGAACTTTTTCAACATTGTCATTATGCTGTGTTTTCAAAGAATTCTTAACAAAGAAAACTGATTTGATTCATTTTGAAATAAGGCTGTGACATTATAAAATGTGGAAACAGTGAGGCGCTGGGAATACTTTCCAGGTGCACTGTATGTGACCATAACTTCTTCTTTAGGTGTACATTATTGCTTTCCAATGGACACCCTTCAGCCAACAGAATGTATTCACCCAAACCATGGTATAATAGAGAATAACTTATCTGACATTTGAAAACAAAGCACTTCATTTTTTACGGAAATATTTTTCATCTGTAAGCTTACTTACAGAGTCAAAGAACCCAGTTGTTTATTTTCTAGTCTTTTGGTTTTTGAGAGTTAACTGACACATTCATTAAAGGCTTCGCTTTCATTAGCCGCCATCTTGGATCACGGTTTTCCTTCCAGGTTAGAGTGCATGTGACCAAAAACAGACAAGAGTGCTGCTCACTTCCTCTAACCAAGGCAGATTGTAGGTCAGATCATAGATGGATGTTCCTGAGTGACTGTGTGCTTCTGGATCAGGTTCTGGAGGAGGACGAGTATGATGTGTGGATGAAGAGGCAGCTGCTGGCAGAAAGCAGCTTTGAGAACAGAGAGGAGCTGCTGCAGGAGTCTGCTCAGAGACTGGAGACCAACCTCACTCTGCTGGGTAGGAGACCTGACAAATGACCCCCTCAGCACACCAACATTTCTGCCACATGATTCTGGCACTGGTTTGGTCTGAGTTATGAATGATAAATAATGAGTGTTTTATTTATTATTCCTGAACTCCTGCCTTTTTGTGGTGATACAGTGCCTTGTGAAAGTATTGAACTTTTCAACCTTTTGCAACATTTCAGGCTTCAAACATAGAGATATAAAACTGTAATTTTTGTGAAGAATCAACAACAAGTGGGACACAATCATGAAGTGGAACGAAATGTATTGGATATTTCAAACTTTTTTCACAAATAAAAAACTGAAAAATTGGGGGTGCAAAAGTATTCAGCCCCTTTTCCTTTCAGTGCAGCAAACTCTATCCAGATGTTCAGTGAGGATCTCTGAATGAACCAATGTTGATCTAAATGACTAATGATGAGAAATAGAATCCAGCTGTGTGTAATCAAGTCTCCATATGAATGCACCTGCTCTGTGATAGTTTCAGAGGTCCGTTTAAAGCGCAGAGAGCATCATGAAGAACAAGGAACACAGCAGGCAGGTCCCAGATACTGTTGTGGAGAAGTTTAAAGCTGGATTTGGATACAAAAAGATTTCCCAAACTTTAAACAATGCTGTCTGGGGTGAATGCTCCTTGTAGGGTTTTCCATGGCGGATTGATTCTGGGGTAACTAGCCAGAATAATAGCAGTTTCAAATGTTCTTTTTGGAAACATTAAGAGCAAAGTCTATTACATCACCCAGACTGACCGGGGCACCACCCTGGAGCCAAGCCTGGGGTTTGGGCCTGTAGGACATCGCCTCAAACAGACCCCTGATTCAGTCTAGATTATTCCAATGAATCAGTTTGTCTTCAATGTGGTTTAGTTATGGTCTGTATAGATGAACAACTCCTGGAAAATGTTTTGGTTATTCTTGATTCTGACTACAAGCGTGGATATCTGTGGAGAAGCTCTGCAGTCACCTCACCAAATCCACCTTTATGTTTGTGTGCTCCAGGAAGCACAGGTATTGTAGACAGACTTCAGGAGGAGGTTCCAGAAACCATCGAAGCTCTTCAGAGGGCTGGCATCAAAGTGTGGGTCCTGACTGGAGACAAACAGGAGACAGCCATCAACATCGCCAACGCCTGCAAACTTCTCCACTCCAGTGACCTGCTGCTGACAGCCAACTGTGATAACAAGGTCAGAGCAGGTCAAAGCGGATGTTTGGGTCATGTTATGGTGCAGGAGTGTACCCAAACATCAGCACTTCAGTTTCAGCCATGTTGGAACTTTTATTTGAACTATTAGTATTTGTGAAAATCTTACATGTTGCATTTTCAAAATGAGTTTTCTGTTGTCGATAAATCTTCCATTTTCTTCAGATCAGGAGTTTTAGAAGATCCAAAATATCTGTATCAGTAGTGACTGAATGAGGCTAACACTTGAGAGAGCGTGCACAAACCAAAACATTGTCATGTTTCAACTTCATTACAAAAAAAAATCCACAAGAGGAAAACCCTCTCAACCCTCTCAAAATCAGTGGGGTGTGTGTTGTTGCGCTAAAGCGGAAGCTTTAAGCAGATGTGTGTGTCTGGATCTTCTGTCTTACAGGAAGCATGTGCAGCTCTACTCAACGAGCTCCTTGTGGAGGTACAATGTGGAGAAGAAGGTGTAAGCGAACAGAGAGAAGACCCGTCTTCTGGATCGACTGGCTTCATTCTGGCCATAGATGGTCGGACTCTGGACTGGGCTCTGCAAGACGACCTGAGGTGCAGCTTCCTGGAGCTGAGCTGCAAATGCAAGGCTGTCCTCTGCTGCCGATCCACTCCATTGCAGAAGAGCAAGGTGGTCCAGCTGGTTCGGGATCAATTAAGGGTCATGACCCTGGCTGTGGGTGAGCTACAAGCTTTCTCCACAATCTATGTATTCGGCATAAAAAAGGTTGCTTATAAATCTCTAGTTTACTGTTAAAGTCATCTAAAGGTTCAGAGACATAAAGCTCCATGTATGTAACAAACAAGAGGAAGGCCAGCATTTATTGGCATTACCAGTTCTTCCAGTCAGGTTCACAGGACTGTCCTGATCAGCCTGGTAGAAAAAACCCCACTGAAAATAACTGGGGATCCTGTTTGTTTGCCTCACAAGATGATAAATAATAGCAGTTTAGTGAGATGCTACCTTCTTTAGTTCCAACTGAGACTAATAAGCACACTACTCACAATAAGTTTGGGATACGTTAAATTGTGTATACTTGTATAACGCTTTTCTACCTTCATTGAAGGCCCAAAGTGCTTTACAGTCCCATTCACACACTGATGGCTGCCGAACACTGGGGCCAACCTTCCACCAGAAACAATTTGGGGTTCAGTATCTTGCCCAAGGACACTTTGACATATGGGCGGGCAAGGCGGGAATCGAACATGCGAACAACGTGCTTACACATCGAACACGATTTGCGCGACGGAGGCGGACAATTTCTAAGTCCATGGTTTAGACGCGAATTGAGCGGCCGCCGTGGCTGGCCAGAGTTTTTAAAAAACGTCTGAACTCTGGGGAGGTGGTCAACCAATCAGAGACTCAACTTCGGACACATGTTCACTTCGCCAAAGTCAACATGTGTCATCAGGGTTGGCTTTGGTGGAGGAAGTGCAACAGTCTGGACAGGCATCCTCAGTCAGCACAAAACTGATTTGGTTCTTGTAGATGGTCCAGTCACTGCAAGTTCTTACATCAGAGACATCACAGAGCCATCATCATTCCCCAATTCCACCAGAACATCACCAACTTTCTGTTCATGGATGATAATGCTCCACCACATGGTGCAGAATTGTCACAGCTGAACTTCAGGAAGTGGGAGTGGCTCATATGGTATGACCTCTGACCCAAACCCCATAGAGCACAACCAGCTGAAGCAGAGAATAGATGATTGTACCTTACTCCCAAATGACCTGATACAACTGCATGTAAAACCTGTGTAAGAGTGGAACGCCTCAGAACATCATGAGTCTAGCAAGTAGCATGAGACATTGCTGTCATTGCAGCAAATGGTGGAAATATCCGCTACTGACATGTTTATTTTCTGTTATTTTGGGATATCTCTATTGTCTAAATTTTCTGGGTAATAAATATTAAACTAATGAAAGGGGTGTTTTTCTAATTCATTATCAGTTAAATCATTTTCATTAAAATTCAGGCTAAATAGGAAAAACACTCATGTAAATAACAATATCCCTAACTTATTGTTAGTAATGTAAATCCAGACTGTTTTCAGCATGTTATGAAGGTTTCTGTCTCTCTATGCACTAAAAGCACATAGAGGCTGTTTCAGCTAATGCTGATGCAGCTAAAGTCATGTCATCAAAAGTCTCAAAACCACATATGATTTGCCTGACATGCATTTTCTAGAACTTACTACCAGACGAAAAAACAATGTAGGTTTGAAAGTGAGGGACAGTGTTTATGCAAAGTCACATGGAACTGTGGTCACTGCTGCTGGTGTGGAGAAGAGTCCTACAGAATTGAGTTAAGCTCGGCAGTCTGTGTATGATTGTCTAAGGTTTGCTGCACAGGTGATGGAGCCAACGATGTGAGCATGATTCAGGTGGCAGATGTGGGCATGGGGATATCCGGTCAGGAGGGAATGCAGGTAGCAACAACATAAGAGTGTGCTTTCTATAAATGCCCCTAACCTTAGCTCCTCATGAGCTCCTCACAAACATGTTTCTTTCTCCAGGCTGTGATGTCCAGTGACTTTGCTATTCCCAGGTTCTACCACCTCAAGAAGCTGTTGCTGGTTCATGGACACTGGTGTTACTATCGCCTTGCAAAAATGATCCTCTACTTCTTCTACAAGAATGTGGTGAGTCCCTCATTACATGATAGTGTTTGTGTGGCAGTTTCAGATTGGTCCTTTGTACAGATCATTCAGATGAACGAACAGAATGATGTACAACAGTGGTCCCCAACCTTTTTGTGGCTGTGGACCGGTCAACCCATGAGGATTTTTGCCGCGGCCCAGGGTAAGGTGGGGTGTGCCATGACAAAGAAACGGTGTACTTGAATAAGAACATGCGCTTTAAACTTTATAATAAAGAGTTCTGATAATAGATTTGATCATCTTTTCACTCAATCATCTGACGTGTGCATTTTGGAGGATTAATAAAAAAATTAAACACGAAAAACAGAAACATGATTAACGTCTCTTTATTTAGTGTCGAGTGGTTAAAGACGAGTTTATTTTACTATTATAAGATCATCTTATTAAAAGAAAAAGTTAAATACAGGAACAAATGTAATCAACAAATCTATTATCTATACTCCAATAAGAAATAAATCAGATTACTGTTTTGCACAGCTCAGACCCCCCCCCCCCCATCCTGCTCGCTGCAGCACTGCTTCTGTTTTCGTTTTTCATGAAGGTACTTGCATGAATTGGGCGTTCACAACTTATGTGAAATGTGCATCTGAACGGATGAGCTTGTTTGAGCTTTTATCTGAATGTATTCGTTTGTGAAAGTCTCTAAGAAAACAGGCATGATATGTGAGAAACACCTGTTGTGATAAATCCACATTTTCATTAGGACTCCTGCTAGTTTAATTTTTTTTTGTCTTGAAGTTGTATCCTGTTCTTCTTTCTGTTCCTGCACTTATCCCATTTGCAAAGAAAGGCTCCACATTCAACGTCTCTTGTGTTGCACGACCCCGGAATGCTTTTAGCGCTTAAGTGACTGAAATGTAATGGAGAGAATCCAGTTGATTTTCAAAACTAAAAGATTTTTCAGAATAAAAGATCGTTCAGACGTAGTCATTTTACTCCCCTGATCAATGTTACAGTTCAAGTGATCAAATGTGTAGCTTAGGAAATTATTTTATAATATCAATATTTTTCCAAATTAAAGATTTTTCAGATTCAAAACAAAATAATGTATTTCTTCCGCGGCCCGATGGTTGGGGACCACTAAAGCAGAACTTCCCCATTTACGAAAATTCTTTATGTGCAGGTAGGTCATTTTTTTTTTTTTAAGCCCTCCTCATCACCTCTCTTTTCTAACCCAGAAAATCCCTGGAGATGAATTTCAGACTCACCTTTGAACACAGACGAAGGAGTGATGGAGCTGGCAAAAGTGAAATCTGCCATCAGTGCTATGTTTCACATCACTGCTAGTTTCCTGTGGATGTAGTCCAATGGATGTAGTCCAGATTGCTGATTGTTTACCAAGTTATAAAGCTTGTGTGAACAAACCCTGTCAGAACCTAAAGACACCTGATCCAACAAATCCACAATGAAAACCTGTAGGCTGCTGGGTCTGGAGGAGCACAATTTGGTGACTGGTGTCAAATCGGATAAAAGTGAATTTAATGTGAACAGAACTTGTTCAGTAAAAGATTCCGTAAGAAACCAGAATTGCAGTCTGACTGTGTCTGTGTGTCTGCAGATGTATGTCAACCTGCTGTTCTGGTACCAGTTCTTCTGTGGTTTCTCTGGGAGCGTTATGATCAACTCTTGGGTGCTCATCCTCTTCAACCTCCTCTTCACCTCCGTCCCTCCTCTGGTTTATGGAGTTCTGGATCAGGACACTGCTGCAGACGCTCTTCTAGAGCATCCTGAGCTGTACCGCGCTGCACGCTCCTCCAAGGTCATGTGGCGCGTTTCAAGAGCTCTTTCAATGGGTTCAGGAGTCCTAAAAAGTCTTTTTTTTAAAAATAGGTTTTGGACCATTTCTATTTCTCAGTAATGTTTAAAATATGACACTAAGGACGAGAACCACTGCCAGAATCACATTTTAATGTCAAGTTTCCATCCGTGAGCTAATTTGGGGGAAAAAAAATATAACTAGTGATTTAAAGAGGAACAATTCAATTCACTTTTTTTATATAGCCCAATATCACAGCTATAGCCATCTCAATGGGCTTACATTGGTATTTGCAAGAACAAAGGTCAAACATGTAAAAGTAAACAATAGCTGGTTGTTAAACAGACTAATCTAAACAAACATCTCTGTCCTTATACCCTCTTCTCGGTGAGGAAAAACTCATTAAAAAAAAAACCCTGTCTCTTTTTGGGGGGAAAAAAATAAGAAACCTCAGGGTTACCCACAGAATCACAACCAATGTGATCCTGAATTCTCACATTAAAGCCCTGTATAACTGCAAGGCCAGCACACTGAACTCATCAGTTACGGAGTCATCCTGTTTGGAAGCCGACAGATGGATGGATGTGTTAAAGATATTTGGAGGCTGACTCAGTTTCACAATCCACAGGTCTACGTGCCCTCCATTTTCTGGATCACAATCCTGGATGCTTTCTACCAAAGCTGCATTTGCTTCTTCATTCCTTATTTTGTGAGTATTCTGCAGCTTCTCTGATGGTCATTGGGTTGCTGGTTCTGATCCAGCTCCATCTGGTCTGGTTTTTCTAACAGGCTCTGGCAGGGTCGGATGTTGGGAGTTTGTCCTTTGGCTCCCCAATCAACACCTCAGCTCTCTTCATCATTCTGCTGCACCAAGTCATCGAAAGCCACACGCTGGTCAGAATCTGTGGAACCCAAGCAGCTCTTGTAATGGGACAGTGGTGCTGCAATGTAAAACAGAACCAGGTTCTGAACCGGTTGTGTGTTTCTGTGTTGCAGACGTGGATTCACGTGCTCGTCTTGTTTCTCAGCACTGCTTCCTATTTTGCCTTCGTGCTGCTCTTCAGCACCTTCTGCGTTGTCTGCAGCCACCCCACCAACCTGCTGGGGGTAGAGCCACGGCAGTTGAGCTCGCCCCTCTTCTACATCATCTGTGCTGTCACCACGGTGACGGCCCTGATCCCCAGGTACACACAAACACACACTGACCTGTTTGGTCACGTGATCACAAAAGAAAGTAAGAAACTAAATGAAACAGATTTTTTTTCTTTTTTCATTTTTTTAAACCTAAAAACAATAACACGTTTAATTATTTGAAAGTTTTGAAACTCTTTTTAGCTCATGAAAAACAATCAAGACATAAATCAAAGATTACACTGGTGCAGTTTGGATTTTAGTTAATTGGGTCCAATTTTTATCTCCCAATTTAGTTGTTAACTGTAAACTGCGTGTGAGCTCCTGAAGTTGCAGTTGTGAATTCCGTTCGATGTCTTCAGATGTCTTTATGATTGGATGGCCACAAATCAATCAGAGAGCAGGTGACTTCCTGCCGTCTCGCCCCGCTGCAGACTTTCAGGAGGATTTCAGTGTTAACATGATCGAGAGGAATGTACAGTGTCTGTTTTTTTGTGGCGTTTAGTTGTCACGTACATGCATCAAAAATGCTGCTTTGTTGCGAATCCATTCAGTTCAGTCGGTTTTGAATCTTGAAATCCTTTATATTGAGCCCATAGTCCACCTCCTGAACCTTTTTGTTCTGCTGTGCAGGGTTTTGTTCCGGTCTCTGTTTAACACCATGCACTCCTCCACTCTACTGACCAAAGACCAAAGACAAGAAGTGGCTTCAGAGTCATACCGCAGGAGGATGCAGCGCTGGAACCAGAACCAGGCCAGAGCAGGGCTGCCGGTGTGCACAGATAACCCCACTCTGGTGCCTAGCCAGGAGGAGGTGCTGTCATGACCATGTGTGTTGGTGATGTGGGGTTTTGGAGGACCGTCCTTCCTCCTGCTCTCAGAACCATAGCAGACATCGGTCTGGACTGTCCCTGTGAGCAGCAGAGAGGATGGGAAGCTTCAGTTGGGAATGAAGCATGCTCAGGCGGGACGTGTTTACATGGCTGTCAGCTGTTAGACTGTTACGATAACGGCCCGCCTCTGCTCCTGTTTACCTGTTTACAAGCTGGACTTCGTGAAGCTGCATGGAGCCGATCCTTCGGGCTTCCCAAAGCGCTTCAATAACCTTCCAGCCAAAGTGAAGATGATCAGGACAATGTTCAAAAAGTGGACACTGTTGGTTTTTTAAAAACTTTTATTTGTAATAACTAACTGTTTAATGTTTTACATTCTTAAAGTTTGTTTAAATCAGATTTCATCCATCCATTTTCTGAACCCATGAATCATTGTTGGGATCACAGGGCTGCTGGAGCCTATCCTATATACTTTCCTGTTATTTCAACGAAGAAAACCAGGAAGGTTCTGATGAGACGGCAGGGTTCTGATGAGACTACAGGGTTCTGATTATCCTCTGAGCCAGGCATCAGGGCCCATCCTCTCAGGAGAAACCATGAAGTGACCTTACGACTCCAAGCACAAACGCTGCAATAGTTTTTATTGGAATAATGAAACCGTTTTCAATCATCAATGCTTTTGCAATAAACTGCTTTATGAATTCCATCTTTGTTTGTATCATGCATTTTCTAACACAAATGTCTTTGGAAAAAGAGCCTTAAGTGAGACACAAACAAATCCAATACATTAAATGTCTTCTGAGAATCGTTCTTCAGTAGTTCTGTTGGACCATCCAAGAAGGAAAGCCTTCAGCTGAAGAAGGTTTCAGAGATTCCATGACAACTGTTTGGTTTTTCACTTAGTGTTCAGTTTAGAACAAACACATAGGTTAAAGACCAACTCCAATAAACAATGTATTTTGGCTGTTCTTAACATTATCTTGGAGCCTTTCTCTGATGATGGATGACATATCTGAAGAAAATTTAGCTCAAATCGTCACTGCACGATTTTCACTGTTTTGGTGAAACAGAAAACAGCATCGGGTTGAAGTCCACTACCACACACACACGCACACACACACACTCCCCATGCAGTCATGATGGGGGGGCGGGGGCAGGAGGGTGTTGCATACTTTGTATTTTTGAATGAGATCCTGAGAATGAACCTTTTCATTTCAGGGATTTATTAAAAATAGATCATAGAAAAATAACCAATCAGAGAGGATGAAAAAAGCTCAGAACCCGGCACGACCTGAACACAGGTATGGACCACAGCTGACGGAATGTTGCAGGAAGGGCTTCAGATAAGCTCCTCCCTGTGGCTTTTGACCACACTTGAGTTGGTCGTGCCAGTCCACGCGCCGAACCGTCCGCTCTACCCCAGCAGTTCCGGTTCCGGACGGAGATTCCTTCGTCTCCTAGTGGGCGTGTTCTTGACTGACAGCTCTGACTTCCGGTCCGGCTGAGCCCATCATCATCATCGTCGTCATCTTCATCATGAGCGTGTACAGCGACGCGTCCTCGGAGGAGTTCGGGGACGAGCTGCGGAATCTGGGGTGAGTAACGCGTTACTATCCTCTACTGGAGTAATCTGTAACATTTCAGCGAGGCTGCTTTGCGCAAGGTTCTATGAGAAACCGAAAGAAAGAGAATTCGTTCATCATTAACTTCGGTGCTGCAGAACCTGCCGCAGGCTGAAGTTGACGGTCCTCTAGAACTGAACCTGTTGGGTTTTTAGAACCACTATTGGTCTGTTCGAACTCCCTTAAAGCTGGCACTGAAACCAACACATGAAGAACAGAACCCTTTTGAAACCAGATGATGAAACAGGTCGGGACCAAAGTGATGAAACCTTCACTTCACATTTGAATGCACAACTTTCTGACTCATCCTTCTGTGCTGCTCCTCTCAGCAGGTGTTTCAGTTTTCTCCTCCAGAACTAACATTTCCAGTTGTCTCAGTTTGATGGAAAGGTGTCTTCTGCAGGAGGCATGCTTCCTGGTGCCACCAAGCATCCTGGTGAAACAAGACTGTAGCTCCTACAGTTTTGGTCTAGAAAAACAGGCCAAAAAGGCTCTTTTAGTGTTCAAGGTTGCAGACGCCTGCTGTAGACCTAAAGTCTGAAGATCCATCTCAGTGGTTTTCCTCCTGCTGGGAGGTCGGATTCAGTCCTGTTAAAACTCCATATTTTCTGTCCAGGCCTGTTTCTTTTTTATGATTATTATTATTTGTTTCAGAATTGTGTTTTGTTAAGCATCATTTCAGTGAGAACTGTTTGGACTAACTGGGGGGGGGCGTTTTGCCAGCGTGTATGAGAACATCTGGACGCCTCCAACCCTAACTGAGCTGCAGCTTCTAAGCTGGATCAAGCGTTAAAATGCAAGGGAGGAGCTTTCACTTCCCTCTGAATGTGCTGTAAACAGATGAACCTCCGGGTTTATTCTAGAACAGGCAGCTTCACACACACACACGCACACACACACCCACACACACACTAAAACACCAAATTTAATGATTGACTCTGATAATGATTCTGAGCCTTTTACGATTAGCAATATTGTGAGACGGGGGGTGTTTTTATTCTCTTATTCTCTTCAACTTGTAATTGGAAGAAGTGTCTCTCAAATTGAAAGGCTGTCGTAGGCTACAGGTAGTGTGGGTGGAGATCTCATTATCAATTATTTCATGAATGTTGATGATATGGTTGTGTTGAATCGAATTAAGTCCAGCACTGCTGGACTTAACACAACTTTTCAATAACTGATAAACATCTGTTCACCTTTTGGACTTGATAGTGACATTGTGTTGTATGATTATGATTTCTAGGACAAAAGAAGACAAAAACAATCAAAAGCCCCTGATTTGTATGTTTTAAAAGCTGTGCATGTGTGTTCTGATAAGATAAAGAATGTCAGGCACATAATCACAGAGGACATGACAGATGAAGCTGATATACAGACAGTGTTGAGTGGTACATGTACAGAAGAAGTTAAGGTGACTTTATTTAGGGCACTTTGTACTCCTTTGTATACAGCTCATCTTTAGGAAAAGTATAAAAGTGCCAGTATAAGGAAGCTGCTGGTGGTATTCAATGAAGTGCTAAAAGTGTTTTCAAAAAAGCCAAGGTGGATGAGTGCTAGTGAATTGTTTGTTTTTTCCAGAGTTAACTCTACAAGCTTCACCTCACCCTCACATTCAAGTTTATCTGGAGGTCAAATACGTCAGCAAACACTCTTATCTAAAGGTAATGTTGTGTGCAGGGCCATACGTGTGCAGGGCCATACGTGTGCAGGGCCATA
>BSAI01000101.1:6494319-6530199 GCA_036245035.1 Adrianichthys oophorus
GCCATACGTGTGCAGGGCCATACGTGTTTAGGGCCTTACGTGTGCAGTGACATACGTGTGCAGGGCCATACATGTTTAGGGCCCTACGTGTGCAGGGCCATACGTGTGCAGGAAAATGTGGTAGTACAGGTAGAGGTGAATTTTATCTGTCCTTTGAGTTATTTTGCATGTTGTTTTGTATACTTCTATTTCTGCTTTTTTAAAAACGCTTTTATTGACTTTTTATCTCGTGTACTCTTGACACTGCATTTTTTAATTGTATTGTGTCTGTTTTCTTTCCATGGTTGGACTACAAGTCTGGAATAAATTATATCAATTTATTTATCTTGCTCTCCAACCTTTTTTTAATATGATCTTGATAATCCTAATTTTCTTAGTGAGATTCTTTTTCTGTAGTGCCATGTATTCAAGTTATAAAGTGACCAATCAGATGCCCTAATAAAAACAGGTGGTCTCATGCCTAAAGTTCGAAGCGTTTGCTTGACAGATTTCATGCCTGCCTTCAAGTGGTGGGGGTGTGGACTTCCAACAAGCTCACTCCTGATTGATGAGTGGTTGCCATAGAAACTTTGACTCAGACCGACTCAGTCAAATCACTGCTTACGAAAGATTTCTGACTCCATTGTCCACGGCGTCCACATTGTGAAAAAGTGGTGACTGAATGGACTTCATTTACTATGGGTGACGGGACACTCGGCCCAGTTCTGAGCTCACAGTCAGCGGGGGCTCTTTAGTTTTTTATGTCAGAGTGAGAGAAACACATGTTAAGGTGTATCCACACCGAAGACGATTCACACAGCCAATTCACGTGTCCCCTCCTTTGCCACACCTTGGCCAAAAATGGCCGCTTGGCCAAAAATGTGTTTCCAAAGCTCACTGTCTTGGCCACATGTGGGAGGAGCTACCAGCTAATGTTTTTAGCCTGTTTGCTACACGGAGCTGCGTCTGTTTATCTCATTTACAATACGTGGGAGACACAGATGATGTTTAGAGATCAGGTTTATTTATTTTGAAGAGCTCTACAAAACAGTGATCACGTCTCCATGTTTGGGTTCATGAGAACATTTAGTCTCCCTTTAGCTCCAGTGAGTTTCTCTCCTGCTGCTGTGTCTGACTCTGATTGATGGCCGCCTCTGCGGTGTTTCCATCAGTCTCTGACCGACTTCAAATGCTTACCATTGATAACCACTGATTTTACATTGAAGTTGGCTGCCTCTGCCGCATGAATCACGTTTGGTGTGAGTGCACATTTAAAGTTCAGAATATCTGTGGCAACACTTCAAGTCTACAGACTATGGCCCCTCCTGCTTCTCAGACCTGCTGCTGGGTTGTTGACTTAGGGTTAAAGAAAGCTTTCTGGCTTTCGTTGAGACTCAAAGAACGGCCTGTGATTAAAAACACTGTTTTCATTTTACAAAGTCACTTTGCATGAGCTTGTTCAGAGTTTGAAGCTGAAGCTGATCCATGAACCTGCAGGTCCTGCCTAAGCACGACCTGCAGGTTCTCTACTTTGGTCCAATTCTTGTGGTTAAGAAGTTATTTATCTGAAGAACAGACTTATTTCTTATTCTTAGCTGATGTGTCTTAAATGTGATGGAGGTATGGGGGACAGAATCAGAGCTTCTGACTGTGGAGACATGTTTCTGTTCCTTCTGAACCATTAGACTCCTTCTTTCTTTGAGTGCTCATCAGCTGCTCCCTGTTTGGTAAAGGTGGTACCACTACAACCTGTCCCGCCATGCCGCAGAGGCCCTCCTCCTGTCTAACGGGTCAGATGGAAGTTACCTCCTCCGGAACAGTAAGGAGGGTCCATCCTGGTTTGCCCTCTCTGTCAGGTCAGTGTCTCCCCAATTTCAGGTTCTGCTTTGACTTGACTTACAGTGAATCTTCAGCCCTTGCTGTTATTTCAGGATGAAAGCATCAACTGTGTTCTTGTAGAGATTTCATGGTTGGGCATTCCTTCAGAATCAGTTGGTAACTTGGGTTATGCATCTTAATTAATACACTTATATGCATTTAAAAAAAAAACCTGTTCTGACATGGACTCGCTCCTGGTCATGTGACCAACTGGTTTGTGTTGGGTTCATTTTAGGATAGATACAGTCTAGACAGAAATTATGTTAGCAAAACCCAATTTTTTGAAAAAGTGGGTAAAGGTGGGATTAACAACCTGGTATTTGCTGGTGTCTCAGACTGTGGTAGAATGGAGAAACCTTTTGGCCATATGACCCGTGGCCTGGCCACTGTGAACTGACATGGCTCCAAATGTTTTTTCTGAAGTAGCTTAAAACAGGAAGTGTTTATGATGCTCAGCATCTTTGTTATACCAATGCATTTTTTAAACAAATTTCTCTACATGGAACTGGGTCCACCACCGTAATTCCATAAGTATTAAGAAACCAAATTTGTAAAGTCCTTCTTTAAAAGTTTTTCCTTTAATTGCACTTACCTGGGAAACTAATGATCACAGGTGTCTGAGATTGATTTCAGTGATTCAAAGAGCCCAGAGACACAATACCATCCATGAGTTTCATTGAAAAACAAAGAATTTTATCTTTTTGACACTTAATTACACTTTGGATAAACACACTATGTTCGGCTTGTTTTTCAGCTAACATTGGTCTTAAGATCATCAGAATTGTTTGAGAATAAAATGTTTTATTTTTCTGGGACTGGCAGAGCCAAGAATTCCGTGAAGCATTTTCACGTGGAGCGCAGAGACAGTGGATACATGTTTGGCTTCAACGAGTTCCCCACCTTTCAGGACTTTGTCAGCCACTTTGCCAACCAGCCTCTGCTAGGCAGTGACACAGGTAAGCCCCCCCATGCTGCAGAAGGCTCTGGGGTCCTCTCCACCGTGTGACATAGTCAGAGGTTATGTGGTTGAATGCATATGCAACTCTTAGACAAGAGACAATTTCATCTGAAATAACTTTACAAGTGTTCTAAAAGTTAGGTTTGTTTGTCTTTCTCTGTCACGCTTCAAAATGCAACTCAATATATGCTCCACAAATCGATACGTAAAAGTTTCAACTAACTTGCTATATTGCAGCCATTTGCTAAAATCATTTAAGTTCTTTTTTTCCTCATTAATGTACACACAGCTCCCCATATTGACAAAAAACACTGAATTTTTGACATTTTTGCAGATTTACTGAAAAAGAAAAACTGAAATATCACATGGTTCAAAGTATTCAGACCCTTTGCACAGTATTTAGTAGCAGCACCCTTTTGATCTAATACAGCCATGGTTTAAGTCAGAGCTCTGCCTGGGACATTCAAGAACAGTCACAGAGTTGTTGTGAAGCCAGTCCTTGGTTATTTTAGCTGTGTGCTTTGGGTCATTGTCTTGCTGGAAGGTGAACCTTCGGCCCAGTCTGATGTCCTGAGCACTCTGGAGAAGGTTTTCATCCAGGATATCCCTGGATGAAAAACTGAAAACCTGTCCCTGCAGCTGAAAAACACCCCCACAGCATGATGCTGCCACCACCATGCTTTACTGTTAGGACTGTATTGGACCGGTGATGAGCTGTGCACCACACGTACTGCTTAGAATTAAGGCCAAAAAGTTCTATCTTGGTCTCATCAGATCAGAGAATCTTATTTCTAACCATCTTGGATTCCTTCAGGTGTTTTTTTTTCTTTTTTAGCAAACTCCATTCAGGCTTTCATGTGTCCTGCACTGAGGACAGACTTCCGTCGGGCCACTCTGCCATAAAGCCCGACTGGTGGAGGGCTGCAGTGATGGTTGACTTTCTACAACTTTCTCCCGACTGCATCTCTGGAGCTCAGCCACAGTGATCTTTGGGTTCGTCTTTACCTCTCTCACCAAGGCTCTTCTCCCCTGAAAGCTCAGTTTAGCCGGACAGCTCTAGGAAGGGTTCTGGTCGTCCTGAACATTTTCCATTTAAGGATTATGGAGGTCACTGTGCTCTTAGGAACCTGAAGTGCAGCAGATATTTTTTTGTAACCTTGGCCAGATCTGTGCCTTGTCTCAATTCTGTCTCTGAGCTCTTCAGGCAGTTCCTTTGACCTCGTGATTCTCATTTGCTCTGACATGCACTGTGAGCTGGAAGGTCTTATATAGACAGGTGTGTGGCTTTCCTAATCAAGTCCAATCAGTAGAATCAAACACAGCTGGACTCAAATGAAGGTGTAGAACCATCTCAACGATGGTCAGAAGACATGGACAGCCCCTGAGTTAAATATATGAGTGTCACAGCAAAGGGTCTGAATACTTAGGACCATGTGATACTTCAGTTTTTTTTCTTTTTTAAATAAATCTGCAAAAATTCTGTTTTTTTTGTCAATATGGGGTGCTGTGTGTACATTAATGAGAAAAAAATGAACTTAAATGATTTTAGCAAATGGCTGCAAAATAACAAAGAGGGAAAAAATAAGGGAGTCTCAATATTTTTCGTACCCACTGTATATCAGAATAGAGCTGTGAAAGAAAAAGGCTGAAGCTAGATTCACCAGATTTGCACCACTCCAACATTTGGCATCAAGCCTCATCCAGGTAGCGATATGCGCTAGTAAACAGTAGAAAGGGAAGCAGTTCTTCTGTAGTTCAGGCTCTCTGTAGGCCTGACCCGAGCATGTGTAATTTTGCTGGTCTCATATGACCTCTGTATCTGAACCAGGAACCCTCATCATTCTGAAAAGTCCGTACCCGTGGCACGTGGAAGAACCTCCCATATACGAGTCTGTGCGGGTTCACACAGCTATAAAGACGGGCTGCACGGAGAACGACCTGGTGGCCGCCGCTCCGTCGGTACAAAACACTGTGGCTGCTTTGACTTTCGCCTATAATGTTCATGAGGTTTTCTTTCTGAAGGAAATGTTCTTTTTCATCAGCACTGACACTGAGCTTCTCTTGCAGCTGGGCACCAAAGAGGGGTACCTGGTCAAACAGGGGGCCATTGTGAAGGTAAGACAACCAGAGCTGGTGTGGGTTGAGGCATAAGCGGCTGCTCTAAGCAATGCTGAGGATGAGGCTCTTTTGCAGAACTGGAAGCTGAGGTGGTTCACGCTCAGCAGATTTGAGCTGAAATACTTTAAAGACAAAGAGGTGAGTTTGTGATGGAGGTGTGTCTCTGTTCCAACTTTGACTCTCAGCTGTTTCGCTGTTTCTGCTGCAGATCGAGGAGCCTATCCGGACGCTGGATTTGAGGTCCTGTTCTGCGGTCCAGTTCGATTACTCCCAGGACCGGGTCAACTGCTTCTGGTATGCCGCTGCGCATCAGCCACACAGAGGAAACGAAGAGGAAGTCCTTTCCTCTCCGCTTGTTCGTTTGACATGACAGCTGTTGACAAGCTCCACTTCCCCCCAGCAGCAGCTTCTAATGTTTGTTCGTTTAAAAAGGGAAGTTTGGTCCATCCCCATCATAGAAGGAGACATGAAGGAGGAAGAAGAAGTGCACACAGCTGAAGTCCTTCTAGGCCAGAGCACAAACACACTTTTTCAGTTCAAATAGGAAGTGGTGCTTTGACTTTCCTGCTCTGAATGCAAGCTGTGTGAAACTGTAGTCCACGGTTGTAGTTCCAAACATAAAATGACTGAAACGTCAGCAGCTGCTCTGCATTTCTGAACAGGTCTACTCTGTGTCTGAGCCGATCATTGTAGAAGCTGACATCCATGCATTTTGCTTTTATAACTGTTAGGGGAAAAAAACCCATCTGCTTACTTGAGAAAAAAAAACGGACTTTAAACAAGTTAAATATGTCCATGTAAACACACATAACTACCAGTGTGTGTATGTATAAGCATGCGCTGTGCATCAATTCACCTACAGGTCTGGGGCTTCTTACCATGGTGGGGTTTCCATGATCATCAGAACAGTGAGAAATCGGCCTAAAACAACACAACAGGAGTTAATGATCTCAAAGCAGCTGGAACCACAATCACCAAGAAAACCATTGGGCATACTTTACACTGCAATGGTTTAGCATCTTAAGGCACTTGCAAAATTCTTGCTTAAGAAGCCACGTGTGCAGACCCCCCTGAAGCTTGTCAATGAACACCTTCAACATTTAGAGCAGGGGTGTCCAAATCCAGGCTTCAAGGGCCAATGTCCTACCTGTTTTCCAATCAATCTGCCATTGAAGCTCCTTATTAGCTAATCACACCTGATCCAGGTAATCAACTGCAGATCAGGCAGGATCTCTGGAAAACCAGCAGGAGGCTGGTCCTCAAGACCTGGGGTTGAACACCCCTGATTTAGAGAGTGATTGGGACAAGGTGCTGTGGTCAGAAGGGATCAAAATTGAGCTCTTTGGCATCAAATAAACCTGTTGCGTTTGGAAGAAGAGAATATGATGCGTATGACCTCGAGAATACTATACATGGAGGTGGAAACATTATGGTTTGGCGGTCGATTTCTTGTTTTTCCATCTCATTCTTATGAACCTACCATTAAGTTAACAGACTGTAAATTTCTTTTGAAGTGGGCAAACCTACAAAATCAACAAGGAATCACACACTAGTTTTCTCCCTTGTGTGGGTGTGAGGGATGAAATTAGAATAACCAGAAATTGTGGAGTGTAGAATCGTGGAATGACATGGTTCTTCTTCTGGGTCCAGACTGTTATTTCTCTTTTTTTTGGCTCTGAATGCCTGCTGAGTTCTGTTTGTATTCTGGATTAACAGATCTATGTTCTGTGTGTCTGCAGTCTGGTGTTTCCAGAAAGAACATTTTATATCTGTGCAAAGACAGCAGTGGAGGCAGACGAGTGGATCAAGATTCTAAGGTGGAAGCTTGTAAGTTCTGACTCTGAAAGTCGGTCACAGTCTGTGAGTTGGGGGTTTAGTTCATCTCTGCAGGATCTCACAGTCGTGTTGAAAGAGTTTCTTTTTTGTAAAAGGGTTTTTCAGTGAGAGAGCATAATTATTTTGTTCTGCTTTGGCCAAAAAAGTTGTTTTTCAGAATAACATGAATGAGACTGAGTTTTCTGAATTGGAAGCTCTTTTTCCTTGTTTGATTGAAAAACAGTGCTCTCTGGTGATGATGTTAGTAAACATAAATAATGAAGTTAAATCCTCCTGGTGAGTTCCTTTTATTATAACTCTTTATTCTCCCCTCCATTTAAAGAGAACCTACTCATATCATTAGTGGGGGCGAGTACTTATTCCTATCTGAGAAGCATGGGCTCAGACCGTTGACTGTATATGAGAACTGGACTGAGGGAGTGTGACATCAAACATAGAAAACTGCTTACTTCCAGCTCCAAACAAATTAAGTCAGTTCAGTCACAATTTTTCCACGATATGGACGCTGCCATTTGGAGCCAGAGAAGGTTAGTAAGCAGTGATTAGTCCAAGTCAGTCTGAGTCATCGTTTCTATGGCAACTATCGCCTATCAGTATTGAGCTTGTTCGAAGTCTTCTACCCCCCATTCTCCATTCCACTGAAAGCATGCTCAGGAGAATCTAGCCATCAACAATTTGAATGTTCGAAGCCGGCATGCATCAAATACTTTTATCGAGGCCTCCAATTGGTCAGTTTATAACTCAAATAACTTGCAATAAAGAAAAAAAATAATGAAGCAAAATAGGATTAGCAAGAACATGTTTAAAAAAGTTATCAGAGCAAGAATGGTTATTCTGACAAATAGAATGACTGACTGAATAATCGCTCTTTATTTCTCTATAGAAGTCTATGGGATTTTGGCTTCTTGGAACAAGCAAATGCTTCCTGTTTGGAACGCCAGGGGAGGGGTCTCTCAGTTCAGTTTTCTTATACATTCAATGGCTCAGACTGCTCTCCAGTCTGGATTTGATTGTAAACGTTCTAGTAATACTGAGAGGTCATAATCTGAGCAACCCAGACGCAGCACATCAACTGCAAACAGATGGATTCTCCTTCCTCCTCAAAGAACCTGTCCATCTCAGTAACGGAAAGGAAAGGAATCTCTAAGCTCCTGTTCTGTTTGGGTTAATGTCTGCCAAACTCCCAGATCACCCCCATGAAATGTTTCATATGACAAGTTTGAATACGAGATTTTGGTGGTTGGTTGTAAAATTCATAAACAAACAAAACAAAAGAATAGCTGATTGATAAACATGTTTATGTTTATCTGTTTGTCTGCTTTTAAGACAAAACAGAAAAAAACAGAGATGCTGGAGAACACATGGACCGCATGCGGAAACATCAAAACTCTTATTGAAGTTTCAGACGTAAAATCTATCAAATGGTTTAATCTAAAAGAAAAAAAAAAATAGAAACTTTCCAAAACCTGAAAGTTGATCAAGGATCAAAGGAAAAAAGATCAAAAGAAGCAGGACATGGAGAAGCTAATGTTTAAACCATAGATGAACCAGGATCAGAACTGACTTAGGTGTTAAAGATAAAAATACAAGGACATGGTCCAATAAGATTTTACAAAATTAAAGATTAATCCACAGCCTCCATTCTATTTTTGTTCATCTAACTTGTTTCCTTTCTGGAACCCACTTGAATGAATGGAGATGCTGGGAGCTGAGACAGTCCCTTTGCTCAGCAGATGGAGGTTTGTCTGCAGACGTTTGTGTACATGTTCTTGAAGGTTTTAGATTGTGAGGTGGATTTCCTAGGTTTGTTTATGGTCTGCAGTTCATGTCTGTCATGTTTATTTGCAGTCACAAATGAGAAAAGGACGATGACAGACAAGAAGGAGCTCCAGCCGCTGAAGATGTTCATGAACGCAGCTGGAACCCAACATCCTCCTCACAAACCATACAAGTGCTTTTATTTTTTAAAACTTTTTCTGAGTTCCAGTGCTTAGAATCATCGGGTGATTTTTGTTTGTGTTTGATGTGAAAAGTAACAATTATTTAAAGAATCAAAGTATGTTGTAACCCTTGATCAGAAAATCCTCCTGTTTGTACTGGAGCTTCTGCTAAATGTGGAGCAGAGGAATGTTCTTTAAATTAATCATCTGTATTACTTGTTCAATATTAATTTCCCTGTATCACTTCAGTTGTGTATTATATTTGCTTGTTCAGAAAGAAAATTTAAATCACTGTGTGGAAGTTGTTTGGTGGAAGTTTGACCTAAAATCTCAGCTGGGTGCAGTCATGTGTAAAAATCTGTTTGAAGGTTACCTAAAGATCACACAGAAGAACGAGACAAAAACACAAAGATGTATAAGAATGAAAACAATCCATTTTCTAAACCAGTTTTGTCCTTTACGGGGTCATGGGGCTGCCGGAGCCTAATCCGGCCATTCGTGAATGAAGGCAGTATATACCCTGGACAGGTCACCAGTCTGTCGCAGGGCCACAATCACACACTATGAAACATGTTTTTGGGACGGTGGGAGGAAGCCGGAGTCCCCAGAAAAAAACCACGCATGCACAAGTAGAATATGCAAACTCAACACAGAAAGGTCCCTCATTAGTGATGCTGTTTCAGGTCCCCCAGCTGGGACTTGAACCCGGGTCTTTTTGCTGTGAGGCAAGAGCGCTAACCACTGCACTGCCATGCAGCAGAATGACAACAAGCCATGGATAAAAATTTCAAGCATGGAGATTGGTTCACGCTAAACATGACCACTGGAGTAAAAATGTGGTTCTGAGTGAATTTTAATCCTGTTTTTCATGTTATTTTCCAACCTTACTAATAATTTCGGAATCATTAAAGACTCATTCCAGCTCAGGGAGGGACCTTTTCTGAAGTCTTCACAGAGAAGGAACAGTGGAGCATGTGGAAAAGCTTTTATTCAGGATTCAAAAAGCAAGAAATTAGAAACCAAGGTGCGAAATTTCCAGAAGAGGCGGCGGTAAGAACTGCAGAGGAGTTTTTTCAGCAAAGCATCATGGGACTTTAAGTGACCTCCACCACCTGCCTCAGCTCCTCCATCAGAGGAGCCAGCTCCTTCTCCAGAGTCATGATGAGGCCTAAGAACACAGAAAAGGATTGTTTTACAAAACAGTTCCCACCAGAGAGGAGGGGCAGCTGATGGCCCCCACCACAGAGGGGTTCAGTCTGACGAGTGAGCGACACTGGAGAATGAATTTTAAGATAAGTTATGACGGAGAGGGGGGTGAATACAGGTACCTGCCTCCTAGCAATCCTTTCAGCATATGTTTTATCCTACCTTTACTGTTTTAGTTTAAATCAAAGTGACATTGGTGTAAACCTGATTAATTCATTTTCACAAAGTCCGTTGCCATGGAAACAGTCTGTGAAGCTACCCCAGGGATGGGCAACTCCAGGCCTCGAGGGCCGCAGTGTGTGCAGAATTTCCAGATATCCAAGCCCTAATCATGACTGATTACCTGCTTTGTGTCCAGCCAATTAGAACATGCCAGATCATGGTATGTTGGAAAACATGCAGGAATGCGGCCCTCCAGGCCTGGAGTTGCCCATCCCTGAGCTACCCTGTTTAGGATCAGGTTTTTCCTGAAGCAACCATTGACTGTATATGAGAACTGGAGTGAGTGTGATGTCACCTATAGAAAAATGGTTTACTTCCAGCTCCAACCAAATTAAGTCAATCCAGTCTCCATTTTGTTACAATACATACATACACCGCCATGATAAAGTCAAAAGTAATCATTCTGCAAGCAGGAATTGGTTTGTCTCAGTCAAGATTTCCATGGCAACCTTTCTCACCAATGAGGAGTGAGTTCGATGTAAGGCCACACCCCTATCATTTGAATGCTGGAAACATGAGATCTGTCAAACTTTTTGAATGTTCGGCGTGAGACCACATACTTTTATTGAGATATCTGATTGGTCAATTTATAACTTCAATAAGTTTCGTTACAGAAAAACTATGAAAAAAAATTTGGATTATTTCTCTATTGAAGTCTATGGGATTTTAGCTTCTTGGAGCCAGCAGGTACTTCCTGTTTAGAACTCCATGAGAAGGGGTTATACTCAGTCCAGTTCTTATAAACAGTCAATGAGAGAAACCCTGAGCTTTGTTTAGGCTCCTCCCATTGCAGGATGCAGTCTGGGTCAGACTTACAGAATTTATCTTTTAACGTTTGACATGAGCCTTTTTCTTTTTTACTGGATATGATCCTAATGTGGAGGAGCAGAAGATGTATGCTGATTCCCATCAGAATAAAAGATCTGGAATCTTTTTGGTTTCATCTCTGATAAACTTCACATATCCAAACTTCTTACCAATTGACCTGCTTTTTTAAACAGCATTATTATTTTGAAGCATACACATCAGAGCAGCTCAGAGTTTCTCAGTGAGCTCAGGCTAAGTTAAACCTCTGTCCCCTTGATGCAGGCTGTGGATCCAACAGTAGAGTACATGGAGATAACAGAGAGGAAGATTCTTGCAAAACACTGTTCAGATTATGAGCATCAAACACAGACTGCAAACAATATGGAGGAGGTGAAAGCTCCTCAGACACGCCCTCACTTGCTCCACCTCCTGACCCCACCTGTGTTTGCACTGCTGCTGGCGATGAAGCTGACGACCAGTGGCAGGCGGTTGAACTGCATGATCTGTGGAGCAGAGACAGCAAACCGGTCACAAAGGCAGGCTGAGGTCCACAGAACCAGAGCAGAGTCTGGTTACCATGGAGATTATGTCTGCAGGTTAGGCTGATCCAGATGAGAATGAATCCATCCAAGTGACTTTTTGTTTCAGATTGTATGTTTTTTTTTAACTTAACTAAAATACCAAATATTTTTACCTGTTTGAGTTTTTTACCCTAAAAGGAGGAAGAAAACAAACAACAGCAAAGAACAAAAATAAAACATGCAGGAAGTTCAGTTGGTTTAACAAAACGTGATAAACAGAGCAAAACTAAGTAGCCAGTGAATATTTCAGAGGCTACTTAGTTTTCCTCTGCAGGAGTTTGTTCTGCAGATGAGATCATCTGAAAGCTTTTTCTTCTCTGTGATCTAAGCAGACATCTTTTTTTACTCTCAGACTTTCTCAGGGCAATCAAGCATCTTTCTGTTCTAGTTTTTTTTATCATGATTGGACTTCCTTGGGTAATCTCCTCATTAACGTCTGTCTAAAGTTACTGTGATGCATGTTCAAGAACATCCCAAAGGTGTGCTCTGGATTGCACATATATCCCAGGGTGGGGCTTTTTTTTCCTACTGCTTACTAGTAAATGTCCAGCACATACAGCTTAAAGAGGTTTGTACGACATATAGGTGAAAATCTTGTGGTGCAAATCTTGCTCCAGCCATTTTGTTTCTCAGCTCGATTCAGATTTACAAAAGACTTGGCGTCATATAATTTCGGGCAGGCAAAAACTGCAATTATTAGTTTCTCCTCCATGATCAATTTTCAAAAGGTTGGGACTTCTGGATTCAAATCTGAGTCCTTGACCGGTCAAAGTTCCACCTGGTTTAACTTTCAGTGCGCATTTAATGGCTGCACGTTTTCTACAGAGAGCCCGAAAACTGTTGTAGAAATTTGCATAGCTATGCTTGAACAGGAGAGTATTGAACATGGAAGCAGAAATGTAAATTTAGGTGTGATCACATTTCATTGGAAGTGGCCACTTTAACTTGAGTTCCAAAGAGCGGCGTCAACATAGCTTAACTCTGCTCTTTAGATGTGATGCTTTTTTAAAGACACATAACCCCAAAAGTTGATTAATAGGAAGTTCTTCACTTTGACCCAACTAGGAGATAGTTTCTATTATGAACTCGATACAGATTAAAGTATGGCTCCAAGTCTGAACCAAAACCCATACAGAAGTAGACGGAAACCAGATCAAAGGAGCTGATAATGAGCACAGGAAAGACGCCGACGTTACGGCTGCCATGCCCCCAACACAGTGATGCTGGGATGAGTCACCTGGTAGGTGTTGTAGTAGCAGATGATGCTCTTGTTCTTGGAGAGGCCCAGCTTGCTGCCCTGATCTGTGGCCAGAGCGAATGTGGACAGGAAGCCTGGTCTGAGCGCGTGCACCGGAGCATTGTCATTGGCAACTGAAAGAAAACCAGCAGATGTGTCAGAATGACTTCCTGCAATTGAGTGGTGCGTTTAAATACCAGAGCCAAAAACAAAGAGGAAGAATTGAAGATTAAGCATAAAAATCACCAACAATTTGACCATTTGTACCATTAAAATTATGTTAGTGATGAAGATGAATGAGTCTTTTCTCTGGTGCATGAAAATCAGCTCTGCTGTACTTTGATGACTTCTGACCAAAATTGATAAAATAAATAAATAAATAAAACAATCATGTTTTTTTTTTTTATTCTGCATTCGTACACCCAGAGCTGAGTGTGTGAAAGTGTCGCCCCAAACCATGAAACTACCGCCTCAACAAGGAGCTTTCTTGAGTTGAGAATGAACAATGACCCAGAACTCAGCGGCTCCTCCTACAAGTTCATGTTTAGCAGGAGTTTAGCAGGTTGGCTCTCAGGCCTCTGCAGAAACAATTTAAGTTATTTGAACCCATTTTATTGGAACAGAGAAACCAGAGACCAGAACAGAGGCAGTTAGAAGAGTCTCACCTTTGATTACTGGGACACCGTCTCGGTCCGTCACCACGATGGCATGAAGCCCGTCAACACTGATGAAGCAGAAAACACTTTTTTTAAATGAAACTGTCAGAATTCAGCTGTCATATCTGCACACAGCAGTTCAACTGGGTTCATCAGAACAATTCCTGGTTCTTCCTCTGCATTTGTTTATCACTTTTTGGGTTCAGCGCCTTGATCTGTCAAAGCCAAAAATCAAACCCACGTCCACCCAATCAGCAAAGACTGATCCCCATATTGTTATATCCTCATATTGTTAAAGTGAAGAAATCAGGTTATTGAATAACAATAAGGAATAGGCCTGCACGATAGGAGAAAAATCTGCGATGTTTGAGTTTGAAGCTGCGATAACAGCATGACTGGCGATAAATGGACAAATAGCAAAACAAAAATACTAATACATTTTTCATTGCACTATGACAGTTTTATTTAAATAATTTATGGTTTTCAGGATGTTTAGTATCTGTGTTTGGAGAACATCACCCGTCCTGAAACCAAAGTATCTCCAAATTACCGAAATTAGGGGTATAGCACTCCTCATAAAACTCACAGTTCAGATCACGTAAAGGTTCTCCACCGTCTATAATTTAACGTTCGTCAAAGTCACTGCCCGATGCTTGTTCGAAAGTATGTCTAAAAAAATCGGACACTCCTGCCGCTTGTGGGAGGAGTTTAGCTCATAAGATGTGGATGATGAAAGATCACGTTTATTTATTTTGCAGAGTTCTACAAAAAACATCGATAAACATGCTTCTACTTCTGGGTTTTTGAGGCTATCCAAAGATTTTCCTGGTTTATAGATGTCTTTCCTGTGAAAAAAAAAAAAAACAGCTGCTGCGTGTGCACAGTGAGGGCAGGAGTTTATTGCAGCGGTAGGGCATACTGAAGAATTTGAAGATGTAATTTCTTCCATCTTATTTATTGGAATTTGATGCGTGAATTGCGTGCTGTTGATCGGAAACTGGATTTAAATGATGCGCACCAGTGGGTAGGAGGTGGGGGAAACCTGTGTGCCGCACCGTGCCAATCCGTTAAACTTTAAACGACGTTCTTTATTTATTCTTTTTTGCCATGAGCACATCCTCTGAGGTGCTGCTCTCAGCCATTGCAAGACTTGTTCCATCACATGTCAGGGGAAAAAAGTAGAAGGCAGGCATCTAGCATTACTTAATATGGAAGTTTTTTTGAGCAATATGCAATTCTCAACTGACAATTCAATTTGCAATTTGATGTTTCATGTTAAAAATGCTTTTAAAATTTTACAATTGCTGCAGCACAGCAGCTGTATTCATAAACACAGAAGCTAATTGATTAGCAGATAGCGCTTTCTCTACTCAAACCTCAGAAGCCAAATAATTCCATTGGTTTGTTGAGTCTTTAACATTTTTAATTGGTCGACCAGAAGAAGTGGAGGCAGGATTTAGAGAATTTAGAGAGGTAGTAAGCCCTGTCTTGATGAGCGTCTGACAGTTTGCATTTCATAATGAACATTGACCTACATAAAGCACGATGTGCAAATGAAAATGCATTACACCAGGGGTGAGCGGTTTTCCAATTTGAATTTTGACACAAAAACAGCATAGCATTTTACAATGCAATAAATTTTAAGCTACTTTAAAATGAATTTAAAACAAAACTGTTTATTGCAATATCATATTGTACTGTAAACTGCAAAATGCATATTCATTTGAATTATGACATGAAAAACCCATGACAATTTAAAATGCAATTGATTTTGTTTTTTATCAATAATTAATTTATAAATCTTTAATATTTAAAAGTAAATTTTAATATTCAATTCTACAGTGCAAAATGTATGTTCACTTTAAAAGCCTGAATTGCATATTGAACTGTCAATTGAAAAATGCATTTTCAAAATGCATGACAAATTGCAAATTGAAATGTCAATTGAGAATTACATAATACTTTGAATTATGACTCCAAAAAAAACTTCCATAATTAAAGGGCTCCATTGATTGGTCCATGACACAAAGAACACCATACAGTGTCTTGTGAAAGTATTGGGCCCCCTTGAACTTTTCAACCTTTTGCCACATTTCAGGCTTCAAACATAAAGGTATAAAACTGTAATTTCTTGTGAAGAATCAACATAAGAAGGGACACATTCGTGAAGTGGAACAAAATCTATTGGATATTTCAAACTTTTTTCACAAATATAAAACTGAAAAATTGGGGGTGCAAAGTTTTCAGCCTCTTTACTCTCTCCAGATGTGTACAGTATGCGGTCAATGAAAATGTGCTTTGAATCATGTTCTTCACAGAAAATGAGCCAAAGCTAATGAATTTCAGGTTGTAAAAAAAATTAATTGTTTCATTTTTCTATGGATAAAAAAACTGAAAACGGGTCCCACAGACCCGAACACCATACAAGGGTTAAAGGCATCCATAAAAAGAGTTGTTTAAAGTTTGCCACAAGCTGGGAGACACACCAAACATGTGGAAGAAGGTGCTCTGGTCAAATGAAACCAAAGTTGAACTTTTTGGCAACAATGCAAAACGTTATGTTTGGTGTAACAGCAATACAGCTCATCATCCTGAACACACCATCCCCACTGTCAAACATGGTGGTGGTAGCATCATGGCTTGGGCCTGCTTTTCTTCAGCAGGGACAGGGAAGATGGTTAAAATTGATGGGAAATTGATGGATGGAGCTAAAAACAGGATCATTCTGGAAGAAATCATTCTGGAAGAAAACCTGATGGCACCTGCAAAAGACCTGAGACTGGGACGGAGATTTGTCTTCCAACAAGACAATGATCCAAAACATAAAGCAAAATCTACAATTGAATGCTTTAAAATAAACATATCCAGGTGTTAGAATGACCAAGTCAAAGTCCAGACCTGAATCCAATGGAGAATCTCTGGAAAGAGCTAAAAACTGCTGTTCACAAACGCTCTCCATCCAACCTCACTGTGCTCCAGCTGTTTTGCAAGGATAGAGACATACTCCAAGCGACTTACAGCTGTAATCGCAGCAAAAGGTGGCGCTACAAAATATTAACTTAAGGGGGCTGAATACTTTTGCACCCCCAATTTTTCAGTTTTTTATTTGTGAAAAAAGTTTGAAATATCCAATACCTTTTGTTCCACTTCATGATTGTGTCCCACTTGTTTTTGATTCTTCACAAAAAATGACTGTTTTATATCTTTATGTTTGAAGCCTGAAATGTGGCAAAAGGTTGAACAGTTCAAGGGGGCCCAATACTTTCACAAGGCACACTACCATTGGTTTAATTTATAAAAGGTTTTATCTGATTTATTACTTTAAACTACAAAGAGATAGTTTAGAATGTGTGCAACCGCAGACCACTTATCGTTATTTATTCCTACTTTTGCATTTGCATTACTTTATACATGCCACAATGGCCTGATATTGTGATGACAATAAATTTTCGGCTTATTGTGCAGGCTTAATAAGGAACAAATCCTCACCTCTGCATCTGTTTGTACAGGAACCTCTTCAGATCCTGCAGAGGAGACCATGCTGAGTTAAATAACAACCTCAAGGACAGAAGCTAGAAAAGTTCAAGAACATGAAAGTCTGTGAGATGATCAGCAAAGTCTGGCTTCAACTTTAGACTAGCAAACCGTCACAGAGAAGTTCCAGCTTAGTTTCATCAGACAGATTCTGAGTTGGTTTTCCCACCAGCATACTCATCATCATCATCTTCACCTAGCATTACTGAGTGGTTTCCTGTCCAAATCATCTGAACTTTTTTGGATCCACAGAAGACTGTCAAACTTTAACCGCTCTGATGCAAGATCTTTTCATTTTTATGGTTCCAACAACAGACCAGTTACACTAAACAATGGAACCGCAGCCTATTGATCAGCCAGGATCAGCCCCTTCCATCCCACTGTGTCAGATCCCTTATACCCAGATCCCGTCATAAACCAAAGAGGAAGGTATGGCCTGCATGCACAGGCCCAACATTTATGAAAATGATGAAAGAGAAAAATGCTCTCTGGAGGTTTCTGTTCGGATAAGGTTCTACTGCTCTTGATGGAATTTTTAAATGAAAATAAATGAGCTGGATAATTCCAAAGGAATGAAAGTCCTCACGGAAATGTGACCGATAATGTGAAAACAGCAGAAAAGCATGTGAGCGCATCATAGCTCAACTCAAGATGACTTGACAGGCTTGATTAGTAACAAGCCACCTAGTGGTCACACGATGAGTTGCGTTGGTTCCACTTAGTTTAACTTTGGAGAAGCTGAAGTTTGCTCATTGGACCCACTTTTTAGATTTTTTTTCTTTTAAATTATAACATTACTAGATTAACTTCTATTTTCAACCTTTAGCAACCGCACATTTATTCTTAAATTAATTTTATCCCCTTTGAGTTGTGGTTGTTTGTGTATTTCTTTTACATTATTCTTTTGGACTCTTCCTTTGTAGCTTCCTGATTGGTTGACTCTCTTTAGGTGAAACTTCTAGACTTTAACGCTCAGAACTCAACCCAAAGGGCTTGTATTTTTAGGAAAAACAACAAAACATCTGAATTGATGCTGTCAATGGAAACGTTGATTAGACAGAGATCGAAATGGCCTGCAGTAACTTCCAGAGGTGATGTCATTCATGAAACAACCATTGACTGTATCAGACAACTGGACTGAAACCAAAAGAAGTATATTCAGTCACCATTTATTTTGCTGGTACGTTGCCATGTTGGAACCAGTCATTGTCAGCAAACAATGGTTGGTCCAAATTGGTTGGAGGCTTTGTTTTTATGGCAACCTCTCTCATCAGTCAGGACTGAGCTTGTAAATAATTATCATCAAGAACATGTTAAAACTGTATCAGAGCAAAAATTGTTATTCTGAATAATAGACGGACTGAGTATAAGTTGTGTATATCTCTTTATAGAAGTCTATGGGATTTTGGTTTCTTGGAACCAGCAGGTACTTCCTTTTTGGAACGCCAGGGAGAGGGGTCCAGTTCTCATATACGGTCAATAAAAACAACCACACGTCACGTTCCTTGGTTAGAGTCTCTTGTGTTTTTAGTGAAGCCTAAAGCGAGCAGAAGCCACTTTGAAAAGGAGGAGAGACTTACGTCCGCCATGGGAGCTCCAAGGGAGGAAGAAACTAAGCGGTTCCGTCGGAGGAGGTCAGGAGAACCGCAGGAGACGAGCCTGTCCAAACCGTTTCCACGGTGAGCTCGGTCCAAACGTTCAAACAATCAGCTGGTATTACTGTGAACTCCTCAGGAGCTGCAGTCACCTGACACGTCTTCTTCTCCCAGAGTTTGAAACCTCACAGTGCTCACTGCTCCCTCTGCTGGTGCTTAGACGTCATGGTTCACTCAGGATCATAGATCACGTTGTTGTCCTTTGACAGAGAAACATATCAAAAATATATGTTATGATCTTTCAGATTATGGGGTAAATGAAGGTTCTAGCAACATAATTAAGAGCTTATCAAAATGTACAAAGACAATTTTCAACAAAGTCAACAAGAACTTTATTTTCAACTTATTTAGTTGAAAAAATGAATGATTTAGGCTCAAACGCCTGCCCTTTGTGTCAGTAACTCTTTTTCAAATGCATTCTGGACATTTTGCTGCTGCCTACAGGAACAGGTTAGTATCTAGTCTCTAATTAAGGCAGCCTTTATTTTTCACAGTATAAAGATTTATTTACCATGTATTTAAAAATACATTTATTAAAGAATATTATTTTGTTTCTCAAAAATAAATGTGACTCTTCTAAAGGGGGAGGTGGCACAGCATGGTCCTGTTTTACAGTCCTGTACAGTCCCCTCTGAAAGACCAGTTATCACCAACGTCGCTGCTGCTCCTCATTTGCTCGATTCAAATATCATTTGTTCATTTTTCAGCAGATGCTTTCTGCATCCTCCACCTCATCCGTCTCTTTCTCTGTGGATCCCTACTTCCTCCTCAGTTGTAGTCACCTTTAAGTTTCCAGGACATTCCAGGTGCTGCAGCTCAGGCAAGTGGAGTTTCTGAGCATGTTGGATATCTTCAGAACCGGTGAGACATGAATAAAGATTGAATGTTATTTATTTTGAATTTTTAAAAAAGCCCAGATTGAGCCAGACACACACAGTGAAGAGTTAATACATGAATGGTATTTGGAAAAAAAGGAAACAGTTTTTGTAGAAAGCGGTATTCGAAGCAAACACAAACATGGAAATGTGGGCGTGGTCTAAAGCAGAATCAAGTGAATCCATCTGGATGACAGAGCACAGGAACCTGCTGGACCGGTTCAGAATGGATCTGCGCCTGGAATGAGTCCCAGCTTCAAGAACGTCTCATGCAGCCGCTATAGATTCAGACTTCAAGAACGGTAAAGATGATGGAGGCGTGAAGGTCAGAAAAAACAGGAGCATGGTCATAAACACAGCAGGAAAATCAGGTTGAAAACTTTCAGGAATATTTGAACATTTTCTGTTAAAACACGGTCGCAGCTTCACTCTGATGTCCCGCCGTACCCTCCCAGCTCTCACCCTTTCAGACTGCACCTGATCGTCCTCAGGCTTCCTCTGGAGGCGCCATAAAGAGCTTCCGCTTTTGCCGGTGCTGACCTCTAAATGAAATCATGTGTTTAAAAAAAATTAAAGTGGATTTTCAAAACTTAAATCTGATTCAAGCATCTGTTTATTTGTTGACAGTTTTCTTTAAATGTTCTGAATATGACAACAACAAGCCTTTTCAAACATATCATACACATGCTTTCCCATCATTCTGAAAACACACAGTTGAAGAAAAAACATTCAGGGGAAGAAAATGAATGATGTTCTCACAGATAAATCATGGAGTGACTTCCTCTAAAAGGCTTTTGAAGACTTCCTCCCCTAACAGATGTTCCTCCTGAGGTTAGAGGAACTGAACAATCAATGTGACAAAAATCATCATCATCCCAGGAATTTTTGATTAAAGCGCTCTTTCCTGTCTGTGTGACCACATGAGGGGCGGGGCTAAACAACAGATCTGAAAACGCTCTTCAGAGCAGGTTTGGGAAAGTTAAAACAGAACTTTAAAAAGGACCCTCTGGTGAGGACCTGCTTGTGATGAAGGTTGGAAACACTCCTCTTCCAGCTCGGGTGAGAGCAGGACAGGAAGTCAATGTCTGTGTCCATCAACTCGTGCTTAACTGAAGCACGGAGGCGGCAGCCAGTCATGCGGATGACTCCACACAACAGAGAGAAACGAAGAGGGAAAGTTCAACACGTCCTCCAGCAAAGACGGCAGAAGAAGAGGGAGTCCGCCTTACTGTACCACCTCAAAGTAGTGCAGGATGGCCATGATGTGTTGCGGCATGAAGACGTATCCCGTGTAGACAGCCATGCCCAGCACAGAGATCAGCAGGGAATCTGAGGCGCAACGTCAAGGAGGAACACAGGAAAGTAGAGGGGTTCACTCAGACAGTGAGGAAGGTTTTGGACTTCAGGATGAAAGAAACCTAGATGGTCTAACGGAAACATTAATAACAACTCAAATTGTGAAAAAATCTGTTAGGAAGTTGCTAAAGTTCTTTCAAAGGCGTTCATTTTATTATTATTTTTTCTTACATGAAATAACACTTCAAAAAATTAAAATCAGTTGTTGCAGGTCAAATCAGCAACTAAAAATCTCTCAAAGAACTTATGCTGAAGATCTCGTAGGCTTTGTCCGAATTCCTTCGCTAATCCTTAACCCTTGACTTTATGGGTCAGGACTGTCTAGTGTTCTGGATTTCAGTGCAATTTAGACACCATGCTTACTACTTTTACTACTTACTACTTATAAACAGCAAATAAGACATCACCCATTTCCTGAAATAAAAACCTAATAAATATGAACATTTTATACAGATAATTTATAAATCCACTGCCTTCTGATGATGAAAACTTGTATGGTTAATAAAGAAAATTTAAAAAAAAAATTGTGCACTGAGTGGTCAGTAGTGAGAGAATTTGGACACAACCAGAGATTTTCCTGAAACATGTGATTTGAATAAATTTTGAAAAATCGAACCTTAAAATTGTTAGCTGAATAAAATTAAAGTTGGAAAAACTGTAAAAACAGCATTTTCTACAGACTCCCTGAGCTGACCAAAGGTATTTTCTGTCAGCTCCACTACTTACTTCACTGATGTGCTTTTACACACAACAAACTCTGGTTTCCTGACGTGGTTTTTGTCAAATACACAGTTTCAGGCTGAGACCGCAGCAACATTTGATCCACTGTTTTCCTCTCTGGGAAAATCCCGGCTTGATGGGGAAAAAAAAGGTTATAAATGTCCTCACTTTGCCTGGTTTAGCTTCACATCCACTAGAGGACTGAAACCAGCTTAGGTCGTGGTTAAAACTCAGTCCTGCCATCATGATTATGCTGTTTTTAGCCAAAATAAAAAAAAATTAAAAACTGCATCTTTTCTAAGACATAGTTGCAGAGCGGCAGGAGTTCATTCGAAATTTACCTCAGAGTTGTGGGTGGGGCTTTAGACACGGGGTAAGCTTGCCCCTACTTCCCATTATCCAACTGTTTACATGGTCTCCCAATAGCTTACAGCCCCTCACACCCCCAACCTAACTTTAGTGGGGCAACAAAAATGGCGAGCAATATTGGAGCTATCCAGCTGTACAGTTTTGATCCAAATGCCAGCTCAGACGAGGAAAACAAAGACATACATGGATTTAATTGTCTGCAAGTGGATGCTACAGAATGGAACATGGAGAGCTTGTGGCCCACCCCGCATGTTTTCACGTCACAAATAAGCTCTTTTTCTAACATTTTTTGCCTGCTCCTGATTACTACAAGTTGAATAAAAACTCATTCTCAGAAATGCTCCTCAATCATCAGAAAAATCTAACAAGAACATGCTAAAAGCACCATTTTCATCATTGTGGATCTTAATGTTGATTGACACATATGTGGTTTGTTTATCTGTTCCCTTCCTTTAACTTTATTTTGCTGAGTTTTGTTGGAGATTTCTCCCTCCAGAACAGACTGCTCCTCCTCTCTTCAGACAAACTGCAGTAAATCTCAGCATCTCACCTTCATTCATGTCCTGCAGTGTGATGTTCAGAATGAGTTGGAGTAGGAAAAGTCTGTTCTGTCCGATAATATCTGGCCCTGAACTTCAGCATACAAGTGAGCCTTTAATCTGTGGTTCTGCCACCCAACTCCAGCGTCATAAACAAGCACACAGGTGGAGACCATCCAGGGGCCCCAGCATCAAACCCTCTGAGCCAGAGACAGTGAGGATCTGTTTTCCACCCAAACTCTTCCTTCATCCATCCATTCTGAAGCCACCCGTAACTTCAAAGCTTTTAAACTGAACTGTTTGATCAAAGAACTTCCCTAGTGCCTATTTCTCTGTAAATACTGGATTCCAGTTCAAACCTGCAGAGATATGGGGAAGAAATCTAAATCCTACAATCAAGTGTTTTTATAAAAACTACAGCATAGAAACTGCTCAATTCCATCTCAGATGTTTCCACAAAATGCAGACATGAACATATGTCATTTTTGTGAAGTTTCCCACAGAAAAGTTTCAGAGATGGAGCATCAGATGGATCTTTCTAGTCAGCAGGTTGACCCCTCTGGAATCGGCCGCGACCATCCCGTAACAATAACCATGAAGGAACGTCAGCAGACACCTAACATTACGCCACATACTTGAGCGCGGCTTCCTCTGTGGATCAATGGCTGAGATATTTGAAAGAAAGACTAAACGTCTGTGAGCTGACTTTTCTCACCATTTCAAAGTCTGACTGCACCGGATCTTAACGACTCCTCCATAAACTTTTCTGTGTTCTAGTCACAAAGGAGCTGATTGACTCATGGAAAAAAACTGACCTTGATTTGAACAACTTAAAGAAGTTATCGTTAAGCTAAAAAAAAAAAAAAAAAAAAGTAGCGCGTTTGGCAGCTTCGCTTCCATTTCCGGCGGAAAAGATACTGAAGACGGTCCGCTCCCAGGGCTCCAGCATGTATAAGGCGGTCACCAGGAGGTACTGGTAGTAGAACCAGGACAAGTGTTTCCAGCATTCTCCCAGCGGCATTTTACCCTACTGAACGGCTTAGATTAACCTAGCTTAGCCTCCCTACTCCTCTGCTTCGACGTGACGTACGTAAGGACCATTTCCTGCCAGCTGGTCACGTGTCAATTTCAGGCAATCCCAGCAGGGGTTATTGGACTAGTTTTAAAATATTAGTGGGGAAAAAAATGCAACAATAAAGCTTTACGAAACCACGTCTTTCATTTAAGGAAAAGAAGTTCTAGTAAGAACGTTGACAGATTTGACTGCTTAAATGTGTAGAGTAAAAACATTAATAACAATAACTTAATATATGTGTTATTAGGTCAATTATTATTCATTTTAAAGGAACAGTTTCAATGAAAACTACCGCTACTTAAAATATTTTAGCCTAAAACTGAAAACATATAACATCCCTTTTTAAATTGGCCTAATCTTATTCATAAAAAAAGACAGATTTTTAACAAACAACATTAATCAAGATTGGAACACAAATACATCATTTTTATTTCGGCAGAAGCATTGCATGAATAAAATACATAAATTAATTTATTTTTGATTGTTAAAATTTTTTTGCAGGAAATGAAACCACAAGGGGGAACAATCTAGTGTTTTTTGTGAGCTGCTCCAAGTCTGCCAAGCTGTCAGGAAGTATGCTTGATGGAAAATCAAAGTCAGATCCATCAGTGGTTCCTTCTTGTTTGCTGTGCAGCAAGACATAGAATTGTTTGTAAATGAGATGAACTCAAGTGGAACAGTGAGTTTACAGGAAGCAGATGTGAGGAAGGTAGATGAATAAGTTCTTAGGGCTAAAAGTCCTGAACAACAGATATTGTTGTAAAAGAGACGAAGATGTGAGTTCAAGAAGGTTGGAATGGGTGGAAGAAGATTTCAGGTGTGATGTGCGACCAGAGTGTCAGCAAGAATGAAAAGAAAGGTGTAGAAGACTATGGTGAGAGCAGCCGTTAGAAACCCTGATGCAGAAACAGGAGGCACAGCTGGAGGAAGCAGAGATGAAGATGTTATGGTTCTCTTTGGGAGTGACCAGGATGGATCAGGAAAGAATCCATTAGAGGAACAGATTATGATCGATGTCTTGGAGATAACAACAGAGAAACAATTTGAGATGGTTTCGACACGTTGAGAGGAGGAACACTGATGATGTTGATAAAAGGGTGCTGAGGTTGGGCAAACCAGGAAAGAGTGAGGGTGACATGAAGGTGGCTGGTGAGGAGGATGTTTAGGAGACTTCAGATGGACATGTCAGTTTAAGAAGTTGAAACTTCTCTTTCAGGCCAAACATATCACTTGAAAGCCAAACATCAAAAATCTTTGTAGGTGATTTCTGTCTATCAGGTATGTGCATGTGTCCATCGGTTTTTCCAAGTCCTGCCTCACTGTCCTCATTGTTTCTTTGATATTTTAACTGTAAGCATATCTTCTGAAGCTTTGTGTTGTTTTTCATTTGGTCACTTCTGTCAATTTAAATGAAAGGAAAAATAAAACCAGATTTAAAGGAAACCTCAGTAATCATGTTTCTACAGTCATATTGCTGTGACAAAAATTCTGCAGGAGTTTTTTTGTCTTTCATAAACTACTTTCTGCTTTTCTGTTTATCAAAGTATTTTTTAATAATCTCATTCCTATACTGACTGTCAACTTTTTTTTCACCAAAAAGTATTTGAAAAAGTATTTGAAACAAAACAATATGAAAGCAGGTAAATAACTGAAACCAGGGGCAGCCGTGGCGCAGTGGAAAGGCAGTCGGCTTGTGATCGAAGGATTGCAGGTTCGATTCCCGCCTTGCCCGCCAATGTGTCGAAATGTCCTTGGGCACTTTACCTCTGATGGAAGGTTGGGGCCAGTGTTTGGCAGCGGAGCCACCATCAGTGAATGAGTCTGTGACTGTAAAGTGCTTTGTGCCTTCAATAGGTAGAAAAGCGCTCTATAAATATACACCATTTATGATATTGTTCAATTAAGAAAAGGGATCCAGATTGGGCTTTAATCTCAGACTTCTGGGTTTGATGCAGATTCTGCAAAACAATGAAACTAACAAACAGATTTTAATAAAAAAACTTCAAAGCTAATTTTTCAGAAATCTGATGAAACGGCTTAATGTTTTTATTGTAAGGAAGTCTTTAGCGTTACAGGATCCGTTTTGATTAATATATGCTCAGAAATTAAGTTAAGGGAAGTAAATTTCAAAATCAAACCAACAAACTGCCTGAACTGTGAAAATGTCAAGTTTGTCAGGATTTCTGTTTCTGAGTGTTTTTTCTGATTAACTTTAATGAATCATATAGAACATATAGAACACGATTTTTATAATAAAAGTTTAAACCTGAACCTTCTTTTCTTTCTGATCCTATTCACAGCAGCAGGTGGATTGATGGAACACAAACATCTGAATTGAATCACTTGAATCATTTACTAGATTTTCAGCCTTTTGTGGAGTCCACCACATTTTTGGTGGGTACAAAGCTTTAGGTTTGAAAGAATGAAGAATAAAAATAAACCAGGAGCTTCATCAGCATGAAGATCCGCACACACAACAGCAGGGCTCCTTTTCCTCATACTGCAGATCTCATTCTCAGATCCTCCACGAAAAGAACTTTGCCAGCAGAACTTAGCTGGATGCAGATCATCAGTCAGTGGAAGAAAGGAGCTGAACCTACAGCTGTGGAGCTAGAAACATCACCTCTGAAGAGGATGAAGATGGAACTTGGATGGATCAAAACCTCTTTCACTTTACATTGTGTGGATGAGAAGCTTCCTCTGAAGACCATGTCACAGCAGCAGCGTCAGCAGCTTGCTGATGAAACTGTGTCCTCAACATGTGGGAGCTGTGGAGGAGTGGGCCCAGCATCAACCATTAGAATGACAGAGTTACATATTCAGTCCTCAGATGAGAATTACAATTTCTTTTTTTTATAAGAACAAAATCCTCTGCTGTTTCCGTCCAGCTCTCATCCTGTCTTCCTGATAATCAGGAAAATGTTTTTTGAAGATTAGAAACGGTTTGATTTCTTATATCTCCAAACCATATCTGCTCCAAAGAAGGGCCGACAGGAAGTATACACACTTTCTGATTCCAGCTGCCAGGTGACACAAAGACGGAGGCGTCTGATGGCAGCTCAGATAACAAGCAGATCAGAAAATGAGGGAAAAAAACTCTTTAAAAAGAATGCTGGAGTTAAAACGACATCAGCTTTAGTGTCTCTGCCAGAATGATCGATGCGGTTTTCTTGCTGCTGAACCTGTGAGGGGAGGAGCCAGTGGGCAGCTCAACAGTGGCTAGCCAAAATGTTAAAGAAGTGGTAGACCTCGTCCTTGTCGAAAACAGCAACCTCAGTGGAGCATTGGGAGCACTGCACTGGCCGGTACATCTCGGCAGCGGCCTGGCTGTCCTCCGGTCTCTGTCCTCTCCTCCTCTTCCTCTTCCTCTTCCCTGGTGTGTTTTTGTAGTGTAGCACCTCGTCCGTCTTCACCACACAGTTCATCACGAACATGGCTCGGTACTGCGTGCGGTACGTCTCGTGTCTGCGTGGAGGACAACAACAGTGCTTTAAGCTTCAGCTGCTCGTCTAACGATTCAGACGCACAGAAACCTTCCTCACCGCTGACAGTCCAGGCACAGCGTAGTCATGCAGGCGGGACAGTTAAGCACAGCGTCGCTGTTCGGTAAGCCTCGAGGACGGTGTGGACCAGAATGTTGCGCTGCAGCCGCGTGGTTCCAGCTGCCGCACCTGAAAAGAGTCACTCCACTCAGACACCACAGTAATCAGACTTTTCACAGAAATGCTGAACGCACCTCCTGGCATCCACCCAGGCCTGGTCACGCTCGTCCTCCTCCGGGTCGTACAGCAGCTCATCGTTACTGGGAATGAGGCGCCGCTTCCGCCTCTGAGCTGAGGAGCTGCCTGCAGATGCAAGGAGGAATGTCAAAGACCAGACAAAAGCAACAATGCGCCGCTGTTTCCAGACAGAGTCCAGATCTTCCTCTGCTTTCTATGTTTGATCACATCGAAGAAGGTTTATGTGAAAACCAAACATCTGTGGATAGACGCCTTTGTGCTTCTCCACCATTGCCATGTCCTCAACTTTGAAGTGCATCCAAACTCTGAGCACAGTTTTTATACTAGAATTAAATTTGTGGTACAGAAGTACAGCGGTAAACCTCTGTTTGGATTGTTCCTGATTAGATTCCCACTGTGAATCCCTGTCTAATGTTACTTTTACTCTGGGCATGGGTCACAAATTCTTGAGCGCACTTACAGCATATGGCGTTCGCACTTGACTGTCACTACCCAGTACGAGTGCATGTCCACCAGTTGGAAGAGGCTTGGTGAGAAATGTCGAAGCATTCCAAATCTGGGGAATCTTGCTCCAAGCTATTTCTTTTACAGTTCTGTTCCGATACATGAAAGACTTGGTTTCACACAATTTCGGTCGGACACAAACCGCATTATGAATTTCTTCCCAATAATTAATTTTCAAACTGTTAGCACTTTCATGAATTAACAAGATTGCCATCCATACGTCACTGTCAAATCTGAATCCCTGATTGGTCAAAGTTCAACTGGTTTAACTTTCAACTGGTGTTCAGTTGCAGCGGGTCTTGTACATAGAGCACAAAAACGGATTTAAAAACTTGCATAAAGATGCATGATTATGAAAATGTTTAACCAGACACCCACAAAGTGCATTTGCACTCGTTTACATAGACTTTTCATTGGAAGTGGTCAATTGAACGTGTGTACCAAGGGTGATGTGAACATAGCATATGTGTGCATCTTACCAGCGTCGTCCTCCCCCTCTGAATCTGAGTCAAAGTAAATGCTGTCGTACATCTGAGGGTTGGCAGACCCAACGTCCTCGCTGCCGCCTCCTGTTGCTGCTGCGGGAGAGAGGAATACCTTTACATGCAATTCTTGACTAGACTAACTACTATAGAACAGTGGTCCCCAACCTGCCTATGGCTGTGGACTGGTCAACCCATGAGGATTTTTACCACAGCCCGGGTGTGTGTGTGTTGGGGTGTGCAATGACAAAGAAGCAGTCCACTTGAATAAGAACATGTGCTTGAACTTAAACAGTTCAGACAATAGATTTGATCATCATTTCACTCAATCATCTGACGTGTGTATTTTGGAGAAGTGATAAAAACATAAACACTCAAACAAAAATCATAAACAAATTAAGATCTCAATTTAGTGTCGTGTCAAGAGTGGTTAAAGACGAGTTTATTTTACTATTATAAGATCATCTTATTAAAAGAAAAAGTTAAATACAGGAACAAAATGTAATCAACAAATCTATTATCTATACTCCAATAAGAAATAAATCAGATTACTGTTTTGCACAGCTCAGCCCCCCCCCCCCCATCCTGCTCGCTGCAGCACTGCTTCTGTTTTCGTTTTTCATGAAGGTACTTGCATGAATTGGGCGTTCACAACTTATGTGAAATGTGCATCTGAACGGATGAGCTTGTTTGAGCTTTTATCTGAATGTATTCGTTTGTGAAAGTCTCTAAGAAAACAGGCATGATATGTGAGAAACACCTGTTGTGATAAATCCACATTTTCATTAGGACTCCTGCTAGTTTAATTTTTTTTTGTCTTGAAGTTGTATCCTGTTCTTCTTTCTGTTCCTGCACTTATCCCATTTGCAAAGAAAGGCTCCACATTCAACGTCTCTTGTGTTGCACGACCCCGGAATGCTTTTAGCGCTTAAGTGACTGAAATGTAATGGAGAGAATCCAGTTGATTTTCAAAACTAAAAGATTTTTCAGAATAAAAGATCGTTCAGACATAGTCATTTTACTCCCCTGATCAAATGTGTAAAGATTGCTTAAAGAATCCGGTTATTTTTCTAAATAAAAGATTTTCAGGATTCAAAACAAAATAATGTATTATTTCTTCCCCGGCACGATGACAAATGATCCATGAACTAGTACCGCTCCGGGGCCCGTGGTTGGGGACCAGTGCTTTAGAACACTTCCTTTTTCTTTTGTAGCTTTATGTTTCAATGGTTTAATATTTAAAATAACATAAACAAGCCAAATATTAGTTGAATCAGGTCACAACTGTTGTTTTCAAGTTTTGCATGAAAGTTTCTAGGTCTATAAATCCTCCCATGGAGGTCAGTGATCTGACTGCCCATCAAACTACAGACATTTTGAGTTTGTAGCTTCTACAAGCTCTGGCAGGTTCAGAGAATAACAGCCTTTAAAGTGAACATGGTGACCTCTGTGAAGATGGAGGATGAGGAACAAAAACATCAGACCACCAGATCATGTTCTGGAAACAGACTGAGATGGTGTGAACATACTGAGAAGGGAGACAGTGATGTTGGAAGAGGTTGGGGATTGGTGACTTCAATGTGGCAAACCCGTTGAAAACAATGCGCAGCTCTCAGATCAGTTAAACAGCTTAATGTTTCTGTGTTTGTAAGGACCCCTCTGTGTGCGTGTATGGGGGTTACCGGCTGCTGGGGCCCAGCTTCCTTCCATGGTCCTCAGGGTGGAGCTGAGCTCTGCCTCCATCTCCTTCTCAAACTCGTCCCCGCTGGAGGACTCGCTCTCCCCGGTCAGGTACTCCCGGATCAGCTTCTTCTTCTGGTCCAAAGTCCCGTTCAGGAGCACGTCCAGCTCGTCCTCGGAGCTGAAGACAAGAGTTACTGATCAGACTGGTCTTTTAAGAAAACCTTCACGAGGAAAGTCAATCGAGCAGAGCAAACCCGCTACTACGAACGACACATTTTAACCATTGTTAAGGGTCTAAAACCCGACCAGAAGTTCTAATTTGTGGTCTGTTCCTAAATCCCTACGGGTATTTTATCTAAAGGAAATGTATATGTTTTTGCTCTACAAACTTCATTAGCTGTTAGCTTCATGTTGCTGGTAGCATGAGGCTAACAGTCTGTTTACTTCCTACCTGCTCGCGGCGCGTTCTTCGTCACTTGGCTCATCGACTTCATAAGCCTCACATTCCCCCGGTCCCTTAAACCGACTCATGTTAACGAATTAAAACTTCCGTATAGAAATAACAACTGCAAACACATGAATGTTGGAAGCTAGTGGGGGGGGGATTCTGTCTTCTTCTTTGAAGCCAGTTCTTCCTCTGTGGAGGTCGGTACTGCCCTCTTGTGGAGAACGTTTTTTTTTCAATACAACCTCTTATACAGTCAATGCTTATAACTAACAACTGAAATGATATTAATTTATTTATACTAAATTAATATCCTTTCAGTTTTTTATCTCTCTCTCTCTCTCTAGATACATAGATAGAGTGAGAAAGAGAGAGAGAGAGAGAAAGATACAGTTTTTCATAGGCTCTTTCTTGGATGTCTGCCACTGTGATGGTCACTGGATTCTGTTCATGATGGTTACTGTTGCTATGCCCTTTTCTCAGAGTAACCAGCAACTGAGTATTCCTGTTATGTGCTGTCTCTTTCTTCCATATACTTTTTAGTCTCCAGCCTTGGTGGGTCTGCTCTGCTGTTTTGACACTGCCACTTAGTGTAAACTTTCGCAGGTTGAGTTGCGTACAGCCTGTTTATCTGTGTGGCTTCATTGTCTCTATTGTACCTCTCTTTGGGCAGCTGCTCCAGGCCAGGAGCCTTTGTTTGGCAGTTTCCAGTGCTTCAGGTATTGGCATTTGACTGTACATACACACACACCCATTCATTCATTCATTCATTTTCCAATCCGCTTTATCCCTTTCGGGGTCATGGGGTTGCCGGAGCCTAACCCGGCTACTCATGGGCGAAGGCAGGGTACACCCCTGGACTGGTCGCCAGTCTGTCGCAGGGGCCACAATCACACACCCATATAAATATATTTATATACACGTTTCCCGGTAAACGCTGGGTCTAACAGGAGTTAGTTGTTTTAGACGCCGGTCTTTAATAGTTAAGACCTTTAAGACCCCCCCAACCCCACCTCCCTGTGCATTACTCAGTCAGGCAGAGGGTGGGGGGTGGGTGTCTGTGGCTTTCATGTTGTGAGGCAGTGCAGCATGGCTCATTCCATTTTGTTTAAACTTTTTGTGGTGGAATATACCAAAGAACATTCTGGTGAGGAATCTGCACCACATTTTGGGGTTAATTTCTAAGTATTTCGAGAATGGCGCAAGCAAATGGATGAAAGGGCTGTTAAATGTCGCGTCCTTCACAGACTACACCTCAGACCGGTAATCTTTACCCTTATCCAGGGGATACTTTAATCAAAACCTCGTACCGCGCATTACAGGTAGCATCCCCACATTTCCGGTGCAACACACAAAACTCCGGGCTCAACACAAAACTCAAAAAGCAATTCCTTTTGCTACAAGGACGAAGACACCTGCAGAAAGAAAATGAGCAAACCTGTTTCCTGGTGTTTATAGTGGATCAATCCATAGTTTTCCTGAACTTCATTCATTTTCTTACCCCACTGGACCCCTTTTGGGGCAGCGAGATTTCCAGAGCCCGTCCAGTCTGCTGCTGTTGGACGAAGGCGGGTACTCTCAATCAACAGTAGTGCAAGAACTACCCCTAAACTGCTCCTCATTGACAATACTATAGACCAGGGGTCTAATCAATGAATCTATTTATCCAACCAGATCAATCTGTCTAAGGCAAGTGTTTTAATCCAATCAATCAATCGAGCTATACCATTATAATATTGTTTCAAAATGAGTTAAATCAGTAATTGATATTGGAAAATGCCATGTGGATTGAGGCATGGTAGGTTTATTTTACTTTAATGTAAAAAGAGCATCACAGCAGACAACATACATGTGATGCAGCAAAAAATGATCAACCATCATTAGAGTCCAATGTGTGGAAACACTTTGAATTTAGCAAAGACATGTGACCATACAGTGTGGTAGAATGTTCTAATAATGTTCCCTTTGGATTATTTTGATGTGGAAAAACAACACTCTTTGTTTACTTGTTTGTTTGTACACATATTTAATTTACAATTTATTATCTTGCAAAAAAATATGAGGAATATTGTTGTAAAAGGAGAAAAAGGATGAAAGTGCACCAAAGTTATAATAATAATAAAACGCCATGTTTCACTTTTTTTTTTTCAATTTTTAACTCAAGTAAATTTGCTGAAGCATGAAATCTTTTCATGAGACAGGATGTGTTTTATTTTGAAAGGAACCCGCAGCTGTCAAAAGTAAGTAAAAAATCTTCAAAATATAGAAAAATATAACACTGTTTAAACCTTCATTTTATAAATAAGTGGTCTCAATATTTTTTCTAAAAGTGCGTTGGGCTTTGTGACTCTCGTTGGGTTTTGGTCTGTAAAAAATGAACCAAATGGTTTTAAAACACTTGCAGAACCCTGGTCTCACAGAAACATAAGAGGAAGAACCATATTTACTTTGGCCCCTAATTGCTTTCCTTAACTAAAACAATGCATATCCAGTTACCATGATTTTTAATAATAACAATCATTGTGTTTTTCTTCAGCCACTGAATTATAGTAGACTGCTTATATAAACACATTTATTAAATTACTATTTAAAAATCATTAATACGTGAATTTAAGTGATTTTTTTAATTCTCTGTGTTTGTTTTCTGTCAGTTTCTTTGTGCTTGTTTGTGTCAACACTAATCCTACTTTTATTAGCGCGTGGTGAAGTACACGTCTTCTGTTCCTGTTCGCGGAAGCCACGGAGCGCGAGGGCTACATGCGGGTCATTGGGTAGGCAATGGCGTCTGCCCCCGCGGACAGAATGAGTGAAACGTGAAGGTGTAACCATTGGATCCTGGAACTTGCTAGAGGAACAGCTTTAAATGAACGCGCTTTCGCGCATAAACTCGTATTTTTGTTCGTGTGGAAGACACTGTTGTTACTTGCACATGTTTACGTGACCGGACGCTGCGACCCAGCAACAAAGCGCCCTACCCGCCTCCTGTTCCCTTGTTCCGCAGTACATCACATCCAGCACGTCCGCCGCGCGCTCACCAGAGCAAATCAGGGGCAGAAAAGCGGAATGACGGAGTGGGCTTTTCAAAATAAAGCCCATCTGCAGGTGCTGTTCAGAGGTTGTAATAAATAAATAAATGAATCCCATTTTGATTCAGAATGTATTAACACAAAGATTAATAAAGGCGAAAAATATCCCATTGCATTATTATACAAAAGTATAGTAATAATATATATAGTAAATTTACGAGACACAACTAAAAGCTATTTTTTTCAAATGGACATTCGAACCAGAGACGTATAGTGACTCATATCATTAAGATGCAAGGATCAGAATAATAAAATGGAGCATTGCCTTTTTTTCTTGTCCTAATTGTAAAAGCCATATATAAGAATTACAACATAAATGTGATATTTCGTTGGTGAAGTTCGAATGTTGTCTGTTGAACATGATCTTGAGTTGAAGAGGGTTGTCATCTTATTGTGAAAAGTCTTGGCGGAAGGGGTGTGAGCGCAGCATCGATGAGGCTCTGGAATAAGAAGAGTGGGGCATCCCTCTGAGTTCAGACCGAAGCAGAAACTCCTGAGACGAGCAGTTCAAGTCCAGTTTTGCCCCTGTTCAGTTGATTTTTTTTTCTTAAATATTATTTCCAGACCCCCCGGGTCAGTTCTCACTGTGATAGAGTTTGCTGTAGAGCCAGAAGCTCCGTGTGAACCCCGCACTCCCACCGTCATGCCCATCATCGAGCAGCTGTCCCACACAGACCTGGAGCGGCTGGCTTTGGACCGAGTGGTCCCGGCCCTGCTCAACCACGGCTTCTACTTCGTGGACGGCCTCCTCGGGGAGGTGGACGGGGGCGCGGTGCTGGACGACGTGAAGGGCATGCACGGCTCCGGGGCGCTGCACGACGGCCGGCTCGCCGGCTCCGCCCCGGGTGTCCATCGGAGGAGCATCCGCGGCGACAAGATCGCCTGGGTGAGCGGCTCCGAGCGCGGCTGCGAGGCGATTGGTTTCCTGCTCAACCTGATTGATCGGCTGATCTCCGTGTGCGCCGGCCGGCTGGGGAACAAGGTGATCCGGGAGCGGTCCCAGGTGAGAGACCGCGAACGGAACCGTGAGAGGAGCGGGGTGTGTGTGCGTGTGTTTTTCCATGTTTACCTGCAACATGGATCCTAAAAATTAGACACATGTCTAATTTGGGGATTTAGTTTGGAATTACGCGTTGGAAATGTTATTTCTGTAACTTTAATTAATAATTAAGCAAACTTCAAGCTGTTGGTTTGAAGCAAACTCCGCCTCCCTCCCTCCATCCCCATTGCTGAGAGCTCTCTGTTTACACTCTCCCTCTAGCTTACTGCCTCTTACAACCCAAAGCGTACAGTGGCAGTGCAACAAAAATGGCGAGCAGTACGGACCTATCCAGCTGTACAGTTTTAAGACAGATTCCAGCTCAGACGAGGAAAACAAAGACGTACATGAATCTATTTGTCTGCAGTTGGATGCATCAGAAACTCAAAAATGCAGTTTTAATCTTGATTTTTTAATATATGTCCTCCATGATTAGATAAATGCCACAAGAAAATGTTCAAAACACAATTTTCATCAGAGTGGGTCTTTTAGATAAATGAATTGGTTTGAGGAAGATTGACAGTTGTCGTTCAGGTAAAATTCAGTTTCACTGGTTCCTACAGGAAAAAGTGAAAATGGATGAACAGTTTGAAGCCTCAGATCTGAGTGGGAACAGGGACATCGGGACATCCAGCCCCCAATGCTAGACTAGATGTATGGGGTCAACTCGGGATAAGTATTCAATCATTGAATAAAAATGGAGAAGTAAACTCAAACGTACACATTGTGACCTTAAAGGAAACATTGAAACAAAAAATCAAAGTTGTTCAAAACAGCAGCTGCCACAAACATTTTTCATTCAGAAACAGTTTTTGTTTTTCAAATGTTTATATTCCCTAACATTTCCTTTAAGTTTACAACATTTACTTTTGAGTTTAAAAGCATTTTCATTTTTTTCCCTTCAAATTTACAGTTTGGTGTTTCATTATCTGTAAGTTGATCCTGATTTGAACAGAAACAGATGAATCCTGAATAACTGCACCTCCAAACCACAGACGCTGCACTCATGGGGTGTGTTGCTACTCAAACCATCAAAGTTATTCTTTAGGTTTTCAAAAGAAACCTTGATAGATTGATGAAGAAATAAAATAAACCAGATTAATAATGAAGAGGCCACATTAACTAGGTCAAATTGACCTTGAAAACTAAATATGAACTAACTTCTTTATCAAACACAACCATCCATCAGGGAGCGTTTGGCAGAGTGGGGGGTCAGGTGCGATGCGGGGTTGGGTGTTTGGCTCAAGGACACGCTGGCAGCCACTCTGTTATGGAGAGAAATTAGTATCAGTCCGATTTGTGCGTGCGTAATCCTTGATTTGTGCGTAACTTTAGGTTTGTGCATGCATAATTCTTGATT
>BSAI01000101.1:6531716-6549397 GCA_036245035.1 Adrianichthys oophorus
GATTACGCACAAATCAAGGATTACGCACAAATCAAGGATTACGCACACACAAACCTAAAGTTATGCACGAATCAAAATTACGCACGCACAAATCGGACTGATACTAATTTCTCTCTATAGGGCTCTCATATTTTTTGTGTTGAAGCATTTGAAGGGTTCAAATCCCTGCAGCTGTTGTGGTCATCCGCCCTGTTCCTCCTGACCTTGTCGAGTGTTTGAGGGCCTGCTCTCGTTTCAGCTGAGGGGTTGATGGTTCTTTTTTCTAAAGCAGAGGCCTTTTCTCAGCGCTTCTTTGTTTTGTGCAGCGGTGGAGTGAGGGGACCCGACTGCCTCACGCTCCACACGTAGCTCTGTTGTTAAACTGTCAGCAGTTGGGAAATCAGCCAGCAACTGCACCGACTCTCCCCACAATGCAACTGTTCTGGGCCTTGCTCCCTGCAGGAAGATGAAAACTGCTCCAGGTGATTTATCCGTCTGCAGCTCTTCCACCCAGACACTCCTGTGTTTGTGTGTGTGTGCATGAGCATGTACACACGTGCCTGAGCAAACATGCAGCTTCCTGACAGGATGTGGATTTGGAGCAGGTCAGCCCCTCACTGACCCCCACATGTCATGCTTCACTATGACAGTGAGGAAGGAGAGCTCATGATGGATTTATGTTGCGGATTCATGTGAACTCCTTGAGGCCACAAACGACAAAAACAAGTTTGTTTGTTTTAAACTTTCTTTTATCAAAGTGATAAAAATGATAAGAAATGAGACAAACTTGGTCAGCTTCTGAGTTTTTGCTGTGAACCAGGTCTGTTTGCACTTCTTGTATCACCACACGGGGGCTCTGCAGAACAGCAGGAGTTTGAAAGTGGAGTTTTCTGTCTGTCCTGGAATCACATCAGCAGTGACAGGATAGTGTGGTAGTGGTCCCACTGGGATGGGGGCCGTTTTCTGGTTGAGTTATAACCTTCTTCTTTTCAAAGTCAAATAGCTTCTGTCACATCTTCCTCAGAGGTTTCTTGGTGACCAGCTGAACCCGGTATCTGCTCTGACCCTTTCTCCTCCCTGTCTCTAGGCCATGGTGGCGTGTTACCCTGGAAACGGAGCTGGTTACGTTAAACACGTGGACAACCCAAACAGCGATGGACGTCGTCTCACCTGCATCTACTACCTGAACAAGAACTGGAACGTGAAGGTGAGTTCATGGATGAAGAGTGGAGCTTTGATGCTCTCACAGACGAAGAGGCATTTCTGTGTTTTAGATGAAGACTTCATGAGTGTGGGGGGGCTTCTGTCCTGACAGGAGCACGGCGGCGTTCTCAGAATTTTTCCTGACGGAAAGGCATATGTGGCCGACATCAAGCCACTGTTTGACCGGCTGCTGGTGTTCTGGTCTGACCGCAGGAACCCACACGAGGTGCAGCCCTCCTTCTCCACCAGGTAAAGGTCCAGAGCGCCAGATGATTCCCAACAGAAAAGCAGCTTTGTGGTCATCTCTTTGCCTTCCGGATGCCTAAAGCCAATATGAAAAAGCCATATTTCTATTCAGCCGATTCATGTTGATGATAAATTGTCAAGGATTTCAGGGATGTCCAAGAGCGTGTGTTAGTTAGGTGTTGTGTTTGGTGACATGGGTTTTACGTTTGGGTAAATGTGTTTTATCAATTAGGTAAAACCTAATTCACCTGTCATGCAGATTTACAGCATAGAGCTGATGCATTTAAAAGACTAGCATTTGTTTGTGTGTACACATACAAACCTCTAACTGTGGTTCTGGTGTCAGGTACGCCATCACAGTTTGGTATTTTGACTCCGAGGAGCGAGCCGAGGCCAAGAGGCGCTTTAAGACGGTGACAGGTGAGTCTGTGTGAAGAAGGCTTACACAGCAGAAACACATCTGTCCCACAACACCCTGCAGTCAGGAGATCAGGCTCATCAAACCACTGATCCAAGTCTAAATCGGAGTCATCTCATTCCTCTACAGGGGTCTGCAGCTAAAAGAACCATTTGATTGAGTTTTTGAAAGACCATAACTGAGAGTTGCAAAGTCCCACTGCACTATTACAAAAATTAACTTCATTTATGTTTTTGTGGCCATTAAGCCATTTATTTATCAAATGTAGCTTTTAAATATTTATAATATTTAAATTATACCTGTGTTAAAAATTATCCTTTGTAAATAATAAATTAACATGAATACATTTTTCATTTAGTAATGTTTATTAATAACAGCTATAAAAAATACAGTGAAATAATACTGAAATGATGATTATTATTATTACCTGTCGCTTATGGCCATTCCTCCTCTTTGAGCACTTCGGGAGTTGGGAGATGGTGTCACATCTTCTCTGGGCGTGTCAGACGTTTTTTTGACGTTCGTTCAGATCATGGTTATTGGCAGCTGGCCTGTTGTTTTTCATAGTGGTCTCCTTCCTGGTTTTTTTTATTTAAAGCATGGTGCTCTCGTTAAGCCCGTGATGGCGCCCAACGGACGGTAACTAAAGTTTACATGTATATTTTACTAATAAAGTGATTTACACATGAGTCAAACTTACAGCACAAAAAACCTGCTGCACTTTCTATCCGCTGTTTTTTTTCTATTAAAAAATTATACAAATTAAGGCAACTATACCTCAAGCTCTTGCCTCTGAACAGCAACTAGTCACTGTTTTAATTTTGCTCAGTTATCTGGCCTGTTGAACGAACATACATGACACAACTTGACAAACTAAAACAAACGAATCAAAACAACAAACCCATTATGTCAATTACCTGAATTTTTCTTCAGATCCCAAAAGTCACAATGGAGGAATAAAGAGTCGCATATGCCTCTGGGCCCTCCGGTTGAAGACCCCTGGTTTCCATTTGGTTTATTCAGCATCTTGTTGATTGGGGTTAAACATTTGGCTGCAAATGAGACAAACTTGGTTGGATTTGGATCCCTTGTTGAGTCAGCACATTTCGGATAAGTTGAACTTGCTCTAATTATTTTTCTAAGTCAGGGTTTCCTCTGTGTTTCAGCGACCACACACAGGACTGCAACCCTCCCTGATCGTGAGAAGACACTGCCACCTGGTGTTTGAGCTAGAGAACAGCATCAACTCCTGGCTCTTCGTGAACTTCTGAAGCAGATGTGGGCTGGTCTTCCCTGACTCAGGACACGCTTTCTTGATTCTGAACAGTGATCTGCTTGAAGAAGGGCAGTTTCTCCTGAGTGCCTTGTTCTGATAGGGTGTGTGTGTGTGTGGGGGGTCCTGAGAAGTTTGACTAAAGACGATGTTTTCAGGCCCCAGCATTTAGTTGGGTGTGTGTTTTGCAGAAGACACCGGCACACAGGGACACGCTCTGGTCACGGATGACCAAGTTCAAAAACGTACTTGAACTTGAGCTCCTGAAGTGCAGATTCCGCCCTGACGCCAACCTCCATTCACAAACTGTCCATACAACCTTCTCTACGTTGCCAGACGGAGACGTAGATTTATGAAGTCTGGTTGTTTACAAACACTGATGAATTAAAGAGTGATGGAAATGTTTGTACAAAAAGCCTTGTTGCAGAAATGAAGGTCATTAAAAAAAGATGAAAATCCAGCTTTCATTACTTCTGTGTTTCTTTGTTTAATAGAGGAGGGTGATTATAAAAAATAGTTTTAGGAAAACGCTCTGATTTTAAGAAACACCACATTCTGACAATTGAACAATTTTCTTTACTTGACAAAACATTTAGCAGAATGGAAGAACCTCCCAGTTTAACAAGGAGCGCCAGTAAAGATTTATTTGTTATACAGAAAGACATGGATGATCTTTAGCGGTTAGGCTCTGGGCCGATGATGTCATCTGTGTGTGGGATTAGCTCAGACCATAGATGAATTCCCCCCCCCATAACATTTTTCTCATGGTGGAGGACAGATATGAAAAAAGATTAGGACTAAAACTGCATCCCTGATTAAATATTTTTTAATTTTTTATTATTGTGAATCAAGAGCAGATGAAAAAAAGCTGTTTGATAAAGTTTGCAGTTGTTACGTACAAACTACAGGTGGTGGACTAGGAGCTCCCTGCTCCAGTCTATGCAGATGCATCCATTTACAGACAAAAAGATCCATGTATGTCTTTGTTTTTCTCGTCTGAGCTGATGTCTGCATCAAAACTGTACAGCTAGTTAGCTCACCATTTTTGTTGCAACGAACTGGTACTGGTTTTAGAATGGGGTTGTGAGGGGCTGTAAGCTAGTGGGAGAGCAGGCAAACAAAGGGATCATGGTAAATGAGAGCAGGCTTACTCTGCGCCAACTTTCCACTGAGCAATACCGTCTGTCCAGTTTGGAGTGGACCAGGTAATTCAGGTGAGCGTTTCCACTCAAAGTTGGACCATTATGGTGCATGCAGAGTGAAGTTAACAATAATAACACCAATGGAGGTGACCCAGCAGATCATTTTTTTCCTCATGGGTTTGGTACTTTGTATATACAAAGCATTTAATATTGTTTGAGAGAAGATTGCTGTGCAGTGAAGAGGAATACAGAAAGAAATATTTCTTTTGTCACAATGACCTGTCAACCCACCAATTTCAAAATTAGCTCTGCACTAACCAGTCCGTTTTAATTTTTCTATGGCCCTACAACCAACGCAGGTCCAAAAAATTGTTCAGTTTAATAGGTCAATTTTTTAATGGAAATATTCAACAATACTGGTCTGTACGTACTGCTCAGTGGAAACGAGGGATAAGAGTCAGACTATAGCAAAGCATTGTTCCAGGTGGAAAATAGGGTGGAGGAGGGTCTTCAAACCGTCTAGAACGGGTTATGGACAACCATGAAATTAAAGGCAAAACTATATCTATGATAGGCTAAGAAGAAAATGTGGGTTATTTAGCTTTTCTTTCAAAGGGAACACCTGATTGAGGATGATGAGTAGAGTGAAGTAACAACCGGGCACACCTGAAAGTTATGTAGATCTTCATTATTGAAATCGCACTAAAGGTTCAAAACAGCCTGACTCCTACTCTACATGTCTGCCCCCTCCTCCTCAGACTGGTCACACACTGCTGTGAGATCATCCCATTCTAAACCCAGCATTTGTCATTAGTCAGTGTGGAGTTCAAGCAGAGGTCAGACAGGTTGGTAGTTTCTTCATCTTTTCTCCCAAACTTTGGAGTATAGTTTCTGATCAACTGCCTCTGTGGGGGCCAGGGCCTCAATTTGGAAGACCAAGTTTAGTCCCAGACTCTAGAGATGTGGGATTGTCACGAGTTGCAGAATCTCATCTTGGTATCTGCACTGGATTAGCCTCCAAAAAGACTAACCTCACGTTCAGCAAGGAAGATGCCATTGCGCATTATCACACTGCCTCCACCAACACAAGCTGTACTGAGTCCTGAAAGAAGCTTATTAGCTAATTTGATAAGCAGTTTGAGTTTCTCAGAGAATTTTATGTGTGATGATAGGACAACATTTCTAAGATCTGATGATGAGATCCCTTGCATACTGGACCAAGGTAGAATTTCTCCCATAACACCAGAATCTTCTGAGTCCAACGTGTGTTGAACATGAGCAGCAGAATCTATTTTTAGTCATTTTAACACAATTTCTAAGACAACTGCTGAAAGAATTCTCATTTTAACTTAAAATTAATTTACCAGTATGTTTTAAACAGAACATTTTTAGAGTTTTTATTTCAAAATTTGTGGTTTTTGTTCTCAATTTAGTGCAAAATGCAGCAATGGGTTGATGTCCCTCAGGAAAAAAAATGCAAACTTAGAGAATTTAGGTTTATGTGCTGTTGGAATTATCGGAGAAATGACTTGAAAAACACACATGAACGTCGGAAAAACAACAAATCTTCCAACACCACACAAATGCAGAATAACTTTCAGCACCTACAAACAAAGGTCAATGTATTTGTTATGTACCATCTATGGGGACATACCAGAATTACAGGGAAGATAAAACATTATTGAAGATTATCAATATAATTTATTCTAGTTTGGCAGGCCAGATTAAATAGTTTAATGGGTTGCAAATAGCTGTAGTGTGTGATTGTACAAGATCATATTTTTTCATTTAATTATGAACAATTTGGGGCTCCACGGAATTCAGCAATAGTGAGCTCTTAATGAAAACGCATAAGTGTGGAAATTCCATGCAGCCCCTGAATGCACCAGCTGCTGTGGCAAATGTGAGAATTAAATATGTGCAATAAAGTCAGAATTAAATGTTTAAAGCAACTCTGGGATGGATATTTGTGTTAGACAAGTGGGGAGGGAAGGCAGACACCTAAAAGTGATGGTTGTGAATTTGAGCCCCATGTCAAAGATGATGAACAATATCTCACAGACTATTCCAGCCACTCAAATGTTGTAACATGCTTGATGGAAAGCAGTGGTGTTTGACCTGCTGTGGTCCTGTATCTGCAGTCCTCAAATCACTGACTTCAATTGGGATGCTCCCTGTTGTTGTGTCCCTCATTGAACTCATGCTCACCTCCTCCATGCATCTACTTTTGCTTGCTGTCTGCTGCTCTCTTCTCCTCATTCTCTGTCCTATTTAGGTCATATATAAATAAAGTATAACATCAGATTTATTTTATCATAATAGATGTGACCTAAAGGTAAACATTACAGAAAGCTGGTCTTTGCAGAATGGTTAGCATTCAAGTGCTAATTAAAAAGAAAGTTTCTAAATACTACAATTTTAATGATGAAATAGAATAGATGATACTCAAACGTTAAACAGTATTAACTGTCTTCTATCTGGATATTCTGACTTTTTGCCTTCATGCAAACACTTTTGTAAATGATAAATATTAAATTCAAAAATAACAAAAAGTTCTATTCACCTAAGTAAACCTATGAAAATGCAAAGGGACATAACAAATCCTGCAATTATGCAGTAGTGAGCATCTAAAGGAAACCAAATGACCAAATCAATACTCATCAAAAAGCCTGATCTTAAACAATTATCATATTAACAAATCTCTGCATGAAAAAGCACAAATTGCAGTTTAAGCATGAAAAATGAGCAACATCTCCAGAAAACGCCTCTGACAGATCTTAAAACATTCTAGGAAAAGTTGTTAATCAAATTTTAACAACAATTATTAAATCAAAATGTTTTGTCTATCTGAATAACAAATGTTATAAAAACACATCACTTTCTTCTTAGTGGCCATGCAGAAACTCTGGACCTTTTCTAGTGAATTTGTCACCGCATCATTCTACACTGAATTTTCTGGTAAAATGCTATGCTAACGCTTTAGCTAAAAAAAACTGTCATCAGATCAGACAGGTGTAAACATAACTTTTACATTTCCAGCACAAAAGAAGAGCTGTCCCACCTCTTTTTCTCAAAAACCCGTCGGGTGTCTATTTTTGAGGCTATAGACTTGGGGGTTGGGGCACTTTCAGCGAATAAAACATGGAGAATTTTTTCTCCAATTTTTTCCTCTCTAATTGTTCAGACTGCTGTGTCTGTGTGTGTGTTGCAAAATACAAAACTTTCATCATCATGAATCATCATTCATGATGATGCCTATAAAAAACGTAAAATGTAAAAAACATTCGGGGCTTGAAGATAATTGTTCGGGGCTAGAACCAGGAATGCCCAGGCCAGGCGACGCCACTGGAAGTCAGTAAGGAAAAGAATTATGGCTAACCAAAGTAAACTTAATGTATAACCAGAAGAAATTGCATTTTTCACCTTTAATATTAATTTTGACAGTGTCTTTGGACAAAAGAAAACTCCAAAGTAAAAAACAAAATTATTCATGAAAAAAGCTATTTTCTCTTAATATTGCAATGTTTTAGTCATGAAAAAAATACATATATTTAATTTATATAAATCATAATGGTAACATAATGTAACTTCCGGCTGGACGGAGGCGGAGCTGAGACAGTTTTTAAACACACGGGTCTCTAAACTAATATAAATAAATACAGAACCCTGTTATGTTTTGGGTTTTCGACTCCTTCTGAGTTCTGCTCAAAGAGAAACAGGTCAGAATGGTTGAAGACAGCAGAACCGATATAGAGTCCAAAGTCCATTTCTGCCTCCAAACACCTCAATGCGAGGCAGAGACACTTAATTGGATAGAATCTAGAATCAACTGAATCTAGAATCAATCAACATGAACACTTTTCTCTGTGATTGGCTGTTTGGAGACACAACTATAACATTAAACTGAAAAACAATGATAGGGCGAAAGGGGGATGAGAGACAACACATCTGAAAACATTTGTGTTGCAAACGAAAAAATACATTTTGAAAAACTAAAGTTTCTGAAAGCAAATATTAAATGATTTCCTTTGCAAATTATGAAGTTTTGTTCTTAAAACTTTAAATTTTGCTTGCAATTAAAAAAAATGTTGATCTCAAAACTGTGCATTGTGCTTGCAATATGGTGGCACAAAAATCACTCCATAGTGATCCTTGGTAACCACAGACCTGATCAACAAGAATGCTGGAGCTTCTCATAATTTAGTCCTTTCTGAAACGTTGCTCTCTGTTTACACTTTTGTTTCTTACTTTTAGGTTTTAATATTTGAAAATAATGATCATGTCATTCTTGAATGAACGGGAGTTTCATCTTTATTATGAGTTTATCATTACAGATGTATGAAACACTAAACCACCTTTGGGACAACTACTGTGGCAGAAAGTCCCTCAGGGGCCCCAAGGTAAACATGACATCAGCTGTCTGCGATCAAACGTGTCTGCTGTGTTTCATTTAAGCATCAAGTAGAATTTTGAACTTTCTACCTTCGTAAAATCACTTTAGTTCACTACAACTTTAATTGCTTCCAAATATTCATCCCTAAAGTGAGCAGGATGATTCGTTTTTCTCTGTTGAGTGTCTGTATATTTGTCAAACGTCACTGGGTGACATTTAGAACATGAGATCAGTTTATTAAGAACAGAAGCACCCAAAGCTCCAATGTTCCAGAGGTTTCTGTTGTTGTCATATTGCTAAAGTAACTAAATCTCATAATTTACTTGCACTAATGCACGGTGGCGCAGTGTTTAGCCTCACAGCAAGAAGGTTCCCGGTTCAAGTCCTGGCTGGGGGACTTGAAACAGTGTCACCAATGCGGGACCTTTCTGTGTGGAGTTTGCATGTTCTCCCCGTGCATGCGTGGGTTTTCTCCGGGCACTCTGGTCACTCTAAAAAAGTATCCCTAGGTGGGGATGTGAGTGTGTGATCGTGGCCCCTGCAACAGAGTGGCGACCAGTCCAGGGTTGTCCCCTGCCTTCACCCATGAGTAGCCGGGTTAGGTTCTGACAGCCCTGTGACCCTGAAAGGGACAAAATGGTATGGGAAACGAATGAATGCATTTTTGTTGCAGGGAGCTGGAGAGAAGATCAGGAGCCTGTGAGGAACCTCCAGTTAAACAACAATGTCTGCTGTTCCGTCATCCACTAAGCGGTTCACTAAGTGAACTCTCTGACCTTTTTTCTTTTCTTGAATTTAAGTTGAATTATTTCTACTTTTTTTTTTCAATCACTTGTTGCTTAAGTGTGTTTAAAGTTTTACATTTTGCAGTTTAGTGTTAGTATTTTATAATCACCAAGTTTCCTTTTAATGTTTTTTTTGTTTAAATTAAAATTTAACTATTTATGCAATTAGTATATTTAACTTGTTAGAATGTTTAGCTTTGTTTTATGTTTCACAGTTCAGTGAGAGAATTGTAAGTTTACATTTAAATTGAATTCATTTTTATTAATTATTTTATTCATTAGAGTGTTCACTGTTTAGTTTGGTTTTATTTTTCGTAGTTTAGCATTTGAATTTTCTGTCCTCCTAGTTCAGTTTTTGTTCAGTGTCTTCGGATAGTTCCAGCAGAGCAAGTAAAGAAGATGCTGGCAGGAGGGAAAGCTGAAAGTACGACTCTGCAAATTCCACATTTGTTAGCAGCGGTTGTTAGCGGTTTTTGAAATCCACCACAGACTGTTCAACTGTAGTATGACAGTGTGAGGTGAAAGCTGCTCAGTTCTTTGTTTGGATCAACGGTTTTCATCTCATTTGATCTATGAGAAGATGTCCTGAAGGGCTGACCGGATGCTCACGAAGTTCTCCCTCCTGGTCAGCTCCTCCTCATGTTTCTGAAGGTAACTTCAACCATAAACTATGTGAGCACTTTGGAGACTGAATCAGAATTGTGACTCAGCATGTTTGCACAGCCTCACCCTGACTATGATGTCATTAGTAACTTGAAGAACTAACTCACTTCCCCAGGAGAGAATGGTGCCATGGTTGGGGGGGTGTGGAGCTGTTTGCTGAACACAAACCAAGACAGGGAGGACGTTTCTTTTCTAACCAGCTCTCCATTTGCACAGGTTATGGCTGCAGAACACCAGCTTCCACATTGGAGCAGACGAGCTGAGCTTCATCTGCAGCCTCCAGAGGAAAGATTTATCCATGTTTACAAGAAAGAAAGAACATTTTTATGGAGACTTTTGAGTTTTGTCTTTGAAGAAACTGATGGAAGTGACAGTTGTGTTATTGTTGTGTGCAGGAGCCAAGAGGCCTTCGTCTGCAGACCTTCCATTCCTCACCATCAGAAGAACATCATGAGATGCCTGTAGCCACATGAAGACATGACCTTCACAGAGAAGCAGAACTCTGGACATCCTGTTGAAGGCCAAAGCTTTCCCTCTGCTGACAGTCAGAATGCTGATGGAAATCACAGCTGACAGCTTTGAAAACAAATCCTCTTCACTGCTGTCTTCTGCTCCCAGCAGCTGCTCCACATCATCTGACAGATTTCTTCTGCTGACTCGTGGCTCTAAATTCTTGCCCCATGAGTGTCTTCAGCTGCTTGAAGGGCTCAGATGTGTGGGTGTAGCAGCCTCCTCTGACACCACAGAAAACACCACCCTACAGGTCAGCCATGTTGCATTGGATGACTGTCTGCAGCCTGAGGGCCAAAAGTGACTTTATTCTGCAGAAATAAAATCATGTTGGCCTCAAAAGTGCTTCAGCTGCTTTCTGTCTGCTGTGTGTCTTGGACACTCTGGTAAAGAGAGGGGCAGAGCTGTCCACTGATCACTACCTGGTGGTGAGTTGGATTCTCTGGCAGGGAAGGAGGCCGGAAAGACTTGGCAGACCCAAACATACTGTGAGGGTCTGCAGGGTCTGGCTGAGCGGTCCATCAGGGAAGTCTTTAACTCCCATTTCCGGGAGATCTTCAAACAGGTACAGAGGCAGGCTGGTGATATTAGGTCTGAGTGGACCATGTTCTCCACCTCCATTGCCTCTGTTGCTTTCTGGAGCAGCAGTGGCAAGGTCTCTGGTGCCTGTCACGGTGGTAATTCCCAAACCCGGTGGTGAACACCAGAAGTAAGGGATCCTGTCAAGCTCAAAAATGAGTCCTATCAGGTTTGGCTGGCTTGTGGGACTCCAGAGGAAGCTGGCAGGTAACGGCAGTCTCAGCAAGCTGCGGCCTGGGCTGTTTTGGAGGGAAAAACTTGGTCCTGGGAGGAGTTTGTGAGGCCATGGAGAAGGACTATCGGTTGGCCTCAAAGAGTTTCTGGCAAACCGTCCGGCGCCTCAGAAGGGGAAAGCAGTTTTCTACAGGCACCGTATTACATACAATCACAGTGCAGGTGGGGAGCGGCTGACTTCAACTGGCGACATTGTCGGGTGGTGGAAGGAATAAGTCGAGGATTTACTCAATCCTGCTGACACGCATTCTCTTAAGGAAGCAGAGGCTGTGGACTTTGGGGTGGGGCTGTCCATTACCCGAGCTGAAGTCACCGACGTAGTCGATAAACTCCTTGGTGGCAAGGCACCGGGAGTGCATGAGGTCCACCCTGAGTCTCTCAAATCTCTGAATGCTGTGGGAGTGTCTTGGCTGACACATCTTTGCAGCATCATGTGGCAGAGGTGGTGGTTCCCCTTTTCAAGAAAAAAGACTGTCCCTCGGCTGGCCTGGGAATACCTCGGGGTCTCCCCAGAGTAGCTGGAGGAAGTGGCCGTGGAGAGGGAAGTCTGAGCAACTTTGGTTAAACTGCTGCCCCCACGACCTGGTCCTGAATGAGCGGAAGAAAATGGATGAATGGATGGATGATGAAATGAGGAATCATCCAAAGCTCAGGTCAATATAAAGCCTTGAAAATTTACAGAAAACTTGATCCTAGACACCTCCCTTTCTAGAAAATGTGTCAACCTTTTTGTTCTTATAGCTTTCCTGACACAAAATACAAACTTGAATGTTGTCCAACATTGAGCTGTAAAAAAACAAGCAAAAGAAAGCAAGGACATTTCTTCCAAACTAAAATCTGTCTTGCTTCCATGACGTTTCAAAGTCAACAGAAATCCAAAATTGATAGAAATAAAACTAACTTAAAATTAAAGAAAGAGCTTTGTCAAGGACTTGCTGTTTAATATCAAATAGATTTGTTTTATCTGTTTTTTGTATCTTTTTCCCTTGTTTTTTAAAATTACTTAAAAACTGATCAATACAACAAAATCTAAATGAATTCAGAATAAAGCTCTCATGTGAGCATTAAATGAATGCGCTCTTTATTGCAGGTGTTTTAAATGACTTTTACCCTATGCAGAGTTGGACAGTCTATAGGTTATGCATTGAATGGATCATTTACCATGACGCATATACAGTGGACAGAAGATCTTCTAGTTTAAATGGTCCACTGCTATTTTGTGCAAAACATCTGCAACATTTGCTGGGTTTAACTACAAGTTCACAAAGAACTGCTGCATAAAAACTCTTCTCCTCACACAACTCAACTCCACTAAAGTTTATTCATCTGGTCCCTGCAAACACAAGAAGACTTCTTGGCTCTAAAACACCTGGCTGAAAGCAACAAACCAACAACACAAGACCCATAACAATATTAGAAAAATAACCAACAAAACATATACACACTTTTTATCAACTCACGCTTCAATTTTTAGGCACGTCATCTTCATTTGTGCCCTGTGAAAGTTACACCAATAGGTTGATGTCCCTTTAGGAAAAACGCAAACTCAGAAAAACAAAAACTCGGAAAAACAACATATCTTCCAAAACTATATTAATGCTGAATAACTTTCTGCACCTACAGACAAAAATCTATGTATTTATAGTGTGCCATCTATAGGGACACACTAGAATTACAGGAAAATTAAAAAACATTAATGATTATCAATATAATTTACTCCAGTTTGACGGACCATAATAGAAATAGTTTAACGGGCCGCACATCACCCCTGGGCTGTAGTTTGCCCACCCCTAATCTAGACAGTTCAAATAAATGAGTTTGTTGTCTTTTTTTGTCATTTTTCATGCAAATGGATTCAGTAAATGCAGCTGTGATTCAGTATTGCAGATACTGTACCTGAGCCTGTGCCAGCTGGATGAGGGAGAGGCTGAGGCATTGGCTGCAGCATCAGCTGAGTATTGAGAGGAAAATAACACATTTTTCATATCAGAGACCTTTGTTGTATCTATAATAGTTTCCCAGAAGATGAGCTGCAATGAATCAAAAAGCACATTGAAAATATCACATAAAAAATAATGACATTTGAAACTGTTCTACTGACGCATCAGAAGGAGAGTAGAGATACGATAACAGAAAAGTTTTAAATGAAAGACAAATGATGCTTGGAGGACAGTGGAAAAACAGGACAGAGATTTTAATTTACAAAGTTACTAATTTCAACAAGAGAAACAATAAAGTGTGCAAGAGCAAGTGTGTCACTCCTAAGCAGGATCTAGAGATGGATGCATAAACACTCCGGCATTGTTACTTCAATATCCTCTTACCAAAGCACTATGAAGATGAACATTTCTTAGTATCAAGATTTAGCTTTCCCAAAGTGGGTTTTACACTTTTAGATGTCGCCTTTTTTGCATGAAACACAAAATGCTTTCACTGGAGTGGTTTATTTAGTCACATGATTACAGTAGCCTATCAGAGGTCAAAGCTGGAGGCACTTCGTCAACGCAATCCTCTGAAGGATGAATGTGTGACGGAGGATAAAGAGCATGGTTAGGGGATTTCGTCAACCTAAGGTCAAACCCGTTGACTGTAAACAGAGAAATGGACTGAACGAGTGTGATGTCACCCAATGCCTTACCGCCGGCTCTAGCGAAATGAATCCAATTCAGTCGCCATTTTACCGTGATACGGACATCGCTATGTTGGAACCAGACAACAGTGATTGGTCCAAGTCCGTCTGACTCAATGTTTCTATGACAACTACTGTCGCCAATCATGTGTAAACTTGTTTGAAGTCCACACCCCTTCCACTGAAAGCGCTCAAGAGATCTGTCAATCAAACATTCAAGGTGGGGCCAGAGGGCCCCACATGCTTTTACTGAGTCATCTGATTGGTCCGTTTATAACTTGAATAACTTGGATTACAGAAAAAATATCATGAAAAAAAACTTTGGGATTAGCAAGAAGATGTTTAAAAAGGTATCAGAGCAAGAATGAGTATTCTGACAAATAGAATGACTGAGTAATAACTGTTTATGTCACTGTATAAGTGCATGGGATTTTGGATTGTTGGAGCCAACAGGTACTTCTTGTTTGGAATGCGAGAAAGGGAGTCACTCAGTCCAGTCCTCCAAATTTAGTCAACAGTCAAACCACGCATCACTGCAGGAGGTAAATCCTCCAGGTACAAAATCAGAACTGACTTAGATATTCACAACAGACAAAATGCATAAACAGATTTTCTGCAAATGTTGGAGAAAAAAACAGTTTTTTTTCTATAATAATAGAAGTAAGCTAAAGTGACACTTACTGAAAAGTAATTCATAATAGGGGTAGGTTATAAAAGTTTGCTTCTTCCCACTTCCTTTTAGCAAAAATTTAAGCTTATTTGACAACTTAGCTGAATGTGTCATGTACCTTATGGATAAGTGCAAATATGTCTATATCTGATCAGGAGCAATTATAATGTCAAGAGCATAGCATCATTTTATTTTATTTATTTTTGAAGCAAATCATGAATCATTATCTTAAATTTAAAATATCAAAATACTTTTTTTTTTAATTTTCCTTGTGTTTTTATTGCTGAAATGGTTTAGTTTAGTTTAACTATTTCAAACACAAAACAACAACAGACAATTGTATACACTCGCTGATAACTATAGTCAGTCATTCAAAAGACTCTGCATTTGATAAACACGTTAGAAAGAAAGATAGGCAGAAGCCGAAGGTTATTTAAGCCTACTCCTTTATACTAATTCAACTATACCAACAATACAAAACAACAACAAAATTGATACATGGATATTATCAATACCATCATCTGTCTGAACATTTATCAATCATCAGTGTGTCATTATCACATCAAAGTAACTAAATAATAAATAAATACCCAGGCATTCATTACAATTGCCATGGGGCTCAGACACCAACAGAAAAAGTGACCATAAGACTATTATTCATTGTGTGATTTATTGTAAAGATTAAAAAAATGTTTGTTTGAATTTGTATTTAAATTGACAAATGTTTGTATAATGTTTTATCTCTTGAGTGTGATTCATCTCACAGTTTTAAACCAGTTAGTGAAATGAAGACTCTTTAAAGTTGTTTTAAGTTTAACTGTTTTAAAATTCAGTGTTGCCCATAACCTGGACCCTCCTTACCTTTCAAAGAACATTTTTTATAAGTGATTTGGAAGCAAATTGTATCATAGTTTGTACAGGGGTGTTGTTGGTTCTGGCTGTAGGGGTTGTCCATGTTACACATGGTTCTCCTGGGATGTCATTCCCTAAGGGTTGTTCTTTTGCAAACACCACTTGGTGGGGAGTTGAAAAGATTGTTTCTATTTTTTTGTTTTTTCTCCGCAGTTTAACCCCTTGATCCCTGAATTATTCTCAGCTATAAAAAATCCTTATGTTTCTGTTGTCTTGTAGATGCTAAATTAAAGTGATTTTGATGCCACAATGTGTACTTGTCTTAATAGACATCAAGGTGTTAAATGAGCTCTTTAAAGGAAGGGTTTGTGTCAACTGGTATGGCTGGTTCCTGTGAGGCTGGGAGCAGCAGATGGCCGGCTGGCAGCAGCATCAGCAGTGCGCGTAGAGAGTGAAGGGATGGTTGAAGGTGTCAAACAAAAGAAATGATGCTGTAACACATTTGAGAGAGCATTTTATTATGAATATGGCACCTACAGGATGGTCAAAACTGGGTTACAGAAAACCAAGTATGTGTGTGAAATGCTTCCCTGAATGGATGAGAACCCAGGAAGAAAATGATGTGTGCACACTATTGGACCTGCAGTGTTAGTTGTGGTAACAGAAAAGTTACTCTTAGAAAAATATTATAAAAAAGTCAGGCACTCAAAGTTACACATTAGTTGGTTTTAGGTATTTTCCATATTTGTTTTGCGGCAGAAATCAAGAAACCCCCCAAAAATAGAAATGTACTATTAAGTGTTTTTTTGTCCTTTTTTAATGTTTTAATTTGTTTGGATTTAGAATTATATAACACTGTTAACATTGACAACAAGAGATTCCCTCTCTGCTGTATTTCAGCTACTGGGTACCAAGTTCCTCATAAAAGAATCTGTTTAATTGTACAAGAAGTTGTTAAAAACACAGACACAGTTTCTTCACAGTTAAATGAAGTGATTTTCCATATTTATAGGTCTTCAACAGTATGCATTTCACAGCAGCTGTGGCTTTAAAACCACCAGCAAAATGTCATTTCTGACAGAAAACACAGAAAAAAACACTGAAACAGCAGGAAGAGGCTGGTTGGTTTTACTTACATGTGGGTGTATTTCTTGGTTTTGTCTTTGTCCCGTTTTCCTTCATTAACCCCCCACCGCCCCGGTTCTGAGTTTGTGCCCTGACTTCGCTACAGAGCAGGTAGAAAACGCAAAATGTGAAACGCTCCAGATAAGCAGGGATTTAACATTCAGAACGCCCCTCATTCCTCTTTTTTACTCTTTTCATTAAAAATCCCAGAACAACACATAAATTCTTGACATAGAGCACAGATACAGACGTAACAAACAGTTTCTTCCTGATGAGCGGGGACCAGAGGCCGGGGCTACTTTTACACTTAAAACATTATTACTCCAAAAGGCCCCCGTTTGTTCCCCCCTGGATTCAGACTGTAACAAAACAAACAAACAAACAAACAAACAAACAAACAAATAAGATTACTGCATAAATAAAGAGTGACCAAAAAACAAAGGAGTAATGAAACACATGAGACAAAACATGCAGTTTAGTTCTCCAAAACACCTATAAAAATAGATTTATATTGAGAAATATTTTTCTCCTTTAAGTTTCTTTAGAAATCATTAAAATTGTTCTAAATTAGGTGTCCAGGAAGACCACTTTTTTTTCTGTCTTCCTTGAACACATTTTTTAAAACGTTTCTTTTTTTGTTTCAGAGAAATTTGCAATGAAAGTCAACAAGTTTTGGTGAAAACCACTGAAATACACCCAATGCACAGGAGAAACCCCAAGGAACTCTGGGATTCACAGACTACATATACAATAAATCATTTCTCTATATATTCCTTTAAAACTTTTCTGGAAGCTTTTGATTCCCAGAATTCCTCAGAGGCATAAAACATGGCTCCATAAACATTTGAGCTATTAGTTCATCATTTTTTCATCTCTGAGAAAGAAGACGGTAAGATAAGAGTTGTCAGTAAGACCACACGACAGCAAAAAGCAACAGTGACCAAACCAAAAGAAGCGGTTTACAATGACAAAAGAGGAAG
>BSAI01000101.1:6554397-6618782 GCA_036245035.1 Adrianichthys oophorus
TCATTAAATACATACAATCTGCAGTTTCATAGAGATGCAACAGAGACAGTAAAAATGATCCCGTTTAGGCTCCATTATGAACTCTATGAAAGAATAAATTCTGTTTTTGTTTGTCTCTTTGAGAGAAAAGGTTCATTTGCAGAAGTGAAAGTAAAAGACTGGAAGAGTGAAGGATGATCAAGAAAATAGTTAGAAAAGGCGTCAAGTGTGTCCCATCTATCAAACACGCTCAAATTCAAAGTGCTAGAGTACCTCTGTGGACCTCAGCGGTCCCTGCTCTCCACAGTGCTGCACCGTGTCAGACATTTTTCTGGAACTTTACAGATGACAGGTCTTTGACACAGCTGTTGATTCTGGAAACACAGTAGTGCGGTCTGGGATGTTTTGGGTTAATCCTCCTTTCTCTCCAGGGCTGTTTGTGTTGTGTGGATCCCGTTGCTATAGACCGGGAATGGCAGCGTCGAGAAAAGGCCCTCTGCTGTGGTGAAAACGTTGGCTGTTGTTGGCACTTGGGCTCCCAGAGAGCCGTTACCTGTGGGCGCCGGGGATCCCACAAATGGGCCGGTGGCGGCAGCAGCAGACATGTTGAGCCTATGAACGTGATGGTACAGCATCTCCATTGGAGTCTTGGGATCCAGGCCAAATCCTGGGCCATCCACAAAGTTCATGGCGGCGTTAGGGAGCAGGTTGCTCTGTGCCATGGCCAGCGTGACATCCGCGGGGGCGTACCTGATGGTGCCGGTGGTGTAGACACGTGGAGCTGAGGTGCTCGTAGAGTCCAGAGTCCCTGAGACCCGGTGAACCAGTGGGAGGACCATGTTACCAGCCTGCAAACGCTGCAGCGCTTCAAGGTCACCAGAATACGCCAGTGAGGATGAAGAGCTGGATGAGGAGGATGAGGAAGAGGTGGTGGGAGTGGCTTGCAGTTTGTCCCTTGGGGATGCAGACAGAGGGGGGGACAAGGGGTCAGCAGGGGACGTGTTTGAGGGAGGAGCCAAACTTGTTGCGCTGGAGGAGGAGGAAGGAGCAGAGTTTCCGTTATAGGGAGGCTTCCTACCCCCTCCTCCCTCAGCTCCAGGGGGGGTGAGCACAGACTCGGGAATGACCACCTGCAGAGCGCCACCCTGCACTATAGGGAAGCCCTCGTGACCCCCCGGGGTTGGCTTGGAGGTCATGCTGTACGGAGCCTCGTTCCTTGAGATCTCTCGGTTGGGGGGGTAGTTCCAGATGCTGCTGTCGTTGTCGAAGTTGATGGGCTCCACCATCTCTGTCTTGATCTTCAGGACAGATGCTGATGCACTCTTGGGGGAGCCGCCAGAGGTCAAAAGGTGAGGAGGGGTGATGGAAGCGGCCCCTGAGGAGTCGACCTGTGATGGGGTTTCCCCTGCTGTAACGGGGCTGGAGGGGGCTGTGGACAGTCGGAGCCTTCTGCTTCTGGATCCGTCCCATTTTTGTACTTTTCTCCTCTTTCGACAGTTCTGGATGCCAGCGTTATTGCAGTCTTGCGCCTCCCCATCCTCTGCTTCGTCTTCATCCTCCTCCCCCTCTGATGAGGAGGTTAGGGAGTTGTGCAGTTGTGCTTCTTCTCCTTCTCCATAATGCTCCACTTTGATAGGAAGTCCATCTAAATTGTTGAGTCCACTGATTGCACTCAGTCCTTCCAGGCTTCCCAGTCTGGCTAACCTCTCGAGCCCGGGTCCAGTCCCCCCTCCCGTTCTTATTGCTTGGTTGTGCTCCTGCTCTCCGTCAGACGCTTCCAGGCTGTCATCACTCTCTTGGCTCTCGGGGTTGCTGGAGCTGTCCTCCTCATGCCGCTTCATCTCCTGCTGGGAGGAGGACTGATGCTGCCGCTTGCTGTCCATCTCAGGCTCGGCGTCTCCTTCAGGGTGCTGGATCGACTTCTCCTCAGGTTTTGTGTTTTCATTGTCTGTGAAGAGAAGAGCTCAGATAAAAAATGGTAATGGGAAAACTGTTCTTGGAATCAGGATAAATCTAAAACTGCTTCAGATACTTTTCAAAGGAGATGCTGACATATTGAAGTTTACGATAATAAACATTGCTTATCTGACTCTGCAAGCCCAACTACTAACTCTGCCCTACTAACACTGGGTTAAAAAGGGAACATGTAACAATAGGAGGATCTTTGAATTAACTTTCTAAAACCTTTGTTTTGACAAAAAAAGAATGTATTTAAAAATATATATATATATATATATATATATATATATATATATATATATACATTCTTTTTTTCTTTTTTTAGTCAAATCAAAGTTTTGAAAAGGTACAGGTATAAAAAAAAAAACAGGAACATTACAACATTCACTCTGCTGTTATTTTGAAAGTCCTTTTCAGTTTTTTTCAATTCCACATGAACTAGTGTACTTCTAGTTACATCATTTATCATTAGTAATAGTAAAACAAAGTTTGGAAACATGTATGTGGACATAAATATTAATAACTCTAGAGGACTCATACAAAACCTGGGTGATATGAATTTGACAAATTTATTTCAAATTTGGTTGACCTTTGACATTTGTTGTGTGTATGTCAGTTTCTCTTTTTAAAGGTTTTGTGTATTGTATCAAACTGCTTCTCTAATCTTGGTAAGACTGGGTTTTTGACTGTAGCAGTCCTGTATCTGTCCTTTGTTCCTGGATTGTGACATGACCCATGTAAATATTAACAAAATCAAACGGTATCAGTATCTTAAACATTAAATTCAATGTTTCATGAATGTCTTTCTACTTATTAAGTCTTGGACATTCCAAAAACATGTTTACCACCAATGAACCACACTGCCTCCAACATCTACAATTCAAGTTTCTAAATTTGCCTTGTAGAGGACTAAATATCTTAGAATATTCTTCAATGTTCTCTCTGTTCTAAAGAGTTTGTGGAGGACCACTGTGTAGGGCATATTTGTTTTCCAATCGTCCAGCTTCACTTTCCCATTTTGTCTTTATGTGTAGAGTACTTCCTTGTTTTTTTTGTGGAGTAATGCATTGTGTTACTATGAAATAGATTAATTAATATTACTTTTTTTAACATGCATCAATAGATAATCTCTGACATCACTCTTTAGATTCTGGACTGTTGTGTTCTAGTGTTTGTATTTATTTTCTTATAGAAACTCCGTCAGTCCTACTCCACTGAGACTGGTCTTCATAACTTTTAGAGTTGTTGCTACACATTGAGCTCAGCAGAGTCCACTCTGTTGAATTTTGATGTTTCTGTTTGAACTGAGGGGAAAATGTTTTGATAAAGAACAATATTTGAGCCAGTGAGTTGACTCAGCTAATACTTATTTATCTTATAGCTGCTTTCTTTAGTGGGTGCCACAGAGATTCATCCTCCTCCATATAATCTTCTCTTCTTCACACCAACCATCTTTATGTCCTTCTTTACATCTATGAAACTCCTCTTTGGTCTTCCTCTCTTTCCTGGTCGCTCCAGCCTCAGGATCTTTTTTACCAACATCATCACTGTTCCTTCTCCCAAAGTGTCCAAATCATATCCATCTGCTTCAACAACAAAAGCTTAGTGGTTCATTTTCTAAATTTAAGTATTAATATAAAGTATTTTTGTTGTTTTGGAAATGTGTAAAATATTTTTTTTTACCAGCAGTTACAAGGACAGTATCAATGCATTACAAGGTTTCTGATTCAGGTTTTTATACTTCATGAGTTTGTAAATTACTCTCTTAGTGTTTGACAAGAATGTATTTCTTAAAAGTCAAGTACACCTTGCTTGTACCAGGTTGAACCCCCTTTTGCCGGCAGAACTGCTTTAATCCTCTGTGGCACAGATTCAACAAGGTACTAGAAACTTTCCTCAGAGTTTGCTCCATATTGACATGACAGCATCACCCAGTTGCTGCAGATTTGTCAGCTGCACATCAATTATGTCAATCACCCGTTCCACCACATCCCGAAGGTGTTCTATTGGGTTGAGATCTGGTGACTGTGGGGACCATTAGAGTCCAGTGAACTCATTATCATGTTTGAGAAAACAGTCTGAGATGATTCCTGCTTTATGACATGGCGCCTTATCCTGCTGGAAGTATCATCAGAAGATGGAACACTGTGGTCATAAAGGAAATGGACAATGTAACCAGTGGTTGTTTGAGTTACTGTTGTCTTTCTATCAGCTGGAACCAGTCTGGCCCTTCTCCTGTTATCTCTGGCTTCAACAAGACATTTCCGCCTACAGAACTGCTGCACACTGGATATTTTCTCTTTTCAGACTCTGTTAACCATAGAGATGGTTGTTAGTGAAAATCCCAGCAGATTGTCATGACATGCTGTGACTCTGCAGTTTGCTCATCAGCAGCTATAGGATGAACCTGGATCCCTGCCCTTAAAAGCCTGCTCCTTTTCTCCACTTACTTCAGGATTGTCTCAGTGTCTGTTTAGCCTTGTCCCCAAAAACCTGCTCTGAGTGCCTGCTCCCTTCTTGAATTGAATCACCAGGAAGGATTCCACCCAGTGCTCCTGAACTCTGCTCTCCCCTTTCTCTGTTCTGCCACTGTCATGTTGATGCCTGCGCCCCATCTGTCAGGAGGTTCCACCCCGTCTAAGCAACTTTGGAGCCCTTTTTTTCTGTGCAACAGAATAAAAGTTTTCCTACTCTCTTGGGTCTACTAACTTTGACTGTTCTCTACCTCCATTCTGACAAAACAATCCGGCCAAAATGGACCAAAGGGCAACCCAGGAGGTGAAGGCTCAGATAGAGGGTGCACTAAGTGGCCATGACTATTACATGGCTGCACTAGCCGCTGGTGTATTAGAGATTACTAGGAAACTGGAGGAGATGAGTGTATTTCAATGGGATCCTTCTAGTGTGACTGTTAGGTAAGCGAACCACGCATTGCCCCACCTGAAAGGTACAGTGGGGACCCCTCATCATGTGAAATGTTCCTAACTCAGTGTGAGATACAGTTTACCTTCCAGCCCTCCTTGTCTCCCTATGAAAGGTCAAAAGTGGCCTATGTCATTTCATTGCTGATGGCCCGAGCTGCTCAGTGGGCTGTTGTCCAGTGGGGAAGAAACTCTCACATCTGTTCTTCCTACCAGCAGTTCTCAGCTGAACTAAAGGAGGTGTTTGACCCTATCAAACCCCTCCAAGAGGCAGCCTATCAACTGACCCACCTGCGCCAACGTAATGAGTCGGTTGACAACTTTGCTATGAGATTCAGAACACTGGCAGGGAAAAGCAAGTGGAATGACCACGCCCTTCATGACATGTTTCACCAGGGCCTCTCTGACTGCATAAAGAATGAGTTAGCAGCACACAAACTCCCAACTGCCATTAATGATTTGATTTATATGGCTTCTCGCACAGACCGACAGATCCAAGAGACCGACAGAGAAAGGTCTCAAAGAACGCAAGACCGCAACCCCAATCATAGGTGGACCTACAGTTCTGGTCCTCCTCCACCCAAAGCAGAGGAGGAGCCCATGCAGTTGGGTTGCACACGCCTCTCTCAAGAGGAGAGAAACAGAGGCTTTCGTCGCAATCTGTGTTTTTTCTGTGCTTCACCAGGTTATCGCATCGACTCTTGCCCAGTAAAAGAACCGGCTCAGCATGGAAGGAGGAGACGTGTGTGACTCGATCCATATCTGCTTCCTTTCAATTCACCCACAGGATCCAGGCAACTTTTCACATTGGAAAACTAATGCAAACAGAGAGAGTTTTCATTGATTCAGGAGATGACTGCAGTTTCATATCCGAGGAGCTTGTCAAGAGGTGGGGCGTGAGTGTTTCCCCACTCCAACGCCCCCTCAAGGTTAGAGCCATCGACCATCACCTCATCGCTGTCAGCCGCTGGGTCACCGAACCGATTAAGATGCAGATGGACAATCATTTCAAGTTCATTAGTTTCCACATCCTCAAAGACACTGAACTCCCTGTAATTCTTGGTCTGTCATGGCTAAGGCAACACAACCCACAGATTGATTGGAGGACCGGGAGGGTTCTTGCCTGGGGACCCGAGTGCCCAACTAACTGCCTCTGTGCCATAAAAGGGAACACTATCCCCCCGGTTAGCACCATAGTGGAGGGGTGTCCAGACTTATCAAAGGTCCCCACAATCTACCATGACCTCAAGGAGGTATTCAATAAGGTAAAAGCCACATCCTTGCCACCGCACCTCCCTTATGATTGTTCTATTGACCTTTTGCCAGGTGCAGTCCCTCCCTGAGGCCACCTGTACTCCCTTTCGGGCCCCGAGTGGGAGGCCATGAACAAGTACATTGAGGAATCTCTCTCAGCAGGGTTGATCAGGCCTTCCTCATCACCAGCAGGAGCAGGCTTCTTCTTTGTCAAGAAGAAGGATGGAGGGTTGAGACCATGCATCGATTCTGAGGCTGACCACCTCCATCATGTTCGCCAAGTCCTCTTGAGACTACTCCATAATCAGCTCTATGTCAAAAGTGAGAAAAGGCGAGTTTCATGAATCCACAACTTCCTCTTTGGTCCTTGTCATTTCTGCAGGCAAGGTGAAGATGGACCCTGCCAAGATGCAAACTGTGCTAGATTGGCCCCAACCAGAGAACCGTAAGCAGCTTCAAAGGTTCCTTTCCTAGTTTCGCAAACTTTTACCGCAGATTCATATGACACTACAGTAAGCTAGCCTCTCCTCTGCATGCCCTGACTTCTTGCAAATGTTCCTTTGCTGGGACTGAAAGAACAGAGGCTGCCTTTCAAGACCTAAAGACCTGGTTCACTTCAGCACCTGTGTTGGCGACGCCAGATTCTGACAAGCAGTTTATCGTGGAGATGGATGCCTCCAACAAGGGGATTGAGGCAGTCCTCTCTCAGCGTTGTAAAGATGACAAGATTCACCCATGTGCCTATTTTTTCGGTGTTTGACCAGCCCAAACACCGCTCACATCACTATGATGTGGGGGATCGGCAAATGCTAGTAATCAAGAAGGCTTTGCAGGAGTGGCGCCACTGGCTCAAGGGTGCTCAGGTTCCTTTTGTTGTTTTCACAGACCATAAGAACCTGGCATACTTGCGGACCGCCAAAAGAGTAAACTCACATCAAGCATGCTGGGCTCTGTTTTTTAACCGCTTCACTTTCTCTTTGTCATAGAGGCGAGGTTCAAAGAATACTAAAGCAGATGCACTGTCAAGGCAAGATGATAGCACAGCCATTTTTGAGATGCCTGAGTACATTCTTCCCCTCTCTGTGCGTCTGGCTGTCACCAACACAGACATTGAGGAGGAAGTAACCACAGCTAACCAAAATTCCATGTCCTCAGCAGCTTGTCCCACAGGGTGTCTTTATGTCCCGGAGAACCTTCGGGGTAAGGTGATGCAGTGGTTCCATGCCTCACGCATGTATTGCCACCCGGGCCAGAGGAGGACCTGCCAGGTGGTCAAACAACGGTTCTGGTAGCCAACTTTGGCAAAGGACATCCAGGAGTATGTTTCTGCTTGTCCTGAGTGTGCATGAATTAAACCCTCCAACTCACCTCCTGCTGATCTTCTGTGGCCAGTGCCAGGGAGACCCTGGTCCCACATCTCAGTGGAGTTTGTGACGGGGCTCCCTTCATCAGAGGGTAACAGCGCAATATTGGCAGTGGTTGACAGATTTTCAAAGACAGGGCATTTTGTTGCTCTTCCCAGACTCCCTACCGCCAAGGAAACAGCAAAAGTGCTGCTGAACAATGTTTTTCGGACCCACGGCATCCCCAGGAATGTCATCTCCAATCCTGGCTCTCAATTCCCCGTCCGCTTCTGGTCTGAATTCTACCGTTTGCTTGGTGTCTCGGTCAGTCTGTCCTCCGGTTGGCACCCTCAGATCAACTGCCAATCTGAGAGGTTGAACCAGGAGTTGGAGACTAGTCTGCAGTTCTTATGTGCCTGTAAACCCACCTCGTGGTCCTGGAATCTGGTCTGGGCAGTGTTTGCCCACAATTTCTTCAAGTCGTCTGCTACGGGTCTGACTTCATTTGAAGTTGTGTATGGTTACCAACCACCCTTGTTCTCCACACAGGAGCATGAGGTTTTTGTGCCATCAGCTCATGCGTCTGTCTGATGGTGCCATCAGGCCTGGAGACAGGCCCGCCGGGCTCTGCTTCGTTCTGTTGAGAGCTACTGTACTGCCGCCAACAGGACAAAGATCACTGTGCCTACCTATCAAGTGGGTTAGAGAGAGTGGCTGTCAACAGCTAATATGGCCCTTCGAGGAGACACCAGGAAACTGGCACCAAGGTTCATTGGACCTTTTCCCATCAGTAAAGTAGTGAACCCCGTGGTGATCCGCCTCTGCCTTCCCAGGTCTCTCAGGGTCCACCCTACGTTTCAGGTCTCCAGGGTGAAGCCTGTGCGGAGCAGTGTCTTCAGTCTGCCTGTCACGCCACCTCCACTTGCCCGGTTCATAGAGGGGGTCCTGCCTTTATGGTGAGTCGTCTGGTCAGGTCTCGGGATGGGGTTACCAGTACTTAGTGAGCTGGGAAGGATACAGCCCAGAGGAGCGCTCTTGGGTCCCTGCCCACTTCATTTTTGACCTGGAACTGATCACCCAGTTCCACCGTGATCACCAGCAGCCTGGATGTCCGTCAGGTGCCGAACGTTAGGTGGGGAGGTACTGTCATGACATGCTCGTGATTCTGTCCAGTTTGCTCCCAGTGCTCCTGAACTCTGCTCTCCCCTACACTGTTCTGCCACTGTCAAGTCTATGCCTGTGTCCCCAGCTGTCAGGAGGTTCCACCCCGTCTAAGCAACTTTGGATCTCTTTTGTTCCTGTGCAACAGAATAAAACATTTCCTACTCTCTTGGGTCTGCTAACCTTGGCTGTTCTCTACCCCATCCTGACATAGATCAGCTGTTTCTGAAATACTCAGATCAGCCCGTCTGTCACCAAGATCCATGCCACGTTCAAAGTCAACTTCAATCACCTTCTTCTTCATTCTGATGCTCGGTTTTAACTGAAGCAGATTGTCTTGACCATATTTTCATGCTTACATGCATTGAGTTGCTGCCATGTGATTGGCTGATTAGAAATTTGTGTTAACGAGCAGTTGGACAGGTGTGCCTAATAAAGTGGTTGATGTGTGTAGATTTCCTGTCAAAGTCTCAAGTTTCAAACTCTCAGTCCTTCACTCCTGCCTTTTCTTTTTCTTCTGCTAAAGATCTTGTCTTCCTCCTCTCCTTCTGATGGTTGAATAAGCTGACTCAGCTGCTTGTTTGGATAAAAAAAATGTTTCTTTTATTTAAATGAGGTTAGTAGATTTAAATATTCTGGAAAAGTTGTAGCTTATTTTAATAACTTCAAAACTAGTTAAGGTAATATTCGATTAATGACAGAACATAAATGACATTTTAAAATGAGAATAATTTACATCCTGAGTAAAGCAGATGTTCCCAACTCTTCCTCTGTTGAGCTTTGTGGCAGCAATGACATTAAAATGAGCTCAGCTCAGGAATGAAAGAGCCAAATTTCTCATCTTAAAGCATTTATGTTATCTCTGCTCTGCTGTGTGCTTGAGAGACGGCAGACTGAGCCTTTATCCTGCTCTCTGTGTGGACTGCAGCCTCAATAAGTAAGGCAGGAGGGTGGGCGTCTCATTCTGGGACATGCTGGGCCATAGCGCCCTAGGCGGTTTGGGGGTGGAGACAAGGCCACCTGTGCAGCAGCTGGCATCAATTCACAGAATCCTCCACAACAGATGCATCTGGCACAGACAGCATCCAGGATGATGCTGAAGGTGAAGAAACGTTCAGCTGCAGGCTAGAATTCTGGTCTTATGTGATAATTGTGTTCTATGCCCAGATTTGAGAGGGCATATGAGGAGGTCAGGCCTGGAACTGCTCCTCTACCTCTGATGAAAATATTCTCTCATTTTTACAATTGTAGCTTTTTGATGAGCCTTCAGGGTCTGTCAAACACACACCAGGACTCACATTTTTAATTTACTTTTGTGCATTTTCAATTATTAACCCTTAGTAGTCTACAGCCTTTTGAGCGTTTTTTGTACTACTTTACAATACGCTTTAATAATTTATCTTTAAACATTGTCTTTTGATATACATTTATTTAGTATAACCTCAACTTCTTTTATAATAGATATTTTTCATTATTTTACACAATAGCTTCACACCTGAATCTGAAACTGTCTGAAAAACAAATTTCTGAGTAGGAAATTTAGATTTTTTTACTGCAAAAATGACAAAAATTTAGATCAAACTGTTTGTTTTGTTTTTTGTGTTTAATAACAAGGATCAAACAGCAAGTATTTTAAGTGGGGCTATATTAACCCATGTAATTTCAGCATTCACAATAAGTGGGGCCAAGAAAAAAGTTCAGGACTGGCGTATATTAGAAAATCACAAGCAAATAGTCACTTCAGTGAAATCTATAAATCCAAAAACAAAGCTATGACAAGGTCAAAACAATGTGAAATATGGCTAAAAACCAGGCAAAGCTCATTCATTCCAAGGGGCGTCACTTGTATGTGTTATAACTATTGACAGTATATAGAGATGGACCAATCACCTGTGATGTCATTCAAAAAAAAATACCTTACCTCTGGTTCCATCAAAGTTAAATCAATTCTGTCGCCATTTTTCCACGATATAGACTTTGTTGGAACCAGACGATGTTAGTAAGTGGTGATTGGTCTGAGTTGGTCTGAATCAACATTTCATTTTGAACATTCAAAGTGGGACCACTGGGCACCACAGGCTTTTACTGCTTTTGCTGAGGCATCTAATTGGCCAATGTATAACTTGCGATAAAAAATATATCATGAAAAAATAATTGTGTTAGCAAGAAGATGTTAAAAAGAGATAGAGCAAAAATGTTTATGCTGACAAATAGAATGACTGAGCAATAGCTGTTTATTTTTCTATAGAAGTCTACGCATTTTCTGCTTTCAGGGACCAGCAGGTACTTTCTATTTGGAATGCTGGGGGAGGGGATAGTTCAGTTTTCATGGACTGTCAATGGTCAAAACTTCTATTATGTTTGTTTCAAACCAAAAATGTCAAAGCTGAAAACTTTTTGAAATCGTCACAATACATTTTGAAAGAAAACTATACGGGGGAGGAGTTCCTACATTATTGTAAAGTACTGATGTGATTTTAAAACAGACAAATGAGTGCAGAGACTACTGAGGGTTAAACTGATTTACATCTTTCATTTTTTATTCCACTACACAGTTTATATTGTATAATACCTGTGAACAAAGAGTTGATTATGGCATCTATCATGAGACGAAGTTACCTCAGTAAAAGAGGGCGCCATCTTGGATAAAAAAAAAGCAAAACATCTTTAGCACAAGCTACAGATTTGAACTCCTACTTGGGGTTTCCATGTATTACCTCAAAGCTCCTGTCATGGGGAAGCTACTTTGTAAAAAGAATTGCTTTTAAAGTTTATAGATTGTGAACGACATCAGCATGACATAGCACATGAAATTGTTGGCTTAAGTTGAATAAAACGATATGAACATTTTAAAATGTGGGCATGGTTAACAAAAAACCTCTGGTGCAAAGAAATCCACAACTTTTGCCGATTCTTCTAAAAATTACATGGACCTGTTTGTCACCCCCAGGCGATCAAAATATAAAATGGCTGCTATGGAAATAAAACCAAAAAAAAAGCTGCATTTTATTAAAAGTGTTTTTTTTCCCACAATTCTATTTAAATTCCTAACTGTGCTATTCTGGATAAACCATGCGTGATGAAATAACCTGCAAGTGTATTTGAGTGCAGATTTAATCAACAAGATTAAAGTTCCTTCTTATATTTGGAGAAGCTGAAGTCACACTTCTTTACACATCAAAGATTTCTGTTCCTTCTGAAATTACCTGAGTTTTCTTTGGACTCTGACTCGGATTCTGAGGTCTCGGATGACTCGGAGGTCTTCTCTGGCAGATTCGGAAGCTGGGTGATGTCAATTGGCGTGTCTTTGTATTCTGGATTACTGCAAAGACCATATTTTAGATGCAGGTTAAGATTTTATTCTCCCAGTTATGAGCAACAGTGTGTTCTTACAGAGGTATTTAACTCTGGAAAAGAAGGACATGTGAGGTTTTTATCCAACAGAACTTTTAGCCTGTGATTTCCACAAGAGGCTGGTGGACTGAAGCACATGTTCTGGGGCTTCTGTTTCTTCATGTCCAAGACTGGAAGTGATTTGATGATCTGAGGAGGCTCTTGTGTCTGTAACATTTTCATTTCAAGCCCTTAGGTCTGAATCTATGTTCACATTGGGCACGTGACGCACGTCGAAGAAAGGTGCATGGTGTTCACACTGGACAAGCAGGGAGGGGCATCTTCTTCTCTTTCTCCTGTTTACTAGCGCATGTCTGCCATCTTCAGTTGAGGCTTGGTGTGAAATGTCAAGTGGTGAAAATCTGTTTAATCTTGCTCCAGGCTTTTCCTTTCACAGCTTTATTCCGAATTATGAAAGACTTGGTGTCATAGATTTCTGGTTGGGCACAAACAGCAATTATCAGTTTCCCCTCTTTGATCAATTTTCAAATGGTTTGGGACTTCAGTCAATTAAAACTATCATCATCCCTGTGTCACCACCAAGTCTGAGTCCATGATTGTTCAAATTTCAGCCTGGTTTAACTTTCAACGTGCAGTCAACGAAAGTGTGTTTTGTACATAGAGCCCATAAACTATCGTAGAAACTTGTGTAGCTATGCATGAACACAAGAGGTTTGAGTCAGAAGCCTGAAATGTGCATTTACAAAGACTTTTCATTGAAAGAGGCTGCTTCAGCATACATTGCTGAACATAGTTATGGTGGGACTGATTACTTGAAGATGCTATAAAGCTGTAAGACGGATTTCCTGAATCACTTCAACGGTTCAGGATCCAAAACAAACACCAAAAGCTAAAGAAAGCCTTTGACTTGTGAGAAGATTGATTGGAGCTTCAGGAAGGACAAACAACAAAATCTGGACAACAATCATCTGCTAGTGTTGATCTGGCTGTTGAAGGATGAGAACTGGTTTCCTTCCCACCTGAGAACATAGTTGACCCAGATGATGTTCTTCTCGCTGGAGTTCTTTGTATTGATGGCGATGGTGGCACTGGACTGGATCCAGATGTAACCGCCGTTTTTCTGGATCCAGCGGTAATATTTGGTCACACACTGACCTTTGTTCAGCACTGAAAGACATGTCAAAGAAAAGAACTGATATGAGTCTCTGAACGATCACACGGCTCAGGGAGCTGCACAAACTAGAACGACCTGCATGAAGAGAAAGGAAGTTCAGATTACAGGATTGCATGGTGGTGGGATGGGGGGGAGGGGGGTGTTTAGCACTCTTTCCTCACAGCAAGAAAGCCCTGGTTCAAAGCCCAGCAGGGACCTTTTCTGTGTGGAGTTTGCATGTTATCCTGGTGCATGTGTAGCTTTCTCCAGGCACTCCACCTTCCTCCCACATTACAAAAACATGCGTCACAGGTTAATTGATTACTTCAAATTGTCTCTTAGATGTGAATAGGAGAGTGGGTGTATGTGGTTCTGCAACAAACTGGTGACTTGTTCAGGGTGAACCTCACATTTGCCAAGTTCTAGCTGTGTTGGGTCCAGCAACCTTGTGACCCCAAAAAAGATTCAGTGGGTTCTGAAGATGGATGATGAACTGTAATTACATTTGACTAATGAGTCTCTTCTCAGTTTCAGGATTTAATGTTCCAACAGTTGAAAGGCAACCATTTGGAGTCAGTGTTTTGTGACATCATATCCTGTCAAGATGGCAATGACCTCAGAACCAAAAACTAACTTTATCAATGAAAAACACAACCACAGTCTATCCATTAAAGTTCATTCACTTCTTGTATTTACTTATTTATAGGTTGTTCTCTCAGGGTTCTGTCATCTTGCTGTTGTGGGTCTTATGAAAGTTACCAGACAGATGCAGAATTAATAAATTTTTTCAAAGGAATTCTTCAAAAATCAGATAATTCTGATTTACTGAATTTTTTTTTTACATTGTGTCTGAAGTGTTTCTATAACAAACTTTAAGTTGTTTTCAATGAAGTCCCATTTTTAATAACACTATCAGATTTTTAGAGGCAGATCTGGACTTTTTTCATTGATTGAGTTAATAGTAAAAATAAGAAGGACTCAGACACAAATACTGAAAAAGAATGAATTTCAAAGCCTTTTTGCTTGACCTAACGGCTGTGCTACAGCAAAGTATAAAGATAAAGAGGTGAGCACAACTCCCATGTATCAAAATTCAAGTCTTTACATATGAGATTAGGTCAGGGGTCTGCAACTGTCAACACCTAAAGAGCCATTCGGATACATTTCTATCTGACAAAAACCCAATTGGAGCCACAGTCTTCTTTCGACCTTTAGAAAAACAAGACATTGATTTCTATTTATGTTATTGTTACCATGAAAATAAATATTAATAAGCTATGTGTTTATTCTCATAAATGAAACATAAACATAGAGAAAACAGCCTTTTTAAAATTATGAATTCGTTTATAACTTTGGACAAAGATTCAATGACTTCCTTTCAAAATAAAAGACACGCTAAGTCACATAACATCAGTTTAATGCAGCAAAAGTAATAGTAGGTAGTCTGATGTCAGCAGTGATAAAACACAAACAGATTATTTTAAAACTTGGGATTCATCTCTGCCATAAATTTGTAAATTACAATTCATATTGTAATCTAATGGGTATTTTTCTTTTAATTTTCAACACTTGATGATTTCCTTTAGTTACTTTGTCAGTTGAACTAAATACTTTTTTAAATTTCTTTAGTCTTATTTATCCAACACCTATTTTTGTTTCTAATCATTCTTATTTTTCAGAACTGCTATTACTGTTACATTAGTTTTTAAAATGGTTTATTTTAAATGACATGCTCATTGGTTTCCAACTTACATTTTCTGTCTGTGGCTAAAGTTCTTCTTGCGTTCTTTTTGCACAGTTTCTCTGCAGACATTCAACAACTGCAGTGCTTGGCCTTTTCCAGCAGGTGGCAGTGTGCCACTGCAATGGCTCTGGGCGCTGAGCAGGGCCCCCACCCCTGCCCCACCCTGCACTGTAAAGCTGGTAATAAATTTGGCTAAATTAACCACTAAATGGTTATCTCAAGCAATATGCATGGGCATTAATCAGGAGCAGCTCAAACAGAAACAGAGATGAGAAGTGAAGGCCACTAAATTCATATCCCTGTCTTCTATTTAATTATGGACACTAAATAGGTTTCTCCTGACAGAGAAGACAGAGAGAAAGCACGAGGTGATTTATAGAAAAAGAAGGCCAGTAATTAAAACTATTAGAAACTAATAGCATTGTTTAGGCTGACGTCCCCGGGGCCGCTCTAATTGACTTTGTCGAACTCATTTCTTCTCCGTTCGCTCACGCAGAGATGCAGGGGCAGAAAGAACTTGTTTGCATGTTAAGGCAGAGATGGGAGATCACGTCACCTTGAAAATGACCTTGCCTTGTTTGTATGACAGAGTAAATAACGGCGTAGAGAGCGCTGGTGCACACCAGCATGCTCCCCCGAGAGCCGCAGAGACGCCTGTTCAGTGACTGCAGACACTTCTGTCTGCCAGGACCCCTGTCACCGAGCCCCCAAATAAGCTGCTGCTGCTGAAATGTAAGACGCGCGCACACACACATGCACAGGTGTGACGCTTCACGTGTGTGTGAAACAAAGATGCGCCACCATTTCTGCATTTTATTCCAAAACTTCTCACAACACAACATCCAGTCACACGCCCAACAGACACAAACCATGTTTTACTTTTAGACTGAAATGCTTTTGCTGCAGTAACCACAACACCCTCAGCTGCACCACCTAGTGGTCATTTGTGGAAGTGCTCCCTGAGGGTTTCTTACCATAACTTGACTGGATTGATTGTTGGCTGAAAGAGTTGGGGCCCTGCCAACCCTGTTAAGTTTAAAAATTAAACTTTAACACTTTAAAATGCAAAATCACTTCTGTTTTTTTAGACTTTCAACTGTTTTTTTTTTAAAAAAAGCAGATATGATAAATGCTGCAGGAAGAGGACAGAGGGAAAGTTTCCTTTCCTTAAAGTGAATTTTTTCCTGGGGTTCATTCCAGCACCAATCAGAACCTGGATGAGTAAATCCATTTTTGGTGTGAAGCAATACATTTAACTGTGTGTTTGGTGTAAATGACAATGGTGCAAATCTACTCCTTCATTTATTTTCATTTTATTTGTTTATCTCTTCATTTTCTCTTCTCATCTTTTATTTCTTGTTTATCATGTGTTTTCTGTCTTGTGTGCCTTCTATTTTGGGATTATTTTGCTCTTCATCACCTCCATATATTACTATTTCTGAAATTAATATTATTCCCATATCATCATAAAGAAAAACAAAAAAAGAAAACAGATGATTCTATTTTACTTTTGCCAATGCTCATGGGCTGCACGGTGGCACAGTGGTTAGCGCTCTTGCCTCACAGCAAGAAGATTCCCAATTCAAGTCCTGGATGGGGGACTTGAAACAGTGTCACCAATGGGGGACCTTTTGTGTGGAGTTTGCATGTTCTCCCCGTACATGCGTGGGTCAGTTAAAATTGTTCCTAGGTGTGCATGGATGTGTAATTTTGGCCCCTGCGACAGACTGGTGACCTGTCCCCATGAGTGGCCTGTGCTAGGCTCTGGCAGCCCCGTGACCCTGAAAGAGAATAAACGGGTATAGACAATGAATGAACAATGCTCTTATCTTTTATTTTCTGCTGCTCTGATTGTCCTCAGTTTAATCAGATTTGGTCCTGATTCAATTCAAAGATGAATTCTTCTTACCATGGTAACTCATCAGAACAGGTAACTCATCTGGTTGATGATTATTTTAATAAATGCATTGCAAAAAAAAGTAATGAGAATTTGGGGTAAATTGAGTCTCTGTCTTTGCCTTCCTGGTGTATCCTGGTTTAGTTAACTCTCCTATGTTTTGTCTGAAACCAGGGAAAGCAAAGATCACATCAGAAACAAGTCTGTCTTCAGAATAAACACCACCTGAATGAGTTCTTCAGAAGAACAAACCAACGTAACCCAATGGGATTCTCAGACTTTGCTGTTAATCTGGAGAAAGTCCTTTGGATTTTGATGGAAGACCTTTTCCTTCATGCACTGAAGAACAATTGACACGTAACCAAATAAACTGAACCAAAAACATGGAGACGGAGCTGAAGGGGGTTTGAGGAGTCAGACGGCGTGAACATAAAGGAGGTGTGAAGCTTCTCTCTGCTGATGCCTCTTTGAGAAGTCCTCCAGTTGAAATTACTCAGTAACTGGTAGTTCACTGGAAGTAAACAGAGATGAAGGGAAGGTGGTGCTGGAGGCTCGCCTCAGGCGACACCAGGGACTGATCCATGAAAGTAAGTCCAGACTCTCCGTTTCTCCTCTTTCTTCTAGCATATTTCTCTTTTTCTTTGAGCAGCTCCTCTGGCTTTAGTTTTCACTACTGAGTATATCATCTGTGTGATAACACAGTCTCTGTGTTAGCTCTACGATGAGTTTGGGTGCTGAAATACACCTTTATAACTTTACATGCCCAAGCATTCTGCCACTACAACCCTACAAACCAAATCTGCCCCCCAAAACTGAAGCACCTCCCTTAACTACCACTCAAACTCTAGACCGGAGCTCATCCATGTCATGAGCCTGAATCCTCAGCAGCTGCTGGATTCAGGGTTTTGTTATGACCATCAGTCATGGCAGAAAGTCCTACACAAAAAAACCCGTGTGATCCATCCTAGATCACCACTGATCTTCTAGTCTGGATTCTCTTGCTTCACATCATCACATTGTTCACATCCATACAAGCGTAGCAGACGGCAGTATTCACTCTTTTCACTGGTGAAGCATCCATCAATAAAGGAAAGAAGACAGCTTAGTGAGTGAAAAAAGAGATCCAAACCATTGACCGTACACACATGCCACCAGGTTACAACCGCAACCAAAATCTTGTTGACCTTTGACCTCGGGAAGAGGCAGCCATCTTAAAAAAAAATCGCTTTTAGTACCTTTTACAAATTTAAAACTCTTCCTACAGATTTTCTTCTATGTTCTCCTAACTCATTGAGCTTCATTGGCAATTTTGGACGGATTTAGCATGGCTAGCTTGCATAAGTGGCTTTCCACTGCTGCTCACGAGTTTTTTACCAGAATATTGTAAAAATGTAATACACAAATCCCTGGCTCAAGTCGAATGAAACGATATAAGATACAATTTGAAGACATTAGAATGTGGGCGTCATTTACAAAAACCTTCTGTTGCTGGGGAAATCCAAAAATTTGCTTTTGCCGATTTCTTTAAAAACTACATTTACCTGAACATCACCTCCAGGCAACCAAGAAATAAAATAGTTGCTATGGTGCTATGGAGAAAAAGCCAAAAGAAAAGCCACCATTTTGAAAAAAAAAGTGTTTTTTTATGATTTTGTCATGTGCAGCTCTGACCAGGATAGAAGAGACAGAGAGGGAGACTGAGGGACATGTAGAAGCCACTCAGGAAGTGACGGTGGGTCGAAAGGGGGCAGCGGTGGGTAGCATCTGCAGGCCATAAACCACTGCTCGCGGTTTAATTTTTCTGCTGTTGTTCTTAAAAAGAAGTCCTCTCAACATCGAACCTTTAGATCATTTTATGAAGTGCAGCCAAGAAGGTGAGACATGGACACAACGGATGAGAGTACTCACAGTCCAGATGGCTTTGCCGGATCCCCTCCACATCTTCAGCATGAATGAACTGGTAGCATCTCTTCCCCACAATGTCCACCGGAGTCAGGTCCATGTAGTCACTGATCCTGAAAAGTGGCAGAAACATTCCAGCATGAAGATGTGATCTGTTTATGTTGGAGGAAGCCTGCACCATGAGGTTCTTCTGTTTCTTTTGTCTGCACATACTCTGTGGTGGAACATCCACTCTTGGACAAAGGTGTTTGGGTGTGGATGTTTTTGGTTCTTAATCAAAGAAAAACTGCATGAGGTTTGTCTCGTTCATGTTCCAATAGCATAGGCAAACAAGATGAAATCAAGTCTGGATTCTGACAAAGCAGAGCAGAACCCGACCGAGAGGGACATGGAACAGAACATGGACAACGACATGCAACAGAGTAAGAAGGACGTCACAGAACAGGATCTGAGAGACAACATCAGACCAAAAGATGAAAGAACAGCATCAATCTGCAGCAAAAACTGGATGTTTTTCAACATTTTTCAGGAAACCTCGTTACTGCATGTGTTTTTGTAAAAGAATCTTTGTGCTTCTGAGAGCTAAAAATAGAAAAGAGACACTAATAGAAAAATCTTGTTGCAGTGGAAACCGACTTTGTGACTGCTTAAGTGTTTGAAAGACTTTAAATTTCAAACCGGCAGATGAACTTTTAGAAAAAAACTAACTATGTTCAATCTAACTGTTGCAAATGGTTCTTCAGAATTGTTCCCAGCGTCTCACCTCTGAATCGGCTCTGCAGTGAAACCAACTAAAAGAACCCTTGCAGTTAATAACCCCAACAAGTTGAGTAACACACGTCGGCTTTAAAAGGTTTAATTTGAAGCAATTTTCCACAGAACAATTTTCCATTTCATTCTGATGGATGATGGGGTGGCAGGCGGATAACAGCACACCTTGTTCTTTGGAGAAAAAAATCCCATTCTCTCAGAAACTCATCCTCAAAATGGGACTGTAATGGGAGCAATCCTCACCCCCCAGCACCGAGACCATTCCCACCACTCTGCACTGAACATCTTCAGCTGCCTTGCATTGCAGACCTTTCTCCAGTTTAAAGGCAATCTGTCGAGTTTCGGGTTCTTTTTTATTAAAAAACATGAAGGGTTATCTTTTTCATTTTTGTCATTTGAAACTTCCCGTCAGCCGGTTAACTCCTGACGCCTGCCTGCTTTATCTGGACAGAAGGCGGGGGGGCATGTGAGACGTATTCCAGTGTTAAAGAAGGGTCAGATTCCTCATGAATAAGAAGCACCAACACAGAAAAACACAAGTTTGACTCTGGAACTGCCAGTGTGAGCAGGAATGCAGAAACAGGAGGTCAAACGTAAAACAAGGACCAAGAAATAAGAAAGATTGATTCATGTAAAAAAATCCACTCTGCTGGGATTCTGCTTCATCTCCTTCATGTTTCTGCTGTTTCTCTGACTCTGGTATGAACATGAGCAGCTGCATCACCATGTTGCTGCTTGTTATTTAGGCTTTATGATTTTTGAAATGTTTGACTGTTTCATGTTAAGCAGATATAAAAGCTTCAAAACCTTGAAAAAGTTTATGCTCAGAACTTAAAGCAAATATTTTTGTTAAAAAGATCCTTCAGACTTAAAACAATTCAGCCAATATTCAGCTTTTAGAGTAAAGTAGAGTCTGCAGAAAAATACAACTTCCTTTTTTGCCTATCATCAGGCAAAGTCTGTTGCACTTCCACCACCATGGATGAATGAATAAAGAAATGAATTAATGCATGGTGGTGTGTATAAAGCTTGTGCTTCTCATTCATAAAGGCCAGGGTTTGTGTCATCCACCTGTTTTCACAGTAGACAATCTTTAGGTCCATGTTGACTCTGGTCACAAACATCTGACAGTCGATGCGGACCTCGTTGATGGTGGGTGGTGGCAGAGCGTGAGCTACCACAACCATCCCCATGATCTGATTGGGCAACGAGCGGCTGTGCGTCAGAGCCATCCTGATCCGCAGACGGCCCGTGATGTGGATCACCTGTAGAGAGACCAAGGTGCTGCAGTCAGCTGAGGAGCAGAGGAACAGTCCAGAGTTGTGGACCACCCTGAGACAAGTTTCTAATGCACCATTATTGTTCTTTTCCGCAAAAGTCATGAACTGCAAGGAACAGAATGTTTTCACAATTCTGAAAATTTCGTCACCACCACAAACTGAAAAACTCACCAAAATCTGCACACTTCTAGTACCTGGTAAAATTTTTTTTTTTTTTACATAGTGACCCCCCGCCCTGTGTAAAAAGACGACACGGAACACCTAACATTTGCCATTAGTTTTGCTTTAGGGTGCATTCTTCTCACCTTATATCCTGAGGATTTGATGTGCACGCCTCTCTTTGTGAGAGTGGACTTCATTCGGATGAAAAAGGATCTTTCCAAGGAGTTATCTGGAGCCAGGAGACTAGGACTGCTGGACTCCACTGGAAAACAACAGACACACATAGACTTCATGTTGGACATTTCTGACACTGAGATCAGAACTTTATTTACAAAAAACACAATACGCTGGAGGACAGCAGCTCAGTTTCATGTAGATTATAAATAACTGGCCGGGAAAAGTGTTTGAAACTCAGGTGAGTTGAAGACATTGGTGCAGCTAAGGAAATATTTGGCTTCTTGGTCGCTAAATCCATGAGGCAGGTTGAGGTCTTCCAGAACAGAGAAGCAGAACAGGAGAAACCTGGGAAGGAACTCCAGCTCCAGAAAAGGACATGAGGCATCTGTGGAGAAGCTGGGTTGAAATGTGAGGTGAAAGGGGAGTTTGACCGGTCCTTCCTCCTCAACATTTTTTTATATATTTTTATTCGAACATGGAGCAAGTACAGCAAACCCCATCTGCATCCACATCCTCTTCCTGGATGCCTCAGCAAGACAACTTCTTCATAGATGTGATCGATTATTGCCCCAAACTCTAAGAAGTGCCTTCAGCCTTCGGTCTCAGAGGATAAAACGACATTTTAATCACTTTTCCAAAAATATAAAGAGATCAAAGTTATTTGAGGAGCAGTCCTTCCAGCTGTAGCTTTGAAACCAAATTTGATCAGTTTTCAGAAAAGCTTTATGACTTCTCAATAATTGGGTCAAAGTGTGAAATGTCGTCTGCCAGCTGCTGCTCTAAGAAGACGAAAGGGAAAAAGAAATTTGCACGTCTTTTCTTTTATTCTCATCTACTTTTCTTATTAGAACCGACGGCTGACATTCAATCCACAACCCAAACTTAGATTCAAATACAAACCCTCTCCTTAACCATATACCAAAATGACTCATCTCAAATATCTTTTCTTCTCCGTGTCTCATGAGGTTTACCTCCTCATGACTGTTTTAGCACCATTTACCTCACAAATATTCCACGAACAGTTTCCAAACAACCTGAAAAGTCTCTGCTGTGGGATTGTCTATTCGATCTCCTAAATTAGATCCAGCTGCATGATTGTTGCTAAGACCTGCCATCCCTCATGATTCAATTCTCACCTTTAACAGCAAAGGGTGGAGGTCCGAGGAATACAAGTCCATGCCAAAGGATCCGCCAATGAGCAGATACTTTCACTTTCACTGACTGACAGACAGCAGTCATTTCGTTTGAAAAGGGCATTATGAAATAGATTATTATTATGAATGTACTGACAGGAGACAACCCAGGAGCAGGGAGAAAAACAACAGAGGTCAGAAAGTAGGTCCAATAAATGTAATAACAAACAAGTCACCACACTCACTGTGTGGGAAAACTTCAAAACACAGCATAACAAACATAACACAAAAAGGCCTTGGGGTATGGAGTCCCTGAAGGTAAAATCCCTCAACCCAAACAGATCACAATGACAATTAAAAAAGCAAAACAATTAATTAAAACTAATAATAAAATAAAAAAAACATTTTAGAAATAAAAAAATAAAAAAAAGGGTATGTATTATGGGACATCATTGATTGGTGAGTTTTGATTATTCTTTTTTTTAATGAATTAGAATTAGAGCTGAAAAAAACACCAGACAAAACACACAGACACTGACAACTTTAATACTTCTCCTTAAAATAAGAAACAAATGATTGCAGACATCTGTAATGGACCCAAAGTGAAGTGCAGAAAGGATTCTATGTAGAAGGAGCCACAGCCAAACTACAAAAACCAAAAACCATTTAAGGCACTAACCAGGACATTTTATAAAAAACACTATGGAATGCAAAAAAGTGCATTTTTTTTAGTTCTGTTTCCTCTAAAATATGACAGATTTAGCCATGAAAATCTGACACAGAAACTTTGTCTGCAAATTTGAAAAACTATCTTCTCCATTTATCTGCACATTTTCTCGTTGAAATCATCAACATTGGCGTTAAAATGTGTACACGTACATTTCTGCCTCATTTGCACAACTTTTGGATTGGAGCTGCTTTCTTAAGGGGAGGGGGTTTTAAACACAGACACACACACACACACACACACAGGCACGTGAACTCTCCGGCATGCCTGGGTCTCAGGCGGATAGAGTGGTTTGATCATTGCTGATACATGTTGACAACGTCTAATCTGAAACATTGAAAGAAATGAATTAATATGCAAATTCATCCTTTATAATATAAAAGTCCTTGAAGAAGGGAGGGGTGCTGATTAAGGGAGGGGGCATCGAGGGGAAAGTGGAGGAAGAGAAAGCGAGGGCTGAAGGGAAAAAATCTCTGCAAGCAGCAAGCAGACATGAAACAAAAAAGTGGAAAAAAATAACTAAAAAGCAAAGAATGGAGACGAAGCAAAGGGAGAGGGTGGAGAAAAAAGACAGAAGTGCAGTAGGTAAAGGTGGGAATGTATAGGTAAAAAAAGACAGAGGTGTGGAAGGCAGAATGTGAGAAAGTAAATAAAAAAGACACAGACAGAAGGTGAAAAAGGAGGGAAGGTAAAGTAAAAAAAGAAAAATAAGGTAAGAGGTGAGAATGTAAAGCAAAAAATACAGAAAGATGGAGCAAAATGACCAAGACAAGGATTCCAAGGTGAGGGAGTATGTTGAAATTGAACATTGTTAAGCTGTAAACGTGGTTTGTCGTTGCTATGTGGCCTAACATTTGCCTTTCCCACTATGAAGCGCAGGTTGGACATTATGTTCAGTCATCATGTTAACCGTCAGTCAGTGTTTTAATAGGTCATTGAGATTTTATTGTTTCAATCACCTCTTTTTTCTTTCCAATTTTTCACTGGTGAAGCTGCAAAGCTGGTTTGAAGGTTCAGAACAACTTGGACATTTGTGTTTATAAAAGTAAAAAAAAAGCATTCTGTCAAAGCCCAGAGTGAGGATGATAAGAAAAATGCTAATGTTTATGTGGAGCTGATCTGATCTTAGGATGAAAAGAGTCTCTTAATAATTATGAGGAATGATAGGAGAACAGCACTGTCCTTTCTCTGGAACTAAGGGAAAGCTCTGTGTCATCAGCCTGCACACTAGCGCTAGCATCACAACAGAAGAAGATTGCTGAAATGATAATGGCTGGTCTGTGTGATCAGAGCAGAAACCACCATCACAGCGCCACAGAAGACGAGTGAGATATTTGTTTCTCAACACCAAAAACACAATTTTCATTGAAGTGAGTCTATATGGAAGTTAAAAATGCTTTGTATCACTTGTAAACTTGTTAAGCTTTTTTGGTTCCTAATGAACCCAACTGTTTCTTTCATTAACTTTTTCATCAAGTTCATCGCTGCTGAAGCTGTACTGCTCAGCAAAGCAGATCCAGGACCTTCTTTATGTCTCCATCTTTCTGGTGAGTTTGCTCTTTTACATCTGAACAGTGTCTGCATGCGGACACGGAGAGTCAAGAGGAAGAAGAGGAACGAAGAGAAGCACTGGAGTGGAATGAAGAGAATGAAAGGAACAAGATGAAGACAGAGGAGGATGGAAAGCATGTGGGGACTCAGAGGTGTTTTCTCATTCTGCTCGTTCAGCTCGCGTTACCGCAGCGTCTTTAGGGACGCTGCTTCTACAAGACAAAGATTAGCGGCACAAAGGCCGCAGGTGTCTGCTGGCTCCACCACAGCCCGACTATGGGACTTAATTATCTGTGGCAGCAAAACTTTCCCTTGTTTGAAGGACAAATGATTAATTAAAAAGAACATCTCACCTACGCCTCTGATCTTTGGACAATACCCAGAGCTGAGGATTTCTCTGCACGTGTGCGCTAGGCCTCAGCGGGATGGGTTTCATTGTCAGACAGTCTAATAACACGGCCTGGTTCAGGGCCCATTGTGACCTGATGATAACTAGCTAACGAGCTGGGAACACCAAGCAAACAAAGATAGGTAAAGCAAGGAGACAGTGACCTCCAACCACAGCGAGAAGGAGAAGCACACACAGGACAGCTGTTTCTTCAATCTACTTTTAGTTTTTTTCTTGTGTGTGTGTGTGTGTGTGTGTGTCAAAAATGAAACTGTGTGTTGTAAGTGTGTCGTAAAGTTTTTGTGGGGCTAATGTAAGTTAGTCACAAATATGATGTACGGGTGATGTTGTCGTATGGTGCCCTTAACACACACTACTTGTTAGTATGGTACAAATATTGGCTCCTTACTGACGGTATGTGAATGCCGCACGCACAGGGTGTTCAAGTGATATTAAAGTTCTCATAGGAAGTCCACACAAACTACACTTTTATTGTCTATTTTCCTAATTTCTAACAGGCTACAAAAAAGGAGTGAACACTTATCACGTGAACAGCACTAATGGGCTCCTTGTGCAGTGCAGAGGATTTGGGGGGTTAGAAAAATGAAAAATCATGCTTGCATCTCACCTACTTCACCCTTACTTACCCTTATGTGTTGTTTAAGTGCTTGCTACACCCTGTCACTGACAGCATGCCCATAAAAACTTGCATGAACAATTTCACTCTATGGATTTACCGATTGGTCCATGACTTTGATATTTCCAGTGGGCCATCTTTGTGCCCCATCCAGGTTTGTTCATTTTTTACCTGGAGAACAGCTTATAATCCACCCATAACTTCTGATCTGAATGCTAATCTTCAAGCTACGGTCACAAATTCTACTGCCGCTGTGCCATGAGGAGGCATCAGCAGAATCTTCAAGATTTCATGCTGCCGCCCGATTTAAAAAAAAATCGTTGGCATGGTCACGAATGTAGATGGTTGCTGTCAGGTCGCTTTGTTTACACCTGGGGACCGGTGGGATTTGAACACCCGCCGTCCGGATATATTTAAGATCCAATCAGAGCTGCTGCCAGTGGGCAACCACTGACCTGTAGCCGCCCAGCTGTTGCTCAATTTTGTAATGGCACCTGTCCCACCTTTTACTGGACTGCCACCGCGTGACCTCAAAATGTGCCTGTGCGGCCACTGACCGATCGAAGTTTATATGACTAAACTATTTGAAGTAACATATGCTTTTAGTAATTAATTACAGATAAACTTCAGGAAAGAACAGTTTAAACCTCCGAGGTGGAGCAACAAACCTTTCCTTCAATTTCAAAGTGAGTGACAAATGCTCCAACACTGAAAACATGTCCATAACTGTGTCCTAGCGCAGCCTCTTTATGTTCAAGATGATAATTCCCTCAAAGGTCTTCCCTAAAATCCTTGTTGCTCTCTGCTCACTCCCCCTTATCTTTTTGTTCCCGCTCCTTTAATCTCTCTCCTTCTTTACTCAAGCGATGAAAAGAAAGAGTTCCTCTGATGGCCTTATCAGGATAAGAAGTTTAAATAAAGGAGCACTCTAATAGTCTCTTTTCTCTTCTTTTGCTCCCCAACCTTCACTCGTCAATCCCCTCTGGCTGGTCTTTTCTATACCCCCTCCTTCTCCTAGAGATGGAGGATTGCTTTTGAAATGTAAAAGCTTTTAAATGGTGAGAAAAATGTTCGCACATTTTTATGGATGTTTGGCCCCATCCCTGTCTGTTCTGCTCTGGAGAAACTGACTAAAGAAATTAGTTAAATGGAACAGAGGAAAGTGTTTGCAGTCACACATTCATGCTGATGCTGGAGGACAGGGATGAGAAAGAGAGAGGGACTTTCTGCTGTGGATTACTGGAAGCTCACTTTTGGTTTTAGAGTTTGGCTGAAAAACCAAATAGAAATAAAACTTGATTGTTGGAGTCAGAAACCTGAAATTAGCAGAGCCAGGGAGGGAAAGAGGGAGAGTGTGGATGCATGGATAGAAATGGGTAGGGAGGTGTGGAATACCAAACACCTGAAGACTGTCACTTACTCATGAGGTTCATGTTTTTCTTGTGCACCATCACACACACTTGGTGGAGGGGTTTGAGTCTGTAATGCCCCTTAAGGAAGTCAATCTGACATCCAAACCAACTGATCCAAATTTTTTTTCTCTAAAACCCACAGCTCACGGTGAAAGGCGGAGCAATGCCAATGGACCGGTGAATTACAACAGTGGTCTCCAAGCTTTTTCAGGCTTCATTTGAGACAAGATTTTCACTGACTGGCCTGAACTGACCTGGAGACAGCTCTGCCTAAATTCCACCAGCATGTTAAGTGTGCCACAAGAGGAAACAACACCCTGGATAAGGTCTATTCCAACATCAAAATGGGCTATAGGGTCAGACCTCTACCTCACCTGGGCCAGTCTGACCATCTGTCCTTGCTTTTAATTCCTGCATACAGCCACTCAGAAAAAAAACAACTCCCACCATCACAAAGACTGTTTCCACATGACCAGATGATGCCTCCCAGCGGCTGCAGGGCTGCTTTGAAAGGACAGATTGGGAGGTGTTTGAACATCAGAACCTGGAGATGTTCACTGACAGCGTGCTGTGTTACATTAAGAACTGCATAGACACAGTCACGGTGGACAAATGCATCCAGGTCTACCCCAACCAGAAGCCCTAAATGACTCAAGAGGTCAAACAGCTTCTGAGGAGGAGAAACACTGTCCACAAGTCTGGAAGCAAAGACCACTACTGGGCAGCTCGGACCAACCTGAAGAGAGGCATCAGAAAGACCAAAGTAGACTACAAGAGGAAGATTGAAAACCCCCTCGACTTTTACTTTTATGCAATCTTGATTAAAAAAAACAGAAAAATGTCAAAAAGTAAATTGCCAAAAGTATTTTTGTGTAAAATAGCGTTAGAATTTAGCCAATAAAATATATGTTTTGCCGGCAGATTTTCTTTCATCATTCGGCCAACTTGGCCAGTGTCTCAAAACTTAAATGTCGGGCCCTGTGTGGAGGTATTTTAGTTATTTAAAATCTGACAAAAACAGAGTAGGAGAACTGCAAACTGTGCAGAAGGCATGCTCCTTCTTAAACTAGAAACACCACTTTTTTGTCACCTGAAGCAGTGCCTCCAAGCATGCTCAATCTCAGACTGAAATAAACAATAATTCTCCAGCAAAAACCACAAAGGTAAGACCTTCACCGCAGCAACAGTCTAAACTACGAGAAGAGATTCAGAGAATTTGCTTTTAGTTCCTAGCTTTTTCACAGGATGTTGATAAAAATTAGAAAAAGGCTACAAAACCATGTAAAAAAAAAAGCAAAAAAGATGATTTTCATGAAAAATGCAGGTCATGTGTTTTTTTTTCTGCGACCCAGCTCCCAATGGCACACAGACTAGTACTGGTTTGCAACCCAGGTGTTGGGGACTCCTGAATTACAGCATATTCTTGAGACATAATTCTCTCCTTTCCACAACAGCCAAAGTCTGCATTTTTACAGGCACTGGTTAGATCCATCGGTTGAGCTCATGCTCCGTCCTTCCTTCACTTGGGAATGCTTAGATACACAAAGACTCCCACCTGGGGGTGTAGCTAGTTCCTGACCTCCAGCTCTCTCTGGTTTGCAGCTCAGAGCAAAATGGCCAAGCTAAGAAAGAAGCAGAAGTTGCCTTTTGCTGCTTCAGGCATTGGCTAAATGTCAGACAGAAATGTCTTTGAAAGCTTAGTGAGTCTTCCAGAAACTGTCCTAACAGGTTACTAACATGCAACTGCTCAAACACACACAGTCGTCGACCTGTCTTCAGATGAACTGCTCTTCCTGGACTTCAAAGACTTCCTGTGTTATCACTGCGGTGACAGACAGACAGAGAGCAGGTCTTTCTTTGTCCCCTGCTGTCCTTATCTGAACAGCAGCCATTGTCTACTGTAAACAGCTCTGTGCTTGACAGGAACGCCTAATTGGAAAGCTCTGGTATTAATGAACCATGCGTGGCTTTTGTGTACTCTAAAGATTGGATTGAGGGCAGTAGCAGGAGTTGGAGAGAAGTTTAATAAAAGTTTGATCATTTTGTTTCAGTTACAATCTCTTTCAGAAAAGTTTTTCATTTGCCTTCAGTACTTTTATTGCTTTAGTGGAAACAGATTCACTTCATGCTGACCAAAATTCTTTCAGTCAATGCAAAATCTGAAGATGTTGATGTTTAGATTTACTTCAACAAGTTCAAGACAAAAGCTGCGTTTCCTCCTTTAGTAGAGTTCTCATGTTAGTCTGGACCCAGTGTGCAGGTGTAAACACACTCATTCAACTCTAGTCTGAATTTAACAAGTGGACAGAGACCTGTCTGGTCTCAGTTTGCTTCCAAAAGGATCTTGGTATGGTTTTCTTTACTTTTACCTAGCGGAGCCGGTTTGGTTGAAATTTCAGACAAATTGTGCATTTTTAGTACAAGCGCCAAATTTGGCATTGTTGTATCTTAGAAAAATAAAAAATGTAAAGCTTTTACATTGCCACCTTACAATCAGTTGTTACAAAGATATTTAATGTCTAGTTACCCGAGTCTCAACAATATGCGCTGGTCATGCACACAATGCAGTATTTGAACTTGAGGGATACCTACGGAATACAATTATATGTATATTATATATTATAGAATCCTGGATATTCTTGTGGCTATCATGCTTTTCTGAAAGAGAGGATCCTATGATACATACATGTCAAATTTGGTGCTTGTACTACAAAATGCACAATTATTTTAATAACTGGCTTCCTTATTTGTTTACAGTGTGAGAATAAACCAATCCTGATCCAGTCAAACTCCAAATGCCATGATCCTTTTTGGAACTAACAAGCTACCATAGCCAGGCATTAAAGAAATAAAACAGTTGTTGAAGTTAGGCTAAAAGCCATGAGTTGTGGACAAGCATAAAGCAGGAAGGAGATACAATTCCTCTTTGATGTTTGGATAGACACAAACATAACACAGCTGCTGGAGAAAACATAATCACGATGAGGAGTTTCCATGTTTAGTCAAAAATGGTAAATGGTAAATGCAGAATACTTCTATAGCGCTTTTCTACCTTCCTCAAGGGCCCAAAGTGCTTTATAGTCACAGTTACAGTCTCATTCGTTCATTCACACACACACATTCACACACTGATGGTGGTTGCCAAACACTGGTGCCAACCTTCCATCAGTGACAATGTGGGGTTCAGTGTCTTGCCCAAGGACACTTCGACACATGGGTGAGCAAGGCATGAATCAAACCTGCATTCTTCTGATCAGAGGTCGACCACCCTACCCAAAAGATGAAGAAGGTTTTAAGTTAGTGAACAGTTTAAGCACAATAATTTTACCAAACCCTCATGAAATTATGAGAAGCATGAATCAAAAGTTGACATTCTGATGAGGAAAGCGACAAATGTCCACAATTTGAAAACCTCTAGCAAACACTCGACGTAAGGTCAGCTGTAGAAGAGACCAACAGTCCTGCACATGAAACTTCATCAGTGTTACCATGAAAAAAAACAAAGAACCTGCCAAAACCCTCAAATCTCAGCTGGGTTCTTTCTGTGTTGAATTTGCATGTTCTCTCCAAGCATGCACGAGTTACAGTCTCGAGTTACAGTCAAGAAGCAGGTTTTAAAGGTTAGTTGGTGAAAACAAACAGTTCCTTAAGCTACAGTCACAACTGCCCTCATGGATGAACGTGGGCTGTCTCAAAAATTGTCAAACCTGTACAGGAGATGCAGGTGGTCCAGGAAACAGCAAGGTCACAGACCATTTGGTGATCAGAGAAAAAGTTCATGCCCGAATCCTGGGCACTGGAACCCGTTAGTGCTATTCAAGTGAAAAGTGCGTGCCCTTTGTGTGTAGAATGACTGTTAAAAATGAGGAAATTAGACAATCTGAATGTAGTTGTGTGGGCATCCTACTGGTATCCTACAGACATGTACGTACCACATGCACAACCTATGTGTGCAGCATTTGTGCGTGGTCAGTGAGGAGCCAGTACTCACACTTTACTAATGACTAGTGGAAGGACACAGTACGACAGCATCACCTGTACATTTTAACAGCTTGAAACTTCCATTATCCTACGAATACTTCACAATATACTTACAACGATGTGGTACAGTTCATTTTCATTATGTCTTTTCAGGTGACCGTAATAGCCTCAAGGGAGCTGCGAAACACACCTGCACGTTCCTTAAAATGCTGCTTACTCTATTACCCTCTACGGGCCTGGACAACCCAAAAACCTGCAGCACCTGTATGGGTGCACTTGACTATGACTTTAACTGTCAATGTGAATGTCCCCAGTGACCCTAAACAGAAACAAGCAGATTTACAAAATTCACAAACAGAAGTGTTTAAAACAACTGCTCTTGAAATTCAAAACCATTTTCAAAAATTTGTAACTGCAAGTAGTGACTTTGAAAATATTTATTTTCCATTCATTTTAAGAAATCAAAATAAAACAAAGCAAAACAGAAAAAAAAAAAAAACCCAAATCAGCCAAGTCATCAAGTGCTTTTTTGATGTCTGATTTCATTGGTCGCTGGGCTTTTCTATTGCATTCTCCTTTTGCAATAATTTAGATAGAAAAATCAAGTTTTATGACGGTGCGAACTACTGAGCTCTACAAGCATTCCACTAAAGCATTGCCCCGAAACCCGAAGTCCAAAATAATTATGTTTACAAGTTCAACATGTGAGACTTCTGTGATGTTTTCATAACATTGCCTCCCTTTACCATATTTCTGTCAAACAGGTTCACCGATCTTCACATGTGTGAAATGCAAGAGTTTTGCTGTGACACATAAAAACAACACAGCAGGAGGAATCACATCACCAGCTCTTTATTGATTTCATGAAAATGTTTTAGGACATGCAATTCCTAAAAGGAGAACTGCCACACATATTTCCAAAATTGGAAATACCTTTTCATTTAGTAGATTTGAAGGAGTAATTCTCTTTTTTATAATCATTTTCTTTCCCGTCTGCAGATTGGAATCCTTTTAGCAGTTAGATTTTGTGAACGGTTTTTCATCTTCACTTAGCTTTTATGTGACACTTTGGGGCTTTAAGGAGAGAAAAAGAAATCTGCTGCTGGAATGTGAACCAGCTCTCTCATTGTTCCCATCATAAAGCATGTGGGACAGGAACACCAATAAAGACTCACTTCCATTAGCTGTTTTTTACTGGACTCACTGTTATCCGGCTCAGCCTCCTTCCTTTTTTCATTCCACTCAGTACCACTTCAACACGGATGGGCTCCCTTATCAAAGCGGGCGGAACAAATGTCCATTGTTGCCCCGCGACAATGCAGTGGAGTACAAACTGGTAGGAAACCTCATGCAGAAAGCTGGGATTTGAACCACAACCTGTGAGGCAGCAGCACACAAGCACCACTGAGCAGCCTTCATGTATGAAATCCAACTGCTAATATGACTACAAATTGTAAAGGCGGAAAGAAATTACTTTAGAAAATGAAAAAACTTCTATCAAAGAATAACATGAAATGATGGGATTTCATTCTTTTAAAGACTGTATTTCCAAATGTTCAAAATTATGATATTAACAATTTAATATAAGTTAATTCAGTTTTTCTTTTTTTATGATATCTTCATCAAATTGTGTTTTGAAATCTGGACAATTCCTCCAGGATTTATAATAAAGATCTCCTCCATCTATTTTCCTGATTCCTGTTTAGGGTCAAGGAGATCAAGGAGAGTTCAAGCTGCTACAGTCGGGGGTGGAAGGTCACTCTGGACAGATCACAAGGACTGCACAGAGACAGACACTCACAGTCCAGAAAAGATGGCTTTTTGTCAACATAAAGCCATGCCTTTGCTGTTCTCTGCTTTGTCAAATTATTGTGTTCTTCATCTTCAACGTTCTCTGGGTGTAAAACGAGAGTGGCAGAAGAGAAATAAATAATTAGTTCTTGTAAGAATGTCAAGAATGTTCTCTTTTACACAATTTTACTGAAATAATGACATTTAAAAAAAGTCTGTCAGGACTGAAAGTCTGTTTCTCTGTGGATTTATCAAAAATAACAGTACTTTTAGGTAAAATGCACTCAGATTACCTGATTATCAAGTCAGATTAGTTATGATAATCATCAGACTAACTAAGACTAAATAATAAAAAACTACATAGTGCGGGACTATCTAGCGTCCTGGATTTTAAAGGCAGTTGAAAACCATGCTCACTAATTTTTTTAAAACAGCAAATATGACATCACCAGTTTCCCATAGTAAAAGCACAATAAATATGAATATTTTACAAATACTTTTTATGAATCCACTGTTTTGAAATTGAAAACTTGGTTGTTTTAAAAAAAAAAAAATATATATATATATTTTTTTTTTTCACATGTAAAATCATTCAAAAGCAATGCATTGGGTTCTATCTTTGCCAATCTAGTGAGCATCAATACCCACTGGTTTTTCACAAAGACTTCTGGGAAAATTCTTGGGCACTTTATTTTGTAGTTGTAGATTCAAAAAGCTCTACCAAATAGCGAATACATATAGCGCACTAAGCAATGAGTAGTGAAGGATTTTGGTCCCAACCAAAGTCTTCTTCAGACATGCGTCATATGATACACCAATGTGATCACAATGACAGATCCAACTACAGCCGTCCAGATTGTTTTGTCATGAAAAGAAAAGACTCATTTCATCATGAAGTATTGTTGAGGAGTGATTTAGGTTTTCTCACCTAAGTCCAGGAGAGCATGTGTTCATGTGTTCGTCACATTTCAAATCCTATAAAACCCTTTCTAACCCAGAACTCTTGAAAAATTAGTTGTTTTTTTTCAATTCACAATTGGATATTAAATAGAGGTGACTGTAAACTTGGATGATTGTGATAAATGTCAGTGATTATGATGAATTATTCCCCTCCACTGTGCTAATAGTGTAATTAGCAATAATACTTGAGACTTGTGATGTTGAAATAAGGTGACGCTGCGGACAATTAGACTGCAAAAAGCTAATAACGAGGAGCGTATGGCGTTCTCCTTCAGGCCTGAATTACTGTTGATCCTTGAAAAATTAAGGTGTTTTTACAAAGCTAATTCTGATCTATGATGGGCAGAACCTGTAATGAGCTGCTCTATTAGAGACAAACTTTACTGTTGACATGAGTTTAGGCTGAAACAGCACTTTTGGTGTTTTCTCAGGGTACATTCAGACTGGAAAAATCATTTGGTCCAGACAGAGTCCGCTTAATTTCGTACTGAACCTTGTGTTTGGTCTGTATTCAGACTGCTGTCAATCTGACTTTTCTGTTTTGAACCAAAGCTTGTAAACAAAACCACATGACTAAAGATCTCTACACTCATTGGCCAGGAATTACAAGAGTGGGGCAAAGCAAGCTGATTTGCTACAGCTTCTCACATCTCACAGTTTCACTAAAGTTTCCCGAAATAACACAATTATCTTCAGACACAATAAAATCATGGAATTTCATCCATTATATATGTTTCTCTATCCCTGGATGTCACTCCTAAAACAAATTAACATACAAAAAAAAATGATGTTCTCTGTTTGATATCTTCATTTTTTTCCTGGATGTTTTGTCCAAAACTGTGAATGGGGCCATCCACCCTCTTAAAATAATGTGCCCTGATTCGTCCTCTTATATTCTCTCCTCCCTGCCTCTGGTGTGAGGGGCGATGTTTGAGATGGGCATAAAACCAAAGAAAAAAGAACAAAAGAACTCCAACAAACTCCAATTAATTTAAAGTCCTCCCTTAACAGACACGCTCACACAATCACCAGCACCAATCAGCCCAGAATAAATCTGCAGAAGATCTAATTACTGTGCCGTCTCCCAAGACCCTCGCTGCTGCAAAGCCAATCTACAACTCCTTGTTTGAACAGGCTGATGAACTAAGGGACTTGATGGATATCAAGTCATTTTGTTTAATTTATAAATGGATTTTCCCCTAATACTTAAATTATCATCAGCCTGAGAGACAGACTGCACCATGAAAAGCTTTTGGAAGGTAAAAAGTCTTGAGCACACCATGCAGCAAAGGATGGAGGGAGTGATGGATGAAAGAGTGGATGAGAGAAGACAAAGAGGCCCAAAGAGGACTTCCAGTTCTCAACAGTTTAGCATGGAGGGAAGCATGTTCATTCAAAAGATGTAAATCAAAACAGCAGCAGGGAATGCTGATTACTGCAAAATACCAACAACAGGACTGTATCAGGATTAGACAATGAAGGGACGTAAAGCTAGATGAGAACAAGGAGACACTACAATGTATGGACTAGTTATAATTTTGGTTTACGTGTTTCTCACCATCCACACTATAAAGGTTACTGCTATATTTGAACATTTAAAGGAAGGTTTGGTCTTTTTTCCAACCTTTCTAGAATTCCAACCACTAACCTTACCTGGTTCAGGTGTTTCTGAAGGCGATGAAGAAGAAGCAGAGGATGCCCCATCTTCGTTGATGGCTGCTTGAGACAAACTCATTCCTCGTCCTGGAGGAAGCTTCATCCCAAGTTGTTCTGCCATTTCTACATGGTCTCCAGGGTGGATGTAGTCGAAAACACTGCTGCCGGTCAGCTCCACCTGTGGAAACATGGAGAAGATGTTGTTCAGGAGGTCATAGGTTGATCAACTCTCAGGAGTCAGTGCAAACAGATCTGTGTTGGGTCAAGAGGCCTTCAGGTTTCAATTCCTGTTAGAACGTAACACCAATCTCTAGTGCAGGGGAATCCAAACTTTTTGCAAACTTTTTGGTGTGAGGGTCAACCAATCGGCCTGGATTCTTTTAATTCAAATAATAACATAAAATGAAAATGTCTATCCCAAACTATGTAATGCATTTTTTTGCATTAGGATACTGTGAGGATTCTGTGCTTCGGTTTTGTGATGCTTTTGTCATGTTCTGCTTTCCCTTTCTGACTCACTAGGTTTAGGTTAGTCATCCGCAGCTGTCTTCATTTAGTTAATCTTCCTCAGTGTATACAAGTGTCTGGTTTTCAGTTCATCATTGTCAGGTCATCTGCTCTGCCTTGCCACATTTTCATTTCTTCATGATTTTGCCATGTTTAAATTCATTCATTCATTCATTTTCCAATCCGCTTTATCCCTTTCGGGGTCACAGGGTTGCCGGAGCCTAACCCGGCCAATAATGGGCGAAGGCATGGGACACCCCTGAACAGGTAGCCAGTCTGTCGCAGGGGCCACAATCACACACCCATACATACTCACATCTAGGGACAATTTAGAGTAACCAATTAACCTATGAAGCATGTTTTTGGACGGTGGGAGAAAACCCTGGAGAAAACCAACACATGCACGGGGAGAACATGCAAACTTCACACAGAAAGGTCCCCCATTGGTGACACTTTTTCAAGTCCCTCAGCCAGGACCTGAACCGGGAATCTTCTTGCTGTGAGGCAAGAGTGCTAACCAGTCCTTCTCATTTGGCCCTTAAGGCTACGAGGCTCTGTCAGGTTGTCACAAGTTCCTGCCACAGGTTTAAAAAAAAAATGCTTGGAACATAATTTAGACAATCACGAACAAAGATGTTGTACTTCTTTTTGCTGGGGGCCGAATGTTATTTATTTTCATGACAAGAGCCTGTGGGCCGGTAGAAATTTGAACACGGGCCCACAGGTTGGACTTTAGACATGCCTGTTCTAGTGTTGTTCAACGTTCTTCAATGATCAAACAGGATTATTTTCTTTTACTGATCAAGAGATCTTCTAAAACTTGACAAACTAATAATACCATCATGAGTAAATCAATGAGTATCTGTGGGGGGGACTGTTGGCACATAGCAACCACACCCTCCTTCCCTTACCCGTTGCTGAGAGCTCTCTGTTTTCACGACCTTCTGCTAGCTTACAGCCCCTAACGCCCCCAACCAACATTAACGGTGCAACAAAACATGGCGAGCAATTTAGGACCCATCAATCCATACAGTTTTAATTAAGCTTCCAGCTCAGATGTGGAAAACTAAGACATATATGTATCTATTTGTCTGAAAGCGGATGAATCAGAATGAAGCAGAGCACCAAGACTGTGGCTCTATGTCTATGCCACAAATACACTTTTTTAAACAGCATTTTTTCATCTGCTCCTGATTCACAACAATTTAAAAACATATATTTAGAAATAAAATTTGAATATTAGTTTTATTTATATGTACTACATCATGAGAAAATGCTATAGGAACATGGAAAAAACAGCAAAAGAAACCATGATTATCATCTGAATGGGTCTTTAACTACATAATAAACTGGGCAACAACAGAAGAAAATGTTCCACTGACAATATTTTTGAAATCTTTTACCAAAAAAAATGTATGTGAATGTGTTTTTTCTGAAATAATATACATATATTTTTTTATTTCAGATAAATATTCATGGATTCTAAGTGAAGGATTTTAGATCACAGTTGGGCTAAACTGAATCCCCACAAAATGGACCACTTTCATTGGAACCATTTGGCTCCCATGAAAACTTTCCTGGAGCACTTTTAGGTCCTAGAGAGAATTGTAACTTGAAGCTGTAAGGGTTTGAATCCAGGACTAGCTGTCATGGCTCATGGATGCTGCTTTTCAATCAGAGGAATTCCTTTCCCAGTGCACTCACTGATGGGAAGAAAAATACAATTCCCATGTCACATTTCTTCCCTTGGTCCTAATCCTGTCCTTGGCCGTCATGGATCATCAGCTGTGTGGAAACAGGGAGAACGCCGTCTCGCCTTTGAACAAACAGACGGTTTTGCACCTTAAAGACTCTCATTAGTAATTCTAAAATGGATTTGCTCTTGTTAATGAGAGATCAAAGAGGAGGAATATCAAAACTGAACACACAGATTATAAAAAACAAAGAGGTTTTGAAGCAGAAGACTGTTGCTGTTCAACAGACAGACACAAATATGATGTGTTATTTAAAGAGGGTGCATTCATTTGTACACATCAAAAGACTGTACACATTTCATTTCACAAGTTAATCTGGTTATGTGTGAGTTTGTGTGCGTGCACATGTTTGTGTGTGTTTTTAGGTCCACTGGGACAAAAGGGATTACATGGGTGTAATCCCCTTAATATGAAATCCCTTAAAGGGAATTTAGTTTCCTCATAAAGACGGATCTGGAAGACAAAGTGATGATGGAGGAATGATGCTGATCACTGAGTCACACGTGCAAGCAGAGTGCGGTGCACCGCAGGAGCTGCTGCTCCTGTTTACACGATACAGTGCTAATTGGATCTGCGGCGCTCTTCCTTGCTAAAACATGGTTACTTTTAATCAATTAAAAAGACGGTAAAACTGTTTAACATAACGTCTCTGCTGGAGCTAATTACACTGACAGAACAATGGTGAGACAGTCAGATGTATCTTGGAGCATAATCATCCACATTTGGGGTGGGGGTGGTGGTTGTAAAAAAATGACAGCAACCCCAAAGGATTGCATTGTAACAGGGAACATGTTTAGGGAGCTGGAGTCAGTCAGCAACTGTGATTTGGAAGCTGAATTTAATGAAACATTATCCAATCACACATTAGATGGAGTGACCACTGAACCAGGTTCAGAGCTCCATCCAGCCCCCTCTTTCCCAAGTTAAACATTCTCCTCAGACTTGAGAATCACAATAGCCTGCCTTCTAAAAGCAGGTACTTAGAGATTACTTCTACACAGTCACATTTGCCTAAGGAACCTCTTGAAAACAACATTGGGGTCTTTCAGCACTTCCTTTGTCTGCAATGAAGAGCCTTCGCTCTTCCTCAGCTGCAGCCATCTCATTTACTCCAACAATCTTGTTATTAGAAATTATGTAAACCAGGTTGATCCAAACTTTTTCAAAAGAGGATCAGGTTTGGTGAGGAAAAAAACTGCACAAGGCCCAGCCAACCACTACATGCACACATTCACTGACCTCTTCATTGCTTCACTTCACTGCTGTTACGTGCAATTACTTATGATAAATTATTTGAGTATTTTGTGATACATATGTGATATACATAATTCATGAGTGTTTGTTGAATCAAATGCATGTGTAAACGATGTGCGCAGATGTCTGTCGAGGGTCTCTTTTACATAGCTTACCGGGATTATAACTTAAATCTCACGCAAATGTTGCGGTATTTTTCCGAGATTCACAAGCAAATTAGTGGCTTTCCACAACAGTTCCACTTATGTCTAACGGAATTTTCAAGCATTTACCACCGATGTATAACTTTTATATCGCACATGTCAGTTTAAAATTATGTAATTGACACAAGAGTCACGAATGAATTGCATTTAAACAGCGAAATAATCATGCACGGTTCATGCACGATTAGCGTACTCTGCATGGGTATATCAATCGGCCAATCTTTTACCCCTACAGAGGTCTATACCAAGTGGGGGTCGGGTCTCTCCGCACGATGGTGGTGTTTGGCGCCGCGCAGAAGGCAGATCACGGGAGGGGCAGGTACTGTGGGCGTGGATGTGACTCTGGATGTGTACCGGGCCTTTCTAGCAGATCCCTTCAGCTGTAGCTCCCGCCAGGGGTCCACCATTTTGGGTGTGGCTGCTTCAGCTTGTGCCTAGCAGCTGAGATAAAACTGGTGCAGACTAGGGGAATGCGACTGTTTAATTAAAACAAAGCATCATGAGGGCCCACGGCGGGTGTGACCATGGTGCTGACGCAATGTGATTTCTGCCCAGTCCTCTGAATGTCAAAGTAAAAAAAATTCAATGAAGTGCAGGTTTACGTGTTCTTTGTGTGATTTATGTGTACTTCTTCTGTGGTTTAACATGGTTCATTTGTGATACATCTGTGAAATTTCAAGTAAAGGCCAGAACTTTTCTCTCTTTTTCCACGTATATTCATCTATGACCAATTTTAATCCCTGCAATATTCGCAAATTGTACATAATGTGACATGGTCTTGAGGCACACCACTCCAACTGCATGGCAAAGCAAATTTCTAATCAGCCAATCACATGGAAGTAACTAAGTACATTTTGGCATGTAGACACGGTCAAGACGATCTGCTGCAGTTCAAACTGAGCATTAGAATGGGGAAAAAAAAAGGTAATTGAAGTGACTTTGACCGTGGCATGGTTCTTGGTCCCAGACGGGTTTTTCTGAGTATTTCAGAAACTGAAGATCTACAGGGATGTTCACCAGCAACCATCTCTATGGTTAACAGAGGAGGGTCTGAAATAAGAAAATATCCAGTGAGCTGCAGTTCTGTGGGAGAAATGCCTTGTTGATGTCAGAGGTCAGAGGAGAATGGTCAGACTGGTTCCAGCTGATAGAAAGACAACAGTAACTCAAACAACCACTGGTTACAACAGAGGTCTGCAGAAGAACATCTCTGAATGCACAACATGTCCAACCTTGAGGCAGATAGACTACAGCAGCAGAAGAACACAGCGGGTACTACGCCTGTCAGCTAAGAACAGGAAACTGAGGATATAATTCACACAAACTCATCAAAATTAGACAACAGAAGATTGTAATAATGCTGTCTGGTCTGATTAGTCTCCATTTCTGCTGCAACATTCGGATGGTAGGGTCAGAATTTGACATCAACAACATGAAAGCATGGACCCAGTCTGCCTCCTACCAACTGTTCAGGCTGGTGGTGTAATGGTGTGGGGGAGATTTTCTTGGGCCCCTTAGTACAAGCCTTAACACCACAGCCTACCTGAGTATTGTTGCTGACCATGTCTATTCCTTTATGACCACAGTGTTCCATCTTCTGATGATACTTCCACCAGGAAAACGCTCCATGTCATAAAGCTGGAATCATCTCAGACTGGTTTCTTGAACATGATAATGAGTTCACTGGACTCCAATGGTCTCCACAGTCACCAGATTTCAACCTAATAAATAGCTCACCTTCGGGATGTGGTGGAATGAGAGACTGGCATCATAGTTGTGGAGCCGACAATTCTGTAGCAACTGGGTGATGCTGTCATGTCAATATGGAGCAAACTCTCTGAGGAATGTTTCTAGTATCTTGTTGAATCTATACCACCAAGGACTAAGGTTGAAGGCAACCCAGTTCTAGCAAGGTTACCAATCAAGTGGCTGGTGAGTGTATATATTGTTTATAGAACAAATTGGAGCAGACTGCACATTCAAAATGACCACTTACCATAGTCTCTCAAAACAAATCTGAATTTAGTTTGCTGGGTTATTCCTTTACTTCATACACCATCATCAATCAGGCCTTCACTTTGAACAAATAGCTAAATAGCCAACCAACTCAAAAAATCAAGGTCATATTTTTAGCTTTAAATTAGTGGATGTGTATCTCTCTACATTCCAGATGGTTCTGTGGTCCTTCTTCCCCCTGTTCTCCACCTGGAATGATGCTTTGCCAAGGTCTGACCCTTAACCACTATCAGCATCTGGGTCTTCTGTGGTTTATTTATCTATGGTCAGAGCTCATTCCACAAATGGAAGACATCATCATCCCAAAACCTAACCGCCAAAGATCATGCACATCTTTTTGTATGCACAATAAATCTTTATTGATAGGATCTCTTCTCGTTGAAATATGTTTTATCACTGTCTGTGCACACATAGGCCACATGTATGATGAGCTGAAGTTTGAAAACACATTTACATATCTCTGTTTCATTCTCTGCCTAACCTTTGCTAGAACTGCACAGATGATCAGGAAGCTGGATGGATGTGTGAAAGCTGTGGCAGAATTCAGGTTTTCTTTACAATTGTTCATGATCTTTTCTTTATATTTTGAGGAATATTTACTCATCAAAAGTTGTTTTTGTAATTGTTCATGGAAAAGTTTGGTAACTACTGGAACTGTGGTACTTCTACTGTAACTTTGCTGCTCTTCTCTCTCCTTGAGTCGGTTAATTTCCACTTTCTTAAGCTGCACAGAAATCCACTGCAAAGCTCTGGAGACCCCAAAATTTAATCTGTGTTCATCCCAAATCTCACAACAATGTCGGTCTTTCAGCGTTTGGAGAGAGGGCCATGGACTGATAAGCGCTGTGTTTGGTGACCCCTCCTTTCTATCTGACTCTGATAAGGACACAATGGAGGAGGACGTTTATCATGTTTCTAAGGCTAATGCTCTCCAGCTTATTCATTTATTGGAAACTTCATTTGTGAAGTGTGCTAATGACTTGTGCAGAGCTTCAGGTGCAGTGTGTGTGCATGTGTGCGTTTATGAACTTGGGGCAATGATCTTCAAATCCATGTGGGTGAAGCTAAAGTACATCAACAGACCAAACAAAGAACGTGTAAACACTTTTTAAAATGTAATTATTTAAAAGTCGTTTTAGCCTTTAGTGTCCTTACAACAACACACAATCAAACTGATTCACATTCACTCCAGATCTGTGTGTGTTTGAGGCTGACTGCTTTGTCTGTTGGGATTCTGTGGGCGAACCACAGTAACCTTATTTTATTGGCAGCCTTTTCTTTATTAAGAGCCTTTCATTTTTAAAATGTTTTTCTTTAATGGTTATGATAATAAGACATGATGGCTAACGCCGCAGCTTTCTGGATGGAGGCCTGTTGTCCATCCTAGAAAATCTCTAAGATTCTGTGTGATTGTAGCAGAATTAATTGGCACAGGTGTTGCTGTGTGATTAATTGCAGGCAGTGGCCTGTTGGGGCGCTATAAAAATGCTAAGGTCCCCACTGGCCACCAGGGGCATCTCTTGGCCTTTGGAACCACCTACTTCCGGTTGCACCCGCTGGTTAGCCTTACAGCTCCAGAGAGAAAAACGTCACTCACAAGTTCCATTAGCGCCCCTGCATTCTTGGGCGTGGTGCAGCTTGTCCCTCTCAGGTGACGAACCCGGGCCCTCTGGGACCCTCTGTGCTTCCGGTTTTGGAGACAGCTGCTGCTTTCTTGTGATTGATTTTTAACTTTGGCTACACTCTCGTGTTTGTGAACGTGTCGGACGTGTGACGGGGGTTCTGCCAGCGTGGACGCCCGCGGCCACGGATTCGAGCGGTCCAGCTGACGGACAGGGCATTCCGACACGGACTCGCTCCCCCTCCCCGTCAAAGGGATTAACGGAGGGTTGCCTACCAGAAACCCACTGACTGTTTAACTGCTGTTAACGTCACTGTTTTGATGCATTGGAGTGTTTGTTTTGTGGTGTGAAACTTTTTAACTTTATTGTTCTTTTGTGGCCCCATTCCTTCAGTGCTGAGGACCCGAGGGTTGGCCGCTGTTTAAGTGGAGGTCTTCTCCCGTGTGGATTGCTGTGTTTTGGGTGAAGGGATTCACAAATTGAGTGTGTGCTCTGCATCACGTGAGTGGGTGAATTTGAGCAGGTTATGGTTTTTTGTAACCTCCTCTTTATAGCGGCTCTGGGCCTCAGCAACTGAGTTTTCTGTTCCCCCAACTTTGGTTTAGTGTTTTTTGTTTGTGCTGTTTTTAGTAACTTTTGTAATAAAATTAATTTTTAGCCTCTTGCTCTTTGCGTGCAATCGACCTTTCGTTGGTCCTTAACACACCCGCTCTACCACATCATCAATCCAAAACCAAGTGATTGGACCTTATGCAGCTTAATTCTGCTATCTTTCTTATGGAAATGTTTTATAAAAAGTCATTTTTGAAAGGCTGTGAACATTCTTTAAGCATTGGGCCTACTTCCAGGAGTACTTTTTTTCTGCTACTTTTTTATCTTGACAAATTATCTACACCAAAATGTCAAGGAGTACAAGAAAACTTGCTGGGTAAATGGCAGAGATCAAAAACTATTTAAATTTCATGTCACAAGAACTCAGTGAGGTGGTAAAACAACAAACAATCCTGATTTCCACATGAAGGAGTTTCCAGAGTTCAAGGCGACAATCAAACAGACCAAAGTATTGAGGTGCTGGGACCGAGAGTGGATGATATTGCAATATTGCAGAATGAACAACCTGATTATCACTGGTTTATAAACCAGACATCAAAGTTATGCAAGAGCTCCTGGTTCAACATCTCACCAACAGGGTGAGGATGCACCTGCAGAGGAACTACACCTTAGAGCAACAAGTGATACAATTCCTTACAAGCAAAAACACATCTGGAAAGTCAACAAATCAGTTTTTCACACTCTATTGAGCAAGAATATGAAGAAACCTACAATTATGATTTATATTTACCATCAAGAAGCTTTAAAAAGGATATCTTGAAGTAAGCTAAGAAACTGAAAGGCACCAAAGTTTACCTAAACAAGCATCTGACAAAGAAACAAGCTGAAAATTGTTTGGAACGTATCCTGAAAAAGCAAAACAAAATTCAAGCCACCTGGACTAGATCATGTGAGTCTATGACGGTGAATGATTCCTCAAAGCTGCAAAAGTCACCCTCACCCCCCACCCCCGGGGTTAAAAATGCTTCAGTGTAAGACCACAGACTATTGTGGAGAACCCACTTCTTTGTTATATTTACCCACACGCCTTTCCTTTCCACCTATGGTATGGGAGGGTAATACATCCACTCAGACCATTGACAATCCATAAGAACTGGACACAGCATCCCCTCCCCCCCTTGAATTCCAAACAGGAAAAATTTGCTGGTCCCAGAAAGCCAAAATCCCACAGACTTCTAAAGATAAATAAACAGCTATTACTCATTCTTTTAGCTAAAATAACCATTCTTGCTCTCTAATACCTCTTTTAACATCTTATTGCTAGTCTTCATTTTTTTCAGGATTTGAGTTTCCACCTCAGGTTCATTCATCTAAAGCAATCAGCAGAGGAGATTGGGACATTCCATTGGAGAAATTGTAGGGATTACCAACTCTCCTCATGGACTTCATTTTGGTTTCTTGAAAGGAAATTATGAGTATTTTGTTTAGTTTTCAAAGACTACAATTTTTATTATTTAAATGTTGTTGCTGTCATTTTTCTGCAGTCATGGATGAATGAGTTAAATGTTGGGTTAGTTTGTCCCCCCACCCCCTTGTGTCCAGTATGGTTTGTCCCTGTCTATATAGCTTCATTAGTGTGTCAGTAACGGGGGAGTCTGGTCAGGTCTGTTCAGTTCAGTTCCTCTACTTGTCTTCATGTACTAACCCCCCCCCCGTTGTACCTACATTTCTTTAGTCCTTGGAGAATGCATTGTTTTGTAATTTTTATCTTTCTTTAAAAAAAAGAGAAGAAAAAATGCAAAAAATAAAAATAAAAAATTCAAGAAACCCACCTTTGTACACTGACTAATTGTGAACCTTCACGCGTATCATGGAAAAATGGTGACTGAATTGACTTCATTTTGTTAGAATTGGATGTAAGGCAATTTTTATGGGTGACGTCACAGATGTCAATCTCTATATACTATTAATGGTTCAGACCCCCTTTCTTCTGGATTATGTTAGTGTGGATAGGATGAGGTCAGACAAGGAGAACAACTTAGCTCTTGTGCAGGAGGAAGCGACTGACAGCAGAGAGAAACATCTTAAGAATACTCACGACTGCCCATACGGGTGGATATTTGGGGGTGAAAAATGGACAAACCTGTATTGGACGGGCAGGTTGTCCACATGAAATTGTAAGATTGTAGAACATTTGATGAGCCCATAAAGTGAAAATGTTCATGCACATTTTTTCTGTGTAGATGCTGCAATCGACAAGTTGTAGTGAACATTTAGACAAAATGTGAGATGAGACGCAGGCATGTCTTGCAAAATTTTCCTCGTTCCTATCCCCCCCAAATCCTGCGCATTGCGCAGGGAGTCTGTTAGTGCTGGTAATTGAAAAGTGCGGGCTCTGTGCTATCTCTTGCATTCAGCCTTACTGTTAGAAATTAGGAAATTAGACAATCAGAGTGTAGTTAGTGAGGACATCCTTCAGGCACTTATGTATCACAAGCATATGTGCCACATTTGCACGTGGTCGGCATGGAGACAGTACTCGCAACTTACAACACTCTTTGACCCTTCTATGGCCCGGACAACCCAAAAACTCGCAGCACCCACACCAGTCAACCTCTGTACAAGTCAAGGTGAATCAGGAGCAGACAAATAGATCCATGTACCCCTTTGTTTTCGTCATCTGAGATTAAATCTGGATCAAAACTGTGGCTAGATAAGCTCCAATATTGATCATCATTTTTGTTGCTTGTGTATTTATGTGTCTGGTTTTCTGTTCATCATAGTCAGGTCATCTGCTCTGCTTTGTTTTGGCACTCTTCTGTTTCTCCATGCTTTTGTCATGTTTAAATTTATTTATTAAATGTTTTACTTTTCCGCCACCAAACCTGGTCTCCTGAAATGTGGGTCCTCCATCACCACTCCATTACACCTCTCCAATGTTAGGTTAAGGGTGTGAGGACTGTAAGCTAGCAGGAGAGTGTGTAAACAGAGAGCTCTCAGCAACAGGGAGGAAAGAAGGCATGAGGTTGCTCCCCAACACTTTTGTCCACCACTCAGAGGTGAATTTCTGATGAACTCCTGTCGCTCTACAGAAACTGTGTTCTAGAAAATGACACAGATTTTAAAATTGTGACTAAAAACGGCATAATCATAATTAAAAGACCACTGACAACGCATTTACAATAGATCAAAAAATGATCGGAGTGGGACTTTCAAGTTTAAATGTCGCATTTGGTTGACTAAAGGTCTGTTTCTCAGTGTGAAGCTGTGGTGATAACGTTGTGAGAAATCAAAATGTGTTACCTTTTCTTTAACTTTAGTGTTTGTGTGTGTGCAGGACAGCGGCAGCCGAGTGTTTGTGTGTGTGTAGCCTATACTTCTTTCATCATGCAGAGCTCGCTCTCTGCTTCCCGACTCTCATCTCCCTCCTTTCACCTTTTCTTCTCATTGTCATTACAGATCCATTCCTTTCTCTTTACGCCTCTTCTCCCTCACCGCCTCTGCTCCTCTCTGCTCCTGCTGTCCCTCCTAATCTCCTTGCCCCCCTCTTGTCGTCTCCCACCGCTCCGTCTCTCATCTCCCTTTAGTCCTCCTCAGTGTAATGCAGGATAAAGACACTGGGATCACACATGGCAGAGTGGTAATGGTGGCGTTCCACTTAAATCCACTCATTTAAGTGCAAATCAGAGCCGTTCTGGAGCTGCCGAGCAGATGCTGGTCCATGTCAGCATAACTGCATCTGACCTCTGCTGGCTTCAGGTGTGTCTCTGCGCATGCATGTACATGTGCCCACACAATATTTTGAAGTAAAGTACCAGGTCCTCTGAAGGAGGCAACAGAAAAACAAAAACCCAGAATCTCTGGAGACATGAACTTTGATGATTGTCACGTTTGTGATCCTGATATTTCAGGATCATAACACACAAGTTTCTATGCATATTTGATAAATTAAATAAATAAAAAAAAACTTTATCCAGTCATGAGACCTCAGCTTAGGAATTTTGCTCATTCCTGAAGCATTTTTTTAAACCTGAGAAGCAAAGCTTTAAGGCAAAAATAAAGAAGCATCGTGGGGTTTAAATGATGGATTTATCGAGGAAGAACCCCCAACTGACCCCACCGACATCGTTCTAAACAAAAGGTCACTCACTCCTCCTCCCAAAAAAGTTTAATTCTTCATTAGAACCTATGATTTCAGGAGGGCAGTGACTTCAGTCAATTTGGTATCAGGAAGCCTTCTGCAGGAGATTGATGATCGACTTCGTAGTCTTTTCAGGCGACCTTTGGCCGTGTGTCTTGGATGCTCTGGTAAATGGAGAGGCAGAGCTGTCCACTGATCTCTCTTTTTTTTTTTTTAACTTGTCCTGTCCAACAGCTGAGCAAACAGATATGAGCTGAGAGCCTCTTGTATTAGACAGATTTTACTCTTACAATCGGGGGTTATAAATCATAGCGAACACAAAATGTATGTTGGTATAAGCCCCTTTTGTAATTGAAACCAAACTTTATTAATAACCGGACGGAAAAGGAAAGGGGGAAAAGGAGAGAGCTGGGGGGTGGAGGGGGGGAAAGAGAGATGGTGGATTATAGAAGTTAGAGAAGGACTACTGGGAAGGGAAGGTAGAGTTGTTAATCTACAGGCAACAAAATGTTGGAGCTTATACCCATTGCAATAGTGAGTGTTGGTCTAAAATGGGCAGGGCCTGTCCACACACTCAGCTGTTACATACCTGCCGGCTCCAAGAGTGTTCACAAACTTGTCCACATCCAGTTCACACGCACACTTGTGCATACCAACCAACACATGTAAAGCATTGCATTCTGTCACGCACACTATTCGAAGGTGTAAAGGTGAGCTGACGCCTGTGCTCAGGTGAATGTTATGTTAAGCTGAAGTGGATGATGGAATGCACAAAAAAGGAGGGAGAACCCCCAGCCATCCCCACACCAAGACACCCGCCGAGGCGGCAGCGCCGACCAGGGCCCGCCCCCCGCACCCATACTGTGGGGTCAATGGAGGAGATCCACCCGCCAGGCAGCCCGGCCAAGCACCCAGACTGTCCACTGATCTCTACCTGGTGGTGAGTTGGATTCACTGGCAGGGAAGGAGGTTAGAAAGATTTGGCAGACCCAAACACGCTGTGAGGGTCTGCTGGTAACGTCTGGCTGAGCCCTCCGTCAGGGAAGTCTTTAACTCCCACATCCGGGAGAACTTCAAGCAGGTACCGAGGGAGGCTGGTAATCCTGAGTCTGAATGGACCATGTTCTCCACCTCCATTGTCTCTGCTGCTGTTCGGAGCTGTGGTTGCAAGGTCTCTGGTGCCTGTGGTGGCGGAAATCCCCAAATGCATTGGTGGACACCAGAAGTAAGGGATGCCATCAAGCTGAAGAAGAAGGAGTCCTATCGGGTCTGGCTGACTTGTGGGACTCCGGAGGCAGCAGACAGGTATCGGCAGTCTAAGCGAGCTGCGGCTCAGGTCAGACCTGTTCCCAGTGCATGTTGGACTCCGGCAGGGCTGCCCTTTGTCACCGGTTCTGTTCATAGTCTTTATGGACAGAATTTCTAGGTGCAGCCAGGGTCCGGAGGGAGTCTGGTTTGGGAACCACAGGATTTCCTCTCTGCTTTTTGCAGATGGTGTTGTCCTGTTGGCTTCATTGAGCCAACAGCTCCCACATTTTCATGAATTCATGGACACCAAGGAAACATCTTAATATTTTCCATCACCAGCAGACCACAGATTTTTCTAAAGGTTTGAGATGCGTTGAGATGAGTTTGTTGGTCCCGCTGGATAATCTCCATTAAACATCAGTAGCACTCATCCGTAGCTTCCTGATCAACTCGTCAATCAATGTGCTCCATCTGGAAACATCCTGTCTACGTTTGCATCAAACCACCCCAGATGCATCTCTGAGCTCCTTCATGATTCTGTGAGCTCGGCTGCTTATCTCTGTCTGAAGGTTTTCACTTTAGTTTCTTCTTTCAGAATTTCTTGCTGAAATCAGTTTAATGTTGCATGTTCTGTGGAACAATCGATCAAAAATGACTCCTGAGATTCAGAGACGAAACCTTCAGCTGAAAGCTCTGACACACACACCCCTCCACACTACTATGAAAGAGGCATCAGTTTCAGTGGCTGATCTCTTTATGGTTCCAGGACAACTGCATAGGATAACTGCAGGCTATAAATCTGAGTGCAAGGAGACGTGGAGAAAGGAGAGCAGGGAGGACACGAGGAAAAATGAGAGATCTAGCTGTCACATTTCAGATTGTTGGTTCAGAGGATTTCTGATTTCACACCAAATGTTATTGGTAAATGACAACAACCTAACCCCCTCTGAATGGAGCAATGAATGTGAAGCCTCATGAAGCACGACCTCTGTTTTTCAGCCACAAACAGAACACTGTTCCAAACCTGCTCCAGCTGCTTCTTTCTGTTCACTGTGTCCTGTGCTCAGACTTTTGTTGTGTCCACTGAGCTGAAGTGAGACCTGCTGTCCTGTGTCTCACCTTCAGTCTCTGTGAAATGCATGAAGTGGATGTGACGTGAGTATGTTGAGAAAATCGGCCGTCGGCGACTCGGCGTATGAGCTCTGGGGAGGTCAAGGAGAGCAAACGATGAGAGGCCAGAACCTCTTTACACTGCCACCGCCCACAAGTTTTATGCATGAAAAGAGCAAGAAAAGACAGTGTTCGCTGTGTGTGTGTGTGTCCGTCAGCAGACTCGCCTCACCTCCTCCTGCCCGTCTTATGTTTAAAGGGATATACTTTTTTTACATTCTTGCGGCGAGCGTGGAGCTTTGTCTCTGACCTTTCTTCTCCTATGTGCAGCTTTTTCACTTTGTTATCTATTTGTTAGTTATCTACTGTCTATCTATAAGGTACATTTATAAATCCTTAACAAACTGTAAACTGTTGTTTAACAAGTCATTTATCATTCAATAACTAACAGTTTAATAATGACTCGCTAACTAGCTATAATGGGTGGTTTTTATAAAGTGTTAATGGAACCCCCGTTTTTGGCAGAAGGAACTCAGTTTTAATGACCTGGACGACTAATAAAAGGCTCTCAACATATGGAGCTCATGACATTTCCTCACTTTAGTTTGTGGAAAGTCCATCTGCCTTCACACTAAAGTGAGCCACGCCAGAGTTCAACTGCAGGAGAACAGAAACCCTTGTTCTAAAAAGGACATGGGTTTTCTTGCTTGGTCCAAATCAGAGTTCTTCCAAACCAAGAGAACCAATCAGAGAAAATCAGAGCTAAATCAGACCAGAGCCAGACCTGTGAAGGAGTGCTTTCACACAGCGGCTCCTCCTTGTTGTCCTGGGGGGAAATGACTTGCTCTGTGATGCTGATATGTTTGACTCGTTTCTGTTCCACTCATAGACTGTTTAAGAGAACTGAACTGAGTGACTCCTCCCCTTGGCGTTCCAAACAGGAAGTACATGCTGGTTTCATGATCTTTTTTTTTTTTTAATGTCAAGGAACTCAAGTTATAAACAGAACAATCAGATGCCTCAATAAAAGTATGTGGTCTCACGTCAAATGTTCAAATGTTTGATTAATTGATTCTGTGTACCCCACTTTCAAGTGGTAGAGGTGTGATTTATAACATGATCCAGTCAGAACTGGAGCATAAAGCTGCTTCACTTAAAGCAGATTAATAAAATGTGTTGATTTGGAGACAACAATGTTGTTAGCCACTAATGCTATGATCCTAGCTTGTTAGCCGCTAATGCCATGGTGCTAACTAGCAGCTCTGTGTGTCCTGTGTGATCAGACCAGTTTAAAGACGGAAACCGGCCTTTAAGACGCGACGGATGCATACAACAAGATGAATTCATAGGACATTCATAAAAGCAATATTTTCTAAATAATGATAGAATTGAATCCACTGTTTAAGCAGCTTCTCTCGATCATAACAGTCTGGTTCCGGTGCGGCTGCAGTGCGGATGCCGTAGTCTTTACGTAACATGAAAAGTGCGAGAGTCACTAACACTGCATCCAGTCCGGTCTGGTCTCTGCGGCGCTCCGTATCCCTTTCATTGGTTTCAATTTTTTTCCGGATGCCGGAGCTGAGCTGTAACACTTTTTTGTGAAGTTGGGACACTTTATGACCTAAACCGGAAGCGAATGTAAAGTGCATGCCGTACATTTTCCAAAATTTTTCAAAACGTCATTTCCACTGACAAGGGGGTCACAAAGTTGTGTGGTAGAGCGTAAGTTTGGCCATATACCACCATGGACGACGCGAGGCTGATCACAGAAATCCAGAACTACCTCATCCTTTTTGATACAACACATGCTAGGATAACGACAAAAAGGACAGAGCCTGGGCTGAGCTATTGCAGGCTGTTGGACTTGATGGTGAGTTTGTGTAATATGGACATTAACCCTCAGATTAGAAAGCTAAGAAAAGTATGCCCATCTTTGCATATCCATTTTATGAAGACGAGTCACGCAGAAAAAGAATTGTTATCAATAAACTCCAAAATCACAGTGGAATGAGGGTTTGTTTACTATGATGTCACTTTAAATGGCGTGTTCTCGTGTGAACCTACATGAGTTCAGAGGTCCGCGAGAGTTGCAGCAGAGCCTGTCTGAAGAAGGACCGCAAGCAATCCATAGTCAGTGAGTTACCGACCGTAGATAGACCGCTCCACAGCCGCACCAGAGCTGAAAACTGTGACCTCTCAGATGTTGTGCTCAATCCTCCTGCCTCCTTAAAGCTGCAGCTTTAATTTCAATAATAATACAGAATGACAATAACCCAAAACATTATACTGTTTTCAGGTTGTTTTTTTGTTATGATTTGTAATAAAATGTGATCACCTGGAGGCAGAATGAGGAAATCTCTAATAAATCTGTCCTTGTTTTCTCAGCATGTTTGAATCTGAGTTTACGGTTAGATTAAAGTAAAGACCTATTCATACCATTTATAAATTACTTTTATGTAATTTCATTTTTCTAAAAAAAAAAATCAGAAAATTTTCAAAAAAGTAAAATGCCTAATGTATTTCTGTGTTAAATAGTGTTAAAATTTGGCTAGTAAAATATATGTTTGGCTCTGTTTTGCTTTAATTTTCAGTTTAGATGTAATATTTAAGCCTTTTTTTTGTTTTCTGGGGGAAAAAACAGTTGCATCATAATCCTTCAGTGCATCTGTTATATTAAAGTATGGTAGGAAATAAATATTAAACTCTGAACAACCTGCTAATGATTACACATTTCTCTAATGAGCCACTGAGCTTTCATATATAAAAATAGTTATTTAATTTATATTGTTATATGTATTGTTGTCGTCTGATATGGAAAAAACAATATTGTGATATAAAAATTCACTTTCACTCAGCCCTACCCTAAAGCACAAACCACAGCTCTTCTTTTAGGATGAAGCCTCTAAAGATGGAGCTTCTGCAGTGAGAACTTCATCTTCTTCATATCCCTTTTCGGATTCACCAGGCCAGAGGACTATGCAAGGAAGTGGACACCCCCACAGAAGACCCCACAAACATTTAGACCCATTGTAATGAAAATTGTGTTTTTGGTGTATCTTAACATAGAAGCATTTTTCTGATAATGGAGGACATAAATAAAATAAAATATGCTCAAAATTGCATTTCTGAGTATTTCTACTTTCAAATCATTGTCAATAGATGCTCTTTTATTTGGCCAAAAAACAGCATAATCATAATGAAAAAAAAAAAAACACTGGGAAAGCTTGAACATACACCAAAAGAAAGGAGTGCAACTTTAAGGAAGGTTTCCATTAGTTTACAAGTCACCCTAAGACAGGGGCCTGTAACCTGTGACTCAGGAGCCACTTGTTTTGCCAGATGTGGTCACAGTTTTCCCCACCAGTTCTTGAGTCCCAGCAGCTTCTGATTAAAAGGCCAAAAATGTTAAAGTAGTTTCAGAAAGAAAAATCACTTAGATGTAGAATGATCAGAATTTCACTGACGGCCAAAGCGCCTGTCTTCTTCCTGTCAATGCAGAAGATGAAGCATCACCACAAAAGCTGCACTGGAACACGGAACAAGTGTGTAGGAATTCAAATAACAGCAGGAGGAAAAAAAACGCTCCTTTCTGCAACAGATGAGTTCATCTCCAGTGTGTCTGGTTGTATAGACCCAAGGGGTGTTATGATATTATCACTCAAACAGATGATGGAAGCTCAAAGCAGGAGCTGGTTATCAACAGGAGCAAGAAAATGACAAAAAAGTCCTTCCCACACGCCTCCTCACCCCAAAATCTTTATGTCACACACATTCATCTCTCTCTCATTTGCACTGCATTATGGGACATGTTTTTAATGTTATTCAAACAAGGATTTTCTTCTGCACATGATTGCAGAAGAAAATGAAAAAAAAAAAAATGATTGCAGTTGTTTAAAGCTGGTAAGTATAGAGAATGATCCTTTTGCACCAAATTTTTATGGCACAGTACAGAACAGTAAAAAAAAATTACATTAAACAGACAAAATCATATCATGGCTGAAAATGTTCAGGAAAATCAAAGTGTTTGCTTTGGCAGCCTGCTAGTTTAGCAGATGTGAATCCACACCTGAACTCAACTGCATGGGAAACCTGTGCTCTCCTCTGCAGTTTGAATGAAGACGGTGACAGAGACAGCAGTAAAAAGTAAAGCAGCATGGATGACTGGTAGCTGTGGGACTGTAGAACCTTTCCAGAAGGCTTAAGCTGCTTGGTCTGTGGTTCGCTCTCCACAGTCATGAGTGAAAGCAAATCTAGATAAAGGCATGAAAAGTTTGACTTTCTCCACCAATTCCAACCACGTTAGCTAGGCTGTCTCCTTTCCACACCTTCCTTAGACGTTACTACTGTCTGTTCTATGCCTCTGCCATGTTTATGCCATTGTTGGGCCACTGGCTTGCCTCTTCTCTTCTAAAGCAGTGACCAGTTAAATGTCAGACACTATTTTCACTGACCAAAGTGGGCGTCCGATTTTTTTTCAGCAACTGGTTTAAACTTTAACGGTACACTAAGATTGTGGGAAGGAACCAATCCGCAAGGGAAAATGTCCGACAAGGTGTGTCTTATCTGAAATTAATGGATGACATGGGAGCCTGAACCGGCTCCACATGTGTATTTGTGTATGTCTGTAAGAGTTTGTGTGTTTGTGTGGGTGTGTTTGCATTTGTTTGTGTGTATGTCCGTGTGTGTTTGTACTTAAAGTGTGTGTCTTTTTATGTGTGTGTGCGCCAATGTGTTTGTGTGCATGTTTTTTTGTGTGTATTTCTTTGTGCGTGTATTTGCTTCTATGTGTCATTATGTGTTTTTTTAAATGTGTGATTCGTTTGTGTCTTTGCGTGTGAATTTCTTTGTGCGTGTATTTGTGTGCATGTGTCATTTGTGTTTGAGTGTGTTTGTGTGTGTCTTTGCGTGTGTATATCTATGTGTGTGTTCATATGTGTGTATCTGTGAGTCTATGAGTGTTATGTGTATATGTTTGTTTATGTGTGTGTATTTTCTGTGTGTATTTTTATGTGTGTGTGTGTCTTTGTGTGCGTGTGTCTTTATGTCTGTGTGTGTATTTGTTTCTGTGTTTTTGTGTCTTTAGGTGTGCGTGTTACTACAGCTACCAAAGTAGATGCAGTGAAACATGAATAATCATAAAGCATTCATGCTATGATGTAAATCTCTCCTCTTCTTCAGTGGTTGCAGAGACTGTTCCCGCTGGTTTCAGTGTGTGTGCGTGGGGGTGTGAGGCCGTCATGTCACCTGTGTGTCACTGGTGTGAGTTAGTACACTTGGCTTTCGTGCTGCTGCATATGCTGGCCTGTTACAGAGAAGCTGGCTGCTGACCATATCTGCTGTAATGGGCAACAATCCAACAGACTAATTTGAGTTTGGCTGAAACAATGCAGTTATTATTTTCCTTTGGAACATAAGGCAGAGGACATGCAGCCATCTGCTACGCACACACATGCACAAACACACACATGCACAAACACACACATCTCAATTAGATCACTAAAGGAGAGCCAGCTGCAGGCATTTGCCAGGCCTTGCAAACTAACACAACTATAAACATAGGAGCGTTCATGCATTCATGACCGTGTACGCGTCTCTGTGTTCATTGATCAGTGAGATGTTGCTGAAAATCAGCTCCTGCTTTCTTCTGTAGAGGAGAGCAAACGTTCTACAGACTCTTTCTATGAATATTTTGATGTAATCTTTAGATTAATCCCACTCTGATGACATTTTGATCTATTGTAAAAGTGTTCCCGGTAGTAATCTATTATGATTATGATGTTTTTCCACAAAATAAATTATATTGAAAAAACCTGTGTTGTTTTCTAGGATATAGTTTCTGCACAGCACCAAGAGTTCATAAGAAATACATCTCAAAGTTGTGGGCAGGACTTTAGGCACAGAGTGAGCCTTCCTTCATTCTCCATCATCTCGTGGTTTACACACTCTCCCCTTAGCTTACAGTCCTCACATCCGCAACCTAACATTACTGGTGCAACAAATATGGCGAACAACATTGGAGTTACCAGTCGTACAGTTTGATCCAGACTCCAGCCCAGACGAGGAAAACAAAGACATATATGGATCTATCTGTCTGCAAGTGGGTGAATCAGAAGGGAGTGGAGCAGAGAGCTTGTGCCCCACCCAGCGTATTTTCTGTCACAAACACATTTTTTTTCCAAACAGCATCTTTTGTATCCTCTTGATTAACATCATTTTGAATAAAGTAACATTAGAAATGCAGTTTTGAGATTAATTGTCTTTATATATGTCCTCCATTGTGAGAAAAATGCCACAAGAGTAAAAAAAACACCAGAAACACAATTTTCATTAGAGTGGTCCTAAAGGTCTGCGAATACTGTCTGCACCAGAACTATTAGACTCAATGGAACTTTAAGCATCAACATGATGCAAGGTTTTGGTTCAAAGCTGCCTGATTGCTGTGATTCAGGTGAATTCACTCAGCACTCTTTGCACATCTCAGTTTGGTCCTGGTAAAAGTTGTTGACGGAGGAGAAAGATGTGCTGCAGTGTTCAGTAACAGTAACACTCCGCAGAGCAGGAAAAACACATACACTTTATTGAAGTTAAACACACACACATGCATGTGCTCAATAACACACACACTTCTTAATGGTTGTGACAAATGTTCAGCAGCTGATTAAGGCAGAGGGAAGGAGATAAACTGCTGAGTGGAGACAAGAAGCTTTAGGGACTCGATTTACCAATGAATCAATTTTTTGATAGAAATCAACAGTCAGTAGCATGAGGATTAATTCAGAGAGGTAGGGCCGGGTGGGGGTGGGGACTTTTTTCCTTCTATATTAAGTTCAGTTTGTTCTTTAAAACTGAAGATCAGAATCATACTGTAAGAACCTCAGATGTTCTTAGTCCTGCACAGGTATACATGGACAATAAAGTTCCTAAAGCTCCTAAACAGGGAGAAACATCTGCTCTCCACTTTCCTGAAGGTTCAAAATATGTAGGCTGTAACTTCCATATTTCATGTTCTGAATAAAGAGTACATTAAGGGTTTAGACTATTTTATGGAAGTGAGGTTTACATGTGTCACAAACAGCAAAATTCCTATTTATTGTAAAAAATATTATGAAAAATCTGACTGAAAATATCAATATTCAGAAAACATTTTGAAAACACTTGTAGCAGACTTCCAGACCTGAAACAGAATTTTAACAGTAGACTAGCACTTGACCTGTCCAAAAAAACAACAATTCAGATGGGATACAAATGAGTCTGGTAATGACCCATAATTCATTGCTGGTGTTTCAGCAACAGGCTGTAACTTTGATTTAAAAGCGTAAAGTTGTGCTTTGTTTTTCCTTCTGAGCAACAGATGCTCAAAAATATCCCGTTCACCTGTCTGTGGGTAAAATACTGCAGGGGGAGGAGCAACCCCCTGTCATGTCATACATTTTCTGACACAGGTGTGAGACTCACCTGTGATAGGCCCAGGTAGATGGAGACTGTCTCAGAGATGTAGAGGAAGCGCCCCTCCTTATTTAGTGCAAATACAAAGCCGTCCAGAGACTGAAACACAGGAAAGAAAGACAGGAAGGAAAATCAACAATCTGCTGTTCTGGGATGTAAGAATGTAAGAAGGTAAAGAGAAGTTAGGATGCAAAGAAACAAAATCCAAAGAATAGAATTGATACAGGAGCTGCTTTACTTTCACTGTAAAGACAGAACTCTCAGAAAAACAAGTCATACATTTTACCCCTGTCAGGAGGCTGCCCTCTGTCTCCCCCTCTGTTGGCCTGCGCACACAGTCTCCAGAATTCTGACTACTTCCTGCTTCAACTCACTACAGTTCCCAGCCACTCCCAGGAGTCCCACAGCTGGGACTCATCACCACTAACCTTCCACAGTATGTGGTCAGAGCTCCTAGCTCTGCTCAGTGCGAAGTATTGTTTGCCTTGCCAATTCTGAGCTCTCCTTCCTGCAACCTCTTTGTCATCAACATGGTTCTGATCTTTTACCACTCCTGTCAGCTGCTGGCCTCAACTCCTGCCTGCCCTTGACCACCATCTGCTTCAACCTCTGACAAGTCCATGCCGTCTCTGACCCAAGCCTGCCTGACCAACCCCTCAGGCTCTAATTGTGAATAAGCACTGAAAATGAATCTGACCGCCTCGGACTCGTTGTTACAACCCCATTGGCAGATTATCTTTACATAAGCAAAAACAAATCTGCCAATGGTCTAATGCTGCATTCACACCGAATGCCATCGTGTGCCGCCCCTCGAAATTTGCTGCTTGTCGCGTGGCAAAAATTGTGTTCCCTACTGGCGGGGTGGCCGTGGTGCAGTGGAAAGGGCGGAAAGGAAATCTTCACATTTTTATGTGTTTTATGTAGCAAAAAAGCCAAAAAGTTTGAGCACCCCTAATTTAGAGATGCTCTCAGTATAGTGAGCTTCAGTCCCGCTGTGTTTGGATGCTTCTGTGGTGTTTCGGTCTCTCTCTGACCATGTTTGAAGCTTGCTGTCCTGCATTAACCCAAGAGAGCAAAATTAAAAACAAGAATAAAATCAAGGGACCTTTTTTGATGAAAATAAGAAACACATCATAAAGTTCAGGAGGCCTATGCAAGGGGATCCCCACAGGGGATCTCTGACTGACTGCCAGCTCATCTCCCAGTAGTCGGCATAGTGACCACTCCAGCTCCATGGGTCCTGCGACAGACTGTCGCCCAACAGTAGCTGGGACGGGTTCAGGAAACACCGCTGCCCCAAAAGGGATACAGCAAGTTAAGAAAATGAATGGGGCTGCAAAGTGGCGCAGTGGTTAGCGCTCCTGCCTCACAGCAAGAAGGTTCCCGGTTCAAAGTCCTGGCTGGGGGACCTTTCTGTGTGGAGTTTGCATGTTCTCCCCGTGCATGCGTGGGTTTTCTCCGGGTACTCCGGCTTCCTCCCACCGTCCAAAAACATTCTTCAAAGGTTAATTGGTTACTCTAAATTGTCCGTAGGTGTGAATGTGAGTGTGCATGGGTGTGTGATTGTGGCCCCTGCGACAGACTGGCGACCAGTCCAGGGGTGTACCCTGCCTTCGCCCATGAGTAGCCGGGTTAGGCTCCGGCAACCCCGTGACCCCGAAAGGGATAAAGCGGATTGGAAAATGAATGAATGAATGAAAGAAAAGGAATGGAAGTTCAGGAGAACTGATCCACCATATTGAATTGAATTTTACCCGCTATCACTGAAAATGTCATGTGCACAAAGTTGAGTCCCTGATTGGTTGACGGGACGTGGCAACTCCACAGAGATTAAAATGTTTTCACTCTGGCTCTGGTTAATTTGCAATGCCGCTCGAATTGCGCTGTTTCCAGACCTTTGCGCCATGCCAGCTGCTCAATTCGCACCGCAGAACCTCAGATCACATCTAAACCATTGACTTTACATTGAAACTGCCACGTGAATCCTGTTCGGCGTATAAGGACCATTGGAGAAATGGTCCTATCAAGAATTTTTGTTTTAAGAAAAGAATTTTCATGTCATCACTAAGACGTGTTTTCGTAAACTACGATTATTTTGCTGTTAAAAAATTTCTTAAAAAGATTACATTTCTTGCAAGACTGGAAATAATACAGTTTTTCTTTTACTATCTTAAGATTCTGTTTTTTCAGTGTTTAAGAAGAAAAATATATTTTTTGTGGTGTGTTTTTTACATTTTGCTGTTAATGAACTTTAACCAAGCAAGTTTAAGGAAAAACTACAGCCAGAGAATGTTGATGGACAATTGTAAAAAAAAATGACTTTCTGACAATAAATAGTTAGTTCTAAGTAGAAGGCTGAAGGACTTTCAGAGAACTACAAACTCTTCTGCTCAGTCCGGAAGAATGTGTATTTAAAAAATGACATTTAGACAAAACTGTTGGTAGCTTTTGGAGATCTTTGCTTAAACTGATGCCACTGGGATCCGGTTAAATGGATACATGGATGGACCCCAGTGCTCTTTGAGGACACTAAGTGAATAAAACAAAACAGCTTTGGGCTTTCAATAATTTAGATGTTTTTTGTTTTTAAAGGTGGATGCACATATTTTTTATAGTAGTCTGGACTTCTATTAGGGGGGCAATGGTTCGTTTTAACAACTATTCGATTCATATCTTAATTTGTGGTTGTTGATCCGATTCATAGTTGATTTTGGTTAGTTTTAATCAATCCGGTTCTCTGACTTAAAATTGCATCTTTAGCCAAAACTTAAACCAGTGTGACTCAGAGATAAATACTATGCTGAACAGTGCAGGTGATCATTTTTTGCTGTTTTCCGCTGTGATGGTACTTGGTCGTTTGTAACTTATAGTAAGATAAACCTACCATGTCTCTCTTCAAATGGTATTTTCCAAGACTAATGATGAATTTTTCAAATTCTGAAACAATTTTTTAATGGTATAGGTCCATGTGATTCTGCCTCAGACAGATCGAACGGGTTTGATAGTAGTAATAGAAATCGATTAATCAATTATTGTTACTCCACTAATTTCTATATTTCCAGTAGCAGATTGATGATGGAACCAGACTGCTGGAAGCTGGAGATAGAAAGAACTTATCAAAGGATTCTCCTTTAAAAGGTTTTGCAATAAAAGGCTTTCTTTTACAGCTTGTAACTGTTTTGTGTATTAAGTCTTTGTGTAGGAAGTCTGATCGCTTTATCTGATGCTCTCTGATCTGTTGTCCTTCCTCATGAAATCCAAGAATCCTTCAACAAATGTGTCTGATGGTGCATTTATGTGACCATCACGGCACAACACTTGACACCCATCACACACGCAAACATGCACGAGAGGCTGGGTGTGTCCAATGTCATTGCTCTAAAAAGATCACGCACACACACATACACACAAGTGTGCACACACACACAAATAAAAGTGCGTTCCTGCAGCTGTGACCAAAACACACAAGTGTCAGGAGCTCCGAAGGGATGAAGGCCTGCAGGAACTGGAGGAGGCAGACTTATGATTTGTGAAGCAGATCAGGGGCATCTTTGCTTTTGATCATTGTATTTTTTGTTCTATAAAAATATTTTTTTAGCATTCTGTGTACTTTTTTTTTCATAACACATCTGTTTTCCTGCCATCCTGTTGCTGTGAGACCAGACCTTCCTGCCAGCAGAAAGGGTCCTAATCAAAGATAATTTGACCAACACTTTGAGCTGACAAACATGAAGAACAGCTGATGAGCTGCCGAACATAAATATCTTCTTCTCAGAAGGAAAAAATGATGTCAAGTGGCTTGATGTTGTGTGATTCTCCTGTGTGTTTGCCCCCAACTTTTCTTTAAAAATTAGGGCTGGCCAATAAAACGATATCTATCGATATCGTGATAGTACTTTTTCTAGAAAGTAAAATGAGCCTTTTACGATAGACTTCTATTTTGAAGGGTCCAAAATTATGACTTGCCAGTCGTTTGATGTGTAAAAGTTAGAGGGTTAGTCACCACATGGAGAATAAATGTTTGTGTAAACTTAGTCATGTTTATTAGCTCTTCTTTTTATGAATTTCTTTTGTCCTCTTCTCCTCTACCACCTGCACGCGAGGTAAACAAAACTCATGCGAGGCACAGCACTCCACCTCTGTGGTCAATTCACAACAAGATTAATTTATAGGACATTCATAAAAACAATATTTTCTAAATAATAAAAGAATTGAATCCACTGTTTTAGAAGCGTCTGTGTAGCATAACAGTCTGTGTTGCACTGAAAACTCCGACCTGTCAGATGTTGTGCTCAATCCTCCCACCTCCTTAAAGCTGCAGCTTTAATTTCAATAATGATATAGAATGACAATAACCCAAAACATTATATTGTTTTCAGGCTGTTTTTGTTATGATTTGTTATAAAAAGTGATCATCTGGAGGCAGAATTAGGAAATCTCTGCTAAATCTGTTTTCTCAGCATGTTTGAATTTGAGTTTACAGTTAGATGACAGTAAAGACGTGTTCATACCATTTATTAATTACTTTTAAGCAATTTTGTTTTCATAAAAACAAAAAATGAGAACATTTTCAATAAAGTAAAATGCCTAAGGTGTTTCTGTGTAAAATAGTGTTAGAATTTGGCTGATAAATATATGTTTGGCCGGCAGATTTTTTTTTTCTCAACTAGTCAACTTGGCCAGTGTTTCAAAAATTCAATTTCAGCCTGTGTGGAGGTATTTAAGGTATTTAAAGTCCACAGAAATTGTAACGTGATTTTGCAGAATGCCTGTTCCTACGGTGGCCCAGAAGGGTCGCAACACAACACATTACAATTAGTCACAGTCCTGACAAAAAATAATACTCAACATGAAAAATGTGTTATTGTTGAGCGCTTCTTTAGCATCTGTGTTGCTGTATGATGGAATGACAAACTGATGAACTAGCGCAAACGTCTCTGCTGTCATGTTGCTGCTCCGGCACCAAAAAGCAGTACTGTTAAGTTTATCGGTCGGGTAAAAATTAATGATGTGGTACCGGTACCAAACTGTACCGGTTTTGGTACCACATCCCTAGACGGCTAACTTTATGTTAGCCACTTAGCCCAAAGGAAATTTCAGAGTAAAAGAAATACAAGCATTGTAGGCCAAACGTCCCTTGCAGCTGATTTTTTTGTGTTGTGACTAATTGTAGTGTGTTGTGACCCTTCTGAGCCACCGTAATGTTCCTTCTAAAACTTGGAATTCCACCAACCCTTATCACCTGAAGCAGTGCTTTCAAGCATGCTCAATCTCAGACTGAAATAAACAATAATTCTCCAGCAAAAACAACAAAGGTAAGACCTTCACCGCAGCAACAGTCTAAACTACGAGAAGAGATTCAGAGAATTTGCTTTTAGTTCCTAGCTTTTTCACAGGATGTTGATAAAAATGTTTATCAATTATATGTTTGTTCTGTAAAACTTGAAAACAGAATTTATTTGTAGAATGAATGCTTTTTTTTTAAATGGAACTGATCAAGCAGTTTAGTGTTCTGTTTTATTGATATTCTCTTTTGAAACTTGAAAGCTTTTGCTTTAATTTTCAGTTTAGTTAATATATAAACCTTTTCTTAGTTAACTGGAAAAAACTGTTCCTTCAGTGCATCTGTTATGTTTAAAGTATGATAGGAAATAAATAAATCTAAACAACCTGCTGATAATTACACATTTCTTTAATGAGCCACAGAGCGTTCATATTTGACAGATATAGTTATTTGGTTTATATCATGATTTATGTCGTTATTGCCTGATATGAAAAAAACATTATTGTGATATAAAAAATTCACTATCGCCCAGCCCTATTAAAAGTGTACAATGAGTAACTCTTTAAAAACCCTTCTTCTATGCTGTTTTCATCCATTACCTCAGCTAACATGTCAAGGTGAAGTAGATGTCCTTGTGCAGCTTCTTAGTTTAGCCCCACCTAGCTGCAGGTTGTGCTTTTGACATTTCCAAACAAAGCTTCTCTCCATCCTTTGCTCTGACAACTTGGCGTATGCTGGCGGTCTGCAGTATGCAGACTCTGCAGGTCTGACAGTCAGATCCATGCAAACATCTGCATATTCTGCAGCTTACCCCTCAGCAGCATGTGTTTGGATCACAGAAAAGGCCGGAGAAGATGAAGAACATCAGATGCAGAGGGGTTTTTCTCTTGAAAAGTACTCAATCCTGCAAGATATGCAAACTTGCATCATCAACCTTGATGATGTCTGTCTTGTCTGTTTTGTTTCTTTGATGACTTTCATCCAAACATGTTTGTTATCTGAGCCCTTATATAAGGAATGGGGCGGCTAAAATGGCAGCCAGCAGAAAACCCAGAACTCACTTCCACATCTGATCATGAGTCCTGACAAACAGCGGCCGAGGACAGGAAGGAATACATCCCGCTGAAGATGCCTAAGCTGTCAGAGGCAGAGCAGAGAGGGTTTTCATTTTCATAAACCATCCTCATGCAAACATGGAGCTTCTCTCTGTAGATGTTACATATGTGTGTGCAGGAAAACCCCACAAAACATTCCCACAAATACATACAGGCACAACAAGGAAGCACCCCCCCCCCACCCCTCCCAGTATCATGTGGACATAGGTGAACACACACCACGTGGCAGCCGCTTGTGAGTCTCATTATGGAATCACAGAGGCTCTGGCTGCTGCGCAGTAATTATGCTAATTGCCCAGATGCCCTTGCCTTTATTTTCTGCTGAGCTGCTAAGATAGATAAAAGGAAATTGCTTTGGATCTGACTGTATTCATTTCAGCATGCTAACGAGAAAACCTACGCCGCTCTCTGAGTTTGCTCCCACATCCACAGAACGAGTCTGAGTGTGTGTCTGCATCTGTGTGTATGGGTCTGCATCTGTTTATGTGTGAGTGTCTGCATCTCTATGTGTGAGTGTCTGCATCTGTGTGTATGGGTCTGCATCTGTTTATGTGTGAGTGTCTGCATCTCTATGTGTGAGTGTCTGCATCTGTGTGTGTGTTTGTCTGCATCTGTATTTGTGTGTTTGCATTGTTATGTGTGTGGCTGCATCTGTCTGTATGTCTGCATGTGTATGTTTGTCTGCATCTGTTAATGTGTGTCTCCATCTGTATGTGTTTGCATCTGTCTGTGCATCTTTATCTGTTTATGTTAGTGTCTGCATCTGTATGTATGTTTGATTCTGCATCTGTAAGTTTGTGTCTGCATCTGTATGTTTGTGTCTGCATCTGTATGTTTGTG
>BSAI01000101.1:6718782-6775097 GCA_036245035.1 Adrianichthys oophorus
GGTGTGTGTAAGTGTCTGCATTTGTAGGTGTGTGTAAGTGTCTGCATCTGTAGGTGTGTGTAAGTGTCTGCATCTGTAGGTGTGTGTAAGTGTCTGCATCTGGAGAGTTGTGTCTGCATCTCTATGTGTTTGAGTCTCTGTGAAACCTTGACAGTTTTGTTTTTAATCAAATTATGTGAGATATGTAACAGGTTATAAAGATTTGAAAGCAGAATCTGTTGCGCACAAAGGTAATTCTGCCCATCAACCATCTTGTTTTGTCCTTCAAACTAATAGCCTACAAACTTTTACTTCTTTTTTTTACACAAACATGTAAACAATTTTAATTTTTGTGCTGTTCTCTTGGTCAAACAACGGTTTCTAATTCACAGTGTCTGAAACTCTGAGCTTATTTCAAGATTTTTTTAGACTTTTAGACTTGACAGGTTTAAGCAGGAAAACATAAATTTGTTGCTCGAATGTAATCAGCTTTCCTTTGTTTACATCATAAAGCTGTTTGATGCTGAGGGGAAAAGATAAGGAATATAAAAACTCAAAATGAAGTTTTGTTTTCCTTGTTTTTGTCCATTTTTGCTTTAATGCCTTCATGCCTGACTTTATTTCCATTTATATAAAAATTACTCCTCAGTGTTTGCTTTCCATTCAAAGTTATGCTATTTTAAATGGAGTCCTGGATTTAATGGTAAGTTGCAAATGAGTGACATACAGCATGAATACTGAGATTTTTTTTAAATATCTTTTCAAAAAAAGTTAATCTTTGCACTGTTGCAAAAATTTTTGATGACATTTCTTTTAATAACTAGACAGACAATACTTCATTTAATGAAAAAGAGAAATTTCATTCATTTTCCAATCCGCTTTATCCCTTTCGGGGTCACGGGGTTGCCGGAGCCTAACCCGGCTACTCATGGGCGAAGGCAGGGTACACCCCTGGACTCGCCAGTCTGTCGCAGGAGCCACAATCACACACCCATACTCACATTCACACCTAGGGACAATTTTAGAGTAACCAATTAACCTATGAAGCATGTTTTTGGACGGCGGGAGGAAGCCGGAGTCCCCGGAGAAAACCCACGCATGCACGGGGAGAACATGCAAACTCCACACAGAAAGGTCCCACAGCCAGGACTTGAACCGGGAACCTTCTTGCTGTGAGGCAGGAGCGCTAACCACTGCGCCACCGTGCAGCCCTTAAAAGAGAAATTTGTTTAGGTCATTAAATTTACATTTCAAATTGAAATTTTGTTTGTCACATACACACACATTACAATATGAGTACAAGGCCAAAGTATAAGAGAATTAAGTATAAAGTTAAAGTAACAAAGTATAAAAAAGACATTTTGGTCAAATGTATGACTATTTGGTGTATGCAGCAATGACAGTGTTAAGGTCACACAAGATAGTGTTGATAATGTGCAGAGATTAGGATTCCAAATTAGGATTTCAAAAATGAATTAGAGAAAGAAAAAAATGAGGGAGAGTTCAAATGGAAACCCAAATGCAAAATCAACAATACTGCAAGGAACCAAGAGAAGCAATGAACGGTGAGAAGAAGACAAACAGATGGACAGCAGCAGGCCACAAGAAATGTGCATCAAAGTGGATTTAAAACTTCAAAAATGGAAATGCAGAAAAGAATGAACGAAACACAACAATGACGTTCCCGTCAGTACGAGCATTTCTGAACACATAAAGATCTGCTTCATACAGGCAGTTCAAAAGGGAACAAAAAAGCTAATATTATTTATACACGCAAACATGCACACCCACACATACACACACCAATGTATACACACATAGGCACCTTTAGAAATGTCTAAATCTGTGCAGACAGTAAAAGAAAGGATTGCAATTGATTAGTGAGCGTGGCTGAATTGCTGCTCTCCTGCTCTCCACCTCCTGCAGATTACTGCATTGATCGGCCTCATGCACATGCACACACATGCACACACGCATGCACACACATACCCACACAAACGCAGAGCAGATGAGGCCATCTTTTAACCACAACGTACTGCTTAAATGTTACGATAGCTCCCTGCCTCTTTAATGACAAATGGAGAAAGAAATGTGTGTGCATGTGTGTGTGTGCGCGTGTGAGCGTGCACGTGTGAGTGTGCATGTATGTTTCTGTGTATGAGAGCTGGAGAGAGAAAGTAAGATGAAGAAACTATAGAACAGAAGAAAATGGAAAGAACAGAAAGGATAAAACAAATGAACAAACCATCACGTATCGATGGGGATGGAGGAGGGGGGGTGATTGCGGGAGAGAAAAGAAGAAAATGACAACAAGAGAAATGAAAAGAAAAGACCAAATAAAGCACAGCTGTGAGATAAACACCGACGTTCATGTGCAGCAGGACAAGCTTGGGTTGTCCTAAGCAAGCAGCAGGGGTGTGAGATGGACCCCCCCATTACTGTGTATCTCTGAACAAGCCTGAACCTTAAATTGACAAAAAAAAAAGAAAAAAAAAAGAGTTGAGGCAATGGAGAGCAAAAAACACAACCTGAAGAAGACAAAGCATCTCTGTGGGACGCAGAGGAAAAAGCTGTCATTTTTATTTCCGCCACTAAAATAGGGCTCTGTGTACTGAGAAAAACCTTTCTGTGAGAAGGACTGAACAAACACTGCCTTTCACTTTGGTCCCAACAAACACCAGAACCGGTGTCCTTCAATGAGACATCAACAAACATGTTTTTTAAGAAGAGGTTTTCAAAGAATGAAGCACTCCAAAGTCTGAGATCATGATTTTCTACTCAGGACAGATATTCCAACAGAAATTTGACAGATGAAATGCTGAAAAACCAAATCAGACTGGAACAGAAGATGGAAAACTGCTCATCTCTGAGGATCCTTCATCTGTGGTTTGTCTCATGTGAATGATAACTCTGGTGGTTTTCAGCCTCAGAAACTATATAAGTCCATAAAGTGCAGGCTCATCAAATGGACTTCATTGAGATGAAACTCTTTATGCAACTCTTTAAGCAAATCTTTATGACGGCAAAACGTATGCTTCCTCCTTTTCCTCCATCCATTTCTATTTTTTCAATTTCCTTTCTATTTTGTTTTTACATCATTTTTGTTCATAAAGTTAAAGTTTTACCAGGCAACAAATAATTACAAAAAAGAAGAAAAGAAATGAATGACAAGTGAAAAACAAGATAACTTAAAAACATACAAAACAAATTTTACATATAAAAATCAATGATGTCAACTACATTTATGTTTTTTTAATTGTGTATAAATTGTATCTTTCATTTTAAAAAATCATATGAAGCTTTATTTTGTAATTTTGTTAAACTTAGATATAATTTTAAAGGCATGAAATGAACAATGTTTCTTTTTAAAAATATTTTAAAATATAAGCGGACTTTGTTTCTCTTGATCCTTGTGTTCAGCTAGGCCATCCTCTGACCATACTACATTTTACATGATTTCCTGGATGTTTTAATTGTCTTTTAGTTCACAAAATGAAAAGGATTTTTACAGTTGAACATCTTCATCCAGTGTCCTCATTCATGTCTGCAGGTTGTTTGGATTCACAGCTGCTCTGAAGTTAAAATGTTCCTGCTGGTTTCCTTCAGTAATGGCAGCATCCTCTATAAATAAGTATTGATCCTTTATCCTAAAAAGGGAACAAAAATGTCCAGATTTTCCATCTGGAAGGAAAAACGATGTTTCAATTTGAAGCATTTTATATTATATTTGAAGTAAGTGGATAGTGTGGCGATGCAGAACATGTGGGACGGAAGTGTACAGCAGAGAGGAAGAGGAGCACAATCACGGCAAATGAGGCAGAGGACTTTTAGTTTGGATTCCTTCAATAAAGTTCAGTTATAAGCAGCAGAATCCGAGTCAGTCTGTAAACAACATGAAGACAAACTGTCAGCCTGAAACTGAACTGAAATGTTGAAAGCGTGATTGAGAGCAGAGCTGCTTCCTGCTCGACAATCATTCTGACAAGCAGCGTCAAGAGCAGCGTCCACACTCTGCTTGGAAAGGTCAACACGTGCACGCACACATGCACTCACTTTTCTAAATGAACAGATGCACACAAACCCAGACAAACACATTATGTCTTGGAATCATTGCCAAGCCAAAGGTCAACATGCTGATTAGTGATGGAGCAATCAACTTAACCAATCAATTTCGTAAGAAGACGAAGACGAGGAGGAGGAACAGGGTGAGATGCTAGCACATATAAAAAAAAACAATTTGTTTGAAAAGATGGAAAAGGGAAATGTTGAGAAAAAGCAAAGAAGTTCATGTAGAAATGACTCGTGGAAAATTGGAGAAAGGTCTGTGAGGTTTGAGAGATACCAGAGGCAGAAGAGCATCCAGGAGCTTCCAGGTGCAGGAAGATTGGAGGGTTAAATATACATTTTAAAGGACTCAAAATCAGCAATCACTGCTAAGAAATCTAAACTAAAACACTAAAACAGACGATATGGTCTGTTTGCTACAAGGGGGGTCACGTGGACGCTCCTCTTCCTTTTTTCAGTTTAGAGGATGCCTTTGGGATGTTCTTCTTGTGGTCTACAATTTGAAAAACAGTATTCTCTTGTGATAGGGGACATCCTCATTGTACCCGTCTTCATTTTTTGCAATTTTTTTACAAAGTTGGACGGTGGTGCTGTGGTTAGCGCTCTTGCCTCACAGCTCAAATCCAAGCCAGGACCTTTCTATGTGGCGTTTGCATGATCTCCTCGTGCATGTGTGGGTTTTCTGCAGGCACTTGAGTTCCCACAATCTAAAAACTTTATTCATAGGTTAATTGGTGTCTCTAAAATGTGTGTGTGCGTGCGGCCCTACGACAAATTGGCAGCCTGTCACTGGTGTCCCCCACCTTTGCCCAACAGTGGTGGGTCAGGCTCCAGCAACCTCATGACCACAAAAGGGATTCAGTGGGAAGAAGAAGAAGAAGGATAGATGGATTTATTTTGGATGTCTTAAGGGTGTAAAACTCCTCACTATGCAGTTTATACATTTTCACACTTTTCTCTCTTGTTTAAACTCCCAAAGTTCAAACCTTCATAGAAAGAGAAGTCCTGTATAATAGAATGAAAAAAATGGTCATCTTTGCAAGCTGATCGCGTTCTGTACAGCAGATATGGCACAGGGGAAATTGATTGACAATAGTCTACAGCCAATCAGGACGCAGAACAAAATGTGCTGTTAAAAAAAACACTCAAAATTGCACTAAAACATCTGTGGAATAGCGAGACCACGAAAGAGTGAAGGTATACATTACGCCATGTGTCTGGAAATTTGAGGGGTCACCCCAGTTCTGATCTGTAGGTTTAAAAAGGTCTTTAGGATGCTCCGCCTACTTTTTGTCTGTGGGGTTAGGGGGGTCCACAGTGTTGCTCCTTTTTCAGTTTGCAGTTTAGCAAGTCTCTGGTACTATCTCTTCTTGGTATCCACCTGTTCCACAGAGGTCGCCGTGATACTTCTCTTCCTTTGTGCTTTTTGAAGAGGGTCTCCATCATAATTAATATGTACATTTGCTGAGGTTTCAGTCTTCATTTTTCTCTGCATTTTGCTCATCGACATCATTTCATGACAGGTTTGCCCCACAGGTTTGGCGAGAAAGCAAAAGAAAAAAAAAGTTTGCTTTAAAGCTAATAAACAGAAAAGAGAATTGTTAAAATTAGAAATAAACACACTCCTCCAAACAGAATGCAATACTGAAGCAATGAAGAAGACTGAAGCAGTGATGGTAGCTGTTGAATGTGAGGACTGGTGGTTTAGAAAAACAGAAGCAGAAGCTGAGGAGCGTTTGCACGTGTGAACGGGCCTAATGAGGGGTTCAAGCACAGATGGGAGAAAGGAAAACTGTTATTGCAGCGTGACACAAGCTCCAGATTATGACAGATGAGGGAGCTCCATCCCCTCTTTTTATTCAGACTCTTTGGGTCAACATCAGCACTTCATGATCTTTGTTCAATCACACGGCTTCGAACAGAAACTTATTTATATTTCAAACATGTTTAAAAATACAGAATAGATAATCCTTGCTATATAGACCTGCAGAAAACTGTAACTTTTGAAAACACACAGGAAGACAACATGTAAATTAAAATCTCATTTTTTTCATATTGTTTAGAAAAACATCCCAAATTACTCAGCAGAAAACCCTGAAAGAAATCACAGAGTAGTTCCGTCCCCACAGGTCCTGAACAATCCAGTCAGAATATTCCTATTCAAATCTCTGTCAGACATTGAATTTGGATTTGAGTTCTGTCTCACAGTTTTACACCACAAAAACAACTTTTAGGAAGTAGCAGAAGGAAACAAGCAAAAATGTTTGAAACATCAGAATTTATGTATAACTGTAAACTCTACAAAAACACTGAAGGATTCAAAATTTAATTTTTAACATTGAACAAAAATCTGAGAGCTTGTTTCATTTCAGAAACGTCCTGAGATGAGATGTCGTATTTTTTGATTTTTAAGTCAAATCAAAGCAGTCATCATTTATATCACTTCTTCTCTTTAAGCACCAAATGTAGTACATCAGTTTTGTGACGGCCGAGCTGAATGCCACCTGCATCTGGAAAAAGTTCTGAAAAATTTCAATGATTCTGATTTCAACTTAATTTCTGCTCTCATCCTTCATTTGATCAAAACACTCAGAAGACTAAGTGAGCAGTAAAGACACTAACATAACAGCAAAGATCAGCAGATCATTATGGTTGAAAGAAGTTTGATTGTTAAAAAAAAGATGTATCTGTTTTATGTATTTTTTATTTCTTGAATTTGAATTATTTAAAAAAAAAGTCTAATTTTTATTCAATTTTATAAAAACACTCAAACAAAAGAAAGAATGTTTTTATGTATTGGGTATAATTTGTACAAAAAACAAATGTAGTTTGTCTGTATATAGAAAATCAAAGGAATAAACTGACAAATCCTACTAGAGGATGAAGTGCACATGTAAATGATGGTATAGAAATACATGGGGACAGTAGGCTATTGCGTGTGTTTGTAGTAAATTATATGTTAAATATGAAAAGCAGAAATATTCCATTATAAATGTTTGTGCAGACAAGTCTTTAAATTCTTACTGGTACTTTTTGAACTTCACTGAATATCTGTTATTACACACTATAGGTTTACCTCCCAAGGCAGTCATTCTGGCTGCTTTCAAAATTTGTCACTTTTACTAATAGTATGTATATTTTTTTCAGCATTACTACAGCACTACAGGGCCCACTGGATTATAGGAGTAACGTCAACAAATTATTTATTTTGGAGATTGTGTCATATGGCGCACCAAACTGCAAGGCGCATTAAGCAAGACAAGAGTCGGAAAAAAGTCCATCAGTTAGTCAGACTTTATTAACTGCGTTCACAGTAACTCTAGAACTTGTTTGTAACACGTTAAACGTCAGTCATGTTAGAAGCATTAGCCCAGTTAGCATATTCACAATACCTGTAACTCCCAACCATTGTTTGCAACACATAAAAAACAGACTGATACATCTAAAACAATCGTTACTGTAACTACCCTAACTCCAAACTCTGGTAATTAAAAAAAAAAAAAACACAGGCTACAACGAGGAGCCATACAAGACATATTTCATCATGAAGCAATAACATATATATTCTCACTCATAAATACATATATACTCTCTCTCACATACATACATAGTCTATATTTATGTGTAAGAGAAGTATATATGTATGTAAGAGAGAAGAAGTATATTTGTGTGTGAAAGGAAAAGTATGGTTGAAACGGATGGCAGTTTAGTGGAAACGGAAGGCAGATGATTTGCCGTGCTGTGATTGGCTGAGGTTCAGATTTACCGGTACCTTGACATGTATGAACAAGCACACCACGTTGAAAAAGAGCACTAGAAAAGATAATGTCATTATTTTTAGAAAGATTCATATTTTAGTTAAGCGTTATTACATAAAACCTGAGTTCTGAGTAATATTTTGTCAGTTTAAAGTACGTTCTGACCAAAGTTAATTATCTCTTCTCAATGACACTGCTCTTGGGTTTTGGAGGCTTGTGTGGCCGTCCTGGGGGCCCTGGTCTGGGTGCTTGGCTGGACTGCCGGGCGGATCTTCTCCGTTGGCCCCACAGTATGGGTGAGGGGGGGCCTGGTTGCCACTGCTGCCTCGGCGGGGGTCTTGGTGTGGGGATGGCCTCCTTTTCTTTTTTTTTACATTCCATCATTCACCTCAGCATAACCTGGGCATTCACCTGAGCGAAGGTGTCGGCTCACCTTTGCACAGTTGGTTAGCATGATGGAATGAGGTGCTGTACATGTTTTGGTTTGTATGCATTGGTGTGTGTGTGTGAACTGTATGGTGACAAGTTTGTGACGACTCTTGAGCCAGCAGGTATGTTTGTAACAACTGTTTTAGATTTAGATTTTAACATTTAAAGAGCTTGATTCCAAAGCATTTTGTTTCCATGCTTTTCTTAAACCTGTCAGAGTAAACTATAGCCATATATATAATTATATATTACCACTGGCACACAAAAGTACATGGTATTTATGAAATACGTATTATTCTTGTAAACTTTTTTCCTATCCAGAAGTAAGACGACTCAATTTCTGAGGCACTGCCTTTCGCTGCTTGTGGTGCCGCTCATTTCATGATGTCAACCTCGAACCAGCTTCTGCAGCGTGTCTGTGTTTCTCCCACGCAAGCAAAAATCCACATTTTCGTGAAGATGGATGTGTATATGGTGTATCTGCCTGTAGTAGCCTGGACGTTTATTCCAAAATGTGGCCACTATCCCGGCGTATATTACAGACCGGAGTTTATTCCATCACAGACAGAATGGTGATGGTCAATTGGTTCATTTTGTGGTGAAATTTGGTCACAAAATGTAGACAACACTAGATGAATATTTCAGGATTTATTGAAATGAGGAGAACATTGTATTATGTTCTGATTAGCACTGGCTGTGAAAGTTTCTTTTCTCTTTGAAGCACCTTCAATCTCAATATCAAAAATCCTCTTCCCTTTCACGTGGATCATTTCCCTGGAGACACGCCCACCTTTCCATCTCAATAATCCATGTTCAAACTAGTTTTTGTAATTTGTCGTTCGCTACCTTTGCACCTCCACCAGGCAATAGCTTGCTTTTTTCTGCAGTTGTCTTTCCAATTTCATGCATCTGCTTGCGCCATTCATTCAGATTTCTCTCCAGAACGTTCTTTGGAGTACCCCCCTTCACAGATTTTAAAGACTAATGACATCAAATGAATGTTTCTTGGCCATTGCTTCACAACACAAACATAGCCGGGGTCTACACGACTGTGTACAGCTCTCTGTGTGTGTGTGCTTTAAAGGAGCCCGGCCACTAAAGAGATCAACTACCAACAGTAAAAAAAAAAACATCTGTTAGACCCGGTGGTAGTGTGCATTTAAATAAAAACGTTTTGCCAATCACCTCTAGCTCCGTTGAGAAACTGGGAGTGTGTGTTAGCCTGAGGCACTGCTGGCAGTACACACTCTACTTGAAAGGGGCTCTCCCCACTTTGTGATGTCAGCTCTTGGGAACCTGCTTGTTTTTGTGGGTTGGGAAGGGCTGATGCTTAGAGCGCAGGTTTTTAGAGAAAACTTCAGAAATACGTGAACGGATCACAAATACTGCTGCTGGGTTGTTAAAAAGTAGGAATGAACATTATAATACAGTTCAAGTTGATTTTTCATGATATAGGCCCATTAGAAGTCAGTTATTGTAGTTTAAGAAAAAAAATGTAATTACTTAAATTTAACATTATATCTGTGGCATTACAGATTAAAGGAAAAAAAACGTTTTCAATTGTTACAGCAATTTGATCTTTATCTTTTAGAATCTTCTGTTTCCATTCTAAGAGTGAGAATGTATGTATGCGAGTGAGTATACTATACTGCATTTGTATTTGAAAATTAGAATATAGGTCTGTGAGTGGTTGATAATGAAATATTTCTTGAACGGCCCCTAATACTTACACATTAGCCAGATTAGAAGCTTTAACGTTTGTTTGGGTACTAGTAGTACTTGTATCTCCCAAACTAGTTTGCGAGACGTAAAAAACAGACTAAAACAAATGTTTTTGAGACTAAAACTCCCAACCTTGTTAGTAACACATATAAAAAATAGTCTGACATCACTACATCTTGGTTGCATTAAAATTCCCAACAAACACATTTTGACAGAGCGCCATGTACCTCTTAAAATCGCTTCCACATCAGTAAGAACTACCAGACTTAATCCTTATGTAAGGCTCTCCCTGTAGCTTTAATACTAAATTCAATCTTTAAGGTGTGCCTTATATTCACAATATATTGTATAATTACATATATATATATTTTTTTTATTTTACGTCTGGCAATTGGGTCACATTCTCTTAGGGTCCTTCAGACTCAGAGTATAATTTGGTGCCCTGCCATCCCCCTTCCCTTTTGCTGTTTTCTTAATCGGAAAGTGTTTTGGGCATTGTCTGAATGCGGCACATGCTGACCCCATATTTTGTTGTAACCAGAGAATAAGTGGAGACTGCTCCGGCATCAAGTGGCCTCCTGATGCATCACTGCAAAATCACAACACAACGCAAAGCAAAGATAAAGACAGTTACACTTAAAATGCAGAAAATCCAGTGATGTCCAAGCAGTTGAAATGACTGCCACAGTCCATCTAGTTGCGGAATTCCAGTAGACCAAGTGTTATTGTTTTTTTTTTGCCTCTTAATGTTTGGCTTTTCTTTTTTCCCCCATGCTGTGTCAAACTAAAATGGGCAAACAAGGTTTTTAATTGAAAAAAGTTTAAAGAAAATAAAAGAGTGTCCAGAAAAACAAATAATTACAGTGAGGATGTTTTCCTTGATTCAGAATTAAAAAATCGGTGGAGTTCTAAGAGTCAGTCCAGGTCGGCTGAACTTTAGGAGCTTGAGGCTGTGTTTGAATACTTTCAAACTGGATAACTTTGTGATTTCTCCTCCACAAACTCACTGAACTCTGGTACCAGAGTGAAATCCTGAATACTTTTTCACCTGCACACTCAGGATATCAGCTTCTGTTGACTTCTTTTTCCTGCATTTCAGAAAACCAAATATGAAAACATAAACATGGAAAAAAAAGTTCTGAGAATTTTGTTTTAAGATCGTTTTATGTTTGGATCCATAGTTCTTGATGATAATTTTTTCTCTGTTGAAATGTCAGTTTCCTGCCCTTTTCCTGCGTTTGTGGAAAATTCTCCAAATTTTCTCTGAACACTGAACAATTTCTGACGCAGATGGAGAGCTCAGGAGCTCCATTTCATAAGAGAATGAAATAACAAATACCCCCCCTTTCCTCACACCAGCCCTTCAGCAGCATAAAAGTCCTAATGCCTGAGGAGGTGCTTCTTCCTCAGAACATGTGCTGTGTTTACTGGGTCTGTTTGTTGGCCTTCTGGAGGTCTATTTGGCCTCACTTTGTCAGATTTTATGAAACAGATGGACCTGCACAAACTGCACCCTGTCATCCTTTTCAAACCCCCACCCACCCACCAACATCCGCCCCCGGCTGAGCGCACAAGCCAAAATGAGGGGCAAAGCACAACCTCCAATCATTTGTCAAAAGTTGCAGAACAAATGAAAAGGGCTCAGTTGAAAAAATAAATGTTCTCATGCAAAAATGTCACTAGAATTATGTATAAAAATGTCTGTAAAACATGGATCTGGGCAGAAACATATCAATATGTCGGCTTTAAAGAGTTGTACAAGGACATCTGTGTCTGGTGTTTATAGAGACATGCTGCCCTGCAGCTGAACAGACAGAGGGAGGAGGGAGGAGAGGAGAGTCTGGACAAGGACGGAGAGAGCATGGAGGGAAGAAGAAGGAGAGAGATTATGACTGCAAAGAAGCGGACAGCATTTGTCTTCATTTAGCAGAACTGCCTTCATGTGTTATTATTAGCGGCTGACAGAGAGAGAGAGCAGGGCAGGAAATGAAGTGGAGAGAACACAGGAAAGGAGAAACACAAATGGAGAGCGATGGAGGGAAAAGAGAGGCTGCTTTGTTTTCTCAGCAACAGACAGCCAAAGAGATGAGCATCTGATGAACTCGCACACATCACCGGGAAGTTAGAGGCAGTCCAGCACAAAACATCTACTTTAAATATTTGTCCTCACAGTAGGATGAGGGAAGGTCAATGGACTTTACACGGAGTACCACAGTCCTGTAGCAGCTCTCCAGATTCCAGTGGAAACACCGACTTCCTGTCTGTGCTTTATTAACAATCAGCGATTCATACTCAGCCACTACCACAATTAACCAGCATCCATTTCCCTCCGGAATCCCCCATTTTCTTGTCTACATCTGTATCACCATTCAGCATCAAACCTTCAATTTCCGTTTTTTTTAATCAATCACTTTCCTGCAGAACATTTCTATCAAACTCCTCCTTTAGGATAACTTATCAATTTTTCCTCCACAAACATATTGAACTCTGCTCCTACAGTGAATCCTGACAACTTTTACCTGCTTTCCTGAACACTCAGGACATCCGGCATCTTTCTGGGATGTTCCCTAGAGTCACGTAGATCCTGGAACTTCATTGTTATTAATTGTATTTTAGTAATATTTATTATCTATTATTATGTTTTTTTTCTTTTAGCTATGGTAACAAATCAATTTTACTGTTGTGGGATCAATTAAAGTTTTCTTCATTTCACAGTCCCAACAGGTACAGACCCTACTCACAATGCTACACTCTTCCTCTTTGTCTCTTCCTGTAAACACGCCTTCATCTTTTCCTTTTTAACCAGCAGAACTTCTTCAGGAGCTCTGCCGGTTAGCAGCACAGATTGTCGCTAACAGCCATCAATCTGGTATGAAAGTTATGTTTGAGAGTTCATGACATTTTAATGTTGTGTGTCATTGCTGTGCTTGGCAGGACAACAAACTCCAAAGTCTCCAACAAACATGGCTGATTGTTCTGAAGCTCAGCCAGACTGGCAGTTCTTGAACTCTACGGGAACCTTTATGGTGTTCTGGACACAGGGATAATGCAAACATCAGAATACTGGGCCAGACACACCATCTTCTTTACGCTAGTCTGCTGTTTGTGTCAAAGAGCAGCAAAAGACCAAACCACAAAATTCACAAGATCCTAAAGTTACCTGACAGAGTCTACAGCTGTGGTTTGCTTCAGAAAATGAATGGATCATTATCAGATCTTTCTGTTCATCTGTGGTCCCGGGGCACCATGTCCCCACTGTACCCAGTCTGACCACGCTTGTTGACAAGAATATATACACACTTCGCTCTGCCACTATACCAAACTTTTTTCATCTTTTCAAAATAAAAGTATTTTTTTATTTAACCCTTTAACACTCGGGGGCTGCACGGTTGCGCAGTGGTTAGCGCTCCTGCCTCACAGTAAGAAGGTTCCCGGTTCAAGTCCTGGCTGGGGGACCTTTCTGTGTGGAGTTTGCATGTTCTCCCCGTGCATGTGTGGGTTTTCTCCGGGTACTCCGGCATCCTCCCACCGTCCAAAAACATGCTTCATAGGTTAATTGGTTACTCTAAAATTGTCCGTAGGTGTGAATGTGAGTGTGCATGTGTGTGATTGTGGCCCCTGCGACAGACTGGCGACCAGTCCAGGGGTGTACCCTGCCTTCGCCCATGAGTAGCCGGGTTAGGCTCCGGCAACCCCGTGACCCAGAAAGGGATAAAGCGGATTGGAAAATGAATGAATGAATGAACTTTAATGCAACGTTCGAGAACACAAAAATTTGCAGTTGGTACTTCTGCATTCCCTAAGCAAAAACAGTTCACATTTTAGACCGTTCAGCAACGGAGCTAAAAAATAAGAACAAACTAATAAACAATAATCTCAAGTACCAAACCTCAAGTCAAGTCCCGGCATGTGGGATTTAGGTGTGATTCAAGTCCGAGTCTTAAGTGGTAAATGGAGTATACTTCTTTAGGTCCCATTCATACATTCACACTGATGGCAGCTCCAATGCCGAACACTGATGCCAACCTATAACCATTCGATGCAATGTTCAGTGTCTTGCCCAAGGACACTTCAACACATGGGTGGGAAGGGCGGGAACTGAACCTGCAATATTCCGATCAGAGGTTGACCGCTCTCACTCTGGACCATGGCCACTGCAATTTCAAGGTTCCATTTCTTTGACTCAGCTTTCATTCCCACTTTTGCAGTATTACTACTTAAGTTACATTTTCAATCTGTAGGTATATGCAGAAAACTATGGAAACAAGGATCCAGATGAGCAATCGTCTCAGAACAGGTAGAGTTTGCATTCATGTGGTTTGGTTTCCAGGGTCTTTTATTGAATGGAATCATCATATGAGCTGGAATCAACCAGTCCTGAAGCTGTTCTTTCCTTGGCATATCTGACGGCTATGTTATCTGATGCTCAGATGTTTCTTAGTGTGTAAGACTCACACTTTTATCAAACAAGGTAACTGCACTTCTGCTTTGTTTATACCTGGATCATGTCTTGCATTTTAGCTCCCCCAAACCATAGCCGGAAGCTTTTCATTCTGATCTTTCAGATTTTACACATCTCATGCTGTCTATAGCTTGATTTTATTATTTTTCAGTTGAAACAAATAAGATCAATGTTGATTAGCCAGCTTCTAACCAACACAGACATGCTTGAAATAAATTGTTTTATTCAGTTTCAGTTAATAAATAAAGGAATGTTTAATTTCTGTGTCTTTAAGATCCTACTCCTGCAGACATCTCCCTGCATGAATAAAATCACATTATTTGACACAAACATTTTCAATCACTGGCTAAAGTTGTTTGACTCTTCCAGCTCTTTACTCTAACCAGCCAATTTGGTGCTAAGGCACGTGCTTGAGTGGAGAGCAGACGCCTCCAGCAGCAGCTGATGGAGAGCCAGAGGTGGTGTTTGACACCACTATGTGGAGAAACAGACATGCCGGTTTCTGCAGACAGCAACACCTGAAATTTCTGAAGCAGAGGGACAGAAATGCAGGCAAACGAACAGTCTGCCACTGTTAAGATGCAAAAGACACGGCGGGGGGAATACGGTAACCTGCTGTTAACAGGTTCACGCCTTACCAGCTAGTTTACAGATAACCCTGTATTTTCAAGGAGGAGAAAAAGAAGAAAAACTGGAGAGGAGATGTAAAAAAGAGAAAAATCTGAGAAAGAGGATTCCAAAATCTCCAGCTTTAAAAGGAATAAAAAATGATCAGGAGATCTGCTTTCATGGAATAAAAGAACCAGAATGTTTCTGACCTGATCAGTCTCAAACAGGCACCTGCTTTCTAAAACGGTAACACAGTTTTACAGGCCACAGTTTGTGATGGGAGTGAAGCAATAACACTATCCACAGTCCCTCGGGGGGGCTGCCCTTACCAGCTGCTGCCTTGCTGACAGAAAGCCTGGCAGAATCACCAGAACATAAAGCCGAACAAACACAAAGGACAAACTTCACAAACAAATGATAAAAACCCAAATAAACATTTCAAGTCTTAAGAAATGATTCCAAGATCTGACGTTTCAGAGTCTCATCCTGCTTCTGAGATGTTTCTCCTCTGATTTCAGTCCTGGTTTTCCTCCTGTCTTTTCCTCTGGTTTCTGTCCTAGTTTCTCTCCTGGCTTCTCCTCATGGTTCCTCTCCTGGTTAACTCTCTTTGTCTCTCCTCTGGTTCCTTCTGTTGGCTCTTGCTCTGGTTCATCTCCTGATTTCTTCTCCTCTAGCTGCTCTCCTCTGGTTGCTCTCCCTTCTTGTCTTCGATTTCTCTTCTGCTTTGTCACCTTTTCTCTGCTGTATGTCGGTTGAAATTCCAATCGTCTTCCTGTTCGTTCTCTGTGTTTGACAGTGGCATCACGTCAGCCAGAGCGGGGGGTCAAAGTTCAACTGCGTCCTCCTGTCTCTGTGCTCCTCTCTCCCTGGACTTTTTGATTGACAGCAATCATGACCAACCTTCCCTCTGTGCTGTACGTGCTACCTACCCCCGTCAAACCTGTCAAGACAATGGCTGCTTGTAGTTGTGGACCATTTCCTCTGTCATTTATAATTATACAAACTATATTCAGACACCCCCAGAAAAAGTCTTGTAATGCCTCCGTCCCAGAAGACACTGCGTCGCTTCCTCCAGCATGAGAAGCGTGTTTGCTTGAAGGGCCAGAGCTGCCTGGAAGAATCAAGCAATTAGATGTGGAGACAAAGCTCTGCCTTTCGACTGCATAGATAAAAAGACTTATCTTTTTTTCATCTTATTTTCCATTTCCAGTGCTCCTCTGTGGGTCTGCGGCCCTCTCAGTTCATCATTCCACAGTTACTCCCACTGCTGATGACCCTGTCAGACCCCACAGGAAGTCAAACAAGGGGATTGTGGGTAATCAAGATGTGAGGCTTGGCGCTCATCGCCGTAACCTTTAGTATTGCTGCTGCTGGGTCACACCAGGCCTCTGGAGCAATCTGTGCATGCGGGCAGACCAAACATGCTTGAAACCCATGTTGTGAGTCTGTGTGTGTGCTCTTATTCATTTTTGAATATGCAGATCTAAATAAAATAGTTGAAGCTCTGAAGTTTAACAATCTGACACAGATAAAGAGAGAAACTGATCTCCTAAAGGCTTGTCTAACATCTGAATACTCAGAACTGTCATGAATATGTGATACAGCAGTTTCCATTGTAGATTTTACTGTTTTAGTAAAATAACTGAAGGAAGCAATGGTGACGGATTTGGCTCCATTTCGCAAGAGCTGGAGATAAGGCATTTTCCACGTCACATCTCGATTGGGCCATTGTTTTTTTTTGTTTATGATTTGTCTATAAGTGGATGCACCAGAATGAGGCAAAGCAGGGAGACTTTTGCTCACCCATTTCACTTGCTGTCACAAATTTTAGCTTTTTAAAATGTTTTTATTTGCTCCGATCTGAATAACAAAAAACTCAGAAATGCAGTTTTAGTCTTAAATTCTTTCATATATGTTCTCTATCATGAGAAAAATGCTACAAGAACATATTAAAAATACCAAAAACACCATTTTCATTGGAGCGGGTATTTAACACTAACTTTTTATGTAATTTATCAATATTGTAGAATTGTGTTTCAAATAAAGGGCTTTATGTTTACCAGTTTGTAAGTTAATCATTTTCAAATCCTTAATGCTGATATGGACAGCAACTTAAAAGGAAAGTCACCATGTAAAACTGCTGAGTTAAAGGCAATGCGTTTGAGAAGGTGGGTGCAACCAGTGCAAACATTAAGTCTAGAGCCCTGCCTAGTTTCCATCTTCACAAACTCTTTTAAACCCAGAAGGATGGCTGTTAATCAGGCAGCCGAAGAAGGAATAAAATCCACAATCAATAAACATAATGTGGACCTCTTCATTGCTCAACATCAATATTTCATCATAACAATAAACTTCCTGAATCAACTATTGATGATTGTTAAAATGATTGATCTCTAATCATCACTTCACTTGGTTTCCCAAAATGTGACTTAAAATGATAACAAGTGAAAAATAATCTGCACATAATGTTAATCTTTGATACTTGATCTATATTAATCTTTATTATAATTATTTTTCCTATAGATAAAAATCTGCATTTATTTTTTACATTTTGATGCTTGATTTGTTTTTTCTAATTAAAAATATTCTGCACTTATTTTAACCTTAGATGCTTGATCTGCATAAACTATGATGAATTCTGAAATAATCATGTTCAGTGTCATGATCATTATGTATTTCATCTTGTCATATGATTTATTAAGCTTAAGAATTCTTAATGACCTAAATCTGTGTTGGTAAAGTATAAAGCTCTGATTAGAATTTATGAACCGGATACCAATTACATAAGTAAAGAAAATGGTCAGGCAAATACGGGGTGGGATTATATAAATGCACTTCCTTCCACTCCCTTTCAAGCAATCTCTACTTAGCCGATTTTTGAAATGACTTTGTATGGATTTAAACCTTTGTTGATTGTACTGTTTATGCACTGTTTCTTGCTTTGATTGCTTGAAATAAACCATTTCAAATCTATGTAAAATTTTATCTACTTTTATTCACATCAACAGTTTTTCCGGATTCTCCTTTTGTTTTTGGTGTGTTGTTGCTGATGCTATTATTTGTTGTTATAATTGAATGTTATTGTGTCTCTGAGAGGGCTGCACGGTGGTGTAATGGTTAGCCTTCCGCCTCAGCCTGGTTCAAATCCTACTTGGGTTCTTTCTGTGTGGAGTTTGCATGTTCTTCTCATGCATGTATGGGTTTTCTCCAGGTTCCTCCCACAGTCCAAAAACATGTTTCATAAATTCATTGGTGTCTCTAAATACTTGCTTAGGAGTGGATGTGAGTTTCTCTATTGCCTTGCGATGGACCCTGCTCACTATTTTATGTTGTTGACTTGAAGTTTAAATATATAAATATAATATAGATGTAATTTAGATTAGTGTATTTCTAATGGAAATATCAATCCATATTCTAAAGCCACTGAATTTTGGAGTTGCTGGAGCCTACCCAGCTACTGTCGTGCAAAGGTGAGGTTCATCCTGGACCATTTCTGCAGTCCGTCACAGGTCAACACAAAAACAAACAAACTCACGTTCACACCTAAGGGACAATTTAAATACACTAATGAACCTAAGTTGTTGTAATTTGGTTCCCTACAAACAAACAGAAATGAAATACAATAAGCAGTCCAATTGTTGTTTTTAATCATTTTTGTGTTTCAAATATCAGCACTGCAGAATGTCTTCATTTTCAGCCGAATGTGTCTTCTAAGTTCATTCTTGCGTTGTGTTTACTTTTTTCTGTTAATATAAAACATTTTGAAGTAACTGCTTAATCCAGGCTGAGTCACAGATCAGGTCTGTCATTTGGACTTTTCTCCGTCTTCAGGGTCTGGCTTTGGTGGCACTCATTGGCTGACAGCTTGATTGACAGGCAGACAGGAAGTGGTGTCACATCTGTGTGCTGCTGTCATCTTTGATCATTGGTGTGGAGCAGTGATGGCACAGACAACTTCCATCTGCTTCCACAGGGGGACGGAGGTCTGACAGCACCAGGATATCTGAGCTTCCAAAAACATTCCTGAAGGTCTTTGTCGGACACAAAGTTGCAGCTTTTTGTATTTGTCGTAGTTTAGCTGGTTTCATATTTGACTGCAGCATCTAGGGGTTTGTGACAGTTTATTTTCAGTCAAATCTGAAGCTGGATGCTGTTTTTGCTTTTTCAAATCAAATGTTTGTGTCTCCACACTTCATCTGTGTTGATGCAGTACTTTCACTCAGATGTTTGGAAACTTAATGTTGATTGATTGATATTCAGAGAATATTTAACTTACTTTTCTACCTCGCCTACTGGAATGAAGTTTACCACACTGGCTCTACTCGCTCCTTCTCACTCTTCGTCTGCCATGCATGCTACCAACATGCAGCTAAATGTGATCTTACCTCCTAACACTACAGGCTGCTCGATAAACTGCAAATATTCATCACCTTCCACTCTTTAGATGCTGATATTTATGAGTAATACAGACATGAAGACAGAAATACAATCTTCAGTTGTATATTCCCTCAGATGAATGCACATAGCATCTCTGACCTGACAGGAGACCATGGAGCTTTACATCCTGTTTAATGACTGCTCCTTCTCCCTCTTCATTAAGCCTTATCAACCTCTCTGGCCTAATCTCTCTGATATTAGTGTCTGGTCTCCACCACCTAAGTGACTAGCTGGCATTCATTAGCGCTGCGTTTTAGCTAAATCAATCAGGGCCGCGTTTTGTCCGCCAGGCTTTCTTAAAATGTCATCCTCAAACTTCCCACAATCAATTAAGCTGGAGATTAATGAGGCCAATTTGCTGCCAACACGTTTGCTGTCCTTGTGCGACGGAAATGGCAAAGCACGCGCTGACTCACAGCTGCAGACACAAACCTGCATATGACACACACACATTGGGCTGAAATCATTCTAAACCCCCGTTGTCGCTTTTTGCGGATCCAAAAAATTGAACATCTTCAGAAAAGGATATCCAACGTGAACGTTTGGAGTTTCAGCAGAAACAGATGCAAAGTTTGCTATGCTAAGAGGTGGTCTTCATGTAGACTGTAACGTCGATGGGTAGAACAGACAGGGGTTCCCATCAAGACTTAAGTGCAACTTTATATTCTTTCATTCATTTATTAGTTGATTAAAGACCACCCTGATAAAATGTGTTTTAAACATGCTCTTGTGTCATTTTTCTGATGATGGAGGACATATATAAACAAAATTATCATAATCTTAAAATTGCATTTCTGATTATTTCTTTATTCAAATTTTTGTGAATCAGGAGGAGATGACAACCGTTTTTGAAAAAAGAGCTTGTGCAGAAAATACACTCCATTCTGATGCATCCATTTTCAGACAAATAGGTCCATGTATGTGTTGTTGTCCTCGACTATGCTGGAACCTGGATCAAAGCTGTATGGCTGGATAGCTCAACTATTACTCGCCATTTTTGTAGCATCGCTAATATTAGGTAGACGTTGTGAGGGGCTGTAGGCTAGCAGGAGAGTGCATGAACAATTAGCTCTCAGTTATGGTTGACTGTAAGAGGGGTGAGGTCATTCCTCAGAGGTGAATTTCTAATGAACTCCTGTTGCTCTGCAGAAACTATGTCCTAGATGTTTTTGGCTAAAACAGCACAACCAACTCTTATTGAGTTATTTTCCAGCTGCATCCAATAGCTCCTCCAAATTGTCTCCACAACAAAATAAGTATCATCTGCAAATATATAGTTTTTAACCTGCTCGAGATTTTACAAATATAATTAATAAACAAGGTAAATAATAGCGACCCCAAAACTGAACCTTGAGGAACACCGACCTTTATTGACAGTGTTTCTGATTTCACTTGATTTATTTCAACATACTGCTCTCTGTTACGAAAATAACTGCTAAGCCAAGTTACAGCCAGTCCTCTTACTTCATACATGTGCAGTCTATTTATTGGAAAGTTGTGATCAACTTGAAAAGAATTTTTAATCCAAAAATATTTCCACAGCATATTGTTTCTGTTGCAGATGCCATGTTTTCCACAAAATGTATGAGAGCAAATGAAGATGTTCATTTTATCCTAAAGCCATATTGATGGTCTTGCAAAATATTATGTTTGTTGATGAAGGAGTCTAATCTAACATAAAAAATATTTTCTAAAACTTTAGAGAACCGGGGAAGCAAAGAGATTGGTCTGTTTATCCCCACCTTTAAATATAGGTATGAAATATAGGTATGACTTTGCTTTTTATTTTCACTAGGAAATACTCCTGTTTTTAAAGACTGGTTTCAAATGTAGGTAAACGGTGTTACCACACAGTCGATTATGTTCTTGACAAATGCCATGTTCAAATTGTTAATGTCTTTGGAATTCATATTTTTTAATTTTCTGACTATGTCAGTTACCTCTTTCTCATCCGTTCTTTTTAAGAATAAAGAATCCATGATTTTCAAATCTAGATTTTTAATGTTATCTTTGCTATTGGTAGGTTGGATTTCCTTTGCTTGTTCAAATCCAAAGTTTACAAAATATTAATTGAACTCATTGGCAATCATTGATTTATTATTTATAGACTAATAGTTTGATTTTAAGAAGTGAGAAGGAAAGTCGGATTTCTCTGTACCACTTTTGATAATGGTATATAGTATTTTCCATGTGTTCTTTATATCTTTTTTTTATTCTTGAGTAATTTCATGTATTAATCATTTTTATTTTTCCGTATTATTTTGGTTAGTTTGTTTTTATATGATTTATATTCGAGCTCTGCTTCATGACTTCTTTTCATTAAGAATTCTTTGTATAGAACATTTTTCTTCTTACCAACATTAATAATGCCCTTGGTTAGCCAAGGTTTACCTTCAGATTTCCTATTTATTATTTTTGTTACTAAGAGAAAACTTTTCATAAAGGTTTGTTATTGTTGTTATAAAAGCATGATAGGCTTTATCAACATCTTCGTTGATGAAGTCCAGGTCAGACTCAATGGGAACTTTATCAGACTTCACTACTTTAGCATAAGATCGAGCTTTTATCTCCAGACCACTGACAATTACATCATTTATCCTTTGGTATTGCTCTAAGTCATCATTTCGTGCTTCTAAGACTGATATTTTTCTGTCTTTTTCAGTGCATATTTATTTTTTAATTCTTTGATTTCATCAAAGTTCAGAAAAAGCTTTTGCTGCTTTGATATGTTTGCTATTTCAGAAGACAAGAAGTTCAGAAACTTTTTTATGTCCTCTATTTCTTCTTCAGTAATTGTACCTAATTGTAATTGTACACCATTGCTGACGCTTCTCTAGTCGCCGCTCTCCACTCAATGCTCAGGGCTCGCTGGGGCTCAGTTTAGTTAGGTGCCCTCCGATCTCTGCTGCTGGTGTCTGAGAACCTCCTCCAACAACGTACGGGTTGCTGCTGCCGGTTTCTCAAAAAGTTTAAAATAAGTGTCTATTTCTCAGTAGAAATGTATAAAAAAACCAACCTTTGGTGTCTCTAAATCCTATAATACAGTAATTCCCCACTAAAACTAGAAGGAAGATCCGCCATTTTTTCTTTTTTGGCCACAGGGAAAGCTAGCAATCCCAGAAGCCCCTGTGCAGCCGGTGGATTTCTTCTGAAACTGTGCCATCCATTTGTTTACAATTCCCACTGACAGCCCGATGGGACTAATCCCGGGCTCACACTGCATACAGTCCGGTTCCAGTGTGGCCGGAGGAGCAGTCTAGCTACAGCAGATGACTCACAGTAGCTAGAATGGTTTGCGGTCCTGCTGCAGCCACAGGCTCTACTGCCAACCTCACAGATCTCTGAACTCACATGGGTTGACACGATAACCTGCCATTTATATAGAGAGTACTAGTAAACAAACCCTCATTCCACTCTGATTTTGGATTATATTCACAACACTTCTTTTTCTGTGTGACTTATCTTCAAAAAATGGGTAAGCACAAAACGTGTATTAAAACTTTTGTCTTATATAGGCTTAAATGTACATATTTGATTGTGTTATGCGAAACATAGGTTTTATTTTGTAACATGTACCGGCTGCACTTTACACTCGCTCACATAATTTCCGGTTTAGGTCGTTTCATTTGCCCCAACTTCCCAAAAAATGATCCAGCTTTCTCTGACGTCCGGCAAAAATCTGGAGCCAACAAAACGGATACAGAGCGCCGTAGAGGCCGGACCGCAGGGACCAGACTGGATGCGGTGTGAGTGTCTCTCGCACTTTTCAAGTTACGTAAAGACTCCAGCGCCTGTACCGGAGCCGGACAATATGCAGTATGAGCCCACGGTAAGGCTTGACTTCTGATCCAGTGGTCCTTTGGTCTTTCATAGGCAGAAGGTGTGAGGGAGTGCTGACATTTTCTTATTCAAGTCAATAGTGAGGAGAGCAGCTGTGCTAAAGAAGAAGAGACAGAACCTCTGTGGAACTAAGAGACAATTCAGTGTTTTGGGTTTGTTTTGTGATTTTGCTCTTTCAAACTCCAGTCATGTCTTAAATATAAAGTGCTCAGAAGCAGCTATTACTTAAAAAGTACAATCAAAATATAGGATTCATTTTAAGGCAGAGCATTCATGACCCCCCACTCCATGCCTTCTGAAGGGCTGGTTTATGTCCTCCCTCTTCCAGGTGGGAGCAGGTTCTCATCGTTTATGCCACTTCGCATCTGAACATGAGATTTAATCTGCTTTTGGAGCTGCCTGGTATCGTTGTCATAGCGATTCTCTGGGGATTATAACAAGATGTTAGGAGACGTGTCATCTCTGGAGCTGCAGGATGGAGACACCATGTTAATACACACTGCTGAGTGCAGTGAGGGTGAATGCACAGCAGCTCATCTTGTTCCAGCCCGATGTTAACACTCACGTATGACAACATGATGTGCAGGGAGGCGGAAGAGGGAAGCTGGTTGTCAAGGCGACAGCAACTGTCAGTGGTTTAAAGCAGGAACGTTAAAGAAATGAAGAACAGATGCATCTGTGGCAGGAACATCTGAAGTCCAGAGTGACTGCAATTTGGACACATCCCACTCGGATGAGCAGCTTTTATCTTTCCTCACTCCTCTCCCAGGGGGCTGGGCTGGATGTGGACCATCTACTGCTTAGTGATGGTCTGATGCTCTTGAACAAGAGGACATTGACCTTGAAAATTCATCCATCAAACTAAAGTCAAATTTCAGAACGACACATCCACATCCAGGAAAATATCATTAAGAAATTAAATGTGTGTTTAAGTAATTTGGTTAAAAAGGGTAAAGTGATGAATGAATGCACATTAACTTAATGTCTTTTGATTATCACAAAAACTTGATAAAATTCAATACATTCAAATAAATTGATATTGTCAGAATAAAAGTGCTGTGCTCTTTTCAGATGTTCTGAATCTGCAGAAGAAGACCACAGACCTAACAGTTGTTCAAAAGAGGAACATCAGTGCCTAGAACAAAGAGGAGAGAGCTCAAAAGGTCACCACTGAAGCAGTTGGATGTTCACAGAGTGTTGTACCAGAGCACATCCAAGGAGAGTCCAGTCAAGGAAACATGGTTGAAAAGGTGAATGTTAACAGAGATAAGTGTAGCCTTGAAAGACCTTAAAATGAAAGTCATTTAAGAACTTAGAGAATGTTCACAATAGGATCCTAAGGAACCACCACACACAGCTGGATCCTGGACATGGACTTCCACTGTCACATTCAGGCATCTCGGCGCAAACTCTAAAGAGAATTTTCATGATTGTAATTGTTTTGCTTTGGAAATCAGAGTTTGGAGATAGAGAGAAGATGCTCAGAGTCCAAGCTGCTGGAAAGGATTCATGCCATCTGCTGGTTTGGGCCACTGAGATGATCAGGTCAGCACAGCATTCTCTAGGAAGTTTTTGACTTTCTTAAACAAGCGTGTTGAATTCCAGGCCTCGAAGGGGTGGCCTCCTGCTGGTTTTCCAGAAATTCTGCCTTATCTGATTACCTGGATCCTGTGTGTTTAGCCAACAAGGAACTTTAAATGGCAGGTTGGTTGGAAGAAACATTGGACACTAGCCATCAAGGCCTAGTGTTTGATACCTCTGGTCTGACACGTTGTCTGCTTACTAACTTCATGGAGATGCTGGCTTCAGTTTTTCTAGAAAGACTTGGCTCCTGCTCACAGTGCAAAAGGTCCTGGTTTCAGAACCAAACTGCATGTGATCACAGCAAACCTACCTGACTTGGAGAAGAGTTGAAGCACCCTGTGCTTCACGACAACCCTGAAGGTCTACTGAAGGATAGTCTCTGTGCTGCACTGTAGCAGAAATCTATGAGCTTATCAAGTCCACACTTTTTGGAAGTGCTAAATTAAATTTTAATTAATTCTGAGAAATATTTAAATTTCTGAGATTCGGGAAGCCACTTTTCAAAAGGTCTCATCTTCCTCCTTACTGTTGCTTGTGTAAAACTCTCCTTTAATTGTTGGAATCTGTGTGACCCTGGATGTCAGTGTCCTGTGGCAGAGGAGCCTCAATCTGCTGAAGAGTTTGAACCTTCCAATGCTCTTCCAATCTGTTCTTCATCCTTTCTCATACATGGTCAGAGGTCAGACTTTTCTCTGGCCAGACCTCAGCTTCTGACCTGGTCTGAGAAACCAGTGTTTCTGTCTGCAGAAACACTTGATGAAATTACATTTATAGCGCTGTTTTAGTTGTAATTACTTTTTCTTATCAGCAAAACTTTTCTGCCAGTCTTCTTGAATGTGATAAAGGGATAAAAAAAAGATTTTTCCTGAGCATACACACACTAATGCTCAATTGTATGAGGTGAAAACATGCACACACACACAGGCACACAACCTTGATGCACACATTTAAACATGCACAAGAAATGTAAACACACTTGCAAAGAGGGAATACTAACATACACGCACGAGCAGATTACCAGACTTTATCAGCTGTGGCATCACATCTGCCTGGTTTGTGATGTTAAAAGCTCAGCCTTTGGGCTGTATGTTAAACAGATAAGGAGTGGAGCATGTCAAGGATTAAAACTGCAAGACACACATTTACACACTCACCCACTCACACATACACACACACACACAGAAACCCGAGGGAGGCAGCCGCGATAACCCAGACATTATCATACTTTCATAATTCCGTTTAATAATTCAGCTGCGTCTTCGCAGCAACTGGATGTTTAGGAATAATTGAAGCAGTCTTTGGTGAAAAATCGGAGAGTGAATTAAGAGGAATCACTCAGCTAATAATATGAAAGTACATTATGTAGAGTAATTTAGCTTCTGAAAAGCTCAAAGGCAAAAACTAAGAAATAATTCAAACAAATTGCTGTAAAATCCTCATTCTGGGTGAAAACGACCTTTGACTGAGTTTGGCATGTGCTAAATAACATTTGGGAGATATAGAAACATGAAACTGAAAGACAAAAATTATTTAGAGCTGAGTGAAAGTCACACAGGGCAGAAAACTCTTCCATGAAAATAAATGTCTTTTAAAAAGTTGGTCACATCTTCTCTGGTTTAACAAAGCAGGAAACCAAGGAGAAAAGATAGAGGTGTTGGAGTATCTCACAACAAATAAACATCAGTCATCTGCATAAAAAACACACAGAGAAAAAGTGCAAAGGTTTAGGATGCAGTCATCAGGTGGAGGACATCCACCTGAGGTGAGAGGTGAGTCAGAGATTTCATAGGATAGACATTTGTGATGTAGAAGTCTGATTAGAATTTTACTGGAACTAAATATGAATATGAAGAAGTATTTAACTTCCTTTGAAACTTGAACTTTTGTTTAAGAGAGTCAAGATTACATTTAGTTTTTGTTTAGATTTGTTCATTTAGATTTAAGTAATGTTTTTCAGTGCTTTGAATTGCAATTATTTTAGTCACATCTGTGCCCAAAATGTAATCTGTGTAACTTCAAAATATTTGAGAGCAACAAATTACTCTGGTGTGTCGGCAAAAGTTATGACACCAGTCTCTATGTTGTATCAGTTATCAATTCAATGTGTTAATGTATCTTGAAGGGTCAGACAGGCAAGGAGAGACAGAAGAGTTGCAGCAGGTGGATTAAGAGTCAGAGGGAAGATCTGAGTATTTCAGGGAAAGGAAAGCAAACAGACCAAGAGTAGGAAAATTATGAAGCTGCTGCAGCAACTCATTCCACTACAAGATTTGATTTAGGTGACAAAGACACAGGGCCCGGATAGGTAAAGCTGAACAACTACCCACATGATCATTTTGGTACACAGAAGTGAGAATTTCACCACAGCTGGTTTGAAAAGCACATCTGGTTAGAATATTTAATCAACCAGAATACAGCTTTCTGCTTCCCATGGAGTGTTTGTCAAAAGCATCAAACATAATAGTTTTGTCAGTAGTGGTTGCGAGAATTGGAAGAACGCTTTAGTCATCTTTAGCAAGCAGGAGATGGCACAAACATATAAGGAGAGTGTTGTTGGATGGAAAAGATGTGTGCATCTCTTGGGGGCTAAGACCCCCCCTGTTCTTAAAACCTTGTGATGTCCCTGGTGGTTGCTGATATGGTTCATAGTTGATATTGGTTAATTTTGAACAATTCGATTCATTGACCTAAGATCAATCCAGGACATTTTTAGCCCAAAAGTTAGCCCAAAAGTTTAGTTCTAATTTGTTGCTCAGTGAGCAACAAATTAGAACCGGTTTCAGAATGGATTATTTGGCAAAGACAGAAAGGAGCGCGTCTTGATGAAGCTTCAAAGAGAAAAGAAACGTTCCCAGCCAGTGCTAATAAGAACAGAAAACAATGTCATGCCATCACCTTTCTGTCTGTGATGGAATAAACGCTGGTCTCTAATAAATGCCTGTCTCTATTAAATGCCAGGCCGGCTGCCACATTTTTGGAATAATCGCCAGGGCTAGGATTGAATGATTAACGGTATATCATTTTGAATGGTTTTATAATAACATACTGTATTTCTTCCAATATTAGCCGGTCTCCCAGAAGCACTGGATCTAACAGGTGTTAGTTGTTTTAGACGCCGGTCTCTAATAGTGGTCGGGCTCCTTTAAGAGGGGGTGGGGGCTGGGTGTTTATGGCATTCATGTTGTGAGCCAGTACTGCATGGCTCATTCCATTTTGTTTAAACTTTTTGTGGTGGAATATGCCAAAAAACATTCTGGAATCAAAATCAGGAATCTGCACCACATTTTGGGGTTAATTTCTAACAAATCTGAAAATGGCGCAAGCAGATAGATGAAAGGGCGGAGATTGCTGCAGAAAGAAAAGGAGCAAGCCAATTTCCTGGTGTTTAAAGTGCATCAATCCGTAGTTCTCCTGAACTTCATTCATTTTCTTACCCCACTGGATCCCTTTCGGGGCAGCGAGATTTCTGGAGCCCGTCCAGTCTGCTGCTGTTGGACGAAGGCGGGTACACTCTACACAGTTTGTCTCAGGACCTATGAAGCTGGAGCGGACACACTCCTGAACTTTACTTTCATTGAGACAACAATAAAAAAGGTACCCTCTTTTTATTCTTGTTTTTATTTTTGCCCTCTTGGGTTAAAGTGGGACAGAGAGCCATCAAACTCTGTAAGACAGAGAAGGAAACACAGTGAAAGCAGCCGTTCAGACACAGTGGGAGAGAAGGTCTCTGTAGCTTGTTGGAGACTAAATGTTCATGAACCCAAATATGGAGACTTGATCACTGATGTTTTTGTATAGTTCTTTGAAATAAATCCGCCTGATCTCTTAACATCATTCATGTCTTTCATGCATTGTAAATGAGATAAACAGACGCAGCTCAGTGTAGCAATCAGGCTAAAAATATTAGCTGCTAGCTCCGTTTAGCAATTCTTGGGTGAATCATAAACTTATCCGAGAATGGCGCAAGCAAATGGGTGAAAGGGGGGAGACGGATGCTGAAAGAAAGAAAAGTAGCAAACCTGGTTTCCTGGTGAGCAGAGAAAACCAGCAACAAATTACAAAAACTGGTTTGAACATGGATTACCGAGCAAAGGGAAAGGTGCGCGTGTCTCCAGGAAAATGATCATCATGAAAGCGAAGGGGATTATTGATACGAGATTGATGACTCAAAGACAAAAGAAACGATCACAGTAAGTGCTAATCAGACCAGATTACAATGTTTTCATCATTTCAATAAATCCTGAAATGTTCATCTGTTGTTTTCTGCATTTTGTGATCGAATTTCACCCCAAAATGAACCCATTAACCATTCTGTCTGTTATGGACGGTCTCCAATAGACGCTGGTCTCTACTAAACGCCGGGTTGGCCAACAATGTAAAAAAAAAAAAAAAAGCCTGGGCTTCTATTGAAAGATGAATGGTAGGTCAATTTGATTTTATTAACAACTTGCCTCAGACAGATCAATGTGGTTGGATCGTGAGAATATAAATCAAATCATCCCTTACGCTCATAATACAAGTAAAAAACATGCTCTGACATTGAAAAAAAATCCCAAACAAAAGATAATTTAGTTAAGTTAAAAGATGACTGAGTTAATCTGCTGCAAAGACAAGGGAAGTTGGGGGAACTGCCTGAAAGGCAAGGTCTCCGCTAGTTTTAAAATTAATTTTTGGAACGCTCAAAAGAATCCGTTCTTGAATCCGTCACACATGCCTGGTGCATACATAGCTGAAGGCACATTAAGATAAACCAGTTAGTCAGACTTAATTAACTGTGTTCACATTAACTCTAGAGCTTGTTTGTAACATGCTACATGTTAGATATGTTAGATACATTAGCAGATTCTTCATACTCACAACCTAGCAACTCGTGAAAAAAAACAGACTGATATTGCTAAAGCAATCACTGTAACTACGCTAACCCGCAACCTTGTTTAGCAAGACACACATACACGCACACAAACACAGCTACATGTTAGCTGGGTTAGTGTACTAACTGTAACACCCAACGTTTTTTGCAGCAGAAATCATCCATATAAGGTGTTCTGGATTAAAAGGCACACTGTCGTTTTTGAAAAACATAACGGTTTTTAGGTGTTCTTAATAGTGCAGAAAATACAATACAAAATGCATTCTTCTACTAGATTTTTTGAGACTTTTGGCAAAAAAGAAGCAATGAATTATTTTAGAAATGATTTAAAATGACTGCATTTGCTATGACTTAAGGCTAGAACAAAATTATTGTCAAATACTAACATGAAACAGACCAGAGATTTTCAAAAACATCTTTGATATGATACTAAACTAGAAACAAGATCTAAATGATTTAGAGTTAAAAATATATAAAAATGATTGTTTTAAAAATCTGCAGCAGTCTTAGCCGCAGAAACAAGGGGCTTTGTGAGTCTGTTGGTGAACTGAGCAACACCCCCTACACACACCATGTAGAACAGGGAATGGAGAGGATGACTACTGCGTCCCCCCCCCAGCTTTCATCAGGAGTGACCTTAAAGCTGAAGGTGCCAACGCTTTATTGCAGCCAGATCTTTGGGAAACCTTCAAGCCTTTCCAGCCTGATCCATGATTAGACATACATAACGGACATTTTTAGACACTTGGAAACATTCCTACCTGCAGAATGTGGCTACCCAGGTGAGGTTCGAAGATCTCTGAAGCAACGGCACTGGGACTCCTCCTCCTCTGAGAACCGATAGCTGAACACAAACGTGCACACAGGAGAAGAGAGAAAGCACAGGACAGGACAGGAGAAGACCGGTGAGACTCGGACACATTGATACGAGCAAAGCTGCACACACACAAACACAGATTCACACACACACACGATTATACAGCCTGGCGTGACAAACACACATGGCACAGGACAAGAGGAGCCGGTGAGGTGAGCGTTAGTGCAACAGGTTAGCACGGTTAGCTGCACTCACTGCACTTAACCCAAAAATTAGTTCTGGTGAGATTTTTTTTTATCAGGTTAGGTCAGCATTTGGGAAGAAAGCCCCACAGACCGCTCTTCATGGTCTATGATCTGCAGAGGAACACTCCTCACAAAACATCTTTTACCACAAACATCCTTGTTGTTCCTGGTTTGAGCTCTGTCTAGCAGTTCCAGACTTTAATTTTTAAGTTTTTCTTCTCATCAAAACAGTTCTCCTAGGGGCAGCATAAAGTCTCAACCTCAAACAATGGCTATTTAAAAAAAAAAAAAAAAATTGCAGGAATTATATTTTCCAAATCTAGGATTCTGGAAACATTTTCAACCCCAAGGGGGAAAAAAAACTTATTTTATTTGTATTTTTTTATGTTATAGGAACTGAGAGGTAATGCTTTGTAAAAGCAGTGAAGGAGCGTCAAGCTGGAGCCCCGATGGTGTTCAAAAGCAAAAAGAGATGAAAACTTCTCTTTATTCAAAACTAAAAACAAGTTTGTTTTTTTATATTAAGAAAGAGATGGTCCAAAATATTTAGAGGAAAAGCCTTCTGGTTCAATGAAATTTTTGTTGTTTTCCGGTAACTACTCAAATGTGCGCCCATGTCTGTTTATCAAATTAAGTAAAAATGAAATGTATTTTATAAGAAAGAGAATCAATTTGCCACATTTATCTAGGCAACTTTCAGAGCATCATATGGTCATTTTAATGTATAAAATCATTTCACAAGAAAGAAAAATAAATGTGTTATGGAGACTTAAAAGGAGTGAGCAGAAGTTTATACTCATAACTTTGTTCTGTTCCATTCTGGTTTTCTATAGAAATAATAATAATAATAGAATAAAGAAGTTCATAAAGACAGCATGCTTACATAAGTTGAAAGCATAACCACACATCATGTTTTGTTCAAGCACAGGAACAAGACTTAACCTGATTTAGCAGATATTAAGTATTCGGGTAAGGGTTAACCCTAACCCCTAACACCCCCTCCCCCCATCATGCTTGGTTTCCTCCCTCATCATCATGGCTGATCTTTGCTTCTGAGTTTAAACAAATTCCTTTCCTTTCTTACGGTCCAGAATTGAGCCATTCAGGTTCATTTATTTGGATTTTTGTCAGGTTTCAGTTTATTCAGTCTGCTGCCTCTGACTCTCCTGCTGATGGATCGTCCACCGACATCTGCAGACCATGACAGGTCATCAGGTTCATGCAGGCAGCACATGCAGCTCCTGCAGGTCTGCTGGTTTTCTGTTAGATGCTGGGATGCAGCCTCATGGACAAACGTCTGATGTTTTCTGCTTCCTTGTCCCTCAATCGTCTCACAGCAGTTGGAGATGAAGCCGCTCATTAGTAATGGAAAGGACGCTCTCTCCTCCCCCGTCTCTTCCAATCCCATCTAAACTCTCATCCTTCATCACTGCTTTATCATTGGGAAGGGACGAAGATCAAAGATGGAAAGATGACAGACAAAGAGGCAGAAAAGGAGAGAATGAGCTGCTTTAGGGATCTTTAAAATTTCACCCTCAGGGTAAACCTTTCACTGCAGAGGAAAACAGAGAACAGAAGCCAGAAGGAGAAGAAAAGTCTGATTGGTTTGGGGGATGGGGTACCTGCCCCCAGGTTAAACTGCCCTTCCTGCTCAAGGACAAAGGGGAAGTCAGAACCAGAAAAACCTAGGCTTAACAGGTGAGTCACTTCAACCAAATGAGCCAGCCACAGCCAGGAGATGGCCTCCCATTATTCTGCACATGCACTCCCACGTACACCCGCAGGGGAAGACGGGTTCAGCATTAAAGCCAACAATGAGAGACGCTTTTTTTTTCTGCCCTCAGGAAATGTTTCCTTCTGCACCCCACCGGCCTCCCCACAGACATTGTTAGAACAAATTTAAGCACAGCAGCACATTCAGACTCACATCAGCAGATAAAGGTTCCACTAGTCTTCCTCATTTCATAAAAATGTTCAGGAAGACTGAGAAGGCGGAGCTGGAAGCTCCAAAACTCAGATGTTTTTTTACTTGAAGAAAATTCAGTTTTTATGTAAACTCTGGAAAAAGGAGTGAAAAAAAAACAGAGAAGTTGGAAAAGGATGAAAAGATAAGTGCGTGACTAAAACAAAGGAATCATTTCCAAAGTCAATCCAACTTTCTCTCAAAGTTAAAAAGCAGTTTTAGAAAAAAAATGTTCTTATTTAGTGTTACTTTGACAAGAAACCAGCTCATTCACTGAATGTGTGTTTAAGCGAGTTTAACCTTTTTGATGTCTGAGTTTATTTCTAGCTACGAAAAAAACATGTTTCACTTATATTTTTGTTTTCAAGTAGATGTTACATGAAGGTAATGTTGGAGCAGAAGTGGTTTGATGCCTATTAGCGTGGGTTAAGTGTGTGTTTTTTTGTATGTGAACTCAGTGTTTCAGACCTAAATGTCCACTAAAGTCCTTGTTGCTGCTAAAACATTTCGACAAATTAATGAATCATGAAATCTTTTTTTAATAATGCACAGGTATGCTTTTTCTGAATCTGTCACAGACTGACTGTGATTGAATGATAAGAGACGTGACTGTAACTTTTTCCAGTTTCTAAAAAAGGGAAGGGTGAGGCAGGAGCAGACTCTGGATCTCTGTGACAGATGAAGCTGAAAGATGTGGAGGACAGATGAGTGAAACAGAGAAAAGGTGGAAGTCAGAGGCAGAAATGAGATGGTTAAGTTTGAGACAATGTCATTACACCTGCAGATTCCCATGAAAGACCTTCAGCTCTGAGAGCAGCCGGCATGGCGATACCACACACAAGAGCTGAGTAAAACTCGAGCAGTAGGTGGTGTTATCACAGTGGTAATGTTAAGTTTTAAAGAAGGCGAACATTCATTGAGTTATATAGACTTCTGGGTTACAGTACAATACAGCTAATTCCCCTCCTCAGCAGGAAAGTATGCAGCTTTTTTGAAGAAATAGAAAGAAGTGGGTGAATGATGCTCTCATCCTATCCTGACCATGTGTATCAGGAAGTGTTTTAATATCAGTTATACGTCAATGGATAAGTTGATTTATCAGTGTGCAGAGAAATTCATCAAGTAAAAAGTGGAATTCCACCAAAAATGAGAGTTTATTGGTATTAGTTTGAATTAGTTTGCGTCCTCTTTTATCAAGAAGCTATTCTATGCAATGAAGCAAACACATGCAGAGATTTGGGGGGTTTCAGGTTCCAGGATTTCAGGATTTTAATTCTGGTGTGACAGAACTTACACACCGCATGACTTTTATTCAAAGCCAATTGACCATTGACACTATAAAAGCCCAAAGTCGGGGCCTGTTGGATGATGCAATCTGCAAGGTCTTGTATGTCTGCAAGGTCAGCCATGTTTCTGCGCTCTTCAAATATAGAGTAAAAGTTTTCCATGTTTAGTTCCACTTATTAGTTTTACTTTAAATCATGATAGTTTTTCAATTATCAGTTATTAAAATTAATAAAGCGATTCAGATTCGTTTATGGACCGTAATCGATGCAATTAATACAAAATTTTTTCCTACACCCCTACAAGCAACTTTGTGAAAATGTGGAAGAGTAGTCTGAGGATGAAGGTGACATCTCTAATAGGCTTCACTCCATGACCTCAAAGAAAAGCAGTAAAAAAAACTCCATCTGCAAAGTTGTTGCAGAATTAAGACCTTGGCTCAAAGTGGACTCAGATACAAGAAACTGCTCTCCTGATCTGGTTCTAGTCTGTGAAGCATTTGTCCTCCTCAGAGCTGCTCACCTGCTGAACCTGGAGCTTAAAGGTCTGACCATATGTCAGAATAAGGGATGGAGTAAGGGGTTTCTTTGGTAAATCATGGGCACACAGCTCCACACTCAGGGTGACACTTCAAAGTTCCTGTCATGAAAACAACCACAAACTCCTTTGCAGCTGCTTGGAGGTGATGAGACTGTCATTGCTCAGTGCTTCATCTCTCCTGCCTCTCCACTCAGTTGAGCACCAGCCAGAAGACTCAAGGACAGCAGAGGACAGAGTGTTGCAGTGTGAAACCAGGGAGGAAGAGAAATGATGACATGAAGGATTAGCAAAACAGGAGGAGCAAAATCTCTAAAAACCCGTAAACACCAGCGCGGGGTTTGGCTTTGCTGGACACTCGTAGCAAAGACAGAGAGCTGCATGAAGTCAAAGCTGAACTTTACAAACACCTGAGTTTGATGGCTTCACTATAAAAGGTAAAATGCAAGAACAACAACAAAACAGTGAAACTAACAATGAAAATGTGAACACAACTTCAGAAATCTCTAAGTAAACCTGATCATCTTTTTGTGGGAGGGGTAGAGTCTCTACTGCAGCATTAGCTGATTGATAAAATAATGTTTGTTTCACATCAAAATCTCCTTTGTCAGCGTCTCCTTAAAAGGGTTTCAGTTGTATCATTCGATTATGTGTGTGTGTGTCTAAGTGTGCAATCTTTGATAAAAATCTCATTTTTAAAGCACCAACCTTTTAAGATTTTCTCTTTTGTGAGCCTTATCAAAAAGCATAAAGAAGTACTCCTGAGGGTTGGACAGCTGTCTGTGGTTGGGGGTCCTAATCCCAAACTTTGGAGTGTGTCCTTGGGAAAGATATTACATTAAGATCATTTTGCAACAACAAATGACGCATTGAACTTTGAATGATGGAATGAGGTGTGAATGTTTCTGATGGTCAGAAGGAAAGGAGAGAAGGGGGAGACCTGGGAGGTGTGGTCTGTGTTTCCGGACTCCCTCTGTCTTAAACAGGCTGACATTCACTGAGGCGAGGAGGTGTCGACACCGAGGGAATATAGGTAGCAGACAGTAATTAGGAAGCAGCCTGCTGTACTATACACACACACACACACAATCAATGTAATTCAGCACAGGTCCCAATGTCCCCCCCCCCCCCCCCCCCCCCCCCACCCCCCCCCACACACACACACACTGGGGTACAGTAATTAGGTTGCAGGCTGCTGTGTGGGGGGAGCTGGACAGCCGCAGTGGGGGTGTTCCTGGACCGGGAGCAGTTAGGATTAACAGGAGTTCACCTGCCACATCTGAGCGCGCTGTGCTCATTCACATCTTTCTTTCTCGCCTTTCCTCATGCGTCACGTTGCTCCACCCGAGTCACAGCAGCTTCACAAACACAAAGACTGGATCAAACTTTTACGGATTCTATCCAGGTATGATTGACCTCCACACAGGCAGAGACGATCACCTGTGGATCCACACCAGGGACACTTGGCATGTCTTTTATCAGACTGTCATAATGCACCCAGATGGACTCTGGGAAAACCATGGAACGGTTTTCTGTCCGTCTAGTTTACTCTACTAAGTTTACTTTCAGATGCAATAACACATTCACACACAAGTGTAGAACTGATCCATCTTGTCGAACTCTCTGAGGTTTCCAGCGCCACATGTTGGTCAGGACCCCACTGCTGCTCTGAGCTCCAGAATCATACATTTGTTTGCTTTCAGTGAGTGAACCAAATTGAAGCAAACGTTTCCTCTGACTGCAGCCTGGTAACCATGGCAACTGATCCTGAACGTGCTCACCAATGGTCTGCAGAGGATACCAGCCACTCAGCAAAAACGCTGACCTCTGACCAGCACTCTGACATGAGAGAGAAGGACTCTCCACAACAGGAACAGGATGGAGAGTCTCTGAGATGAAAATAAAATAATCTTTTCTCATCTAATCATCTCTGATCATTGTTAGAAAACAAAATCCCCTTTATGTTTCTTACAGGAAACCACCATCAGGACCAAGTTTTAGAAAAAAACATCAAACATTTTATCTTTGACATACAACTGAGACTGAAAAACCTTCAGAAATAACATCCTCCATGTTCAGCAGCAGAGGAAAACAGGACATCTGTCTAGTGGCCATGTAGGAAAAGCAAGTGTATTATTATAGCACAGTACAAAGACAATTCAAAGTGCTTACATGAAACAGTAAAAGATACAATCAAAAGAAAAATTAAGGGTGATCATAAAAATAAGATTTCAAGAAAGTCAAAAAGAATTTAAAACATGCATAGATAAACATGCACATGTAAACTTTTGAATACAAATTAGTCAAATACAGCTGAGAACAGGTGGGTCTTTAACCTGGATTTAAATACACTGAGTGTTTCAGCTGATCTAAGGTTTTCTAGAAGTCTGTTCCAGACCTGTGGAGCATAGAAGCTGAATGCAGATTCTCCATGTTTAGTTTCGACTCTAGGAACTGATAAAAGACTGGATCCAGATGAGCGGAGAGGTCTGGCAGGTATATACTGGGTCAGAGGTCAGTCATGTGTTTTGATGCTAAACCATAATGACATCATTCTAAAGTGTGTCCTCTGGCAGACAAGCAGCTAGAGGAAAGACTTCAGAACTGGACTGATGTGATCTACATTTTTTGTTCCTGTGAGAACACGAGCAGCTGAGTTCTGAATAAGCTGTAGTTTCCTGATTGATTTTTTTTTTGGTAGTCCTGTGAAAACACTGTTACAGTAGTCAAGTCGACTAAACATGAACACATGAAGTAGTTTTCTAGGTCCTGCTTAGACATCAGATCTTTAATTCTGAAAATATTTTTGAGATGATAGTAGGCTGATTTTGTGACTGCCTTATTGAGTTTATCAAAATGTATGACTGTGTCCATCACTACACCCATGTTTCTGGTCTGGTTGGTAGTTTTATATGAATAGATTGAAGCTCTGAAGTTATGTCCAGTGCCACGTGGGGGCGGAATAAAAAAAAATCTAAAGTTGATTAGTTGAAAATAGCTTTCTGGAATTACTTACTGATCTGTTTCCTACTGAGACATTTCTAGCGATTTGTTCCATTTTGTCACTTGTTTTACTATCATATCCTTGACTTTTTTTCCTGCATGACTGTTGAGCAACTCCAGCTATTCTGTTCTCTCCTTATTTAATTTCTGGGGAACTCTGGAAACCCAGATGTGAAGCACATCCTTCAGATCATTTCAGCTCTAAATTCATGTGGCTCTGGGTTACAGGCATCAAATGTTGGGAATAAAAGATTGCCCGTCTGTGCTCTGTGTCCTGAAGTGTGCAACCCGACCAAACAAGATGAACTGTTTCAGCACTGGTCTGAATAGACCGCTCAATGAGGTTAGTCTGAGCATTGGACAAGTGTTGTATTTGAATAGGTAATCTGTCAAATAAATTAAAGTTATTAGCCTTTCAAATGTCCGTCACAAAAGTCTACCATAAAACAAGTTGATGTTATCAAATGAAATAAACCTTTGTAATGAAACCTTTTGCAACAACAGTCATACTATCCTAAAGGTGATCTGCAACAACTTAAAATATTATAACTTCTTGTTTAATTAACTTAATACACTTAAAGCAATATTTTACTGAGGCAAAAGGATTTAGATTTAGAAAATGAGCCCCAAACAGTAAATTTTGCTCAACTGAGCACAGGTTAAATTGCATTCATAATCCATTGGGTTTAATGTTGTTGGCTGACCTTTTCCAGCAACAACATCTGGTTTTTAACTGTGTTGTTTTTAATGAACCGCTCTACAGGGACTCAGGGTAAATAAAACAAAAAACAAACTTCTGCCTGAGGTTCAGAAGAGTAGAATGGGTTATTCCCTTAAAGAAGTTCAGGTCCTGCTCAAGTCTGTACCTCCTCTGTCATCTGTTCTGAACACCCATGATGCTTCACTTTTCCAAAAAACCAAGCACGAGACTGCTTTGTTTTTGCCTTTATTTTACCTTACTCATATTTTGACCTTTAGCTGAAGATTATAAGTGTTACGGTGTTTTTATTTTACTTGATTATTCTATCTTTAACTTGTCCAGTCCAGGAGCTAACAAAAAGATAATGCTGCATTCACACAAGGCTCGGAAAGGCACCTTTGAGTGACTGCTTTCAATGAAAAGTCTTTGTGAATGCATGTATATGCAGATTTTGGGCTTCTGTGTTTGATACTCTTGCTTCCATACATTTTAATGCAATTTTTAAAGTCAATTTTGGACTCTAAATACAAAACACACAGGTATTGTGCATGTGTCAAAAAGTTTGATCAATCAGTACCAACCATTTGAAAATTGAATATGAAAGAGAAATTATTCAGCTGTGAAAGAAAAAGCCTAGAGAAAGATTCACAAGATACACACTACTTTGACAATTTTCTCCAAGCCTCTCCAAGCCTCTTCAAACTGTGGGTACATGCACTGGTATTGGAAAGCAACAGAACTCTGTGAACACTATTTGCTAAAAGAGCATTCAAGAAAGCATGTTTAGCACGTTCTTGAACGTTCATGCCCTGTGGGGACGTAACATAAAAGCTGAAGGTCTCATGTAATGGACAAATCTAACTGTTACAATATGGGCTTATGAATCTTTGGACACACGAAGCATATATTTGCATAAACCATTTTTGTACTAAAAGTTAAACTTTACTTATATCCATTTCTTTTTGGAGCAGACTGAAGACAGGGGGAGAGCGGGATATTGAAAAAAGGGATTGTTAAGGTGTTGTTTTTTTAAAGGAAGGCTGAGTAAAAGAAATTTGGAAAGTCAAGGGATAGCACTTGGAAGTCTACAATTCTGGACATGGTTCTGGAATAATGTGGACATCAGGAGCAGCAGTTTCAGGTTAGCTTCTTGATCATGAGCATGTGCGGAGAGCATTTCCATCTGCTCTCTTCAGACAAACACTCTTCAGTGCAGTGCTGAAAGGATGGTTAACAACTCCACTGTAATAAGATGCACATTATTACTCCATCAAGGACCCATGAGAGCTGGGACAAAGAGGGCAGAGTGACATATGATGACAAAATGAGTCAAGAGGACTGTATGGGGTTAATACCTCTGATTATGGACCTGTGAGCTAAGTTTGCAAGGGACTATGGTTTAGACTTGGATACTGAAGCGCAAAGAATTCTGTTATCAAAGCTACGTTTTTACTGGTTCTTCTGATTCAGAGAATGCCTAATTTTTGCTTGGATGTTCAAACATGAAAATGACTGTGACATCCAACTGAAGAACATCTGATAAAACCAGGAACTGAGACAGACAAAAGATGAGACCTCACTTTCAAATGTTCTGTTGGTCCTGTGGTTCCATCCATCCATCCATCCATCCATCCATCCATCCATCCATCCATTTATTTATTTTCAAAACCTGTGGAATCCCTTTTCAGGTCATGGAATTGCTGAAACCTATTTCAGCTACAGTCACCCTGGGGTCACCCTGATCCAGGTACCAGTCCGTCTCAGGGCCACACAACTGCACACACCCAATTAAGAGTCATCTGTGAACCCTTTGAAGCATGTTTTTTGGACAGTGGGAGGAGACCGGACTGTCTGGGGAAAACTCGCATACACATACACAAGGAGAACACACAAACTCCAAAGAGAAAGATCCCAGCTGGGATTTTAACCAACACTTTCTCACTATGAGGTTAGAGTGCTACCCACTTCACCAGTGCAGTCCAGTTTTCTTTTTAATGTCTTAATTTGATATTTTATTGTAGTTTTTGATACAAATTCAGAAAAACAACCACTTAAATCAAGAACTTCCTTAAAGTCCCATTCCAACTATATTATATGATCTATTTTCAAAGCATTCCCAGTGGTCTTTTAATTATGATCATGCAGTTGTTATCCAAAATCATAAAAAAATTGACAGTATAACATTAGTGAAGCAAAAAAAATGGCGAGCAATATTGGAGCAATCCAGCCGTACAGTTTTGAGCCAGATGGCAGCTCAGACGAGGAAATTGAAGACGTTCATGAATATATTTTGCTGCATTTTCAAACTGCGGGTTTTTATCTGTTTATCACAATTTAAATAAAGAAATACTCTGAAACACAGTTTTAATCTGAAATTATTTTGCATATGTCCTCTATCATGTGAAAAATTCTACAAGAACATGTTAAAATACCAAAAACACAATTTTCGTTAGAGTGGGCCTTCAAAGTAAGGTTGGCATAAATGATCATGTTGGGACTTGAAGTTGTGTTACTTTATCTTCCAGGTTCTCTATTTTCTTCTCCTTGAAGGTTTCTCACAATTTGATCCTGGTTCAGGTGTGTCTCCTTTATTTCTGCCCTATGTCTCTGATGCATAATTTGCATGTGTTTTAGTGTTCTGTATGAATGTATTTGCATTTTTATTCATTCATACAGATTTTTGTTCCTTTCTGCTTTCAGTTTCTGATTTCCTCCTTCAACTAATGTTTTTGTCATTGTCGTCCTCATTGGAGTCATTTTCCTATTTTGAGCACGAAACACAAATATGTTTTACTCCAAAAAATCCCAAACATGATGAATTGTTAATTTGTAATAAAGAAATTTACATTAATTTGTTCTCTATTTAGTTTTCTAAAGATTGCAAATATTTATAAAGTGTTAAAAGGTTAATTAACTTTTGAAAAAAAAATCTGATTTCTGTATTTAGTTTGTGTAAATGTAGATGTTATTTTTTATGTATGTGCATCTAAAATATAAATAAACCACAATGCCAAAGGTCTGAATGAATCTAGATCAGTGAGTGCATATTCCACATTCGCAGATCTATCAAATCATACAGACTGCTTCTACAAACTTCTGAATGATCAGGAGCTTGAAGGACATGAAGTGGTGGAGCATCAGCTGACAGAGTAGGTCAGAGGTGGCAGAGGTCATCACTGCAGACCTCCAACCTTCAGGAGACCTTTACATCAGCTCAAGAACACACAGATCAGTAGGGTATCCATGGCAACCTGCTGCATCCAACCATCCATCACCAACTGCTGCTGTTCTGAGTTGAGTCCTGATCTCAGCCTGACTGAATACCTTTGGGGTTCAACAGAACAAACAATGAGATCCAATCCTTCCAATGAGATCCAGTCCTTCCTGTCCAACATAGAGCCAGAGCTCCAAACAGAAGAACACTGAAGGACTTCATGTACACTCCTGGATTTGCAGAAAGACTTCCAAGAGGGTCCAAATGCTTAAGGAAGCAAGGATGGACTGATGTCAAATTACACCCTCTGGTCTATTTTAACTGAAGCTTGGAAGGCAAATGAACAAATATTTTTTAGAAACAAAGTGTATATGCAATAAAGGTGTGTGTGTGTCCTTTTCTCTTCCTCTTGAAAAAAGTCTCTTGCTGCAGCTGTTCTGACATCTCTCTGTTTGCCGGTGAAGTGATGAGGCTGCAGAAGCGCAGTGACACACATGCTGCTGTCACTGCAGCCATAATTGTGATGTTAATGAATATAATTATGAGGGGAAAAACAATCACTTAAATTAAGTATCTCATTAAAGAAAGCTTGGAATAAAGTGACAAATGAAAACTTGAAGCTGTGTGTCTTTATCATCCAGCTTCTCTGTTTTCCTTCCATGCAGGTCTCTCGCTGCTTCTTCCCAGTTTTCCTGATGTGTGTTTCCTGTCAGTTTTACGTGTGCCTCCTTCTCTTCTGCTCCGTGACTCTGACGTTTGAGGCTTTGCAATTACCCACAGACCCGCGTGCACGGCCACACGCACTTTTGTGCAGATAGTGGAGTATGACTTTGACTAATGTGATGCTGGTTCAGACACGTTGGCAATAATCGATTATCATCGCTGCTCCACAGAAGGAGAGCGCACACACAGTCACGCATGTGCATGTGCTGCCATGAAATCATAGAAATGGAGAAAGGAAAAGTTTAGAAAGGAACAAAAATGAAAGAATTGATAGAGGAGTGTACATTTTGATAAGCACACTTCATGTCAGGAGCTTTTTTCATTTTTCAGCTCAGTGTCCTCTGTCTTCTACTGCCCTTTATTTGATCAGGATGTCTATCACTTTATATAAATATAAATATGTTAAACTCTCCTGAGTAGGATCTGATGCAGCTGAAGCTGTCATCACTTCCATCACATGTTCTCTATTAAAATAAAACATTTAGTTCATATATTTGGAGCCAGGTAAAGGCTGAGTCTGACCCCATTACCTAAAAAATGTCTGTGTATTTTCAGGATTGATTGTTTCATTCAGTGCTTTGTATTTGTGTGTGTGTGTGTGTGTGTTCAGTACAGGAAAGTAAGTGTAAGTGACTGGATGTGTGTGCGAGCATAAAAGTTTGTGTGTACATGCTTTTTCGTGTGTGTTCATTTGTGAGACTTTGTTTGTGTTCATGCATGCATGCGTGTGAGAGTTTTTCAGACTGTGTGTGCAAGTGTTTTGACATTTGCAGGCTTCTGTATGTGTGCGTGCACGCATACATAAAAACACACACAAATACGCGTAGAGTTCTGTGTAGAGACCCCTCACAGGAAAAAACAGTCAAAACAGAAACCGTAGAGAAAATGTGTACCGTCAGATACAAATATTTATTGTGGAAGCTATGTGTAGGAGGAAGTTATCTTTTTTTTTATGTCTTCTTTTAACTCTCTTATGGATTCCAAAACAGTCCTGACTGAAAACAGTTTTTTAATTCAGACAAAAACAGACAAAGTATTCTCAGAAACAATTCCGATAACAATGTGGTTCACTCTGGTTTTAAAGAAACAACTCACATCTGACAGTCTTATGGCCCTCAAGAATTTGGATCATTTTAAAAAAGTTCTTTTAAATAATGGCGTAAAACTAACGGACCCTAAAAGAATTTATGATGGACAGACGGTGGATTCTGGGAACAGAACTCCTGTGTTTAGTTTATTTCCTTTGATTTAGCTTTAGCATCAATGCTATGTTTTGGCTTGTGTTCTGCTGCTGTACTGTAAACTGTTTCGTTCTGTAAACCTTGTTCTTTCTGGGAGTCCTCTGTTATCCTTTCTCCGGTAAGTATAAAAAGAAAAATACTTTTTATTTGACATTTTTAAACCATTTACCACAGGCACCACTGTCACCTTCACCTTCCAAGCTTTCTCCATTTCTTCTCTGTGTCTCTGGTATTTCTCCAGTTTCTTATGTTCTTTCTTCTTTATGTTACCATCGCACCATAACAGCTTTCCTCTGTTCTTTATCGACCACTACAATGTCTGGTTGTTTTTTATTACCATCCTGTCAGTCTGTTTCTGATAGTCCCACAGGATCTTTGCCCTCTCATTCTCTACCACTTTTGGACGTGTTTCCCATTTTGACTTTCGGATATCTGGTCCATATTCTGCACACATGTTCCTGTATACTATTCCAGCCACTTGGTTGTGGCGCTCCATGTAAGCTTTCCTGGCCAGCATCTTACACCCTGCAGTTATGTGTTGGCTTGTTTCAGACATCTCTTTACACAGCCTACACCTTGTCTGGTGTGGTAGATCTGAGCCTCTATTGCTCTGGTGCTCAGGGCTTCTTCCTGTGCCAAGATGAGTGCTTCAGTGCTGTCCAGTAGGCCAGCACTTTCTACCCATTGGTAGGATTTCTTGAAATCAGCCACTTCAGTTATGGTTTGGTGGTACATCCCATGCAGGGGCTTGTCCTCCCATGAGGATCTGTCCTCCAGCATCGCATCCTCTACTCTTCATTGCCTGAGATATTTACTGAGCACACTTTCAGTTGGGGCCTTGAGCTTGATATATTCATGCATCTTGGATGTTTCATCCTGGATAGTGGCTTCCACGCTCACTAGTCCTCTGCCTCCTTCCTTGAGGTTAGCATACAGTCTCAGAGTGCTGGATTTAGGATGGAAACCTCCATGTATGGTCAGGAGCTTTTGTGTCTTAACATCTGTGGTCTGTATCTCTTCCTTTGGTCATCTGATTATTCCTGCAGGTTCTCTGATGAATGCCAGTGCATAACTGTTTACTGCCCGGGTCTTGTTCTTGTCGTTGAGCTGGCTTCTCAGGACTTGCCTTACTGGTTGGAGTTATTTGGCTGTTGCGGCTTTCCTTGTTGCCTGTTCCATGTTGCCATTTGCCTGTGGAATTCTAAGATTCTTGTAACTGTCCTCAATGTCTGCTATTGTTCCTTCTGGGAGTGGAACCCCCTTCAGTGTGGACTACCTTGCCTCTCTTTGTCAAAAAGCTCTTAGAGTCCTATTGATGTAACACAGCTCCAAGCATTCAGAGATGCATGTGTGTGGCATTGAGTCATTGGCCTTTTTGTAATCAATCCAGGCTGTGCACAGATTGGTGTGTCGTGACCTGCAGTCTTGAGTGACTGTTCTGTTAACCAGGAGTTGGTGTTTGACTCTTGATTGTCTACCAATGTCCTTCTGTGTGTTGCTCATGAATTGATCCATGTGCCTGACATGTGCTTTCATGTTGTGGAGATACAGGTTATTGGCCTGTAGTTGGATGGACTGCACCCTTTGAAGGATCCTTCTGGATCGGGATCGTCCACCCTTTCGTTAGCCATTCAGGGTGAGTCCCGTCTCTTAGCAGCTGGTTCATTTGTGCTGCCAGGCGCTCATGGAGTGCAGTGAGCTTCTTAAGCCTAAAAAATCTAGGCATATCACTCACTTTCTTCACAGCCAATCTCAATCAAATTCCTTGTTCCTTTGTTTATCCGCATTCCAGACATGTTCTTCTCCTGGCTCTTTGGTTTTGCGTGGTATGGCCTAAACCACCATCATCATCTGGGCTCTGGGGCTCTTCACATGGTCCAAGGTCATCCCAAGCCTGTAAGATGTCTCTGTCCCAGAGCCCGACCGCCAAAGACTACGGACTAATTTATGGACAAATTCCTGTTTCACAATTAAATCTTTCTATCACATTTCAAGATATCTCCTTTTTGAAATGACAGGAACGCGAACCAGACATACAGTTCTCAGACTTTATTATAAAAACACACACTGGTGTGTCTCTGAGATGTTAAACCAAAACACTAAACTTAAAGTCTGCTTTCAGGAGTATTTTTACAAAGCTAATTTTGTAAAGTTCTAAGTAATGCTATACAAAAAACTGTCTGGAATGTTCTGATGAAAAGAGAGTGAAATGAACGATCGACCTCCACCTCCCTCAACAGAAAAATGATGATGAAGGGGCTTTGATTCAGCTGAGACCAAACATGCAGTTACTTCAAAAGCAAGACTCTTCTGCTGGGTCTTCTCTTCAAAGTCAGCTGGCTTGTGTGTAAAACAACAGAGAAATCAAGCAGGAAGTGTGATGATCAAACAGATTGAGTGGCAGACAGACGGCGACAAATTAATCGGCGTCTTGAGGGAGCAACAGCTTTCAATAAAGTTTCTTTGTTTATTGCCTCAAAGCATCTTTTCTGAGTACAATAGACAATCTGTGGTTACCAAACAACAGATGCTTTAAGCTGAGCAGCAGATTGTCTTTGAACAGAGAAAAGAGGAACCGGGATGGCGCTTAAAGAGAGGTGGGAGGCAGACCAACAGGCAGGGGATGGAGGAAGTTATGATGGAGAAACGAAAGAGTTTGGAGCAAATGAAGAGAGAATGGAAGAAAGCATGCAGGACGGTGAGGAGTCAGCAAAGATGAAATAACAGAAGAACCAAGCATACTGAGATTTTCAGATGGTGCTAAGAAGATCTTTTTTGACTCTAAAGCAGGTAAAGCGACCTTGAGCCGTTAAGCAGCACTTTACGTTAGTAAAGTCCAGCGCTGATACAAAAAGCCGCTTTGGCCACTTCAAGTACGTCAGAGTATGTCAGAGTGTGCATTATTTAAGTTTCGCCAGCGACAATCTCCAGTTTTAAAGGGTTAAATTAGGTCATTTAACTTAGTTCTGTGGGGCCATCTGGACACCTTTGCTCTTCTATTCTCATATCCTCCAAACCACAACATCAAGCATAACCTGTAACCATCCAGATCTCTCCATTAAATCAAAAACACCACCTTTGCATAAAAATCATACATGTTTTATATTATTTAGATGTAAAAATGTTCAAAAATTCAATGAGAAAGGAGTCAAATGCGCCCCTGCGACAGACTGGTGACCAGTCCAGGGGTGTACCCTGCCTTCGCCCATGAGTAGCCGGGTTAGGCTCCGGCAGCCCCGTGACCCCGAAAGGGATTAAGCGGATTGGAAAATGAATGAATGAATGATGAATGAGTCAAATGCTTTATTACAGCATTAAATCTACAATATGTTGATTGACCATCTGTATGTTGTAAAAACAGCTGATTAACAAAGATGTCCAAGAACATTCTGGGTAAAACCCCAAAAAGAAAAAAAAAAGTATTTTTCAGATGTTTACTCAAAAGTAAATATAAAGCAATTGGACAGGTTCACCAGGGTGAACAGAGAACCAACGTGCAGCAGCTGCAAACATGTCGGGTCCATGTTCTACACTATATGCCTCAAATGTTCCAGATTATAAATGAGGGTTATTGCCTCAGTTCTGCTCCCCCATCGGCATGCTGTACCCTAAAAGGTGATCGTCTGCTTCTCTTGTGCTTTGGGACAACTGTGTCTGTCAAGAAGTCTTCAGTTTACTGACACTCTTCAGGCCTGGGGACCATATAGTTTGCTCCTGTCTGGTTCTGCTTTGAACCCAGCTTTGTTCCGCTGCTCCAATTTGGCCCCTGCCTGTCCCCGCTGTCCTCCAGTTAGACCTATTTCCTGTTACCGGATAAAGGACTGGTGAGTTCTGAATTAAGGATTTTAAATTGAATGAAAGAGGATGAGCTGAGCCCTAGTGACCATCGATAGATTCACTGCTTGACTGAGCATACCAGATTCCCCACCAGGACTGATGTTGCCTGCAGGGTTTGGGTCATCTTCACACCAACCCCCTGGTGCTCCTAGCTTCCCAACTCTTCACATCATTGTGATCTTGGCTCCTCCTTGCCCCAACTCTATTTTCTGCATTCAAAGATTCAGTCTGTATTTCTTAAATCTGTCTGGCAAACAACACTTTCTCAATTTCAGACCTGAACTTTGTGCACTTTTTGGTTCCAGTTTTTGTTCACTGATCTGCATTTCTTTCAGCTTATGCTGTCTTCTTTTCCTATCATCCATTTGTTTACACACTCTCCCACTAGCGTATAACCCCTCAAACGCCCAACCTAGCATTTGCGGTGCAACAAAGATGCTGGGCAAAATTGGAGCTATCCAGTTCTGAGCCAGATTCCAGCTCAAAGGAGCAAAACAAATACGTTCATGGATCTATTTGTCTGCAAGTGGATGCATCAGAATGGAGCGGCGCAAGAAGCTAGCGACCTGCTAATAGCAGTTTCTATGTCACAAATGCGATCCTCTTCAAACGCCATCTTTTCCTCTGCTCCCGATTCACAACACTTTTCTTTTATATAAGTCTTCCATCATCAGAAAAATGCTACAAAATCATGTCAAAAACACAGTTTTCATTGGGGTGGGTCTTTAACTCTGGTCCATCTCCCACCAAAGGGAACTTCAGTCTATGATCAAAGCATAAATTCAGCCAAAGACCAAAATGTGAATCCTGCATCCTTCAGCTTTAGTCCCAACACCTCATACGCACAGAGAACATCCCATTCCTAATCCTTGCAGTCGTGAAAGAGGAACTGACCGACTGATCAGTCGATTGCAACTGAGGAGCCAATGCAACAAATCACTCAACTGCGACCATGCAACATGAAGAAAGTACATCATGCTACAGAGGAGATGGGAAAGCAAAACAATACAGATGGACTATAGATAGCTGGAGGCAAGAGGGGAAGAGGGATGGAGTGTTTCAGAGAGCAGTTAAGAGTGTTATTAAGAAATGGCTGAACTGCTAACAGAGCGTTCAGATGGCGGTGCAGCTGAATGCTTCATGGCCCGACAAACACAAGCTTGACCGTGCCTTCTCTGTTCCCCTACAGTTATTGAATTCTGTGTGTGTCTGGTTCATTCATCTTACTCTTCAGTGTCCTCTAAGTCTCCTCTGGAACATTTTAAATTGTAAAAATCCATTAAATCTATTGGTTTCAATTAGAGAGTGCTGCGGTCTGCGTGTGCGCCTGTGTGAGTCAGGGGTCTGTGTGTGCGTCTGTGTGCGTTTTATCTCTGTGTGCGTCTTTATCTTTACTGCATGAGTGTGCATGCGTGTCTGAAACTGGAAGGCTGTAAACAAGGTAATCACGGGGCTGAACAGAGCTCCTGCACGTGATTCACTGCTATCAAAAGCTGTGATTGATGCAACCATCTATGATATACACAGACATAATAAGAAGATTCTGAATGTTCAAGACCTATGTCTTTTGATGTTTCATCAAAGCAGCTTTAAATTTTTATTACAGAAAATGACATCAGATATTTCAAACCTAAAAGGCTTCAATCTTGAGTTTTCTTTTAAAAACACTGCTCTGGGATCTAACTCTGGGATTTATTACAGCATGTGAATCCACATTTGGAGGATTAAAAACACTCTGATGATCGAGTTGGATGAATTCATATGAATATCACTCGTGTGGATTGGACCGCAGCTTCACATTTGCCGTCATTTCAGGCTGAATGTTCAACATTAAAGCTTAGATACTGAAGTCAAACTTTGCTGCATATGCTTACCCTTCAGGGTCTAAAAGTGAAGAGCCAAACAATAACTAATTATTTTTACTAGAATTAACTGTTATTTTCCTCCTTGTGTCAAAGCACAAACAATCAATTTGATCTTTGAGGGTATTTTTCTTGTCAGTATTGGCTTTACTGCGCATCACATACTCTATTGACCTGTATGCTGTTTCCATGGCAACTACATCTCATCATCCATGGCTGGGCATAGTGAGCAGCCAGAGAATCTGACAGGTAAAACTTTTATATCCCCCGTCCACTCCCCAAAGTCCCACCTGGTCCGCTCACATGTTCGGTTTGTGCTAAAGCTCCCAGAAAGCTCCTTACTGCCCACTTTCCTCTGACATTTTGATTCACGATCAGTGGTGGGAGGAGGAGGGAAATAAATCCTTTGAGACAAACTCGGGCTGCTTAACTAATTATCTACATATATCACCGCTGGCTCCGACAAGCCAATTACACCTGATTGGAAATACTTTACTTTGTTTAACATGCACTTTCATGTTGGTTTTAATTCATTGTCAAAGCATCCTTTTCTGATTATTAGCCCCATGATTGACTGCTGAGGGCTGTCCAGTGTGCAGTGCAGAAGTTAAAAATGCCCCATCTGTCTGGTATGGAGGGAAAGTGAGATAAACAATTTACAGAAGCGCATTAGATGCACAGCCGGTTAGTGAAGACATGAGCTCCGAGGGACAAATGGCCTTCACTAAAGGTACTCTAACTAGAACGTTGTTCCTCAGATATAGGACAAAAAAAATTAACATAATATATAATAACAATATATTTAACACAATATAAGGAAAAACTGAAATAAGTCAGGTTGGTTTCAGTCTCCTAATGAAGTCACAAAAATCTCCATTAATTTCAACCTAAAAAAAAAAGCATCAAGCATCAAGCTTGAAAAAGTTTATTTTTTTAAGTCACCACAGACCCCACAGATAATAAAATAGAAATGTCAGTTCTGGCTTTCTGTTTATAGCTGCTGGTTCTGATGATCTGGTTTCATCTGCTGGACTTCATCAAAGCTTAAGTCACAAGCACTCGTATTAACCTGTTTTTGGGTTGGTCTGGCCTGTGGTAGGCCGTCGAAAGGAGCAGCTACATCTTAAGGGGAGTATAGGTGTGTCTTGCAGTTCCTATGATGCTTGTACAGCCACCTTAAGGGACATCATGAAAATGGAACACATCATTGTCATGTGTGTAGTAAGTGTATCATAAAGTTTTTGAAAGGATAATGTAAGTTACGCACACTTATAACGTATGGGTCATGCTGTTGTACGGTGCTGTAACGCCACACTCTAGTTGTTAATAAAGCCCTAGTCATGAGAATAAAGTCATGAAAGCACGAGAAAAGTCAGCATTTTATGAGAACAAAATTGTATATTTATGATTTTAAAAAAATGTAATTTTACAACAAAAAAGTCAAGTTTTTTTTATACAGTTGCTTATTTACACAAATGTACAGCAGATTTAGACAGATTCTTGAGCAGTGTGACATCCTTCTGATTTCTCTGAGTTTTATGAAACATAAATGAAACAGGAAATGTTTGATTGTCTTTGTTGAAATATTTTAAAAGCTGAATGTATCATTTTATTTTAGAGAAAGCATGAATTTTCTTGTAAAATTGACTTTCATTCTATAAATATGTTTTTGTAATTGTATGATTTTATTCTTGTTAAATTGTGACTTTTTCTCATCCTTTTACAACTTAATTCTCCTAAATTGGCCAATTTTATTTTACGTTGGCCCTAATACTTCATTGTACACAGGTGATTCAATAACTGTAACTATTTAAAAGCCACATTTTATAAAGGACTTAATGACATACCAAAAAGCTAAATAAAGTGTACTTTTCTAACGATGAAGGGAGACATTGCAGTTCTTGTTGGTCTGTTTGAAACTGGACCACGTGGCTTTTTTAGCGCCAAAGGTTGCAGACCCCAAGTATAGGTAATCAGTTTCCTTTAAACTTTTTTGTAAAACTGTTATTAAAATAATAATAAAACTTTTGTGAACCTGATTACTTATCAGACAGAAATGTGCTATCATGGCAGGTTTGGTTGAAAAGGTATGCATTTTTATTAAATGTTGGTTGGAAATTCTTTGACCCCAAAGACATACAAACCTTATCAAATGTTTATTGGAAGTTTCATTTAGGATCAAAATACCTAAAGGTCCTAGAACTCCCCAAAGTGAAGATTTACAGTAAACTTAAACAAGATTGGGGGTCTCCAGATGTCTTCCACAGAGACCACCTGTGCTCAGATTGTTGTCTGTGGAAATTGTGTGGCTTGTTTTAATGAGAGGCTCTGGGGTCAGATCAGAGATACAGCAGAAAGAGTCAGGGAGGAAAATCAGACTTTAAATGACAGCAGCACGGGGGTCACCAGTATTCACTGATAAACCCACTGTCAGGAGCTGAGCTCACACAGCCCCCCCCAACCACCCACCCACACAGACAGTAAAAGGAAGTCATGCCCTTACAAGATGCCGCTGGCTCACGTGTTTCCTCTCCTTTCACTGAACAGACAGTTCCCAGCTCTTTCATCTGAGAAAGCCGTCCCATCTTGATGTGGTAGAACTTCTGCCTTCGTGGTGTTTTGTTGATTTGTTCTAGGAACCCCCCCACCCCCACCCGACAAACACAGATGAGGTTTACTTCATTCCTGTATTTAAATGTGGCTTCTTGTTTGTTGGTTGGGTTTGTTTCATTTTTGTTCTATTAGGTTCTAGCAGCTTTCAGTGTTCTTCCGTGCTGGAGTCTACCTGCCCCTGAACAAACAGCCCCCCCCAAAAAAACAAAAAAAAGGGACAACTACCGGACATCATCCATCAAAGGGCGACAAACCAAACTGCAGGTGCAAAGAGAGCCTCTGGGGGTCAATAGTGGAGATGGGGGGGGGTTGAATGTCCAGGCAAGCAAAAATATTTTTTATCAAATAGGATAATCAAGAACATTTTAAAAAAGGTCTCAGAGAAAGAAGGGTTATTCTGATAAATAGAACCATTGAGTAATAGTTATTTATTTATCTATAGAAATCTATGGGGTTTTGGCTTCTCTGAGCTAGCTTGTACTTCCTGTTTGGAACACAAGGGGAGAGGGGTTACCGGGTCTAGTTTTTATATACAGTCAATTGTCTGAAAGCTGTTCCTGCAAAGCCCTCTTCCTTTATGGTGCAGGGAAGAACACAGCGGGAAACAGTGTTGCCAAAAGAAACAAAAAAAAGCAACAAAAACAAGTTGGCAAAGGAGAGAGCAAGCCCCACATCCCCTCTTTCAGGTGCAACCAGAACCCGAATCTGAACCAAACCTTTCGAATAACTGACAACATGACACAGTTCATGAGCGGAGACGGAGTCCTGCAGACAGTTACCATCTACTCAGTGATCACCGGAGGAGATCTTCACACAAACCCTGCTGTGAATCCTTCTCATAGTGATTCAGTTTTCAACTGTGGCATCTTCTGGGCCTCAAACGAAACTAACACCTGTCATTGCAGAACGCTGTCCAACTTTTCCTGCAGCTGTCGCTGCGGCTAACAGAAAAAAAAAAGACAAAAAACGACAAGGTGAGGGTGTTTGAGTAATTGTTTCCATGGTGATTGTTTTCTCTTTGTTGGTGTGCAGGGGTGTGACAGCATGCAGGATAGGCAGGGGGGAGAGTTATGAAAAAAAAGACAAAACCAAACAGCTAGCAGCCACATCCAAGCCGAAAGCAATTTGCTTGTCTAAATTTAGTTATGCAAAGCCTGCGGGCATCATCAGCATTTGGTAATTAGTTTTATAATTACTGCACCCCCCCCCCCTCCACATCATTACATTTCCTTTACACTACAACTGGGGAATCTCAGCATCTCACTACTGCAGCTGGACAAATTATTCTGCCTGGATTAAGTGTGAGTTTGTGATGCGACAGTTTTAGGCGAGGGAGACCTCGGGTCTGGCTGTTTGTGCCAGACTAGGATCAACCGTGTTGGGGGGATGGGGGATGAAACCAATGCGTGACAGGGGTTTTATAGAGAGACACTTTAAAAGAGAGTGTGTCTGTGGCACATCACAGCTGTAGGACCTTCTTCTCTTTCATATTTAAAGATTCTCTGAGAAACGCGTCTAAGTTTTAGGAGCAACACTCTTTGTTCAGTTACGTTCACTTTTTCAACACATTTCTCTTTCCTTGTTTGAGCTTTTCCAAGCTTTCATTTTTCTGTTCTAGGCTTGCTCTGTTTTCTTGTGTGACCTAGATGACGTGCTACGTGGACTTAACCAGTTTGTAAAATCGTTTTTTCATCCAAGTTTCATTTTTTCTTTGTCAAAACCACACGGCACACCAGCGACAAAAAATGTAACAACTCTGTAGTCTGTATGAGTGATGTTCCAGTTCCTCCAGCATTTCACATTCATTTTGCGTAAAAAGTTAGAAGTAGTTTAAATTGTTTTTTTCCTCTTATCTAATTTAAAAACAATTATTATAATTTACGGTAGTTTTAGTCAAATGCATCTTCCTCGCCACTTAACCTTAATGCTGTTCTCTTTTATTTTGTTATTATTCATATTAAAACTTAACTTCAGTTTTGACACTGAATTTGTCCTTATATCCAGATATTATTAGAAACCAGCTGTTTCTGTTAGAAAGATGAACTTTGAAGGAGAACTAAACTGTTTAGCTCTGCTTTCATCAAGAAGATTCACAACAGATAGTTTGATATTTGTTGTGCTTCATGACAGTTAACAGTTGTGTAGAGACACTGTCACAATAACCCAATGCATCATGGGAAACGTAGTGAAGAAATTGTGTGGTTGATGTCGGACAGACTCACGTCTTTAAGCGTCAATATTTTGATAATTTTTACACGATCTCGACCCGGCAAGAAGCTACACCTCTAAACAGTCTTTAGCTGTTATGTTGCAAGTTTGTTTGTTGCAATTAGAGACTATGAACCAAGTCAGCATGAGAAAGTGAGGACGTTAACCACAACGGATTGGTTAGATTGATGATGTGATGAAACCACCAAGAATGATTGGTGGAGACAGTTTAAGGGGTACAACTTTTTTCAAAATGAATGGTACAGTCAATTGGTACAGTCATTCTTATAAACAAATAGGAACCACATAAACAAAAATAAAAAAAATCTGACTACTCAGTGTAAATTCTGTTTCTATTTGGATGAACATAGAGCTGATATCCTGTCAATAGCAAATGTTTCTTATACCAATTAAGGGAAATTGAACAATTTCTCATGACACCCCTCACCATCTTTTGTGTGCTGCGGCACACTGGTTGAAAAACACTGGACTTAACTATCGTTTTCCTTTACGGCAAAATTAAAGTTGTTGAACTCTGATCCAAGTTGCAGATAACTGTTGATTTTATTTACATCACAGGTGCAAAATCTACTTTCATCCATTTCTTTCTGCAAAGCATTTAGCCTTTAGTCTAGCAGAAACACTTCTAAAGGTCAACTCATTAACCTGTAGTAATAATTGGCATCAAAGCTGACATAGCAACACTCCCAGTATAAAATTATTCCGTATGACTCCTACAGGTACAAGCCAGGCTTTCTGCATTGGGTCGTGCGCCAGCATAACCCTAACAGCCTACGGCCATTCTGTTTGTTTTGTTGCTGGTTCTGCTGACCCATGCTGTTCAAAAATGTGAAACCTGTCCCTGTTTTTGGAAGTTTTCTGTTCCCAGGTGTAAACATCACTGAAGCAGTAAGGAGGACATGTTCCTGAGATCCTTCAGTGCTGGCAGGGTTTCAATTCTCCACTCAGTTTGCTCAGTCACTTTGAGTCACTGCTGGATTGCCAGCTGCAGGTGTGTTTGAAGAGATGGGGGGTACTGAAGTGAGCGTGGTGTTTATCCGGGTGTCGGGGTCACTGTGTTCCCTCAGTATAATGGAAGCCATTAGCCCAGCCAGCAGTCCGCATCATAAAAACGTCAGCTGGTACAAAGAGACGAGATGGATCATAGTGAGGCGAGACTCCCGCTGCTCTTCCTCTCCATCTCTCAGCCTCACTGATAGCCTCTGTCTCTCTAATTGACTGTCTCGTTTATTTTTCTCTCCTTCTCCCCTGCCTCGTCTTTATCCCTCTCATTTCTCTCCTCAGCCTCTTTCTCAATGCCTCTCCTTCTCCCCCGTCTCCTTCCTCTGACAGCATCACTAAGCAGGAGGTTGATTTTGAATAAAGAATCAGTAAGGAAGGAAGAAGACATTAAACACACACACACGCATGCACACTCACACACGCACATACCCACACTTGCGCACACACACACACACACAACACTTTGAAACATATAAAGTGCTTCAACCTTTTGTTGTTCTCAACGAGAATACTTGATAACTTAATTTCATTCTTTGCTCTCTGGATGTTCAGTCCAGATGAAGAAAAGTTGCTAACAATGAAAGCCACAGCAGCAGCTTCAGGCCTGCGACTGTGATCATCCAGACCTCACACTCCGTCTTTCACAGGGAAACTACGCACATTTAGTCTTCATGGTATTTTTACAACTGAAAGCAGTCACAAAATAATCCGTCATTTTAGAAGAGTTTAACAGGAGTATTACTTCTGCAGTGACAAACTCAAGGAAAAAGTGTCTATCTCTATGGGACAGTCCTACAGATTTTGATGGAATGAAAGGGAAATACTGAGGGTGAATTTATATTGGAAAAGCCCGTATGTCTGGACCAAGTCCGCATAATTTGATCTGCATCGGGTCCTGACCCTTGTGCTTGGTCTGTATTTGGACTGTCTTTCAACTGGACATTTCTGTTTCCAACTAAAGGTTGTAAACAAGAAATCTTCAGTCATTGGCCAGGAGTTACAAAGCAATGACCAGAAGAAGTCCTGCACTTTGCAAGCCTTGTCAAGATAGATCACTCATTTAAACGTTATATTTCGTTATTCAATTCTGAACATTTGAATCAATGTCAGATACAACACTTTTTACTGCTAGTTTGGTACGGTGGAGGTATGCTTCAAGTGATTACTGAGGAGACAACGGCAATGAAGGTACGTTGATAAGTGACATATAGATAAGTTACATATAGATTGTCAGGAAAATAGTGTGAGAAGCAATGTGTATCACATTTATGAGCCTGCATTCATCCGACC
>BSAI01000101.1:6785097-6895531 GCA_036245035.1 Adrianichthys oophorus
GGGGGGGGGCTGGCTTGTGAATTACCCCTGAGGGGCAGAGCCACATGGCGGCACTAGTCCCCCCCTCCCACGATTTCCACACAGTTTGGACCCCCTCTCTCAGTTTTAAGGGCACCTTAGACACACAGGACCCTTGGTGGGGGGGGTGCTCTGACATCACTGCCAGCAAGCAGGAGATATCCTCTCAGTGCTCTACCCTCCAATTTTAACTGCACCGTAACATTTAGGGCACCTTGGTGAGAGGGTGATTGGAGAACCCTGTGAGCAATCAAGAGATGTCCTCGGTGCCCTGCTCGCCAATTTTAACTGCACCCTTTATTACATACACCCTTTAAACCTCAAGAAACACACCCCAACAAACACACAAATACATTACACAAGGTAGGTGGGACTACTGATCTTCTGTCCCCTACCCCATCCCTGGCGGAAGGAACAAGGCCTTCAGCAGCGGCGGCCTTGTCTCTTGGGTATTGGCCTCCTGAACCCGGCGGCCCCCTTCCCATATGGGGAGAGAGATCCCTTAGTTCTCTGGCAAGTCCATGAGAGGGGGATCACTTTCCATCTGAGCCTGGAGGGTGTCTGTGTTTTTGTGGTGCGGGTTCTGGTCCTTGCCAGGCCCCTTCTAAATTACAACATTGGGAGGGCCTGGTCGGGCCATGTTCTCTACACCTTCAGTGACCCCCACTTCTCTTGGTCATCCCTCCTCTAGGTGGGGATGGCTGACCCCTGCCGTGCTCTCTTCTGGATCTACGCAGTTGCCTGTAGCTTTGGGGTGGGTCTCCCTTGGGGGGCCCTGGCTCGTACCGGGGGTTGGGGTGTGGGGATGCTCAGAACTCCTGGGTGGTGGTGGACGGCTTGTCTGGGGTGGTGAGGCTCTCGGGAGTGGGGCCCTGCCCTGGGCCCCTTGGGGTGGTGGGAGGGCTACCCTTGGGCTTTCACTCTGTTCTTCCACACCTCACTGCTCTCGGGTTTTGGGGGCTCGTGTGGCGGACCTGTGGGCCCTGGTCTGGGTGCTTGGCCGGGCGGGTGGATCTCCTCAGTTGGCCTCACAGTACGGGTGCGGGCCCTGGTCGCCGCTGCTTCCTAGGCGGGGGTCTTAGTGTGGGGATCGCTTTTTTTTTTTTTACATTCCATCATCCACTTCAGCTTAACATAAACATTCACCTGAGCACAGGTGTCAGCTCACCTTTGCACCTTCAAATATTTTACGTGACAGAACGGAATGCTTTACACGTATTGGTTTGTATGCACAAGTGTGCGTGTGAACTGGATGTGGACAAGTTTGTGAAGACTCTTGGAGCCAGCAGGTATGCTTGTAACAACTGAGTGTGTGGACAGGCCCCGCCCATTTTAGAGTAACACTCACACATGATTGTAATGATTATAAGCTTCCAGCATTTTGCTGCCTGTAGTTTTACAATGCTACGCTTCCTCCCTTGTAATCATCCTCTAACTTCTATAACCCACCATCCCCCCCCACCCCCCACCCCACACACACACAACACTCTCTCTTTTTCCCCCTTTTTTCCATTCGATCCAACAAAAAAAACACAAACAAAATTAATGTAAATAAAGTTTAGTTTAAATTTCAAAAGGGGTTTATATAAATATACACCTTGTGTGTCCAATTAGTTGTAACCCCCAATTGTAACACTAAAATCTGTCTAACACAAGAGGCTCTCAGCTCATATCTGTTTGCTTGGCTGTTGGACAGGACAAGTTAAAAAATTGCTATCAGTTCTGTTATGATGAAATCTTAAATTCCACAACAATTCAAGAGATGGTTTTAAGTGACTAAATGCTGCTTGATTGTTGTTAGAACATGCAGACTTTTGCTGTAGTTCATGAGCAGCCTGAAGAACAGCAAAGGTTTAGACTGGAGAGAACACAAGTTGTTGCCTGGTTCCTTCTCCTTGGATGAGACAGAACCTGCACAAAAAACTTGAAAACCCTTGTCTGGCTCAGTTTCTGCAGCAGCTTTTGACACTACAGAAAAAAGTCCCTTTTAATTCATGGAATTTTCAGCTATTTGAAAATTGGTCATGGAGGAGAAATTAACAATTGTGTTTTGCTTTAGAATAACACCAAGTCTTTCATGTATTGGAATAGAGCTGAGGCAGAAAGCTATTTGGAGCTTAAATGTACTCTTTTGTGGTAACTTTGCTGGATGTTTAAGCCATTTGAACCACAATTAATTGTTGGTGTTTTTTTTCTTTCTTTTTTTTTATGTTTCATAAAGAAATTCAGCCCTCCAGCTTCTACACGGTCCTACCTTTGACTGAAGTGTTGGGTGGGGGGCCCTCAATGCGCAGGTTCCAGGGCGGGTCTCCTTGGTTGGCGAAGTCCCTCATCTTCAGGTAGCTGATGGTGAGCCGGATGATGGAGGCCTTGTCCAGCTGGCTCGTGATGGCACCTGGCAGTGGCAGCATCTTGGCTAATTCATAAAATTCAAAGTTTTCTTTTCCCCGCCGTGACCTTGCTGCATCACGAGACTTCTCCTTCCTTAGAGCCTGAAGCCTGTAGGTTTGGGACAAAGGTAAAAGCAGGTTAGACATTTAAAAGAAACGTTAGTGCATTGAAACTAGTTGAAGGTGCATCAAAAATTCAGAAAATAATAATAGCTTTGTAGAAAAATGACTTGAAAATACAATAGTTACAACAGATATTGAAAAATGGACAAAACACTTTTATACTCTTTTTGACCTCAAGCCTTTTAATGCCCACATCGATGCAAAATCACTAAACTACTGGTATGCTTGAGTCAAACTTATAGAGCAGCTTTCAGATTTCCTGAAAAGTTCCAACTGAGAACAAACACTAGGAAAGAAACATTCACACTTAAGCCCAGATTGTTCTAGACCGGGGGTGGGGTGTGGAGATAGTTTCAGGGCCGGACCAGGATTCGACAGGAAAGACAAGATCATTTCTAGAATGAACACCAGCCAACCCTGACACCAACTACAACGCTTGAGTGAAGTTCCACCAGACAGTCTCCTGGAAACTGTAAATGCAGCATTAAGGGCAGTTCCTACTACAACAATCATAGAAACCAATTAACTTGTTTACACTTCAGCAGCAGTGATCCTTGAGATGCTTCGCTATTAGTGCAACCATGGGAGAAAACAATACCCACCATGGAAGCAATGGTTGGAGGCTAAGATCAAGACAGCTGGGAAGGAAGTGAGTCAGATGACAGAGGCCCAAAGAGGTGCAATGACAAAGCAAGTGCCTAAGTGATACAACCAGATCCCCATACCTGAAGCACTAGAAACTGCCAAACAAAGGTTTGTGGTCTTGAGCAACCAAAAAGAAGTACACAAGAGACAACAAAGCCAAACAGATAAACAGGCTGTGCGCAACTCAACCCACGAGTTTACACTCAGTGGCAGGATCAAAACAGCTGAGCAATCTGATCTAGGCCCGCAGAAGCCCACTAAACAGAGGGAATAGGCCACCATGGCCCAGTTGATCAAACCATCTTCCCTCTGCTTCACTCTGCGGACAAATATGTATAATCAATTTAATTAAAATTATAATTATTACCCCAAACTTCATTACAGTAGACGAGATAGGGGAGCTGTAAGTTAGATATTCTCTGATTACTCTCTAGCCGGGCAATGGGCCTGTCCAATGAGGAATGTTTTAATACTATCTTTGAATGTAGAAACTGTGTCTGCCTCTCTTACATGAGCTCAGAGCATTGGAGGAGCATTGGAGGTAGAGCCATTAGAAATCAAGCCCCTGCTTGATTTCTAATGGCTCTACCTCCAATTGTGCTTCTAGAAATTCTAGGAACCACAAGCAGGCCTGCATTTTTTGAGCAAAGGGCTCTGCTTGGTTGGTAAGGCATAAGGATTTTGCTAACGAAGTTATGGAGTAATGCGTTCTCTTCTGCTGGTTCCTACAAAAAATCTAGCTGCTGCATTTTGAACAAGAAGACTTTTTAGAGGACTTTTAAGACACGCTGCTAGCAAAGTGTTACAGTAATCCAGCCTAGACGTAACAAATGCATGGATGAGTTTTTCAGCATTCCTTCTTGATAATATATTTCTGTTTCTAGATAAATTGCGTAGGTGGAAAAATGCAGACTTACAAGCCTGTGATATGTGAGCCTTAAATGATAAATCCTGGTCAAGTTAGACCCCTAGATTTCTAACTGTGGAATTGGACGCCATATTTACACCATCCACAGAGACCATCTGAACAGATAGAGCATCTCTCAGGTATTTAGGGCGTAGTATAATGACCTCAGTTTTGACTGGGTTTAGGAGGTAATTTATTGTCATCCAGGTCTTGATGTCATTAATGCAGCCATTGTTTCTCTATGTGGTTATTCTGGTCAGGTTTAATTTAGTTTAATTAAATACAACTGTGTATCATCTGCATAAAAATGAAAATTAATACTGTTTTCCTGGTTATGTTTCCTCTGGGCAGCATGTAAAGCATAAATAGGATATGTCCTAAAACTGAGCCCTGTGGGACTCTGTAGCTAATTCGAGTGCAATGAGAGGAATGTCCATTTACATTAATAAATGGTACCTATCAGATAAATAAGATTCAAACCAATGGAGAGTAGATCATTTGATCCCTGTGTCATGCTCTAGTCTCTGGAGTAAGATGCAATGGTCTATAGTGTGAAAAGCTATGCTGAGGTCTAAATGAACTAGAATAGAGATACGACTTTTTCTGAGGCCAATATCAAGTCAATACTGACTCTAACTAATGCAGTTTCAGTGCTATGGTGAACCATGAACCATGACTGAAAATCTTTAAAGTGGCTTTTGTCCTGTAGGTGTCGGTAAAGCTGCTTAACTACAACTCTTTCCTGTAGTTTTGAAATAAAGCATATTGGTCTATAAGATACGATATCTTTTATTTGTTCCACAGTGGGGAAATTTCAACATTGCAATGCAAAGTACAGGGGAATAGGGCAGAAAAATCTGTCCCTGCCCACGAGCGGCCCAACAACGGGATCCCATCCTCTGCCGCCACCTGAACCCATGCAGGTGGGTTTGGGAAAACTTTCCCAGACTGAACGACAAAGACGCATAGCTGGTGGCTTGGGTCGGCCACTTCATCAGAAGCAAATCGGCAAACACCAGGGCTCCCTAGTGAGAGGGCGACTGGTGAGCCGTGTTTCCCTGTTTTCTTCGCCCTCTTGACCTCCAACGAGGATTCTGGTAGCTTGTGACCTGCAGCAGGGTGAGTTCGAGACTATTGTTGACTCTGGGTCTGATGGGGACTTGATATCCCAAGATTTGGCTAAACATACCCACAGAGCCCTTGCCTGCTGCTCTAGTTATCAATGCCATTAACGGCTCTCTCATTCGCAGAGTGTCTGCTCGAACAGTTCCTGTCAGAGTGACAGTGTCTGGTAATCACAATGAAATGTTGTATTTTTTTGTGGTTGAGACTATGAAGCATCCTGTGATTTTGGGCTACCCTTGGTTGTGTGGACACATCCCTCACATTGATTAGGTTTCCGGTAGGATTTTGTCTTGGAGCCCATTTTGTTTGTTGAACTGTTTGAATGCTGCTGCCTTACGTTCTTCTGTCCAGAACACACACTCCTGAACCCCCTGATCTTGGGGGGGTTCCTCCTGTTTACCATGACTTGAGTGATGTGTTCTGTAAGACTCGGGCTAAAGCCCTTCCCCCACACTGCCCCTACGATTGCTCCATCAACCTGCTCCCAGGAACTCAACCACCCAAAGGTCACATGTACCCTTTAAGCCCTCCTGAGCGAAAGGCGATGGACCAATACCTGCAAGAGAGTCTTCAGTCGGGAATCATCCGTCCTTCCTCCTCCCCAGCGGGGGCAGGTTTCTTTTTGTTGGCAAACATGACGTTTGGTTGCGCCCTTGCATTGACTATAGAGGACTAAACAACATCACAGTACGCAACACGTACCCTTTTCCCCTGCTAAGTACCGCTTTTGATCTGTTGAAAGGCGCGAACATTTTCACCAAGTTGGACCTCCGCAGTGCCTACCACTTGGTGCGAATAAGATAGGGAGACGAGTGGAACACGGCCTTCAACACACCAAGCGGACATTTTGAGTACCTGGTTATGCCCTTTGGGTTAACTAACGCCCCAGCTGTTTTTCAGTGCCTCATCAATGACGTCCTCGGCGACATGATAAACAAGTTTGTCTTCGTTTACCTTGACGACATTCTGATCTTCTATCCAGACTCCGAGATGCACGTGCAGTATGTGAGAGCCGTGCTTCAGCGTCTCCTGGAGAACCAACTGTACTGCAAGGCCCAGAAATGTGAGTTCCACACCACCAAGACGGTATTTCTAGGACATGTAATCTGTCCAGGTTCCGTTCAGATGGACAGTGCCAAGGTCAAAGCCGTCTTGGAGTGGCCTGAGCCAAATGGGCGGAGACAGCTCCAGTGTTTCCTTGGGTTCGCAAATTTCTACAGGCGCTTTATCAGGAACTTTAGTACAGTTGCTGCACCACTCCACAAGTTAACATCAGAGAAGGTACGTTTCCTCTGGGACGATAAGGTCAACAAAGCATTTGCAGAGCTAAAAAGACATTTCTCTGTGGCGCCCATCCTGGTTCACCTCCAAAGAATTAATTGTGGAGGTAGATGCGTCTGACACAGGGGTGGGTGCTGTGTTGTCCCAGAGAGCGTCTGACAACAAAGTACACCCCTGCGCGTATTTCTCCCACAAGCTCACTCCTGCAGAGAGAAACTACGACATAGGGAACAGTCATAGTTAGCTCTGGAAGAGTGGCGCCGCTGGCTGGAGGGAGCCGACCGTCCATTCCTCGTGTGGACAGACCACAAGAACTTGGAGTACATAAGGACTGCCAAGAGACTCAATTCACGCCAGGCCCGATGGGCTTTGTTCTTTGACTGGTTTAGGTTTTCTCTGTCCTATAGGCCAGGCAGCAAGAACAACAAGCCGGATGCGCTGTCCCGACAACACCAGGAGGAGTGCGAACCCATGGTGTCTGAGCAAGAGGGTACCATCCTCCCTCAACACATGGTGTTGGCTACTACGAGGTGGGCCTAGAGCAGAGGGTCAAAGCCTCCACGTCCAGTGTCTCTGTTGTGCCTGATGGTTGCCCTGTGCATTGTTTGTTTGTTCCCTCGGGTCTACGTTCCCAAGTGCTAAAGTGGGGGCACTGCTCATGTTTGGCCTGCCATCCAGGAGACACTCGAACCATCTTCCTGGTTGGACAGCATTTTTGGTGGCCCACTATGGCCTCTGACATCAGGTGATCCGGTGTATCACGTCAGCAAATTGAAGCCAGTTTGGGTGAGCCCTCTTCAGGCCACTGAAATGGAGCCGCCTCTGCCACGCTTTGTGGACGGTGGGCCTGTCGACACAGTCAACGGGCTTCTTGCCTCCCGTGGATGGGGAAGGGGCATTCAGTACCTGGTGGACTGGGTAGGTTTTGAACCAGAGCATCGCCAGTGGGTGCCTGAGCGACATATATTGGACGCGGACATGATCGCCCAGTTTCATCGGGACCATCACGACCAGCCTTGTCTTCCGTCTGGTAGCCGGACGTTGGCGGGGGGGTTATGATAGGTTCTGCATGTTATTCTTGTTTTGTTTTCACTGCTTGTTCTCTGCAGCTCTGTGTTCCTTTTCTCCTCCCTCTCACCTGTGTCTCCTGCTGGAGGTGTTCACAGCTGCATCCTGTTTAGTTGATTGTGTGTTTGTCTATTTAAGTCTGTGTGTTTCTGTTATCTGTGTTGGAGTGTTTTGTGTGCTTAGGTGATCTTGTCTTCCTGTGATTAAAACATGCTCCAAACTCACCCCTCTGTGTCCAAGCCTTCTCTGCGTCTGGGTTTTTGAACTCCACCCGTAACAGGATTTCTGATTCTAGCTATAGGGGGTTGCTTGCTGTTATTGAGAGTATTAGTAGTTATTACTTTTCGGTTTCTGTGTCTCACTCCTTTCACTTGACTTTCGGCACATAAGCTAAAGCTAGGAGCTGCTCAACTACCTCTGCATGGGGTTTTGCACCAGCGCTAAAGGAAGCTCTGAGGAGGGTTGTAAACTGCTGCTCTGTGCCTCGGTGTCGTCTTTGGGTTGTCTGGTTGCACGATTAATTCTAGCAGGAATAAAACAAAAAAAAATAAATAAATAAAATAAATGCTGTGTCTTCTCCAGCTGCTGCCTTGGATGGGCTGGAGCTTACTTGCTAGTTTAGCCTTGGTAGCACGGCCCACACTAGGTGTCACAACCTGGCTAGCAGGCTTAGCATCAGGTTTCCACTGTGTGGAGCTGTGCTTCCAACTGCTTTAGCCTGGCCTCCAAATCTAAAGTAAGGGTACACTTAACAAATCTAACACTATCCTCACTAAAGGTGGCAGAATCTTTGCTGAACATAAGGCACATGGAGTAGGATAGAGGGGCGAAGGCAGAAGAAGGAGAAGCCGTCCTAAAAATTAAGCTTAGGCTAGTGGTTTTTAGCTATTCAGAAGTAACTACATTGCAGGCTGCTTAGACAGCAAACATTTAACACAGTAGTTTACTCACTAGAATGACAAAGATGCTACTTTTAATTTTTAATACTAAACTTGATAACAATAATAAATATTAGCAATCGAATAACAGGAGCAACAAAAGCAATGACCAAGGTTAACGTTCACCCGGAAATTACGCCACAGGATTTAAATGAATGGAATGACTGGAGAAATGACTGTCTAACTGGGAAAACTGGGCCGTAGTTTGGCCTCCCTATTCCATACAACGTGAGTAAAAACAGGCAAAAGTCAAACCAGCAGAATAATGGTGGTCTGGCACAGATTGGCATGAATTGAGGAACACTCAGAAAACAGACTAAGTGGATTTAAAAGTAAGATGTGAGGCTCCAACATTTAGACTTGTTCCTGCTGTAGTTTCTCTCTATTACATTTCCTCCATGACTTTCCACTCTATTACTTTATATCAAAGTGCTGCTCTGTTTATCCTCTCTCTCACCCCCGAACAACAACAGTGACAAACACTCTTTCCTGCAGCTTCTCATCATCATTGGACGCCATTATGAATTAAGATTGCAATAAATCGGCTGCTAAAATCCTCTGTGGGCTTGCTGCCGGCCATGCGCACACAGCCACATACACACTCACCCACACACACACCAGAGGCAGGTGATTAATTTTTACCAAAAAAAAGGGATGAGGGAAGAGGAGGGTGTGCAGAGAGAGGAGAGAGATGAAGGAGAGCGGACAAACACATTAGAGGAGGAGGGACTGTTTTGGGCTAGTATTGAAAAATGGCTGTCATCTGGCCAAGAATATCATTGTATTCAGTTTGTCATTAATTTCAGGTGAAGAACAAATGTAAGATTGAAAACAAAACTCCATCTACACGACACTTTCAGCTTCCTTTGTGAAATATGTTCACAAGTTTGTCTCCTGACATCCATCTGTAAGTTTCTACAATTTTCTGAAGACAAGCCTTTTAGGGCTGTTTTCAGTTTGAAATTTCTGCACAAATCAGATTGGTTTATGGGACGCAGGATTGACAAGAACTGAAAGAAAGGCATTGATGATGTAAATGTTTAGACCAAATTTTCAAAGGAAGGAAGTTTAGCTTTTTCTTTCCCTCCAGCTTTAGCTGACTTTTTTGAAGAATAATTGTAATAACATAATATAATAATAATAAAAAATATAATAATAATGATAATAATAATTACATCCATAAATCTGCCACGTATTTAGGAATGCCTGAGACTAGGGTTACTTGTTAATACAGCAAGTTTGGAACATTTTTGCCAACAAGAAAATGGAGATGCAGTGGCTGAAATTATTTCAAAAGAAAAGGTGTTTTAGATTTAAGCTGGTCAGGTGATGCCTCCTGACTGTGTACAGCTTCATAGGAAATAGTGGAAGCAGCTTATTAAACTCAATCTGGTTAAGTTTGCTGTCAAAAGAAGAAAAAGAAAATTGCAATTCCAGTGGCTGATCATTTGGTGGTGCTTTTGTCTGAAATAAGATTCCTGCCTCAGATTCTCTTCCTTTTTCTCCACAGAAATCCTTCAGAGTGAGGGGAACGGCAGCAGTTCATCTGGAAGTGTAGACCGTGTCCTCTGGGTGAAGCCTGTCAGGCTCCAGCTGGTCCTCCAAAGACGGGCCACAGTTGTGGGTCCTCAGTTCATCCCAGAACCCCCAGCAGCACTCTGCTGCATAAAGTACTGCATCTGAATTATCCTGACTTCAAACCCATTGATGAAGATATATGTTATTTGGGTCAGAGAACCGGCATCCTGAACCAGGACCCTGCGGAGCTCCCTGTGGAACATCACTGGAACTTCTTGATCAGCTCCTATCCTGGAATGAACCTTCAGTCTGGAGGAATGTAAATGCAGATATATCTGACTGAAACCAGCTAAACTCCCATCTCCACCCTGTCTGAACATCCCAGCTTCTGATTTTGGTGCATCAGTATATAAATCAAAGCAGTGAAGACAATAACTGAAAGGAATCATAGAATAACTGGAAGGATTCATTTGTTCAGTGTTATTTCAAATGTGAAAATCTATATAGATGTTTGTTTTTTTTTTTGCACATGGAGAAGAGGAAGACTCTAAAGAACCCATCATTGCTGCCATGCTGGTCATGTCGCCGCAGAGCAGGTAAAAGCTCCCAGGAGCAGGTTTGTGTCTAGGTTTCATTAGAATTAAATTGAGTTGGGGGTTCCAGCGGGTGACTTGACATGTTTTAAAGTGCCTGTCATGGCAGGCGGGGGTGCACATATGCATGTGTCATCCGGGGAAGTGAGGCGGAAAAAGCAAAATCAGCCAAAACAGCTGTTTGTGTTTGAGAGGAGTTTTAGAGCATGAACACAGACGGGGTCCAGAAAGATCCAGGTTTGTTAAGGATCAATCTGCTCCAAAGTCACGCCACAGGATGTGCTGTTGCTGGGAAGATTTACTGTACAAGCCAAAATCAGACTGAAACTTTTAATCCACGATTACGCCGAAACACATGTTCAAAGGCCAGTTCCAATAAAAAGTCTATGTAAACGCACGCAAATGCACATTTCAGGCTAGTTTCTTTTTTTGGGCTCTACGTTCAAAACGCACGATAATCTAGATTACGTATAAAACTAAAAATGATTTTTCTTTAGATAAACCTTGAGACTGATTATTAGCATAATACCAATTGAGAACACTGGTTCAAATGATTAAAATGAAAGAATCAAACCTCAAGATCTCTTTGATTCTATGTAAAACCCCTTTTGTTGAAATGTTATGGGTTAAAAAGTTCTACTTTAGGGTTTGGAGCAAAAGAAGGGTCTTATGTAAAAAAGTAAAATAAAGCAGCAATAAAGAAGTCAAGTTGACTGAAGGTGAAAGAGTTTTTTATTGTCCAGCTCAAAAGGAGTTTTTATGCCTTGGTTTTATAGAGAAGGTGCAAAAAATGGACAGAAATCATGAGAGAAAGCAGTGAAAGATGATTTCTTCATCTCCTCCTTTTAACCTCACTTGTACACCTGACTCTGACATCTAACACATACTTTATTCTTGTTTCTTTCACTTTACATCAAATCTTTCGATCAGGTGACCTGTAGCTCCAGAAGAGAAGACAGATCCGACTCATTCTAAGACAAAAGACCCTTAGCAGCTGGAGAACCGCCTCCATGGAGATGGGAACGGAGGGCAGAGCATTTACCTACTTCTGCTGACATCGCCATGGCGATGACGCCTGGCTTTCTGTGTCTGTGAGGAGGCCATAACTAGTGCAACAAGTGAGATAGATTAAGTGACAGTGTATGAGGTGAGACCAAACGCACTGACAAGCAAAGTGTAGGAAGAACAACACAAAGCAAGAGAAGACAAAAATTAGGTTCAGAAAAAATCAGAATGAGCGACTGTAAGAATAATTTACCCTGCATTCAGGCTGACAGGAAAAGGTGCTTAAAACTCTTGAGTTTCTCCACCAGGCCTGTTTTGTTTGCTGCTGATAATTAAAGATGTCTTTTTGTTTTCTCCTAAAAACAAATAACCCCACTATTTCGAGAGATTGAGTAGGGACAACAGCAGAAAATAGGATTTTTTTTATAGTTTATAGTAAGGTTAGTATAATTTTCATAATTTAAAAAAACTTTTTGTAACAAAAGTTGCACGCAACAAAAATAGGAAATAATTTATTTAATTTCTGCTAAGGAGATGACAAGTCTGTTATTTTTCATTCTTATATCATCGCAGAAAAATGTAAGATAAATAAAGAGATCTTTTTTAGGTGGACTTTCCGGAAGGAAGAGAAATTGCTGTTATGACCATGTCTGTTTTAGTGGACCAGCCTAAAAAACATGTAAAAGTTTCTGGTCTTTTAAGAATTCATCTTTTTTCTTCACTGAATCCTCCTGTGAACCTTCAGACAGCCTGGGGTTGATTTTCTTTTATTGCCTTTGAAGAAGACAGACCGCTCATTTGTTTATGCACAACACGCCAAAATATATAAATAGACGTTACAGGCTAACGGCCATCAGCTGAGAGCATTAAGTACAAAAGAGGAACTTTGACACCAATATAGAAAACAAACAAAAAAAGCTGATTAAAAATGTGTATATTTTAATATAAACCATAAACATAAAAAAATAATATGTGAAGGGGGCATGTATCAGTCAGGTTGCTGTCACGTCTGACATCTCATCCCAGTAAAAGTATTTTGTTTCCACTTTAGCTCCAATTTTAAAGAAACTCTCAAGTTATCTTGGTGTTCTGATGGTGTGTAGATGTGGTTCAAATTAAAAACCCAGCCGGCTCTTTCAGCGGTAGCATGAAGCTCCTGCCATTCCATCACAGAAGTCACCCTGAGAGGCAGTGCAGCTGCTTGACTGATTAAAATAGAAAACTAAAACACCCTCTGCTCCTGCTTTAGACTGCTGGGTAATTGATTTTTAACATTTGTCTCTACCTGAGCCACTAAGGAAACCACTTGAAAACCCGACCATCTAATTTCTGGCTAACTGTCCACATTATTCCACCATAAAAAAAGCATCTTTGTACTTTAAACAGGATGCAATTCTTTTGTGAAAGTTTCCTCTTAAGTTTCTAAAAAGTAGGACTTCTCTTACTGTCAAAGCAGAACTTGTCCCTGAGAACCTTTTCAGGAAACTAGTGGTAAATTCAACATACAAGTTTGTTTGTTTGTTTTTTTAATCAAAATGAAGCTCCTCCGAGAGGCCATCTCCATCCAGTCTCTATGTTTTAAGTTGTAGTCACAGCTGCTCTTATGGGTAGATACGGGCTGTCTGGGGGTGAAAAATGGGCAAAAGTGTACTGGACATACAGGTGGTCTGCATGGAATTTCTAAAGCCGTAGACTGTTTAGTGAGCCTGTAGAGTGAAAAGGTTCTGCGCGTTCATGAAAGCGTTCTTGAACGCCGGTGGGCTGGTGTGAATGCAGCTTCGCACCAATGAAAAGTCATGTAAGCGCTCATTTTGGGCTTCCATATTCAGAACTCTTGCAATCGCACGCTCCCACACAAGTTATGTAGTTCGGTCTCAGGCTCTACGCACAAAAAGGTTGCTTATTGGTTGTGCCCTGTGTGGCAGGCAAGACTGTGGGAGGTAGATTGTCCCTCATGACACACAATAGTCTACACTTGATGGCCACAGCTGCCCCTTGTGTGGAGATTGGCTCATGAGCCTGATAAATAGCAACTGTGGGAATACAAAACCAGTCTTGGGTTCCTGGCTGGCTATGATGGAGAGATGAGTTCAGACCCTGGGCCCCAAAAGCAGAGTTGCCACTACTCAGTGTTGGACCTGAGAGGAGTGTCCTCCCACACAATCTTTTGTATTTGCTGTAGCTGTTGGGTCATTCAGCGTTGTATAGAGGGGGGAGGACTCCATTTTGCCTCCACCCACTCGTGTGGTGTCCTGCTCAGGTACACCCCCCCTGTTTTTAGGGTGTGTTTCTTTTTAGTTATTGTTGTGAAGTGTTTGTGTGTGCTGGGGCCCTTAGCAGGAGCTCCTGGTCGGGAGGGGGACGGGACCGGAGATTCCCCTGGTTGTATGTAGTTGACCAACCATGGTTGCAGAAGGGCTGAAGGGGGGGGTCCTTGGAGGCAGCCATCCTCACCCAGCGCTGGATCAGGGTCCAACAGTGCGAGTACTTTTTTTTTTTTTTTTTTAACTTTGTCAGACTTTTGAATAAACTGTGTATTTTATTACCACCAAATCTTGTCTCCATTTGGGTGTTTGTGAGAGGACGTCCCGCCACACCTGGAATTTCAACCATGTGAACTTTTGACTAATTGTGAAAAAATACTGACCAATCAGGGTCTTGGATTTGGTAGTGATGTGTGGAGAATGTCCTCTTAAGAACACAGAAGTGCCAACCATTGTGAACATGATCATGCACTAGTAAACAGCAGGAAAAGAAAGAAGACACCCCTCCCTGCTTGTCCTGTGTGTGAACACCACCAGCTGAATGTGCGTTCATAAAACCGCATATAGCACATTCCTGATGTGCCATGGCACATCCCTGTGAAATGTATAAACACTTAAGTATCACGTGCACACCCCGTGCGTGCGGGATTTCCACACACGCTGTAAGAAACAAATACTCACACTCTACTAATGACAAAAGTGTTGTTATCCAAAAACGCCATATGAAGGCATCACCCGCACGTCATACACTCTTAGGCAAGCTAGGCTACACTTGCCACCTGCTCAACAATGGAACGTTCCATTTTCATTGTGTCCCTTAAGGTGGCCATATGGGCTTTAAGCTAACTGCAGGACACAATTGCAGTCTCCTTTAGCCCCTCCTTTCTACAACCTTCTATGGAGCTACAGCAACCGTATGGTTTTACCCCTCATCCAAGTGAATATGACTAAGGCTTTAATGGACTGTGATTCAAACTAGCTGTTGAAATTCATCCAGTTATATAAAAAAAGGAAAGCTTCCAGAGGTTAAATGTGGGAATTGGTACTTTGTGGTTAAGTTGTTGTAGTTTTGTTTTTTACTTGTAATGTTTTCTGTTCAGATTGGGCTCACTTTTGAAGTATTTTTCTTCACGCAGTGAACACACCAGCTTTGAGTGGTACTGCTATTTATAGTAATTCTGACTCTGTGGACAAACATCTATAGTTTAAGTTGCTTAGTGTAAAATCTGTTTGTTCCAACATGTTTGAGCTTTTTGTTTTGTCCCATTTTAGTTCAGACTTTGGTCTGTTTTAAATTCTTAATATAATTTAAAAAGTTCCCATATTCTTGACTATAAATTATTTATACACATTTCAATATATATTTAAAAGCCTTATCACTGTTGTGGTCTTGACTTTCAAAGGTTTCTTTTTGGCTTGTGATTTTCCAGCTTTCTGAGTTGAATATTTTACTGCAAACAAACAAAGGTCAAAGCCAAGTTTTCCATGTTGTTTTAATATGACAGCTGCTTTTGCTCTAACCCAAGTTTATTTTAAATGTTTCTTTTGGAAGCCTTTCCAACCCCATCTAAATGTTAGGAAAACTTAGTCTGTGACAATCTCAAAAGGCCACCAGAGGGCAACGCAGCAACATGCAGAAGGGTTATTGTCTCAGCGTACATTCAGTGAAATTTGTAAGTGTTTCTGCCTTGCTGCATGGAAACAGCAAACACAATTTGTTGGTTCTATTAGGACGTCAAAAAAGCGTTTTTCCACTTGAAGGACAAAAAGTATTTATGCCAGGCAGCAGTGGATGCAGTTTCTTTGTCACAGACAGAAATGTAGGAAGTTGCTTATTTGTTCACTCTTTCTCACAGAGGACATTACTGTGAACAAAACTCACTGTGGAAATGGTTCTGTCATATGTTTTTCAGGTAAACAATTGTCATTACTGAACATGAGAACCATGAAGCCAAACCAGGATGAATAATCCCATTCCACCAAACCAAAAAACCTCACAGCAAACATCTGTAAAAGTTACGCTGCTGTTTTAGTGTAATCTTTGCAAAGTTTACTAATGAATTATTTTTTGGAACTGGTTTGAACTAACACAAGAACATCTGCTAGTTTGACGGTATATAGTGTTGAGGTTAGACAACCTTAAAACTCAATATAATCTCTCTATAACTCACAAAAGCAATTTAAGTCACTTTCTGTTACAATTTGGGCCTTAAAAAGAAGAAAAAACTGCCAACCCTTCTTTATTCTTCTGTCCATTATGCTGTTCCTCTGCAGTCCCGCTTTTAATGCTTTCATTCTTCTTCTCATATGTCCTTTCCTATTCCCGTTTCCCGTCCCCATACATCCTTCTATTCGTGATCTCCAGTCCTCCATCACAACAGCCCCTCCCCACCAACTCAGTGGAGTGGAACAGTTCAGTATTAGCTCTGAAATTAGCAGCAGTCCCTCGTTAAAGAGCTGGCAGGAGCATGGACACATGGCTACGAGCCTACACACACACGTACACACGTGCGCACACACACACACGTGCGCACACACACAGACACTCAGTAGAAAGTGTTAATTGAGGAAAAGCTGCTGCATCCTTGGAGACACCTCATTTGAATCAACCTTCATGTCTTTATCATTTCTATCCTGTTTTCCATTCTCTCTTTCTTTGCAGTCTATTTTTCTTCTTCTCCATGTCTCGTTTCTTTCTTTCTTGTTTTTATTTCTATTTGTCCTTCTCTAACCTTCAAACAGGGAACTCTCAGTTCCTGTGTGGCCATCAGCCAGCAAAGAGTCAACTCTTTCCTTTCATCAACCTTCCATCTTTGCTTTTGCCCCCCCCCCGTCTCTATGTTGCTTCACATATCGACTCTCCGTACCCACCCACCCCACAACCATAAGTCATTCATTTCAGTCTTTGAATTTTTTCAAGCTTCACTTAGCTGTTCTGATTATTTCCTGCCTTTTCTTTCACACAACTTTCAATTTTTTAAATGAACCACTTTTTAAAAAAAAACTTTTTAGCATTTTATCTACTCTCACTTTTCAACTTTGTACCCTTTACCTTTAATGTTCTGCCTTCGAGTGACTCCTCATCTGCACAATTAGCTAGAAAATGGCTTCTTTCATACAGATCCCTACCAGTCAGTCAAAAAAGTTTGAAGGTCAACTAGAAGGCTGTCCCTGACAAACCACAGGTGACTTCTTTTTAAAAAAAATATTGTTATTATTATAATAATATAATAATATTATTAGTGAGCTTTAGAGACACAAAAATACATTTTCTGAAAATTTTTCATCCATCCATCCATTCTATATACAATAACAGCAACATAAGAATGCAGGACAACAATGAATAGTGTTGGACATCACTTCGTCTGGCTTAAAGACCCGCTCCAATGAAAATGGTGTTTTTAACTTGTTCTTGTAACATTTTTTTCATGATGGAGGACATAAGATTAAAATAGTGTTTCTGAGTATTTGTTTTATTTCTTTTAATTATTTGTATAACACTTTTCTAACTAATGTGACTCAAAGTTGCTGTTCACCTTTCAGCATATGCCATCAGGGGTCGTCACAGCAAATCAGCTTTCACTGATTTATAGGTGGTTTTCCAGAGAGTTTTACGCCGGATGCCCATCCTAACACAACACTGCATTTTGTCAGGGCTGGGGATCGGCAAAGGGAGACACAGACTTGGGCCCCCTTGTGACTACATAGGTAGGCAGTAGCGTTAAAGGTCTTGCCCAAGGACCCACACTGGATTAAGTTTATTTAATGTGACTCAAAGTGCTTTAGTTTATTCTCAGTTTTTTATATATATATTTGAACATTAGAAGCAGTCATAACAAACAACAAAAGAACAAACAAGCTAAGAACAACAAAAATAATGTTGAAAAAGGGGTGGGAAGAAGTAAAAAGAAAACATACAGTACATCTTCCAATAACGGCCGGTCTATAATAGCCGCCGATCTCCAAAAACTGCCGGGTCTAACACATGAATGTTCTATTAGATGCCGGTCTCTAATAATCTCTAAATGCCCATCTTCCTGGGATTGGGCAGCGGGGTGTCTATGGCAACAATTTGCGTTGTAAGATAGTGTAGCGATGGCCAAGAAATTCCCATTTGATTTAGCTTGTAAACTTTGTACAGTGGCATGTGCCAATTAATTTTCTGGAGAGGAATCTGCCTGACATTTTGGAGTGGATCCTAAAAGCATCAGAAAATGGCGCAAGCAGATAGGTGTTAAGGAAAAGATGGCAGCAGAAAAAGGATCAACATTTAGCAAACGATTGTCTGCAGGAGGTACAAAAAGATTAGTGAAGAATTAGAAGAACTTAGAAGGAAAGGAGCGCATTCTCCAGGAAAATTGTTCGCACAAAGGAGAAGAGGATTTTTCACACGGAGATTGATGACGCTTCAAAAAGGAAAGAAACGTTTGCAGCCAGCGCGAGTTGGCTTGACAAATTTATGAAACGGCATCAGCTATCTCTCCCTCGGAAGACAACTTTGAATTAATCAAAATCAGGTGACCATACAGTGTGGTAGAATGATCCAGCACAAGTAACTGACATGCTAGTCTCTTTAGTCATGTGGGATGCTAGAAAGCGAACATTAGATGGAATTAAGTACAGTATAATCAATGCAATGGACGAGACATCTGCATGGGGCCAAGTACAGGGATATCCTGGACAAAAACCTTCTCCAGAGTTCTCAGGACCTCAGACTGGGCTGAAGGTTCACCTTCCAGCAAGACAATGACCCTAAACACACAGCTAAAATAACCAAGGAGTGGCTTCACAACAACTCTGTGACTGTTCTTGAATGTCCGTGAGATATTTCAGTTTTTCTTTTTTAAAAAACCTGCAGAAATGTCAAAAATTCTGTGTTTTTTGTCAATATGGGGTGCTGTGTGTACATTAATGAGAAAAAAAATGAATTAGAGGGAAAAATTTAAGGGGGTCTAAATACTTTTTATAGAGACTCCGATCTCCAGAGATAAGGGTTCCAACCCTGATCTTATTCCAGTTTAGTGAGAGAATAATGCCTTAACATCAAATTAAGAAGCCATGAAATCAGTTGGACTAAGTGTTAAATTTTGACTGAAAACAGTTGAGATCTAAAGACTTCACATGAGGAGACAGATTTTTAGCAGGTGCCCCCCACTAAAAAGAGCTTTTAAACTTTATATATCTTGTGAATTACTTTATTGCATGTCCTACAAGACAGAATTTATCCTTTGGTGGATGTAAATGCTTCAGTAGACTACCTCAGAAATTGTGTTTCATACAACTTAAAATTAATGTTACACCAATTAGCTTCAAAATATTTATCAACAACAGACACCGGGAAGTTAGACATCGACTGAACATTTCCAGAGTGAAATTTCCTTTTATTAAAGCAAATTTGCATAAGTTTTATTAATTAGAAGAGATGCATGGTAGTGTAGTGGTTATCACTCTAACCTCACAGTAAGAAGGCCCTGATTTTAATCACAGCATGTACATTTCTATGTGGAGTTTGCATGTTCTCCTCTTACATGAGTGGGTTTTCTCTGGAAAGTCTGGCTTCTTCCCATAGCCTAAAAACATTCTTCATCGGTTAATTGGTGTCTCTAAATTGCCCCAGATGTGCATGTGAGTGTGTGTGTGTGTGTGATTATGTGGCCCCCAAATAAACTAGCAACCTCTCCAGAGTTTGCCATCCTGCCTTTGCCCAACAATAGCTGGGTAAATAATAGGCCCCGGCAACCCCATCACCCCCAAAGGGATTCAGCACAACTGGAAGACTGATAGATGGATTGCTATGATTCAGACTTTTGTGGGAAAAGTTTTTTCTGTAAGGTGAATCAGCAGAGCTGAAGAATGGCTGAGTAGAGGATATGAGCAGAGCCAGATCAGGATTCATGACTTGTGTTTTGGCAAACTTTTGTTTTTTACATTTCAGTTTTGTTAAAAAGTGTATACACTCTCCTGATGAAATGTTGTATAGACACATTAAGTTGTACTTCAGCACACTTCATTTGCACAAATAAACACTAAAAAACACAACAGCTTTTTTGTTTGCTACTAAGGGCATTATTTTCAATAAAGCGGTGCTGAATTTGTCTGGCCATGGCATTTGAGACCCTCCAGATGCAAAACATGTAGATTAGTTTGGGAGGCTGGAAGTAAGAGGAGAGGTGGGAAAAAAAGGAAACATTTGACAGAAACACAAAAGACTCTAGTATGGGTAAGAAGGATTTAAGAGGAAAATTAGTGAGGGGAAGGAATTATGACAGAAAAAAGCTCAAATGGAGAAAATTGGGGCCGAATGGCAGCGACTGGTGGATTTGCATGCACACCCGCAGTGTTATTGTCCGTGCAATTAGCTTCAATAGCTTATGGCCCTCCACACTCACAATAGCTGTGTGAGGTTTTTGTCATGAAGACAGCCGAGCGCCATGATACGTCTGAGCACAGAGAATCAAATTCAGAGGGATGAGCTGCAGCTTCAGAGCTGATCTCGCTGCAGTACTTCTCTTTTTGCTGCTCTGCAAATACTTTTCAACTCATTCGTTGTATGAGAAATGCTGAGCACTTCTGCAGGAGTATGTGAAGCAACTTGCCAAGAAAGCTTTGTCACCAGGCTCCCGCTGATGGTGTGAAGGTGCTGCATTATCAGCTGCTGCAGCTCTGGGAAGCTTTATCTGCTCCCCAAACACTCGCTGTGAAGGAGAGAGATTCAGAAACAATGTCCACTGGTGAGCACCATGAACTGCTGTGATGCGTTCTGTAAGACTAGCCACCTGATCAAGTCAATAATACTTCATAAAGCTTGAACATGAACTTAGAAATAAAAAAAAATGCAGACAAGAGAAAGAGGTTTTCATTGTCTTTGGTTCTCTGACACTAAAAGATAACGTACCAGATTTTCCGCAACTGAACGGCACACTGGATTATACAGTCAATTAATGGTCTTTATTCAAAGTTATGTCATGTAAAAGTTGCACCGATCTATAAGGTGCATTGAGAGAGACTAAAGAGTTAGAGAAAAGTCTAGTAGTCAGTCAGACTTTTTTAACTGCATTCACAGAAACTCTAGAAGTTGTTTGTAATATGCTACACCTTTCCCCCATTACCCACATAAGCGTATTCACAATACCTTTACCTCCTAACCATTTATAAACATGTAAAGACAGACTAACACGGATAAAAACTAAAGTTACCGTGACTACGGTAAGGCCCAATCTTGTTAATAACACGTAAAAACTCCCCACAGTCTGACACCACTACACCTTAGCCGCGTTAACATATTCACAATAACAACAAATAACACTCAGCCAGCAACTCATAAAAAAACAGACTGATTTTTTGACAGAGCGCCGAGTACCGGAGGCTGACATTTTTCCGGGAATCCCACAGGTCACGTGGGATCAGGTCACACACTCCTGTGTGATTCCCGTGGGATGTGTCATCCGTTGCACTAATCATGGTAATGGGACGGTATAGGATAAAATACTTATGGGAACAAAGGGGAGTAGAACCCAACCAATAGGAAAGACAACAAAAAAGTAAAGACAGAGCCAGTTTGTAGTTTTTTGTAATATACCAACACTCCAACACAATTATAAATATATATATATACACGACCAAGAAAACCTAAGTGCTGGCTCAAGTTTGACGTAGGAAAAACTGATATCCACCAAAGAGTAAGAACTAAAAAAAAGACACTTCTGTCAAGTTCTAAGAGCTTTCAGGAAAGTTGGATGGAAAAAGACTGTGACACCACGTCATATACAACTATTCATTCATTCATTTTCCAATCCGCTTTATCCCTTTCGGGGTCACGGGGTTGCCGGAGCCTAACCCGGCTACTCATGGGCGAAGGCAGGGTACACCCCTGGACTGGTCGCCAGTCTGTCGCAGGGGCTCATATACAACTAGGACATATCTAAATAAAGTACACCAGTGATTTTGGGACAAGCAGCCTAACGAGACACAGTTACAAAGACAGTTCAGGAAAGAGTCATTCAAGCTTTTCTTTGTAGTTCAAATCGAAATTACAGTCAGATGTAAAATCTTGTCTGGCTAACTAAATAGCTCGTTCTAGAAAATGTAGATGAACTTTTGTTACTACAGCATCGTGTAAACTGGATTTAGAATGCAAAAGCATATTAGATAAAAATGATTAACATGTCCATTTATAAACTCATTTATGGTGCAGCAGTAGGGTGGTCGTCCTCTGATCAGAAGATTGGAGGTTCGATTCCCACCTTGTCCACCTATGTGTCGAAGTGTCTTTGGGCAAAGACACTGAACCGCACATTGCCTTTGATGGAAGATTTGCTCTAATGTTCGGCAGCGGAGCCACCATCAGTGTGTGAATGGGCCTGTGACTGTAACGCACTGGGACTTCAATGAAGGTAAAAAAGCTCTATATATCTATATGCCATTTACCATGTTTGAAAATCTGGAAACAGGGACTCAGCACCATTGGTCTGAAGTACTTGAGTAAATGGACTTTGTTAGTTTACTGAAGTACTTTTTTGGCTACTTTGTACTTATATTGAGTATCAAAAACATAAGCAACTTTTACTCCCTACTCAACTATATTTTTGATTGAATATATTTACTTTTTACTCCACTACATTTGAAGAGACACTTCTATTTACTCATTACATTATGATTGTGAATCAGCAGCCAGGTTAGCTATTAGGAATCACCCAGGCGGATGCGGCGCTGCGCAGATTGCCTGGATTGCGGTGCATGCTGGTTAGTTTTTAGTACCGGCGTCACGTGTGCCGTCACGAAAGTATCACGAGAATGGGGCGGGAGCAAGGGCCCTGCAAGGGTGACTTGTAACTCGTAATGGAGTGATTTTTACAGCAAGTAATCTGTACTTTTACTCCAGTATGGTATTCAGGTACTCTTTACAACTCTGCTCAGCACCTGCTCTAAGAAAGCTATTTTATCTGCTCTGAGGGAGCAGATAAAATAACATGTAACATAGTACAAATTGTTTTATTTAAAAAAATGTATTAAGTTCACCTTATATTGCGGAATATGGTAAGCAAGATAAAGACTAGTGTTGGGGAAGTTACTTCTAAAAGTAGTAATTCATTTACTTAGATACTAGATCAAAATTGTAATTATATTACTTTACTTACTACTATTTGAAAAAGTAATTCACTAGTCGTTACTTTACTTTTTTCCACTCATTAAATTAAAGGGAAAACAAGATCCTCTTGTCTTTCATTTAACAGAGCTCCTTTGAAAAAGATTGTTTTAATTTCAACTGGGACATCTGAGGTTAAAGAAAAGTAAATACAAAAAAATAAAACAAAATTTATAAATATATATATATAAATATATATTTTAAAGCAATAACCTTGTGCAAGATATGAACATGGTTTAACATAACCTGGCTTCATTTGAATTCAGACAACAGTGTGAAAAATGAAACAAATATAAGTTACAATATATGTGGTCTATGCTACAGCTCAAAGTCAGATGTGGAAAATACTGTTGTTATATTCATGTCTATCAAATCTGAGCCATGAGGTAAGATAGCTGTCAAAAAGAAACGTTTTCATAATAGGCTTCTTATTGACAGTTTCCTTACCCCATACTAAGCCAGTCTTTTGAAAACACAAAGAACTATTAAATGCCTCCATGTTCATTTTGGTTGACTTTATGTATTTTATTACAATGAGTTGCACCAGTCTCTCTCTCTCTACATCTGCCTTTTGTGCACAGTTGTGCACTGCTGCGAGTCTACTGAACTATGCACCCACCCCACCCCCGCAGAGCATATTGAGCACAAACTCATATTGATCACTAGCCACGTGCAGCTTAGAGAGAAAAAAATAAGGTAAGACAGGGTGAATTATTATAGAAAAAATGGCCAGGAAAGAGCGGGCTCTTGTCTATGGGGTAAGATAGCTGTTAATAAGAAATGTATTAATAAAGACAAAGTTGTGCACAAATAATACTTTGTGCACAACTTTTTCAGAAAAATATGAATACAACATTTACTTTCTACATTTGACATCTCTGTTTTAAATACGTTTTGTCTTTATTTTGAATACAACACTTGCTTGTCTTTAATACGAATTTCACCTGATAACAAACTATCAAAAAAACGTCATGGGGTCAAAGGCAAAAACATTGAGTCCTGGAACGTCAATTCAACTGCACCTGTGCATTGCGACTCATTTATTAAACTACAACAGAATTAAACTTTTTAGAATGTTATTGATCCCATGGCAGGGAAATTATCTTGGTACTGTAGCTGTACTGGGAAAAAAAGATATTTAAGGTATTAAAGATAGTTTTTTGCTTTTTCTTTTTTTTTTTTTGGCCAGGCGACAACGGCAGAGCGTCTAAAGGATGCAATGGACCCAGAAGTGGTAGCAAAAACAGAGGGATGTTAATAAGAGAATGATGAAAGAAAATAAAAACGTCCGAGCAGGCGGCGAAGGGATCCCCGTTTCTTTGCTGCTGTCTTTGCCCATCAATACCCGAACAGGCTCTGGCAGGACCGTGAACCTGAAAGGGATGGCAGGCTAAGAAAATGGATGGAACTAACAAAAACAGCTAAACTAACTCTGAGCTAAAGTAGGCTAACTGGCAGCCGACAGTTGCGTTGTTTAAAAAGAAATAAAAATCATAAACAGAAAGAAAGTTGGGTATTCTGATCCTACCATCTTTTTTTTTTAATGTTTTGTTTTGTTGCCGCAACAATTGGTTGCCAGTTAGCCTACTTTAACTCCGAGTAAGGTTAGCTGGTTTGTTTCGGAGTCAAACAATTTTGACAGACGTTTTACATGATTTACTTTTTTTTTTTTTACATCTAATGAGTGGAGTGGCACGTCTGCTACTTCCTTTTTGACTGTTCTCACCACTACTGGGTCTAAAATGATCCACTGCAGCACTGTTTACATAATCAGCTGTTGTAGCCTGACAACCACAAAATTCGGTCGGACATTGCTGTACTTTGATCTATTTTATTCAATTTTAAACAGAGCTATGGGTATTAGATAAGTTCCCGTTATGAGATCAAAAACATTTTAAAAAGTTGTTTTTTATATTAGTTTCATATAATTTAATAGAAAATTGAACAACACGCAGACGCAGTTGAAACAATCATTATTTTTTGACAGTTTGTTAACAGAAGAAATTAATTCATTCATTTTTTATACCCGTTTTTTTCCCTTTCGGGGTCACGGGGCTGCCGCAGCCTAACCTGGCTACTCATGGGCCAAAGGAGGGCACCCCAGTGCCCCAGTGGGCACCCCAATGAAAGTTGCAGGGCACTCCGCACAGTTTCGCCCCCTTCTCTTGGTTTTAAATGCACCTTAGACACACAGGACCCTTGGTGGGGGGTGCTAGCACATCACTGCCAGCAAGCAGGAGATGCCCTCCCAGTGCTCTACCCTCCAATTTTAACTGCACCGTAGACATTTAGGGCTCCTTGGAAAGAGGGTGATTGGACATCCCTGTAAGCAATCAGGAGATTACCTCAGTCCCCTGCTTGCCAATTTTAACTGCACCCTTTATTACACACACCCTTCAACCACAAGAAACACACCTCAACACACACACAAATACATTACACAAGGAAGGTGGGACTACTGATCTTCTGTCCCCTACCCCATCCCCAGTGGAGGGAGCAGGGCCTTCAGCAGCGGTGGACTTTTCTCTTGGGTGTTGGCCTCCTGGGCCCAGCGGCCCCCTCCCCATGCAGGGAGAGAGATCCCTTAGTCCTCTGGCAAGTCCATGAGCGGGGGATCATATTCCATCTGAGCCTGGAGGGTCTCTGTGTCCTTGTGGTGCGGGTTCTGGTCCTTACCCTCGGGCGCCGGTACCTTCTAAATCACAACATTAGGAGAGCCTGGTCAGGCAATGTACACCTTCGGGGACCCCCACTTCTCTTGGTCATCCCTTTTCTAGATGGGGGTAGCTGACCCCCATCGTGCTCTCTTCTGGATTTCCGCAGCTGCCTGGAGCTTTGGAGCAGGTCTCCCTTGAGGGGCCCTGGCTCGTACCCAGGGCTGGGGTGGGGGGATGCTCAGAATTCCTGGGTGGTGGTGGGCGGCTTGTCTGGGGTGGTGGGGCTCTCGGGGGTGGGGCCCCGTGCTGGGCCACATGGCGCGGTGGGAGGGCTGCTCTCCTGACTGGGCTGGGCCTTGCGCTCTGCGCTTCCGTACCTCACTGCGCTCGGGTGTTGGGGGCCCGTGTGGCGGTCCTGCGGGCCCTGGTCTGGGTGCTTGGCCGGGCTGCCTGGCGGGTGGTCGACCCCACAGTATGGGTGCGGGGGCGGGCCCTGGTCGGCGCGGGTGTCTTGGTGTGGGGATGGCTGGGAGTTCTCCCTCCTTTTTTGTGCATTCCATCACCCACTTCAGCTTATCATAACATTCACCTGAGCACAGGCATCGGCTCACCTTTGCACCTTCAAACAGTGTGCGTGACAGAATGTAATGCTTTACATGTGTTGGTTGGTATGCACAAGTGTGCGTGTGAACTAGATGTGGACAAGTTTGTGAACACTCATGGAGCCGCCGGTTATGTTTGTAACAGCTGAGTGTGTGGACAGGCCCCGCCCATTTTAGACCAACACTCACTATTGTAATATAAGCTACAGCATTTTGTTGCCTGTAGATTAACAACTCTACCTTCTCAGTAGTCATCCTCTAACTTCTATAATCCACTGTCTCCCCCCACCCCCTAACTCTCTCTTTCCCCCCTTTCTTTTTCCGTCCAGTCCAATAAAAAGAACACAAACAAAATTAATATTAATAAAGTTTGGTTTAAATTACAAAAGGGGCTTACACCAACATACATTTTGTGATCCCTATGATTTATAACCCCCGATTGTAAGGGTAAAATCTGTCTAATACAAGAGGCTCTCACTTCATATCTGTTTGCTCAGCTGTTGGACAGGCAAGTTAAAAAAAAAAAAGAAAGTTGCAGGGCACCCCTTGAGGCACCCCAGGACAGAGTGATCAATTAAACTATGAAGCATGTTTTTGCTTGGTGGGAGGAAGCCGGAGTACCCGGAGAAAACCCACACATGCACGGGGAGAACATGCAAACTCCACACAGAAAGGTCCCCCATTGGTGACACTGTTTCAAGTCCCCCAGCCAGGACTTGAACCGGGAACCTGTGAGGAAAGAGTTCTAACCACTCTGCCACCGTGCACAGTGAATTCATATTCAATACAAAGAAAGGTTGTATTTAAAAGAGACATGGTAAACATAAAACTAAATGCTGTACTCATTTTTTTCCTGCAAACTTGTGCACAAAATATAAATTTGTACATGCATGCGTATTTATGAATAGGACTTTGTCCATGAATATGTTTCTTATTAACAGCTATCTTACCTCATACCTGTCTTTCACACCAAAGAGAGACTTTTAGAGTCGTAGAGTCGTTTCATTCGTAACCGACCCATCAGTTCACGGAGCGGGTCTCTGCTCTGTGCTCACCTGCTGTTCGCTTGCATGACAGGACTCCTTGCAGGTTCTCTTTTTGTCTCATCTTTGAGCCAGGTTTTTTTTTTTTTTTTTTTTTTTTTGCTAAGACAAAAGAAACCTTAGCAAAAAATGAAAGTTTTTTTATGAAACAAAATGTTCCTAAACGCTGGCTTTTGACCCCTCCCTTCTTCCTCACATGCACATTTAGCATGTCGGAGCAGGTTGTGGCTGTGCAGGAGCTGACAGACATGCCAAAGCTGGGGACAACACCCCCCCCAGCTGCATGGCCAACTTATAGACACGTTTGCACCTTCCTGCCCAGATGGACCTGTCTGCGCGCCCTATTGTGTGTATGTGTGAGACGCTCGACCTTGAATAAAGACATAATGGTCAAACTGTGAGTTTCCCTGCGTCATTGTGTAAATGAGCGCTAATGTGTGTGTGCGTCTGCTAACAAACTGAACAGCCCATCAGCAGAGCATCTGTGATTGCAGCTCCCCAGAGAGAAGTCACTGACAGCATGAGTGTGTGAGAGTGTGCATACACTGTATATGGAAGAGTATATTGTATACATTAGTGCTAGAAAAGTGTGTGTGTGACATTGTAAATAAAAACGTGCATGTGCAGGAATGCTTAAGTGTGTTTGTGAAAGGGTGTTAGCAAAAGTGTGTGTATAAAGTAAGTGTGTTTGTGTGAATGTATGAATATGGAAGAGTGTAAATGTGTAAGTGCAAGTGTTTGTGTATGCAGAAGAGAATGTGTAGACTTCTACAGAGAAATAAAAAGCTATTACTCAGTCATTCTATTTTTCAGAATAACCAGTCTTGCTCTGATTTATTTAAAAAAATGTTCTTGATAATCCTGTTTTCGTCATTATTTCTGTAATGAAAGTTGCCAAAGAGTGGTTGTCACAGAAATAAAACCTAAACTGATTCAGACCAATCACTGCTTATGAACAATTTTTTGTTCCAACATGGCAATGTCCGTATTGATAATAAATGGCGACTGAAAAGACTTAATTTTATTGGAGCAGAAAGTAAGCAAATTTCTGTGAATTCTCACTCATTCCAGTTTCTTTCATCCGGTCAATGGGGGCAGCAGAGGAGAACTGCCCCTACCAAAGTTCCTCTCGGCATATGAGAACAGCTCCTTCGTTGCGCAATCACCAGTCATTTTCAGGGTTTTGTATTTTCACAGCAGAGACCCAGAGTACTCTGTACGAGTCTGATCCAACTATTATTAAAAGGACAAAATTCCAGCTGAATTCTTTTGGTCACTTTCTTCCTCATCAACAAACACACAGAGGTTAGCGGGTGAAACCTCACAATGAATATAGAATATAAACATAAGCCTTTGAAGCTAATGTGACAAACTTTTATTTATTTATTCATTAGCAACCATTAGCCGTGGAACAAAACCCAACAGTGCTTTTCCATTTCCCATCTTTCCAGAATAAATTGGAAGTTTTTACCAGACTAGCAGGGATGTCCTTTGCTGCAGGGTCCAGCTCTACTGGGGGAGGGGGGGGGCTTTAACGCCTCCTGAGGAGGTGTCATTTCTCCTAAACCTCTTCAGCTGGCTCCTCAGACTTGGAAGTGCCGTTCAGCTGCAAACACTCCAGAGAGAGCAGGAGGTCGAAACAGGAGGAAACAGAAAGAACCACATCGTCTGCAAAAAGAAGCAACCAGATTCTGAAGCTCCCAAAGGCAAAGCCTTGGAAAATGTACATTTGTCAGGACAAGCAGTTAATTATGATTATGCAAATGTGTCTCTGCTCCAGGCTCACTGAGCCCTCCCCACACTACAGCAGTTTAAACACATCTCTCTGAGTGTTGTCATGGAGCCAGACGGTGTACTTCAGGCACACATCGCCTCTCAAGCTCGCAGGCTTCCTTCAAGGAGAAAACTCGCTACCATGATAAGCCTAGGTGATGAAGGCAAAGTTCCGCTGGCAACGGTGAGCAGTGGCTTCACTGAACAGGGGGTAAAGGCAGAGTGAATATCAGAACTTATCACTGTAAACACAAGATATGCAGGAGAGCAGAGGCTGCATGAATGTACTCTGACCAATGAACTGCAGGACTTTCTTTTACAAAAACATATTGGCGTTTCCATCAGAAAAGTAAAAACAGGCTGTTTCACCAGAACACTTTTCAGAGATATCAGCCCTGCAGAGAGCATGCTTTGGGACAGCTCCTCCATCACATCCCTGACTCTGCTCATGAAGACTGCTTGACCCGTGGGACTGAAGGTGCTTTACACGGACAAACTTTTATGTAAAAGAAGAAGGCTGGTGATAGCTCAAATGCTGATTTGATGGTTGAATGTGTGTGGATGTGAGAACAGCAAAACACAGCAGTTTGTGTTGTGATTCAAAATAAGGCAGAAGGAGTGAGGCGTGTTTCAGTGCTTTTTCTGTTAGCGTCGGTCCTTCAGTTACTTCTGTGTGGAAATGACAATGAAAGTGTTTTTTAGAAGACTATGGGCTTTTAATTTCTTGAAACCAGTGGGTACTTCCTGTTTGGAACCAGGGGCAGAGGTCACTCAGTCCAGTTGTCTTATATAGTCAATGGTTCTACATTAGATTTCATGAACTCTTAAAGAAGCAAACAAACACGCAGACACACACACACGTGAACACACACTAACATGCAGATATACCCACACACACACACACACACACAAACATGCTGATACACACAAATAACGCATACAAAACACACAGACATCACACATACTTGAAAACAAGTAAACAAACACACAGATACACACGCATGCAAACACACAAACACACAGACCCGCACACACACACACACCTGCACACAGGAACACACACAAATCTGCAAACAAATACATACACATAGAAATGCACACATGTACCTACGTACACAAATGCAAAACACACAAACCCCCACACATGTATGTATGCAAACACTAACACATCTACAGAAACAAGTGCGCTCAAAGACACACACACATACAGACACACACACATACAGACACACACAATTCCTCTGTTAAAATCCATAGCTTTCATTATTAACATGTTTCCTGACAGAAAAGACACAGAGATGAGCTAAAACACAGAGAAAGTAGAAAATGGGTAAATTATTGAATTTGGGAAGATTTTCAAAGTAAAGAAGTTTCTGCTCAGGCAGAAGTTTGATTCCAGCAGTGAAATAAATCGAAGGGCGTAGATAAAAACAACAGGACAGAAAGCTTCAAAGAAAGCTAAAAAACGTGTGCGGCAAAAGACAGCAACATGCCACAGCCCCCTATCCCAATGCCACCCCAGGTCTCTGAGAGGTAGAAGACAAAAGTGACTACAATGCAGGAGCATGGAGAAACTAGAAAAACTAGTTCAAAGAATAAAATGAAGACTAATATGCGAAAAACAAAAACTGTGAAGGGCAAGCAAACTTACAGGGGTGTACCTGCCTGTGCACTGCACTTGCTGGATAAGCTCCAGCATCCACATGATCCTGAATGGGAATATGGGGGAGGGGGTTCAGAAAACAGGTAAATTGACTGATGAATTTTTTTAAATTACATCATCCTGTGAGTGGTCTGATTCCCATCAAGTCTGGGTCCTCTACCAGATGCCTGGGAACTTGAGGGTCCTGCACTGAACCCTGGCTCATCTTGGGACAACTAAGTGACCCTTCGCCCCTGATTCCAAACAGGAAGTGCCTTCTGGCTCCAAGAAGCCACAATCCCATAGAGTTCCAAAGAGAAATTAACAAGTCGTTTTATTTGTAAGTTACTTACCCTTTTTAACATGTTCTTTAGAATCTAGATTTTTTTCATGATAATTTTTCTTTGTTGCAAGTTACTCAAGTTACAAACTTCTTTTGGTTGGAGCCGATGGTGGATCATTACTCACTCGGTCCAGTTCACGTACAGTCAATGCCTGGGACTGCAGTCTTTTGGACAGGGATCTGGTTGTTGAACCTGGAATCTGCTGGAGCTGCCGTGCCAGTTTGGGGTCACAGTCCCAAATGTTCCAGTTCTATTATTTCTCCACCTTTTAATGTTCCTTCTCCCTGATGGTGCTGTCGCTTGGGTTTGCTACATCTGTCACTAAAACTTCCTTCTTCTTCTTGTCCAATGTTACAATGTCTTTCTGCTCTATTTGACATTCTTTTTTTGTCTGTCTGAATCTGGACATCCTACAGGATCTCAGTTTGGTCTATCCCAACTATGTTGGGGGGTGTTTCTCATCCTGACCTTGGGACTTCCAGTCCACACTCAGGTCAGATGTTTCTGAGGTAGGGGTTCCATGTCTGATTCCTGCCTTCATCTTAGAGCCTGCAGTTCTGTGCTGCATCATCTCAGCGGTGTTGTTGCACAACCTGCAGGTGGAGTCCAGCCTGAGATGGTAGATCCTGGTGTCTATTGATCTTGTACTTAGAGCACTAATGCCCCCCACCTCCCACACAGATATAAGCAGAGGCGATAGGCAGAGTGGGTTTTATAGGCCGCACGTCCTCCTACATTTAATTTTATTTCACTTTGTGAACACTCAAAAATACCCAGAGTTGATAGAGAAGCACACAGACACACAAACAGCAGGTCACACACACAAACACTTCAGTTGTCAATGAAGGATGTTTACATTTGTAGCAGTTATGCAGAAATCAGAAAATTTCCTAAATTTACTTAAAGTTTGTCCTCAAACTGATCACACGTTGCATTTTTGTGTGTTTGGATATTTGTCATGTTTTCCTGCTTTGAGCACAGCTGGAGATGATCTGAACAGTTTTCAGGAGACAGATGAGTCCCTCCACATGTTAAACAGAATTTCTCCCCCTGTTTATTTGTGATTATTTCCAAGTACAGCCCCCTATAGATGGTTTATTTGATGTTTAAATAAACAATAAAAATATAAAATACTTTGAAAATGAATTAAATCAAACTATGAATAAATCCAGCTGATCGCCATCACTGATTGAGTTGTTTCAGAGAGGATTCTTACCTTAGACACACATAAACTGACGGTAAAAGAAAACTCATATTTTCTCCCCTTTCCTTTTAAAACACAGTCTGCATTCAGCTTAGGTTTAGGTCTGTAGACTTTATGTTTATCTGGAACAACACCTGCTTTGAGCTGATGGTCTCATCTGCTTCCACTCTTAATCCCAGCCCCAGTGTACACTGAATGTTCAAGTCTTGTCACTGAAAGCTTTTTTTACTTCCCTCTGACCTGTTTCAACTGCTGCAGCTGCCTGTTTCTCCTTTTTGGGGTGTCTGGGAGGAGGAGAGACGTGTCACTGTTGTGGCTTTTTTCTGTTGTTTATGGAGTTAAGTAAGTTGTGGATTTGTGTTTGTTTGAACGGTACAGTTATGTACAGCCAGTTTAAATCCAGGTTTGCTCCTCAAATCAGATGAAGCAGAAACATCTCCAGACTGTTCATTCTAACCTGCCTTCATGCATACCAACTCTAAAGAGACTTTCAGTCTGAAAATAAAAACATTTGCAAATGTGTCATGTTCAACATATGGGCTGAATAGTGGTGTAATGGTTAACACTCTCCTCTCTGAAAAGTTCCTGGTTCAAATCTCAGCTAGGTTCTTTCTGTGTGGAGCTTACACGTTCCTCTCGTTCATGCGTGCATTTACTTTGGCTTCTTCCCACAATCCAAAAACATGCTTCATAGGTGAATTGATGATTGTAATTTTCCCTATGTGTGTGAGTGTGGTTGTGTGACCCTGCAACAGACTGGCGACTTGTTCATGGTGTACCTCACCTTCACCAAACAGCTGCTGGGACAGGCTCCAGCAACTGTCACCCCAAAAGGGTATGAATGGGTTCTGAAAAGAAATGAATGGGTGGATGTTGTACAGATGTTGTACATTTCATGTTTTTTGACTAACAATTAAAGCCTTGTGAGTTGTTCTACATTCAGAACATGGACAGTTTGTGCTGACGCGCCTGCAAAACCTCTCAGAGCAGAACAGTTCTCTACAGCAGTGACTTCATCAATGAAATGATGAATGAATGAAAATATTTGATTGAGAATTGACTTTTTTCTGATTCCAAAAGTCCTGAAAATGAAATCAGATGTTCGCAAACCTAGGTTCAATTTTAATATTCTTTTTGCTCTTTTCCCAGTGATTCATTAGATTATGTTTTTCTGATATACAGTAAAAAAAAACTGAAGTGACACTTTAGGTCGCTCTGCCAGTCCTAGTTTACATACTGATGAAATTAGAATGAAAAAAAAAAACTACATTTATGGTCTAAAAACATTTGTTGTAAAAAAAGTTGTACAAAAACAAAACAATTTTTTTATATAACAGGAGAAAAAGACAGCAAAATTAGAGTCTTTCTTCTATTAACATTTTTGCTAAAGCAGCAGATGAGCAAACGTTTGCAGCTGTTAGAAAATGATTTTTCAGAAACTTCAGGCCATCAGACTAAACTCCATCCTTGTAATTTATCATGAGTGAGAATCTATGTAATGAAGGAGGAAAGCCCTGGCAGATCTCTGTCTGAGGTATTATCAGAAACCACTTTATCTCATGCAGAGACGCACTTTTGTGTTTAAACACACAAAGAAAAGAAAAACAAACAAAGAAAACCGACTCAAGCTGAGAAAAAACAAAGTACAGTAACACTTTTAAAAATCCAGCAATGGCAGGATGCATTCTCATGACCTGCTGTGTCACATCAACTTTACAGAGAAAGACAAACAACAGCAAACAGAACAGCTCAGCAGTCCAGCCATGCTTCCCCTCAGAAACATGACAAACAGACAAGCAGCAATGCTGCTGCTGAATCGCAAACGTTACCATGGAGACGTAGTGTGCTGCTGGCCCGCCAGGTGAAGGGTCTTGGGCCGGGCGCTGGAGCAGCTGCCTGCATTAGACGGCCGCTCCCAGTAGGGGTCACTGTGAGACACACACAAACACACACACAGAAAAGACAAACGTGGAGAGGTTCTTTAACAGCGGCCACAAGTTACAGAGGCAAGAGTGGAGGAGGAGGAGAGGAAGGTCACAGCAAGAGGAGGGGAGAGGAGAGCGCAAAGGAGATGATCAAAAACAGCAGATTCACACACAGGTTTGCCATGAACTCACACCAAACAAACTCATGAGCAGCTGTCAAAGCAGAACATTTGGGCATCTGTAACTCAGAACAACAAAACTATTTTCATTTCTGATCTGAAAAGACATCATGAAAGTCACAGAGAAGTCCAGACTGACAAGACCATCCAAAGAGGAAAAATCTGCACACCTGTGGAGGTGGGGTGGGGGGCTGCAGGGATGGGAACCCACACCTGCAGAACATCATCATCCTAAACCAAAAGATGTTTATGGCCATGTTCAAAATCCCTCCTCCTAAAAAGCTATATAGTGCAGGACTATCCAATTACCTGGATTTTAAAAGCAATTTAGACACCATGCTCACACCTTTTTTTTCTGGTAACAATAAATATAACATCACAGATTTTCCAAAATCCAACAAATCTGGACATTTTACAAATACTTTATCAATCCACTGTGTTCTGATGATGAAAGCTTGGATGATTTATAAAGAGAAATTTACATGAAAAATTGTTCAAACGCAATGCATTGCGGTCTATATTTGCCAATCTGATGATCATTGTGTACTTTGGATTTGTGCAGAGACTTCTGGGAAATTTCTTGGTCACTGGACTTTGAAATTGTAGATTTGGACAGCTTTGTAAAATAGCAAATGTACTACATTGTGCACTGTGTGGTGAAGGAATCCTCACACAACCATCCCCACGGAAACAGCTGATGGAAAAAAAAAAAACATTCTTCTTAAATGAAGAGTAATTTGCTCCTTGTGAGGATTGTGCTCCAGGATTTGGTCTTGTCAGTTGTGTTTCTTGGTTCTGATCATGTTCTACTGTCAGGAATTGCTGGTGAAAGACCCAATGCAGAAAACCAGGCTTGTTGGCAGAAACATTTAACATATTTAACATATTTAATAAATAAACATTACACATTACAAAATCCATGGAGAAACAGAAGAGTGTCAAAGCAGAGCATATTACCTAAACTGAAAACCAGACACTTAAATACACAGAAGATCAGCAACACAAATGAAGACAGCTGTGGATGATTGACAAACTAAACCTGATTGGCTATGACTGACACAAAAAACCAAAGCATCACAAAAATCCAAGTTCAGAGTCCTCACACTCCTAACTTTAAATTTATCATTGGCTTAAAAAAAACTTCACAAAATTTTTGCCAAAATGTTTTAACCATTAAATAATAAAAAACAACATCAATGTATTTATAAATTACTTCAACAGTTTTATTGTATTTTAACTAATTCATGTGTTTATTTTTACAGTATTGGTCTTTATTGAATATTTCAGATATTTGTTCATTTATCTGTTATTTTTCCTGTGAGTAGCAAGTTTGCTTGTTTAAATGTTTAATGCCGCATGTTTCGTTGAACATTTCAAAATGTTTAATCTAACAGAAAGCATGTGTTTCCAAACTTTTACTGAAGACGCCCAGATTTGGTGAAGTGAAAATGTGTGAGAGCCAGCGATTCAGCCAGCATCCTTTGAACCCTTATAAAATGATTAAATGTAATTAAACAATGTATTGATTTATTTGTTTTTATTTGCAATGGAATATTTTTCATTTCTTTATATAGAACAGAAACACCAAAAGTCTCCAAAATAACTTTTAACTTAAATTACTGTGAATTTTATTTTTAAAGACCTTAAATAAATAATGAAAAAGTCTGTCTGGAAAAAAAAGACAGACAGAAAATAGCCACACGTTGTTGCTGCAAGTTTACAGCTTATAATGTAATCTAGCCAGTCACTGTCAAGAAATCATACACACAGTTCTTTTTGAAAGGGCTGAGGGCCCAGTATTGGTTTTATGACAGGGTGCCTGGGGGCTGGAAGAAATTTGAATGAACGCTGCATATGACCCACGGGCCGAACTTTGGACATGCCAGAGCTACATAATTTGCAGTTAAACATAAAAACCAGAACAAAGTAGCTAAATCCTGCAGTTTTCCTCTCGGGCAGACAAAGTGTTCAGGAGGGGAGAGGGAGGAGCTGGACGAGGTGAAGTTGGGCACTGACTCCACAGATCCTCTCCCACCGCCTGCTTTGCTGTGCAGACAGGAATGAGTGTAAAAGTGTTTGCTTACATGACGTAAGGTGAACAATAGACTTCTGGGTATATGAATGTGAAGGACGGAGAATAAAGTGGCGGACCTGAAAACGTGACTCTGAGCTCCTTCTATTGCATATGAAACTCCACATTACCGACACTGGACCCCGGAAAGCCGGGCTCACTGATAATAATTGGATTTTGAGACGCCAAAAGGTTCAAAATTTCATTGTTTTTGACAACGATCTGGAAATAAAGCTTCACACGATGCTCCAAGTCTGTTGTCTTTGACCACGGCTCAGATAAAAAAACAACAGGTTCTTTTCTCGTAAAATGAGGCCTTTTTTTCTAGTAAATTTATGACTTTTTTCTCGAAAATGAAAAACTTTTTTTTCGCAAATGTACAACTTTTTTTCTAATACATTCACAAGATTTAAAGTAATGAATTTACAACCTTAAAACACGTAAATTTAAAAGAAAAAATCATAAATGAATCATTAAAGTCATAAATATACAACTTTATTCTCAGAATTTAACAGACTTTATTCTCGTAAATTTACGTGTTTTAAAGTCGTCATTAAAAAAAAAAAAAAAAAATTTTTTTGGTTTGTAAACTGGCCCTAATACTCTGTTGTACAAAAAACAAACCAAAAGCAAAACTCCACATATCAACAGGAAGGTGCTAAAGACCAGAACAAACACAGAGAATCATCAAAAACACTGAAGACAAGCAAGCTGCTCCTCAAAGCCAAGGTTTACCCTGAGCTAAGTGCTCCACGGAGACCACACAGCAGGTGAGCAGAACCTCCCGGAGAAGCAACAAGAGACAAAGAGAACACAAAAACTTTAGAAACGAAGAAACAGTTAATCACGTGTTAGTGTAAGCTCAACCAACATGACCATCACTGTTTCAGTAAAACTGAGAAAAAAAGCAACATTTAAGTAATTCTACAGCAGAAGTGGAGCCATTGAGGAACAAACACAACCAGAACCAGAACCGACTATATGAAGTTTGTCAAAGTGAACAAAACAGAAGCAAAGAGAAACCAAAAAAAGCTCATTGTCTATTTTGTTAAAGACTTTTTCACCTCCTCCACCATGGGTATCACATGATTTCTTTGTAGCTGTAGAAAAGCTGCTCTGAGATTCTGCCCCAGCCTAAACAACTTAACAGCCAAAAAACACAAATGTCTGAATCATTTAGGTAAACTAAGAAATGCAAATACACGTTCATATCTGACTGATGTGTCAAAATAAAGATCATCTATTGTGTTACTTAGCCTCAGAGGAGACAGAACACACGGATATCACAGGAAATTGAAGACCCACTCCAAAGACAATTATGTCTGGTGTTTTTTACATGTTCTTGTGGAATTTTTCTGATGGTAGACAACATATATAAAGAAAATTAAGATTTAAATTGGAATTCTCAGTATTTCCATATTCAAACAGTAGGACAAATAGGAGCAGACAAAAAACACAGTTTAAAAAAGATTGTATTTTTGACGTAGAAAATATACTGGGCAGCAGTCTGAGCTGGTAGCTGGCTCAGAACTGCACGGCTGGATAGCTCCAACATTGCTCACCGTTTTATGCTTCACCAGTAATGTTAGGTTGTAGGTGTTAGGGCCTGTAAGCTAGTAGGAGAGAGTTTAAACAAAGAAATGGCTGTGGGTTAACTTCGCTCTAACAGTCCCGCCCACAACTCAGAGGTGAATTTGTAATGAACTCCTGCCGCTCTGCAGAAACTATGTCCTAGAAAATAACAGGTTTTTAGATTTTGGCTAAAAGCAGCATAATTATAGATTTAAGTAGACTAAAATATGAGTGGGTTTTTAAAGCAACAAAAAAAATATCATAACTCTGTCCTCAGTTAATGCAAACTTTTGAGGATAAAGAGCCACACAAGATTTATGTCAAAATCCAAAGTCTTCAAAAGCAGCCGAAGGATCTTTAGATATCTTGCTGGCTGCTATTTAGGACAAGATCTGGAGAAAAATGGAATGAAGCAAAACCTTTGCTGTGTTATGGTTTACTGTTTAACATAGTTCTGTCATTTACAGCAGAGTGTATGTGAAAGATATGCAACAGATGTACAACTTTATTTAAACTTCCAGCAAACATTGGACAAAGACAACGGATCTCCATCTAAAGATGCTCACGAGAGAGAAAAACTGCAGCTGGACGCATGAGCAGCTCTGAGTCCTCGCTGGCTATCCACCATATCTCTGTTCTCCAGCCTTCTATTTATTTATCTCCAATTCTTTTCGGTTATTATTGTCATTTCATTTCACATGCACACTCCTTACATGCACATTCCTATCATGCATTAATCCAGATCATCTTGTCCAGGTGTCCTGCTAGAACTTCAGAATATAAGACGTACTGTATGTTTGGTGCATCAAATACCCTCAGAGATATTTACAGTATAAACTTTGAACAAATAACATCACCTTCTAACACACACGCATGCTGCAGCAGCAGAGCAACAACAAGCACACAAACACACACACTCTGATGCAGGTTCAATAACCTGAGCATAAACAGTGCAGCTTGTTTGCACAACCCACACACCAAAAACGACTCCAGGGGAAATGCACACTGAGACACTCACAGGCAAGTAAACACACTCACACACACACACACACTGGAAATGAACACACACTTCATCAGGCCAAAATGGTGGGGGGTGGGGGTGGGGGCATACAAAAGCTGCTTCCTGATGCTGGCAGAGCCAAACTGCAGACAGAGAGGAGGAGAGTTTTTCAAGAGCAACTACATTTTCCAAATTGGCTGCCAGGACATTGTCTGGGGATGCACACACGCAAACACACACACACATAAAAAAAAAAAGCATGCACACACGTGAACACAGTAAAGAAAGTAATCCTGGTTTGGACAGAAATCCAGCTTGCCGGTCTGCTCCATTTCCTCAGAACAGCCGTGTGATCAGAACATGCCAATGGAAGGCAGCTGAGGGCGGAGCTAAGACTCCAGTTATGGTTCTGCTGCTGAACCAGAAACAGAAGAAACAACTGTGAACTAAAGTTCACACATTGTGCTTCACATTGTCTTCAGTGTTTTGAAGGTTGATGAAACTAAACGTCTGCAGATAGAGTGACATCTAATCCCACTTTTAGATCTTTGATTTTTTTTTTCTTTTCTTTTCTCTAATGAAAATTATATTAACAAATGATGAAACAAAAGTTTTAATATTTATAGATTTATCATTTTTGATGAAAACAGGTCTTATATCAAGAGGCTTGAAATCTAAATGGACAGCACATCACTTCTGCTTTGGGAAAAGCAAACATCTTGCTAAGATGAGGAGACGTGGAGCTCAGATCACACCCAAAGCTTCACTCACAGTCTGAGTGAGGCTCATGCAGATGAAACAACTGTTTTCTAAATACCTCAGAAGAGCTGACAGCCACAAAGAAGCCAGAGCTCCTCCTGACAGAGATACATGCACGCAGGCAGAGGCATTTGTACGCCAGTACAGGTGCCAGTGTTGGCACTTGATGGAGCAGGGTGAAAACTGAACTTCTGGTTACACACAAACATGCAGCATTAACAAAAGCAACATACAGTGGGTACGGAAAGGGTTCAGACCCCTTAAATTTTTACTCTTTGCCATGTTGCAGTGATTTACTAAGATCATTTCAGTTCATTTTTTTCCTTATTTATGTACACACAGCACCCCATTATGACAAAGAACACAGAATGTTTGCCATTTTTGCAGATTTATTAAAAAGGAAAAACTGAAATATCTCATGGTCCTAAGTATTCAGACCCTTTGCTGTGACATTCATATATTTAACTCAGGTGCTGTCAATTTCTTCTGACCATTGTTGAGATGGTTCTACACCTACATTTGAGTCCAGCTGTGTTTGATTCTACTGATTGGACTTGATTAGGAAAGCCACACACCTGTCTATATAAGACCTTCCAGCTCACAGTGCATGTCAGAGCAAATGAGAATCATGAGGTCAAAGGAACTGCCTGAAGAGCTCAGAGACAGAATTGAGGCAAGAAATAGATCTGGCCAAGGTTACAAAAAATATATATCTGCTGCACTTAAGGTTCCCAAGAGCACAGTGACCTCATCATCCTTAAATGGAAGATGTTCGGGAGCTGGCCATCTGGCCAAACTGAGTTGTCGGGAGAGAAGAGCGTTGGTGAGAGAGGTAAAGAAGAACCCAAAGATCACTGTGGCTGAGCTCCAGAGATGCAGTCGGGAGAAAGTTGTAGAAAGTCAACCATCACTGCAGCCCTCCACCAGTCGGGGCTTTATGGCAGAGTGGCCCGACGGAAACATTTCCTCAGTGCAAGACACATGAAAGCCTGAATGGAGTTTGCTAAAAAGAAAAACACCTGAAGGACTCCAAGATTGTGAGAAATAAGATTATCTGATCTGATGAGACCAAGATAGAACTTTTTTGCCTTAATTCTAAGCTGTCTGTGTGGAGCACAGCTCATCGCTGGTCCAATACAGTCCCAACAGTGAAGCATGGTGGTGGCAGCATCATGCTGTGGGGATGTTTTTCAGCTGCAGGGACAGGACGACTGGTTGCAATCAGGGGAAAGATGAATGTGGCCAAGTACAGGGATATCCTGGATGAAAATCTTCTCCAGAGTGCTCAGGACCTCAGACTGGGCTGAAGGTTCACCTTCCAGCAAGACAATGACCCTAAAAACACAGCTAAAAAAATGAAGGCGTGGCTTCACAACAACTCTGTGACTGTTCTTGAATGTCCCAGGCAGAGCTCTGACTTAAACCCAATTGAGCATCTCTGTGGAGACCTGAAAATGGCTGTCCACCAACGTTTCCCATCCAACCTGACAGAACTGGAGAGGATCTGCAAGGAGGAATGGCAGAGGATCCCCAAATCCAGGTGTGAAAAACTTGTTGCATCTTAGGTTAGGTTCTGGCAGCTCCGTGACCCCAAAAGGGACTAAAACAGGTTTAGAAAGTGGATGGATTGATGTATCTAAATGTGTCTGATTTCTCAACAATATGTATCTGTCCCCTGAAATGGCCTTGTTCTAATGTGGTGCATTTCTTCCACAGAGCATTCCAAAGTATCCTCCTGAAATTCATAATTGTATCTGCTGTGCTGCTTTGCAGCTTTGTGTTTTTGTCTGCGGATAAAAAAATAAGATTAAGAAATAAGATTATCAAGAACATGTTAAAAAACTGTATCAGAGCAAAAATTGTTATTCTAACAAATAAAATCACTGACTAAAAGCTTTTTATTTCTCAATAGAAGTCTATGGCATTTTGGCTTCTTGAAGCCAGCTGGTACTTCCTGTTTGGGACTTCAGGGGGAGGGGTCACTTAGTCCAACTTTCATCTACATTCAGTGGTCAAAACCCTTCATAGTTATTTTGTAACTCTAAATGGAGACAACTCAGGCCACGCCTGCAAAGAGGAAATTAGATGCACTCAGCCACCATGTGACCAGTTAGGAAAAGTTTGGTGACAAAAAGGGGTGGAGCATCACCACAAACAGCTTGAAACAACTGAGGAAGAGGAGGAAATGAAAGGATGAAATTCATCCATCAAACCAATGAAAAAAAATACTGACTTAACAATGCACAAGATTAATGCTTTCACTCTAGCATACAGCCTATGATTAGAGTGAATGTATACAGAGACAAAATAAGGTAAAAATGTAAAATATTTAACTGCATGTTTAACATATTAAACTTTTAACATTTCCATTTTCAAAATCCAGCATCCCTCCTGAAGTTTCAGTGTGTGTGTGGACAAACGTAAAGCTCTGTTTAGTTTGCTGACTTTATCAGCAAGTAGCCAGAATAAATCCAGAGCATGCAATGCTGCAGAAGGCTGCATGCAGCCATAATGGATTCTGTCATTTGAAATGGATGAAGCTCCATTAGGGAGCGGCACGGTCACGGGGGTAAGTGTGATGAAGGGTGAAGCTTCAACATCTCTCTCTTTATGTTCACAGCTACAAAGAGAGGCGTTCTGCAGGTCTCTGCAGCCCAGAGACGTACCAGTAGGCAGAGGCCCCAATGGCGCCACCATCCCTGCCAATAACCAAAAGGTAAGCGTAAAAAGGTGTGCATTTGTAGGGACGGGCGGTTTGGGTCATTTTCATTCTTTTCTTTGTCCTTTGACTTGTTTTTATCCTCACTGTCCTCGTCCTTACATCACTCTAGCCCTGTTTGATCACACAGCTTATTGGAGATCACACTACACACGTACATATCCATGTACACAATCTATCCACAAATGGCACGTTTATTAATCGCCTCTTTAGTTGCACAGTCTGATTTACAGCTGATTTCGTACCTGTCAACTCTGAGGGCAGCTGCCTGACATTTATAGACAAAGCTTTCTAGCAGAGGGACTTTGACGTGCACACGTACATACAAAAACACACACACACAACTACTCATTACACAGAAAAACAGGAAAAAGCTGAAGTGACATGAATATAAAAAGATGAAACAGTCCATCACACACTGACACAGGTACATACACATATGAAGACACACACACACAGCAAGACACACATTGTGAAAGAAATTCTTATTTTTATCATTGTTTAAATGTGTTTTTAAATGTTAACTCGCTATAGTTTTTATAGATGATCGTTTGTTACCTCTTAGCTACCGTTTTCTCACCTGTTTCCTTCCCCAAACCAGGATGAGGGGGTTTTACGACACACTGTCTTTAGCAGATAAGGAAGGATGCTGTTTGAACTGAAATCATTCCTTCAAAGGTTCATTATACAACGCCCTTAATGAACTTTTCAACTCTGTTTCTCTGCTTAAATGTTCTAACTCCCCACTTGAATTTTCAATAATAGGATAGCAGGAAAGGAGCAGTACTTTAAGTAAAAGAAAGGTGGCTGCTTCCCATCATTCCTGCTTCTCCCTAATATATAAGAAAACGTTGCTTGTTAATGTGGTCTTTTACTGCGTTTTGCTTTAGTTTTTAGGTGAATTTACCTGACACACATACACACACAGTTTGATTTTGTTCATCTTTCCTTTCCCACATTTAACCTTTAACCACATTTAGTAAAAAGTAGCTTCATTAAAAAATATCTATAAGCTCATCTGTGAACTTCACCCCTGAAACCATGACAATCTCATGGTTGCCACAACAACAATGAATTGTAAGTTGGCTTTCAGACCTTTTGTGTTTCCAGTTGTGACAGAGTGGAAACAATCCTTCCAGATGACAAGCTTGGATGCATGTGCACCAACAGGCAGAAGAGCAGAGAGGGGGGATCTCAAGCAACTCCAGCTGCTGGTTGGATTCATGACACCCCACACTGCAGCTTATGCATCCGTTCTGTCTTTACATCAGGTCAATAAGAAGAGCATCTGGTCTTCCTCCATCCTGATGCAATAGCCTAGATGGCTGGATGGAGGCTTCCCCTCGGCATGAGTGTTTGATCACTCACTAGCTAAAGTTCAGGTTAGCTGAGGCTGTCGGGTACAAGCCCCCCCATTTGCACTAGGACGTCCCCCTGAAAGGCCTGGACTGACATTACAGAGATGCATCATGGGCAGAGTGATGACAATGATTTTGTTTCTGCAGTCACACTGGAATGATCCACAGCAGAGTTTATCTGCAACTGAAAACAGACCCTCATTCTGAAGAGGACCAGGTATGTAGAATTTAGGTGAACCAAGAGGACCATCAGAAGAAACTCGCTTTTGCGCTGATGTAGATGAAGTCGGGATCAAACATGGCAGAGTGAATCTTAATATTACACACGTCCCTGCACACGAGTCCGGACCTCTGAATGTGATGGTCTACGGACATCTGTCTGCACCTCACAACATTCCATTATGCTCTAGTTTACTATGTGTAAATGAAAAAAAATCTTTTCTTATGTCTTACTTTCAGCTGCTATCAGCTGATAGATTCTAGCTCAATTAAACAGATTAAACTCAAATTGATGTATGCTCCTAGGGGTTTGGAATCCAGCCTGTTTCTCCTCAAAGGTTTCTGTGAGTTTGGGTGAATGGAGAGCAGCAGAAAACATGTTTGACATTTTGGTCTCAGCAGCATGTGAGGAGCTGAGCTGGTGGCCGAGTGGTGTCAGACGGTGTCCGCTGTGCCGTTGATGATGTGTCGTGTCATAGATATAAACAGCTTCATGAGTGAGCATGGTCGCCTCTAAATATGTGAAATAAAGCACTGCTCATGTCTGAACCACAGGTTGTTCTGAGCAGAAAGAGATGAGAGAAAGGCAGGAGATAAAACTGTTAAGAGGCAGAAAAAAAGTAAAAATCACCACTCATGAGGAGGGCAGACAAAAAAAGTAAAAGACACTGTACCAAAAAATGTGTTATGTACAAGTGACTAAGCTCAAGAATGCTGTCTTGGACAAATGGTTTTAAAATATGCTGATTAGATGAAAACAGGCATTCACAAACCAATAAGTTTATGTGTTTATAAAACTTGTTTTCCCAAGAGCTTTGCTTCATTCTGTCCTTATTATAATTTCTGCTGCGTTTGTAATTTCAAAACCATTATCACCAAATTCAACAGGATGTATTATCTCCTGTTCATTGATAAGTGTCTTCATTTCACAGTTGGTAAATCTGCATTTCCATCCTGCCATCCATTCAAGTATGAAAACTGTTGATTCTCCTTGAATCTGTCTGAGTGTTTACATACATTTATGTTTATCAGCAAAAAATGGGAATAGACACTGTGCGTATGGCTGTGTTCAGGTGTGGTGATATCAGAGAGGATTCTACTTGTGGTAAGCATGTAACCGGATATAAAAAATAGCAAACAGTAGCCAATGCTAGCAAAGTGAGCAGAACAGTTAGTGCACCATATCTTTAGTTAGTGGGCAGTGTGTTGACAATGTCAGCAAAAAGTGTGTTTAAAATTTTTAAAGAAAGATAATATGCTGATTGTTAGTGTACATTTTGTTGCTAAAATTGGCATGAAACATGTTGGCAACATGGATGAATAGTATACTAGCAAAGCTAGCAGAAAGAATGCTAGCAGAGTTAGATTTACATTTTTGGGAGTTTATTTTGGGAGAACTGCGACAATAGGAACTATTGTATGTTTCTGGTCAGACGGTGCCCTATCAGTCACAGAATGAATGGGAGCGTGCACCAGCAGTCACATGTGCGATCTGAACCTGCTGAAGTTCATTAAAGCACTGCCCTGTGCGGTAGAGCTAAAGTTTTCTGTGTTCCTTTTGTTGAATGAAGACCCGAACTAAATGGCTGGATTCTCTCCACCACATCCAACTCATTCTTGATGCATGTCAAGTCATTCGGAGACGTGTCAAAAATCCATCAACTTTCCTTTCTTACAGCAGCTGTGCCGACAGCTACATTAAAACCCCCAAGCCAACAATTTTTTAAAAATTTGTATCCATTGTAGGAGGCTACAGTTGACATCAGATTTTTTTGCTTCCACTTTGACAGAAGGATTAAGGGACAATCTATATCACATTTTAATTGTTTCTACACAGAATCTAGTGTACAAATCATCAATGAAGAACTTTTATTCCAAGTAAAATAATGTAAGATTTTTTTTGGAATGTCATGGATGCGGCTTTCATTGAGGGTCACGTTGCAAGAGACAAAAGAGCAGGAAAGGACAGAGAGACAGAGAGAAAGATGGAGGGGAGTTAAGAGTCTGTCTGATCCTGTAAACCCGCTGGACTCAGACACAGATCACAGGCCTGTCTGTCAGCCTCAGCCCGCCCGTCTCTCCCTCTCCTTCCTCTTGTTTGTTTCTTCCTCAGCATTTCTCCCAGATTCCCAGCTTCACTTTCCTCCAGCCTGGATTGCCTCCAAATCTCTCTCTGGCTCTCTTTGTCACACATCAGTGTTCACACAGATCCTCTGGCTGCTCACTGTACTTGTTCAGACACACACAACTACACGCTGCTCTTCAGGTGTACAACACTAACCTTAAACACACACACACACATTCATTTGGAAGCCAGCTCTCCTGCTTTGTGTGTTTTTGATGCAGTGTGTGTGTGTAACTGCCTGGCCTGGCTTCACACTGCTCTTTCACATTCACCATACGCTACACTGATGGCAGAGAGGATGAGCGGCTTCAGCTTTACAACTGAGCTCCAATTACCACTTGTAGACTTCTTCAAACATACATGCCCTGCAGATGATTATGATGCTTGAACCCACACATCTGCATCTGCACTCGGTTGCTGTTGGCAAACAGTCCTGCTTTACAAGAGAGCAGACTGGTTCACATGTCAACACATGCTGCTGCCAGGCTGAGCTGGAGAGAGAAGACACCCCAGAATGAGCAGAGGAGTTTTTATGCACCAAGCAACCACCAAAAGAGGTCATTTTTAAGACAAATAAGCTCATAAGTTTTAGTTATCTGTTTACCAGAAAACATGAGCATCCTGACCATGGTGGAAATGTGATAGACGTGGTGCATGAATATAAGTACCTTGGTGTCTGGATTGATGACTCGCTCACTTTTAAACCACACCTAGAGAAACTTGTGAAGAAATTTAAACTTAAATTGGGCTTTTTCTTTCGTAACAAGAGGTGTTTTTCTTTTGAGGAAAAAAAAACGTCTTGTTACCGCAACCTTTTTTTCTGTGTTGGATTATGGTGGTATATTTTATATGAATGCGTCCTCCATATGTCTTCAGATGGTTGACACTGTTTATCAAGCAGCCCTCAGATTCATAACAAACTGTTAACAAACCTATGACACATCAGTGTGTCCTGTACTCACGAGTGGGATGGCCTTCTTTGGCCACTAGGAGGCAGGGACACTTCTACACTTTTATTTATAAAGCTTTGATTGGATTACTAACATTAGCACTCTAATCACAAGAAAAAGTGTTGAATCCTACTCTTTACGATCAAACGATCAGCTGTTGCTCTCTGTCCCTTTTGTCCACACAGAGCTTGGAAAGAAAGCCTTTCCCCACGCAGCTCCTTTTGCTTGAACCATGTTGCAGAAAGACTGGAAACTGACTGAGGTTTTGTCCTTAGATGCCTTTAACCCTTGTGTGGTGTTCGTATTTTTGCTGTATTTAATATATATGTGTATGGTGGGTATACAGTATGCAGTCAATGAAAATGTGTTTTGATTTATGTTCTTCACAGAAAATGAGCCAAAGCTAATGAATTTCAGGCTGTAAAAAAAAATTATTGTTTCATTTTTCTACGGATAGAAAAACTGAAAACGGGTCCCACAGACCCGAACACTATACAAGGGTTAAAATCAAACTGAAAGGGTCAGAGACTGCCTCAAAAATCTGTAATTGCTTTACTTAACCTGTGTGTTTTAATGTCTTTGTATGTATTTGTTGTGCTGAATTTTGCGCCACTTGGCCAGGACTCCCTTGAAAAACAGATTTTTAATCTCAATGAGACTTTTCTGGTTAAATAAAGGTTTAATATAATAATAAAAAAACTGCATCCACTTCTCCACAGCTTCATCATCACATCTTAGCCTGTCATGATTCCCATTTATTAGTTTAAAGTCCCCCTCCAATCATCTTTTGATCTATTGTTAAAGTGTTCTCAATGGTCTTTAATCACATTTATGTCATTTTTAACTAAAATATAAAAACTTGTGTTGTTTTGTAGGGCATAGTTTCTGCAGTGGCAGGAGTTCATCAAAGATTTACCTCTACGTTGTGGGCGTAGCTGTTGACGTGGAGTAAACTTGCCCCCAATTTCTCACTAGCTTGTAGCCCCTCAGATTCCCAACCTAATACTAATGGTGCAAATAAAAACCCTAACCCAATATTGGAGCTATCCAGACGTGCAATTCTGATCCAGATTCCAACTCAGCTCCAGCTCATTCAAACTGTCTTTGTCACTAAAAGCAATGAAGAAATAGGAAATATTGAAGCTTGAAACTTGAGTTTCTTGTGATTTTTCCAGTTCTTTTATCTCATGACTTTCCTTCAATGTTACTTCTCTCATCTGCGACCTTCATATTCAAGGAGAAATGACATCTTAATGCTGATGTTCACTTGTTAAAAAAAAAGAAGAACATTTCTGGGGCAAAACAAAGAAAGATGACATAAGAACACTGGATTGAAGTCCAAGTTGAAGGGACAAAACTGAGCTGGTTGTTTAAAAGTGCATAAATCCAGAGGGAGCTGCAAAGGTATAGACACTGATAACAGTTTGAAAATAAAGGCAACATGCTTCATGTTTTATGCTTCCTGTTTGAACGTAAAACTTGTGTTAAAAAGTTGAGGTTCATCTGTGTGACTCTGAACAATGTTGATATAGATTTATCATTGGGGTTTTATTTTGTTTGCATAATTTTTTCTTTTCGTATTCACCTTAAAAGCTGGGCCATGAATATTGTCTGACATTAAATCAAGGTTTATCGGATGAACTGGACATTTTCTTCACTTTAGGGCTGCATGGTGGCGCAGTGGTTAGCATGAATAGATGAATAAGAGGTGGATGGATGGAACAATGTGGGATAGATGGATGGAAGGATAATGGATGAATGTAGGAGCGTTTGCAGTTAACTATAGATTTTTTCTGTCACAGGAAAGAGAGGAGGAGCAGGCTTACCAGTGTAGCCATACAGCAAAATTGAAACATTCGTGGATGTAGTTTTCTACAAGTGGATTCATCAGAGTGGAGCGGAGCAGGAACCTGGTGACCTGCTCAGTGAATTTTCTACATCACAATTGAGCTCTTTTAAAACAACATTTTTTTTATCGGCTCCCGATTCACAACAATTTGAATGAATTCAATTTTAGAAATGCAATTAAATCCTTAAGTTCTCCATCATCAGAAAAATGCCACAAGAATTGTCATTGGATTGGGCCTGAAAAGGATCAATGGACAGAACGATCAGATAGAAGGTCAGAGGGGATCACCAGAGGACAAATTCAAGTCTTTGCTCTCTCAGATGGATAAACTCCTCCCCATTGTTTGACTTTGGCCCATGAGAACAGCAACTCTGCCGTTTATAACATCTGAGCTTTACCAAAAATGAAGTCACAGATACTTCCAGAGATATGAATGTGAGGAAACACATTTGAAAGCGACAGGATGCTTCAACTCAGGAAGGTCAAAGAGTCTAACAAAGACATGCTCAGTACAATTCTATCTATCTGATGACACTTCTGAAGGGATCCATGGAACTCCTGCTGAAGAAAGCTGTTCTTCTGAGGTTCAGAGCAATAAAAAGTCCTGTTTCATCACTGGAAAAGATCATGCTGAAACAAAGCAGCTGATGGTCCGGTTCCAAGACCTCCTGCAGCAGTGTGGGATCAAGCACAGTTCTCCAAAGATGTCCTGCTCTTAAAACAACATACACATAAACAACAAGCACAGTCTGAAAAAATAGACTGAATATCAGACACTGTGGTGGACACAGAAACTGAACAGAGAGTTAGCATGACATTTCTGCTGAGCGACTGTGTTTAAAAACACGTTACAGATGTTCAGTTGCTGTCATCCTTAATCTATATTTGTAACCTGTAAGTGTGTCTTCCTCTTTTATTCTCAGATTTAGCAGCTGATTTATAAAAGCCCCTATCGTGCTCATGTTATGACAGCTGACTCAAACACAGAGATAAGCTGCCTTTGTATTTTCTTGCACACAAAGATGCAGAGCGAGCTGGCACAGCCACAAAATGCAAATGCAGACAGTCAGGTGGCTGGAATGCATGTCCTTCAATGTGTGCGGCCTGTCAGACAGGCCTTCGGGGTTCCGAAAAGAAATGAGTGGAGATGGCTGCAGCTCATGGCATCGGACTGTCAGAGCCAGTGTGACGTTTCCATCAGCCTCTACAGGAAACCTTCCTGTTTTTGCCTCTCTGCCTATCTTCACGCACCTCTGTGAATCTCCTCAACTCCCTTCCATGTCTGCTTTTCAGCCATGTCGGAGTGTCTCCCTCTTTATGGCCTTTGCTCTGCTGCAACTTCAGTAGCTCCTTGAGATACCTTCGTGGAGTTTTTCCATTTTCATAAACTCTTCTGTCTTTCTGCTGGGGATTTCTTTAAGGGAGCTGGGTGGAACAAAGACCCTAACAGCTCAAAAAAATGGATCACCTTAGCTTTTTTGGATCCAACTGCAGCAACCAACAAATGTAGTTTCTGCAACATCACTGACAAATAACATGATCTGAATTCTAACTAAAGTTGCCAGAAAATAGATTAGAAAATTTAAAAGTTATCAAAGAAAAACAATAAAAAAAAGATCAATCATCTAGAGTTGGACACAGGCTCTCTACAGTCATCAAAGATTTTCAATGGAAGCATTTATGCTTGAAGCCCACTTAGCGTATTTTCTACATAACAAAATATATTTTTTTGCTATATTTGTTGTTTAGAAAGGCCAGAACAATAGAGTTAAATAAAAAAGGATAACTAACCAAGGAAAATAATATCAATTGTACAGATGAAAAGATAAAAAACAAATTAAACCGTACAAAGGCTGGTAGCCTTCATATTTTTTAGTTGGAAGTATGGAAATTCTTTTATTTATTTGCTTTTTAAAAGTCCAAATGTTGTAAATCTTGCTTCATGGTTTTTTGTTTCACATCTCTATTCCGATATTTGAAAGACTTGGTGTCATATCATTCCAGCCGTGCTCAAACTCCAATTGTTCATTTCTCCTCCATGATCAATTTTGAAACAACTGATTTAAAAAGGAGGCTACTCATCCATCACTACCTAATCTGAGTCCCTGATTTATCAAAGTTCAACTGGTTTAACTTTCAGCAAGCATTCAATGGACACACGTGTTGTACGTAAAACCAAAAAAGGGAATTTGTGTGGCGATGCGTGAATGCGAGAGTTTTGAGAGTTTGCATGTTTACATTTCATTGGAAGTGGTCACTTGAACGCACGTTCTGAGGGGGACATCACCCACAGCAAGCAGGAGAAGAGAAGACCAAGAGCTAACAGTCAGGCTAAGCTAGTCGACCCTTCTGTTAGGTTTAGAGACCATAATAATTCCACCAAGAATGGTTTAGCAGAAAACAGGAGTTAAAAGAAGAGTGAAGATTCCGATGTTCCAAAAACATGTCCTCACACTGTGAACATCAGCATGATTGATCCATTAGGTTCACAAGGTCACTTCAATCTGACTCCATTCAATACCAGCCGACTCAGAGTTTCTTCTGCCAAAACAAAAAACAATTCTTAGTTATTAAACAGAGTTTTCAAGTTACTATTGATTTACTGTGAACAAAGGTAGATCTTGTTGAAAATCATTAATGTTCACGCTAAAACTAACAGCAGAGAAGATTCCCCACCATTTTAAGTCTCACTCTGATCATCTTTTGATCTGATTTAAAAGTGTTCCCAGTGGTCTTCTGAAAATGATTATGCTGTTTTTAGACAAAATTTAAAAAAAACCTGTGTTGTTTTCTAGGGCTGCACGGTGGGGCAGTGGTTAGCACTCTTGCCTCACAGCAAGAAGGTCCCCAATTCAAGTCCTGGCTGGGGGACTTGAAACAGTGTCACCAATGGGGGCCTTTCTGTGTGGAGTTTGCATGTTCTCCCCGTGCATGCGTGAGTTTTCTCCGGGGACTCTGGCTTCCTCCCACCGTCCAAAAACATGCTTCACAGGTTAATTGGTGACTCTAAATTGTCCCTAGGTGAGGATGTGAGTGTGTATGGGTGTGTGATTGTGGCCCCTGCAACAGACTGGCGACCTGTCCTGGGGTGTCCCCTGCCTTCACCCATGAGCAGCCGGGTTAGGTTCCAGCAGCCCCATGACCCCGAAAGGGATAAAACGGCTTAGAAAATGAATGAATTAATGTTTTCTAGGACATAGCTTCTGCAGAGTTGCAGGAGTTTAATTAGAAACTCACCTCTCTGTTTTGGGCAATACTGTTGACATTGAGTTAGCCTGCCCTCATTTCCTATCATGCCTTTGTTGACATGCTCTCCCGCTAGCTTACAGCCCCTCACAACTTCTACCTAAATTCTAGCATTTCTAGTGCAGCAAAAATGGTGAACAACATTAAAGCTATCCAGTCGTACAGTTTTGAGCCAGATACCAGTTCAGACGAGGAAAACAAAGACATACTTGGATCTATTTGTCTGCAAGTGGATGCATCAGAATGGGAGAAGGAGAGAGCTTGAGGCTATGTGTATTTTCTACATTACAAATAGGATCAAACAATATTTTTTGTCAGCTCCTGAGTCTCAAAAATTAAACACTCATAAATGCATCTTTGAGCTTAATTTTCATCATAAATGTCCTCCATCATTGGAAAAAATGCTACAATAACACATTAAAAACACTAGAAACATAATTTTCATCAGAGTGGCTCAATAATCCTTTAATTTTATTCTGTTTGTTCAAAGCAGGATCCAACAGTTTGTCTTTGATGTGGAGCACAAACCTGAACACATCACTGCCTGACAGGATCTAAACACATGGAGGCACAAGCATGCATGACCACTGCTCACATGCACATGTGCAGCCTAAGAGGGCCAGTTATTTTGAAATGAATTTCAGCTGAAACATTAAGTCATACTTCTTTACACACATGTAACTTTTGATGCCACAAAAATGTGGATCTGTTGCAACCACACACCCTCACGGTGAACATAGACACCAACCCATCTGCACGTCTACAGAAATCCCAACAAGAGCCCTCGGAGAAGCGTGGTAGATCAGCATTAATATTTATAGGCTTCTCCGCAGAGAAAAACATTGATAAGCTGCAGTTTTTAATAATAACATCGACTTTGAAAACAAGAAGCAAATTAAACCAAATTAAAAATGCTGTTCAAATTAAAGGTATGAGGAGGAGGAGTAGAGACTCATGGAATGATGAAGATCAAAACAACAACTGGACTTCCTGCCAGCGTTCAGATAGGAATGAGGGACACTCTCCTCCTTTGTGAGGCTGTGTCAAAGAGAAACAAATCCAGCCTGTTCTCAAATCAGTTGTTTTTCTGCGTATAAGAAAACAAAATATGAAAGATAGCCCAAAAAAAACCCCACAATTTTCCCGCTCACATGACGTGATTTCCTGCTTTGCTGGCATGACGGGAGGATCTCACGCTCCAAACATGGCCTGTGAGATGTACAAAAAAAGGGGCGAGAGGTAGAGGAAGATGTGAGTGAGAAAGAGAGGAAACCGTGAAGCAGAAGCTGCACACAAAGCAGAAAACTGCAGTTCCAGGTGTGAATGCGGAGCAGGAAGATGAAAAAAAGAACAGTTAAAGACAGAAGACAGGAGGCGTTTTCTCAGAGATCAGTGTGTCGCATGGAGTCACTTTTCCAGGTGGATTCAAATGACAAGAAGCAGATGTGACATCATCCATGACTGCAGCTGTGGATTGGAATTGGCCTTTGGAAGAGCAGTCTGCTAACCCACCTGACTGTGAATGTAACCCAAACAGCAGTGCTTTGGTGTGATGCTGCTATTTGAAATATTCTTTTATGTTTCTAGATTAGATTTTTTTTTATTTCTTTAATCGTTTTTTTGCACTGACTGCACTCTGCTTTAACAGGACCTATGCAAAAACAAATGAAGCCTTTAACACTGGAGACGTTGCCAATGACATCTAAATAACACACACTCTTTGACCCTTTGAGATAACCTAAATCTTTGATAATTTACGCGATCAACGTGAATCAGCTGATTAAATTTTGCGAATTAAAGCATTTTTTAAAAGCAGGTTCACATCAATATGCAACACCTTACTAATGTGTTGCTTATCAGTGCAAAGCTGCTATTCTTTGCTTCAGAATCAACTGTAATTACGTTAATTACGTATATGGTTGAAGAATTGAAAGAATGTCAACCAATGTAGCTAAAGCTCCGTTAAAGATTCCACATGTTAGGTAAAATTCAAGTTTCTGTGCATTCAGAGGTCTATTAGCAATGAGACACATGCTAAACCTCTCAGATTTTGATCAATCCTTCAGATTTTGTCCAAATTTTTCATTTCTTTCATCTCAGAATTATTCCACCTTTCATTGAGCAGCTTTTTATGAAGAAGTTAACCCTTGTAAAGCCTGAACCTGTGACAAAGAGGCTGAGGCATTTGGATCCACATGCAACTGGGTTTAATGATCATCAAAACAGACAAGAACAAGGCAAGGCATAGTCAAAAACCAGGCTAGAGTCAAAAACATGGAGCAAGACAGAGAGACGAAGGAACTGGCTAAGGTCAGGCACAAACAGGCAAGCAGGAGAAGACACGCTCAGTAATGTCTGCTAGGCAAAACAAGACTTTGCACTGAGGTGGAGGCTTGAGTTGGTTTATTTGCCAGGTGACATAATGATAATAGTTATGATCAGCTGTGCAGGAAAGACTCAGTACTCTGGCGACACCCCTCTGGTTGTCGGAGATGTGAGATGACGGCTGAACCGTGACAGAACAATTAAACAATTAAATAATTGACAGAAAATACAAATTCTTTGAATTTGGAGCCTTTATACGTCCATCTGAACAAACAAACAAAAAAATGATATATATAAATTTCAATTTGTATCATATTTGATACATCAGGTAACACAGCTCAAAAATATTTTTTTTCCTGAGCTAACAAAAACTACTCTAAGACAAAAAAAAACAAGAAATTTGTCTTTCATTCCAATGCTCTTGTGGAGGGCTTACAGACTCATGTATCAAATGTGATACATTTGGCTTTAAAGGCTTAAGATCAAAAATGTAAAAATCACAGAGTTTGCTGCTGTCTGAGTTTCTGTGGCACACGGAGAACGCTGACGCCAAACTCGTGGAGAAGCAGTATTCTTTGGTTATGAAGCTTCTCCTGTTTCAGGAATAACCCTCTGTTTTTTCTTTTGTTTCTGTTAATAATTAAAATATTATATTTATATATAATATAATCTGTCTCTTCATCTTCTTATGGTTTACAGACATCTGCATGTCTTGGAGCTTTTTGGCAAAAGCTCAATCGGTAGATGGTCTGTGATCATTCAGTCTTCTTCACTGTCTGAGTTTCTTCTCATAATTCTGTTAAACTCTCTTTTTGCGCTGGACTTCATAACTATGTCTGAATTCCCTCACTACTCCATAAATGCTAAAAGACTATCTTAATGCACTTCCGACACCATGGTCAATGCTTTTTTTTCTAAATGGCAAGTATGATGTCACCCATTTTTCAAAGTAAAAACCTAATATATATACCCATTGTACAAAGACGTTTTTTGTGTTCTGATTATGTAAACTTGGTTAAATAAAAAAAAGACATTAATTTTTTCAAATGACAAATTGTTCTAACACAATGCATTGTGGTCTTTATCTAGTGAGCATCAACGCAAGTTTTTTTTTTTTTGCAGACTTCTAGGAAATTTCCAGGGAACTTGATTTTAGAATCGTAGATTCAGACAGCTCGTGAGGGAATTCAGACACAGCCTCCATTTCCCTGTTTTGCAGATAACCAAACTTTAATACTACTGAAATGCTCAAACATGAAACATTACATAAGAGGAAGAACATGACACCCTGATCAAAACCATGGACCCTTCTACACTCAAACAAACAGAGAACTACTAAAATCCACTTTGTTAACACAAGTATCTTTTTGAGTTGAGATCATGTAAATATGAATTCATCATAAACTCCAGGTCTCAATGGTTGAACGTCTCTGAGTGACATTCAGACCAGTAAATTCTAAACTGATGGAAACAAGAAATCAAAGCAAAAAGTTCAGAGAAAAACAAGAAAAATATAAACCATGAAGCCAAAGCATACTCAGTCACATTATGAATTACACATAAACTGTCATAAAACAGACTTTCCACTTCATATGGAGACCACACCCACAACACTCACACACTCCCCCCATGGTCGATTAACAGCGCCCGCTTTGTTGTACAGTCACAACAAATGCACGGTCCTTTGTCCAAGTGTGCAGCGATTTTCATTAGCGATAGCCGCTCGCACAGATCAAGAAGTGGAGGCAGTCAGGCATGAAACCACGCTCCTTTAATTTCCTGTTGTTGGAGCCTGAAAGAGCGCAGACAAACAAAGATAAAGCCGCAGTCAGGCCGCGCTTGGATGTGGAGGAGGGTACGAGGACGCTTCTGCTCTGAGAATGTGCTTCTCTGAGCATGAACTTGGAGGTTCATCTGCCCCTGCGGACACAGCGCTCCTGCTAAAGCAAGCAGCAAAGGAGTCCAAACAAACAGGGACATGAACCTGTAGATTCCAAGTGGAAAAGCGCAGATTTATGGATCAAATAAAGTTTAACTGCATTGATATTCATGAAGAAATGCTCTTTCTTAGCCTCAGATTTTAAAGGCAACAGAGCAAAATTGTGGTAATGCACTATTTCTCCATACAGTGATCCACAAATTAAAAAGCTCTGAATTATGCATGAAGATACAGTCTGCAACATGAGGCACTTCACACTTTGGTGGTTTCTGGTGAACTTTTTTTTTCTTTTAGACCCAACTTGGAAAGTAACCTGCTTCTTTTTTCAGTTGGGACACTTCAAACACCCCCTTCTGAGATGAATACCACCTTGTCCTGGAGATGGAGGTTTGGGAGCACAAAGATTCTCAGGTTTGATATTGTTGGGAATCAATATATCTTAGAATAATCATTAACTAAATCTTCTGGAATCAATGTTTCTCTCACATAGACACTGGTTCTCAAGACACTTTTTTTAGGTCAGAATGGTGAGAGTTTCTCCAGATAAGAAAGGGTAACCTGGACTGTCAGATCTGTGACTGGATCTTGACCAAACACCAACCTGCAACTCCTAAATTTGAGACCAACAAGGAAGTTCCTGGTTGTCGTAATTCATCAAAAAGACCACTAGAAGCTGGTTTCAGAGAGGGGAAAGTCACTATTGACTTGGATTGGTATAAAATCAAAATTCACATCCAAAATAAAATTGAGTACATTCTGATTTCTGATGCTTAAAAAGCTTCAGACTTTGTTGCGTCTATTGTCTATTTAAAATGTTGGTGGACTAAGTAGCAGTGTGTGTCCCTGTCCTACTTCAGGCTTCATGTTCAGAGTCCAGTGGGTGACGCTTTTTGACGCTTGGGTTGTCCAGGGCGCAAATATCTGTGGTTCTGACTGACATTTGCTCCCATGTGAGAGAGGGGGAACTCGAGGAAAACCCACTGACCATTGTTGAGGGGTTTCCAAACATGTAGACAAATGCAGTGAAACCTAAGGGGTCACTCACACCAGCAATGTGATGCACCCAGAAACTCAAGCGCTACGTAACCTCAAGAAGAAGAGCGTGTCAGACTACAGCCTTGATTTTTCTCATTTGTTCTCATTATTTAAAGCCCACACACAGCACTTTACTTAAGCCGTAAAGCGCTGTGTGCTGTGAGCCAAAAAGTTCTGAAAATCTGGTGGAGGTGGTCGTCAGTGTTCATTTTTGGTCAATTTTGGTTTGGTCGTGCTTTGTACGGGGTATTGCCGTCGGCAGCTGTTCCACTGCAGAAACACTGCCGAAGCACTGTTGAAGCACTGCCAACCACGTCAAGCCACACATAAGTCTAAGTGTCAGTCTCTTCACAATCCAATCACTCACCCAGATGTTTCATACCACCTCTCCTACTCCCCCTTCTCCTCGTCCTTCTTCTTCTTCGTCTCTCAGCAAGGATATGTTGGGCCTGCATCAGTTGGTTCTATTGGTGCTGGAGCATGAAGATGAGGACATCACTGCATTGAGGGTTCATCTAGACTGCAAGTGCAGAGGTCCCAGAAAATTACGGTATTTATATGCCGCAAATCAGAAGTGATACAGAAATTATTAGGTAGTGATCAATCATATTTAGAACTTGTTCGAGACGTGTAACACCTGTCTGATGACCGTGCTCTGCCCGTGACAGACTACTAAACTTTCGCGTCTTTCCGCATCTCCCCAAGTCTTAACTGTTCACTCAAGTGTTCACTGCCAGAACACAGATTATCAAGTGTGTTTCCTGTTTGTTGCCAGTCTTTACCAAGTGTGCCGCCCGTGTTTGTCCACGGGCTAAAGTTTTGAGCAGCTTTGAGCGTCCTGCCACATCTATAAATCGACCGTAGCTTGTCAAAAACTCAACATCACCATGAACAACATCGTTTGCTTCACGGGAGACCACTTTTTGACGGATTTTGGCCATGATTAAGCCGTAAAGCGCTGTGTGACCAGGCTTAAGAGGTGTCCTATTGTGTTCTGTGTTGGAGCATCTGGTTTCTGGATTTGTTTGAGTCTTCCTGCTCCTGGGTTTATCTTTACTGGCCTCCCCATAACAATAACAATAACTTTTAAAACATTTTATGAATCATGGAGACTCTAAGTAGCAGCACATTTTGATTTTAGTTCTTCCTAACAATTAGCTGATGCTGCAGCCAGTGACTCAGCCCCTCCCACAGACAGATGAATCAGGATATATGTTGTGGTGCTCACAGCAAAGGAAAGAGAAGACTTTTTCTTATGCAAATACATTTTATTACTGAATAACTCTACTCTTATAACAACTACTTTTGTGATATTCATGTGAAACAGGTGAAGTACACAGAATGTATCAATAAAACCCACAATTAATTCAGATTAACAATTAATAATTAATCAATTTGAAAAATTCTGTCACCAGAGTTTGAAAGGGAAAACCCTTTAATTTAAGGTAAGGCACAATAACATTCAGCAGCTTTCTCATTCTAATAGGAGTTTTGTTAACTTGGCATAAATGAAGTGAAATTCAATTCTTGGTCTTTATTTTAATATCCTTCATACCAGCTACATGACAGCAAATTAAATAAATTGAATACATTCGAATGACAGGGAATGCGAAAGGTGATTTGAAATCAGTTCTCTTCTACATTAATAGATCCTCATTTGATGGAAAACTCCAGAGATTTCCACCTCACTGACTTTTGTCAAATTATCAGAAACAGGAATAACATTTCTGTGAGTTTAAAAATGAATAAACAGACCCGCCATAATTGTTTGTGTCTTAAATGAACAGTGGTAGTTCGACCACCACATCCAAAGGCCTCCTAATGAACTCAGACCCGAAGCGTGTGGAGGGCTCACTGTCATGGTCAGGATCCAATTTTAGGGGATGAGATTCCTGCGACATGCGCTACATTTTCTGCAGGAAGTACCCATCAGAGGATGAAGCCATCATCAATGGATGAACACGGTCAACAACAACATCGGCTGAGTGAACCGATATCCAAGGGGCAACAAGCGTGTCCAGAAACATATCCCACACCATCATACCACCAACACCAGTCAGAAGGTTCCCTGTTTTTAGTTGCTAGGGTTATCGGGAACCACAGACTAGAGGATGACATGGTTTTGGGATTCCCGCGGGTCACGGGATTCCCGCAGGATTCCCATGGGATGGGAGTCATATCTGCCATTGATCACGGGATAGGATCAAGTTCTTATGGGAGCAGAACCCAATGAAACGGCTCTCAGGGTGTCTCTTCAGAGTGAACGACAACCGCGGCTCGTTCCTATGAGCATTTTTTTTTTAAATTCACCCTCTTGATCTTTTCTCTTCAAGCCGCATGTGATTCATCAATAAATACTTTATTTTTATTAGTAGTGTGTGCTCTATGGCGAAAGGGATCAATAATCTTGCGCGTGGCAGAGGGGTTATACGCACAGCAACACATGAACAAAGTATGATCAAGGTGCAACAACAAACTACAGCAACACCGAAACTTAAAGAAAATGAGTGACAGCAGGAAAAGAATCAAAATCAAGAACTATTTAATTTTTATTGATATTCCAAAGGAAGAGTGTAGAGTTGGAGGAAAGTCATTTAATCTAAAACAGGCTCTACAACCAACCTTGCCTCCAATTTGTTTAAAAGGAAAAAACTAAAAATGTGTTCAAAGTTAAAAGTTGAATTGTAAATAGTTGTTTTTGTATATAATTTTTTTTGTTCATTTTATCTGGAAGGAGTAAATAACAGCAGATATATATTATACACTTATATGAATAAAAACACTTTTTTACATTAGTTATTCATTTTGTGCATAATTTTATATAACTGTTGATAATTAATTGAATAAAGCAAGAAAGCAAACTAAAGAGCTGTTTGGGAGCTGAAAGAGTCGGCTCTTTTTAGTGAGCCGATCCCAAAGAGCCGGTTCTCTAAGAAGAGCCAGACTTCCTATCACTACAACCAAGGAGAACGAGGACAAAAAAAGTAATGGCTGAGCAACTTTGTAGTTTTCTAATAATATGCCTAAAATGTAACTCATTTGAAAATATAACATTACCCAGAAGCCATCAGTGTTCCTAGTCATGGTTTTCTGCTTAAATCTAAAGTGAAGCAATCATGTTGTCAGGGTTCAGCCAGCCATTCAAGCCTTCAGCCACCAGAGGGACTCCTCACCTGAGTATTGAGCTCCTTACTACAATTCCCATCAGCCATTGCCACAGACTCCTTCCTGTACAGCTGTTTTCCATTGCTGTCATTAGCGGCTGGCATTTATACCAGCTCCAGCCTGCACCCTAATGCGAAGTCTTGTTTTGCCCTGCAGACAGTCTAAGCTATTATTACTAGTTTGATATACTCTGACCTTTTACCTGTTTATCGTTCTCCTGCCTCGCCATTACGTTTTTGACCTTCGCCTGGAATCTGACCTCGTTTTTGTCTTACCCCTACTCTATTCCATTAAAATGTTTGCATATTGATCCAAACGCCTCAGTCTCCTCATTACAGAAGACTTCGCCAACCCTGGGTCCAGCAACGTATGCTACATCGCCGTCAAATCCCGCAGGTTTTGCTACCATGCTCCTCGAACACGGCCGTCAGCTCCATCAATTGACTGCAGTAAACTAAACTATCATGGAACGGCTGCAAGCTAACCAGGTAGCAATGCCAATGCCTAGTATGCCTGTTCAGTCCACTCCTGTGTCATCAACGGATTCAAGAAGTTCCTCCTCTTTGCCGAACCCAATGTCTGGTTCACGCCTTTCATTACCAGACAAGTTTACAGGAGGACCTGAACATTGTACTGGGTTTCTAATACAATGCCAGATGTTTCTACACCACAAAGCTCACCTCTACCCCACAGAAGAAGCCAAAGTGTCTTTTCTATGTTCACTCCTGTCCGGAGAAGCGTTGGAGTGAATAGCACCCGCTTGGATTGGAGGTTTATTGCCTTTTCATTCCTATGAAGTGTTCACCCAGTTGTTACGCTCTCTTTTCCAACAATCAAACAACAGGAAGAAACTAGGTGAACAACTCGTCAAGATCAAACAAGACAAAGGCACTGCTGCTGCTTACGCCTTACGATTCAGAACACTGGCTGCACAAACATCATGGTCTAAAGACTGAGTTTCGGCAGGGCTTAACCTTGGAGCTGCAACGTGAGATCACATGTAGAGACAAAGATCTAGATCTGGACCAGCTCATTTCCACAACCAACAACTTACTCTGTGCATGGAAACCCAGAGACTATAAAATTGAACTGGTTTGTGTGACGTTAAACAAGAGAGATGCATGCACAAGAACCTCTGCCTCTATTGTGGTCGGTCGGTCAGGTCACCTGAAAGCTTCCTGTCCCGATCATCCTCCCCAACGATCGGGTGGGCCGGTGAGTGACTCATTTCCTACTTTTGAAGTACCGATCATGTTAAAGTTAGCGGACAGATGCATCAAGACCACTGCCATGATATATTCAGGGGCAGCAGGAAATTTCATTGACCTAGCATTTGCTTATGCTAATTCTGTCCACCTTGATTATCCGAGGCCTGTCGTCTCCTTCCTCTTCCTAAACTGCCAATTGCTCTAGAAACAGCTGAACAACTCACTACTCGTCTTCCGCCACTATGGTGTTCCCGAGGACATCGTGTCAGACCATGGTCCACAGTTCACATCTTGAGTGTGGCGGGAGATGTTTAAAATGTTTGACAGTGGAGTGCAATGGTGATGCAATGTCATATGCAGCTTCTAATTAAAAATTACAATGTAATTTGCCTTTCAAATTAAAACCCCAAAACGTCACATTAAAAATATAATATTTACAATACATATAATGTTTTACATAATAACAAAAAAAAAAAAGACAAATTATAAGGGAGCGGGACTGGAGCAGGATTATTTTGAACGGCAGTGGGATGAAAGTGGGAGTCAGATTACTGGGAGGAAGATGGGACAGGATTATTTTTTTAATTTTCGTCTGGGAGCAGGACGAGTCAGGAGTGACACTCCCATGTCATCCTCTACCACAGACCAGAATTATTATAAATCTGAAATATTCCTTTAAAAAAACTAATCTTCTCTCCTTTTTCAACTTCCTCTCACATTTTCCTCCACTTCCGTTTCTTCTTTGGTTCTCCTCTATTCACACCTTCCTGTAACTAACTCACATCAAAATGTCCTTTAATTGGTTAAAAAAAAAAGATGAGTATGAGAGGCAACATACAGCTGAAGGTGGTGGTGGTGGGGGACCCAAAGTTGTCAAGCAATGTGTGTGTCGCTGAAGAAAACAAGGGAGGTAAAGCAGGAGGGGCAAGGAGGAGGAAGTTATGCTTGGAGGCAGTGTAGTAAATTGTTCAATTTTTGCAGGTAATCTAAATGCTAAATAGAGGCAACTTATCACCAGAATGGATTTCCGACCATCTGTTCAAATAACAGGGGATTTGTCCGATGGCAAACACAAGAATGGGATGATGGCGGAAAGATTAGACGACGGTGACGGTGATGCCGCGCGCTACATCTCCACAGCCGCGTGGAAAAAAGAGAAGACAGAAAAAAGAAAAGAAAAAAGGAGAGAAAAAAATAACTTTGTGCAAACAAGAACAAATGACGCCCTTACAATTACACCTGTCAGGAGCTTTGCAAAGCAATCGATCTCCGAGGCAGCCGAGCGACACTCTTTCACCCTCTCCCACTTCATGGAGAAATTATTTTCTCTCTTTTCCCTTTCACTCTCCCTCCATTTCCAAAGCTTTCTTTTTTTCCATAATTTTATGCTGTCTGCACGGTCAGCTGTTCTTAAAGCATTTGTGTTTTGAAACGTGACAGTTTGACTTTAACTGAAATAAGCGAAAAGTAGAGCAAAGACGAGACAAACCAGGAGGTTAAGGATGAAGAGGAAGATCTTCCAAAATGGAGAAAAATTGAATTTGTTGTTAAAATTAGTGTTTCCAGTTGAGTATGTCCTTTTCTCAGGAATGTAAGAAAATTTAGAGGCTAAAGTAACTTTTTAAACTTTAAGATACTTGATATATGCTTAAAAAAACAACTCCCAAAATATTACAATCAATTTAAAATAATGATGGATAGATGGATGGCAAGATTTCAAAATAAAACACCTTTTAAAAGATACAGTGCTGAAATGTAAACTAACGAAATTCAACCTTTAGTTTTCTATTGAACTTTGTGGTTATAAAAAAATGTTTAATAATATATTTTTTATTCTTCTTTGGGGTGGAGTTAAGGATGATGACATTGTGATATTTTCTATATCAACAATAAAGTCTTATGTTCACATAAGAGCTTACTGTATGGGGTCAAATTAGAATTAGTTTAAAGTGAATAAATAACCATATTTTTTATTTTTTTAAAAAATATTTAAAACAGTTTTAAACTTGAAATATAAGTTGGAGGAAATTTTAAAAAATAAAAATTTTCCATTTGAAAAAAATACATTTAAAACTTAAAAGAAGCATTCAAAATTTGAAAAGCAAAAATGTAAATTTGAAACTTGAATTACAAAAAAAACCCTATAAACCTAAAGCTGTTACCAAATGAAAAATAATGACTATTTCTAGCAGCTTTATTTTTTATTTAAACTGTTTTTTCTACCTCTTTGCTTTCAGTTTAATATCAGACTTTTTGTTATCCCTGCTGACCCTAATTTTACATGGACTTTCAGCCCATTGGCTACTAAGACATGATTGACATTGGGTGATGGAAATTGTAGTGATGTAATTTCCGAACATCCGTTCCGAACAGCATCTGTTTTTGGTCTTGCCCAATGGGATGACCTGATGTGGGGTACAGTAGTGATAATGTTTTCCCAAAGCCCCACCCCCACAGAGAATAAGGCTCAGGGCCTAAAGCAGAAACTCTGAATTAAAACTGTAAACTGAAAACTGAAAGGGAGGATAAAAAGAAACGAAAAAAACATAACAAATCTGAAAATGCAAAACAATTCATACACATAAGAGTTGTTTTCTTTTAGCACCACTTAGGTAAGTTTTTTTTTATTTTCAAATTTTTTGTATTTCCTTTAAGTTTACAATGTCTATTTGTTAATTGTTTTTTTTTTTTTTTTCATTCACTTTAAGCTGATGCTGATTTGACCTTATATTCCTTATTTTCCACGGTACTTTTGTGGGATAAAAAGTTTCTTTACTTTTTCTACAGTAAAATTTTTTTACTTTAGATGTTCAAATTCATCAACTGTTTAAAATGCAAAACATCAATGTAAAAAAAAAGTGTTAGTGAAAAATTTTCATGAAGAGCGATGCTTTTGAAAGTTTTCAGAGAGCATGAAATGGCGTAATAGTTAAAAAAAAAACAACAAAAAAAGTCCTGAAAAGCAAAGGTAAAAACAGGAATCCCTTGCAGGAGTGGAAGGCTTTCAGAAAGGCACAGAGGAGAGTCTCAGAGCGTAAATGAACCCTAGAGCTGAATTTACTGAGAGAGGGAAGGAGAAGAGAACGAAAACTGATCTACAAATCAGGAGGAAAAACAGGAAGGAAAGAGGGTGAGAAAGGTCAACAGCAGAAAAGTGAGGCGGCGCAGAAGAGTTTCTGAATGAAAAAGAACGGCAACGAGAGTAATGAATGCTGAGAGAGAGACAATGTGCTCAGCGGTATGGGGAGAGAGGGATGAAGCCAATGAATGGAGGAGTGACAGAGCATGCAGTTCATTGGCTCAGGAAGTGTTCTCAGGCAGCCGGCCAATCAGCTTGGCTCGTTCCCCCGTGTCACTAAAAAACCATTGGTTGAAGAAAGCTGTCCTTTATGCACTCTTTCAATTGAAGCTTTGCACCATCAAAGAAAAGCCGTTTATCTTCGCCTTCATATCACACACACACACACAAATACACACTCACATCTCTCTTTCCTGCCTCTTCATCTATCACTTCTTTCTCCACATGTTTCTTACCATCTTTGAAGACTCACCCTGATGAAAATTGTGTTTTTGGTAATTTTAACATGTTCCTGTAGCATTTTTCTCTGATGATGGAGAACATATATAAACACGATTAGGATTATAATTGCATTTCTGAGTATTTCCTTATTCAAATTGTTGTGAATCAGGAGCAGATGAAGAAATGCTGTTTGAAAAAGTTCATATTTGTGATGTAGAAAATAAGCTGAGCGAGCCACAAGCTCCCTGCCCAGCTCCATTCTTATGCATCCACTTGTAGACAATATGATCTATGTGTCTTTGTTTTCCTTGTCTGAGCTGGAATCTGGATCAAAACTATACAACTGGAGAGCTCCAATGTTGTTCGCCATTTTTGTTGCACCCCGAATGTTAGGTTGGGGATGTGAGCGGCTGTAAGCTAGATGGAAGTGTGTAAAGTGAAGACTTGCTTGAGTACTGTGGCTTCCTCTCACAGTCCCAAAGCTTGCTTCATAGGTTAATTGTCCCTGAGGTGTGAATGTGAGTGTTTGTGTGGTTGCTGTCTCTGTGTGATCCAGTTATGAACTGGAGAACTGTCAAGACTGAATAGCACCATTGCCCTACAATTGCTGAGATAGGCTCCAGCATCCCTGTGACCCGAAACTGGACTAAGCAGGTTTAGAAACTGGATGAATGAAAACTGAACTTAAATAATCTGTGGCGTATTGTGTTCCAAAAATGTGTATCTTCCACGAGTTTGCTTTGCAAATGATGCTCTGAAACCCCCTGAAAATATCTCGCAGTTCCAACAGCAGTTTTTTTGGGGGTGCTATTGTCTAAAATGAGCTCGGACCAGGATGAAATCATGTAGGAAGAGGAAAGCAAGTCCTGTTAACTATCATCTGTAAAGAAGCTCCTGCAGCTCCTTCTTGCACCACCTTTATCCATCAGACATTTTAAATTTTCTTCATGATTCCTGCGTCTTCCGATCCTCTCTGAGGCTTAAAGCATCTGAGCTTACCGCATCTCATCCCTTTGGTTTTCCTCCTCTCTTTGGTCTGTGGAAAGTCCATCTGTATTCCCACTGAAGTGAATGACACCAGAGTTCACCTACAAATGAAGTAAAACCCTCATTCTGAAGAGGACCAGAGTTCTCCTGTTTGGTCCAAAAAGAGTTTAGTGACGTCTGCGGACGTATCCACCAGATAAAGATTTACTGACATATTTTACAAGATGTTGAAGCAAATTTAATTCATGCAAAATGTGGAGAGAAACATACAGTAAAAAAAAAAACCTAGAGTTAAAGAAGTGTGTGTTGTGTGTGTGGGTGTGTGTGTGTGTGAGTGTGTGAGTATCTTAATCTAATAGCATGCAGAGGAAATAGAGCAGAGCTGGACATCCTTGACACGCTTTGACTCAATACCAAGACTTAACACTTTATCATCTGCAGTGCCTGCTGTGTGTTAGCGTGTATTTGTTAGTGTGTGCGTGTGTGTTAGTGTGTGCGTGTTTCCCCGAGCGCTGTGAGGATGGGCAGTAGTTATTAACCTGCTGCCCAATTTCTGTCACGGCTGCTTTGTGGCTGTGAGCAAAGAAGCTGCATGTATGAGAGTGTATGCGCGTGTATATATGTGTGTTCATGTATAGGTTTATGTGTGTGTCAGTGTGTGTTTAAGCACTTTAGCCCAACAACGCGCACAAATACTGAATGAAAGATTTCAGTGTTTGGGTGAGTATAACTTAGTTTTCTTCTGGGTTAAGTTCATTCTGTGGCTGAGTTAGCAGCTCTCACCGTCTGAATGGAAAACTGATTTCTGACAATAGTTTCATACGACTTGTGTCCCTGAATGGGAACGGCACTGTTCAAGTCCAGCGTGTCTATGCGCCTCATAAGTCAAACTCTAACATTTCCAACTCCGTCAGACGTCAGCGTCAGACACTTCTGCTCACTAAAGATCCTTCACATTTCAGGTAAGTGTGCATATTTGTCCCACAGGGAACAAAGAAGATGCCTCACAGTTTGCACACTTTCCTTATAAGGCACCTGAATCCCAAAGCCCCCATCCTAGAAAACGTGATGCTTTCAAAGCCTCCTGCAGAACTCCCTCCATTATCCTTTATGTGTTTCTGACCTGCGAGTCACAAGTGAACACAGTTCTTCAGTTTCTGCCACAGAGCAAACACCCCAGACAAAACAAGAACAAAGACATGAAAATAAACTTTGCCCCAGTCCTTTCAAAACTATTTTAGTTTCACAGTTTAGTTTTCCATTTTGGAAGGAAAGTGCAGCTTTTTTATTTCCGTTTCACAGTAACAAAAAGTCTGATGAAGGATAAGGAAACAACCTGCAGACATTGGGTGGATATGGGTGTCTGCAGGTGAAAAATGGGTAAACCTGTATGAGGGCACACAGGTGGACCACAAGAAAGAAAAGAAAGAAAGAAAGATAAAGATCATAGACCACTTGGTGAGCCCATAGAGTGAAAATGTTCGTACACATGTTTTTCAAGGGTGTGCTGCAGGTGACAGGTCATTCCGAACACTTACATGGATGAGATGCAGACGTGTTGTAAAAAACTTTCCTTTTTTTCAACCCCTTCTCAGCACCTGTTATTGCTGTTCATGTAAAAAGTGTGCACTCCTTGGGTGGAGCCTGACTGCTAGAAAGGGACCTATGGTCACCCCCGTATCACATACACATCCCATATGTGCAACATTTGTGCACGGGCAGTAAGTAGTCACCTTACTAACAACTAGTGTGGCATAAGGACACCATACGACATCATCACCCATATGTCACAGGGCGTTTAACTAACAATATCCTTGTGAATAATTTACAATACACTTACTACACACACAGCAAAGGTACTTGCCATTTTCATTGTCTCTTACAGTGGCGGCACGAGCCTTAAGGTAACTGCAAGACACACCTGCGCTAGATGCAGCCACTCCACTCTACACCCTTTTATGAACCACTAGACCTTGAGACTAAGGCTATTAGTTTTCCTGCTCCTTGACGTTTATTTCAAAAGAACAAAATCCTGTTTTCTGCGGTCTGACCTTTGAATTGATTCAGTTCCTTTTACTATGAATGTTACAATAAGAATCAGTAAATCCGGATTCAGAAAAACAAATGCAGAAAACTGGGCAAAGAAAATGGGTGTAGCTAAATGAGAGAACGCCAAAGGAATCTAAAGAAGCTAGTGAAGAGCATCAGAACAGTCTGAGCTTGAGACTGAATCAAACAGTTTCTACCAAATAATTTTAATGCAGCAGAGATGGACAGCCTCCTCCATTCAATGCCCCCCACAAGAAATTAATTTTTTTTGCTAGCTGATTAAAAATATACCTACCACATGCCGCTTCCAGCCACAGGCAACAAGAGCCTGATATGCAAATCACACCCTTTTAAGATGTATCTACATATCAAATACTCTGCAGGCTTCACAAACTTGGAGATATTGTACACTGACAGACTATATGTGTGTGTGCATGTGCATGAGTGTGGAGTCTACCCGGTCAGATGGCAGCAGACAGCCGTGAATCTGCGCTCTCATGTTCATCAAAGACAAGAAGTTATATCTGAGAGCTCTGGATAGCCCTGTGCTGCCAAAGCAAATCACAGTGATGTGTGCACATGTGTAAGTGCTCGTGTGTTTGAATGTGTGGTACAGAGGATTACATGGCTGCAGAGCTGTAAAAAATACCAGCTGGATCATTACTGTGGATGTGGACAGGATTTTTTTCTGTTTACTGGAATGGAATTTGACTGCTTTTAATGTTCTCACACACAGTTTAGAATCTTCTACCTGTGTGTGTGTGTGTGTGTGTGTGTGTGTGTGTGTGTGTGGAGGGGGGGGTTTACTTGGAGAGTGTTGTGGGATTAATATTATAGTCCAAAACAAAAAAATCAAAAAACTAATAGGCAAGCCAGGAGAGGTTCCATTGGGTTTCTCATTTAATAAAGTCTTTGGGGTATACAAAAGAAAGCAGGGATGAAAACAAAATGACAAACACAAAAATCCAACAGGTTGCGATTGATAACCTTATTAGTTTTTCACCATCAGACTGGCACTTCTACTGCCTGTTTCACCAGCTGCTCGCTCACTCACTCACTGCCATAGTGAGAGTGAGGTATCTCCTTATATACCTCTTATGGCCACTCCTACCTAATTAGGCATGTTACTCAAAAACATTTAGTCTCAGAAATACTTAGTTTAAACCATACCTTTCACCTAGGTTCGTCCTTTCCTTTCACAATTAATTTCACATTCATTTCAATAATACTTAATGCCCTCAAACTATACCTTGAAACGAATTAGAAACAGCTGTCTCAAAACTGGGACTGTACAATAACCAACAGAGCAACCGTACAGAAGATCGTAGACCGCTTCGTGAACCAGTAAAGAGAAAATGTTCGTGCACATTTTTTCTATGGGCATGCTGGGAGTGACAGCTCATGAGGAGAACTTAAACCACATATACGGATGAGTAAGGGTGAAGTAGGAGAGACGCAGGCATGTCGTACGGTTTTTCTTTTTTTAAACCCTGTGCAAGGAGTCCATCAGGAGCCCAAGTAATAAGTGTGCACCAGTTGGACACTCCATGCAAGCAGCCTGACTGTTGGAATTTAGGAAATTAGACAGTCTATGTAGTCTGTGCAGGCGTCCTACGGGCATGTATACTTTACATGCACCCCCCTTGCATTCAGCATTCACGTGCAGTCAGTAAGAAGCTAGTAGGCGAACCTTATTAATGATTAAAGTGGGGGAGGGGGTCAGGCATGGAACGACTGAAACACAGAGGAACCAACACCAGGCTCTGTATTCCACTGTATTTTTCAGACCATAAGGTGTTCTTAAAATTCTTTAATTTTCTGCACACGCTAATTTAGAGCTTGTTGAATGAATTCTGGTTCTTTTTTCTGACCTGGAACAGATTGTCTGTGGCATGCTGCATTTTAAAATATGTCAAACTGTTTTAGTATGACTTTGGTAAGCTACAAAACCACATCACAAGATGGATTGTTGGCGCATCATGGGTACCAGGAGCCTGCTGGAGGGATTTGTACTTGTCAGGGATTGGACTCCCAGCTCCACCTCCAACCACCAGAGGGAGCCCTCTCCTGAATATTAATCCTCTCGCTCCCCCATGTCCTCTCCAGGTGCTCCTCATCATCTCATCAACCCTAATACATTTATGCCCCATCAGGAATTTGCTCATTGCAAAGTATTGTTTTGCCCAGCATTCAATTCTGAGTATTCTCCTGTGTCTTGCCTACCAGTTACTGAGCCTTGCTTGTTTTTTCTCTACGCCCTGTCTTGCTCCTCGTTCCTGACTCCCTGCCTGGCTTTTGACTTGGTCGTGTTTATGCCCTTGCTTGTTGTTATCTCTAATAACCCTTCCTGCCAGCAAATGGATATGAACGACTTCGCATTTTTATCACAGCACTGTGCTTTGACACTATGAAGTGAAAAAGCGAAAGTATTGCTTTGTATTGTTTGATGTGTTACAATTGTCAATAAAGTTTTATTATCTGTCGTGTTGCTTTCTCAGTAAATGCTGATTATTGCAGAAAAAGAGGAGAACATAAAGATCAACACAGTCCACAAGAAAAGCTTCACATCTGACCAATCACCTGCTGTCTCTTGCCACTCTAGGAATTCTGGGTAGTGTAGTCAAGTGTTTCTGCACTCTGAGGAGCCTGTTAGCCATAAACTGATGATTTGAAAGCAACAGAAGGCGATTACTGTCACATACATTTTGCAAAATAAAACAGTTAATAGGATTCTGTTAACAGCTGTGATGCAGATCTGGGTGTGGCCACACTGCACACCAGCACTGGATCAGCAGCACATGTTGAACATGCCTGTCCGTCGATCTGTTCCAGACTCAAACATAATCAAGTGAACAGCGCCAAGGCCCACTGCTGGAGGTCCAGGTTTCCTCTGATGCTCCTCTTGGTTTCCTCCTGCTGTCTACAGTCTGTGTTTCAGTTTCTCCCAGAAAGAAACCAAAATGAGACTCTTTCAGTATCAAAAATGTAGCATTTGAATCCCAAACCTCATCACCAGAAAACCCCTCGTGGTTTATCACAGAGCATGTGTGTCTCTGCACATACATAGATACACACACCCACACAGGTGTGCTCCTCATCTTCATTCCTTCACAGCAGGACTTCTGATCCACACACACACAAAGAAGTTGCTTTTCCCACAGAAACGCCCCCCCGCCTTGCTGCAAACACACACTTCGCACACACAATCCCATTGCTGCTGGACCCTCCAAAGGCCTAAAGTGTCTGTCTCCCCATCCAATATCTGCTAATAGGAACCAATTAGTCCCCTTTGTCCCCATATCCTAATAAAAGACCATGATGGGAATTCCATCTACTCAACACCTTTCCCTTTCTATAATAGGCACCAATTAGATGCCCAAAGGACAAAGCTGCAGAGAACAAGCGGGGGCCTCAGGAGGCTACAGTGAGTGCTGGACCGTCCTTGCTCATTGTTTGAGCTGTTAAATCCACCTGTTACATCACTAAAAACTCCAACAGATTTTTATAAACATTATTTGAAATGTTTTGCTGCTGTTGTCTTCAGTCTTCCTCTTTCAGAGCAAGATACCTTCAGTCCTGCTTTCACAGGAGGTACAGTGAAAAACTATGCAGTACAGAACTGAGTAGGATTCAAGAAACTGATACCCTCCACACACACACACACCCGCTGCCGCCCCCTGCAGCTTTGACCCACATCCGCTAATACAGATTGTCACACAGGTTGTTTGTGTCCTGCTCAAAACTTAAAGGAGCAGCTCTGTGGTTGCCATGGGCAACACATTCTTGAGGACCACGGAGGGGGTTCTCAACATGCTCAGTTGCATTGAAACCTGCTTCTTAAACTTTGTTTGTAATTTATCTCAAAGGCAGTGTTTTGGTGTTTAGATAAATGTGTCTTTTGGTGGACAATCATCCCAGAAAGACAAAACCTGAACTATAATCTCCACCTGAAAACAGCAGCTTCTTCATCCTCAGTCCATGAGGAGATTATCAGTGTTCTGCAAACTTGGGATCTACTTTGGAATTTAATTTTTAATAAAAAAAAATAGAAATAGCTGGAGTTAAAATTTACTTGAACTCCAGTTTGGATCAAACAGATGACCTCTGGTCCTTCTCAGAATGAGGGTCTCTGTTCTCTTGCAGGTGAACTCTGGTGTGAATCACTTGCATGCAGACAAGTGATTCATTGGACCAAAGGAAGAAGATGCCGTAGGCGCCATATGTTTAGAAGAGAAAAACAGCCTCAGAGAGAATCTGAAGAAACAGAAATCATGAAGAAGTTTGGAAAATGTCTGCTGGGTAGAGGTGGTGCACTTTTCTTCTTCCTTTTTTTTATCCTGGTCCAAGCTCATTTTTAGATGGTAGCGCCCCCAAACAAATAGCTGTTGGAGCTGTTAGATGTTTCGAGTCAGTTTGTGCTTTAGTCTTTGGTTCTCTTCTGAAATTGTCGTGTTTGACAGCAAACCAAACCAGATGAAATGTTTGACTTTTGTATTATCAAACCTTGTCTAGTGATTAAACAGAAAACTTTTCCTCGGTTTGTTGAAGGCGTCTGGAGGATGAAAGATGCCATAAATGTTTGGACTGAGCCTTTCTGTCCCTGAAAGCTGCTCACCAGGAAGAATCCCAAGTGAAGATCCAGACATGGATGTCCAGAATCTTTCTCTGCAGCTTCACAGACTGGGTAGATGTTTTCTCAAACCCTGCACTCCCACATCAAGACAAATGCAGAGACAAACACAAAAACAAAACAGCATCGTCAAAAGGTGGAGGATTATTACAACAATATAAACGTCATCAGAAGCTGATTCTGCCTGTCAGAGTTTCTCAGACTCCCTCTGGGCTGTAGAGCTGCAGCTTTCAGATACAGATTCGCTTGTTTGGTTTGGGAAGCATCACATGTTCATGGAGACGCTCCTGCTGGAGGTTTTTCCCATGACACCATGGGAACTGCTCTCCTCAAGAGTCACTCCTGATCGTTACAGCAGGGGAGAGGGAGTCTTGGACAAGAGGCTGCTGGAACTGAGCCACCCCCAGAGAGTCTGCCTGCTTTGTTGTTGGGGTCCACACACAGAGACATGGGGGCTGCTGATGTGTGAGCCTGCCTTTCCTGCACTCAGGGAGCTGCACTGCAGCACGTATGCAGGTCTGATAACAAGAGCTGCTTCGCTGGAACCAGGATGTCTGTATGAAACCACAGTTGCTAGCTGTGTGTGTTGAAGCTTTAAGCAAATGTGAGGAGGCTGTTTGTTGTTTTATGTTGAGGTTTTGAGAGGCAGGGTAACATTTATCAGAGAACTCAGTGTCAATGTGGGTTTTTCAAAGAGACGGGTTCTAAAGGTTCGTTCTTTGCGCTCACACTACGATGGCGTTACATTCCCTCATCTGGCAAGATCCACAAACAGGGTTTTATTTTGAAAATTGAAAGGATCCTTAGCCCATCCAGAGTATTTTATACGTAACAAATACACTCTTTTTTTAACATTTTTTTCATCTGCTCCTGAATAACAACAATTTGATTGAATAAATACTTATAAATGTAATTTTAGCCTAATTTTCTTTATATATGTCCTACAACTTCAGTAAAATGCTACTAGAACATGTTAAAAACACCAAAACACAGTCATTTTTTGTTTCATTGGAGTGTGTAATTAAAGAACCCCCCCACCCCCCACCCCCCACCCACAGCTGCAGTGAAATACCTGGTTCCCCTTATTACCCAGATTCTGCTTCACGACTGACCCTGGGCTCACACCGTATGCGGTCAGGTTTCGGTGCAGACGCCGGAGTCTTTACGTAATATGAAAAGTGCAAGAGGCACTCTCACTGCATCCAGTCTGGCCCGGCCTGTGCAGTGCTCCGTATTCGTTTTGTTGGCTGCACCGGAGCCGGACCGCATGCCGTTTGAGCCCAGAGTGATTTAGGCCCGGCTGATGGAGGTGATGGACCTGCACATCTAAAATGAAGATCCAACATTTTCAGTCCATCTTCAGAGAGGAGAGACTGTAAACATGTTTGCAGAAATGAAGAACTCAGCTGTGAGGTCGTGACCTACCTCAAACCAGCTTTGTTCTGGACACGAGGCTGCAGCTTTCAACTGACTAAAGTGTTTGTAACACAAACACAGCAAATGCTGATGCAGTAAGGTTCTGTGCACATCACCTACTGCTGCAGCTAGAAGCAGACAACATGCAGCATTTTATCATTTTCCTCTGGAAGGAAAAAGCTCTGATGGGCTGGGCATGAAATGTGTAGTCTCCCCTGTTCTTTTTTAATGGGTTATGTGCAAATATTTATGTTTTTATCAATTGTAATCATTTTTCTGTCTTTCCTGTAACAATGTCATGTTCAGATGTTGACATCTGTTAAGTCAATCAGTTTTTCTTCCCTGAATAATTTTTCATCAGTCTTTCAGCATGTTTGCAGCCATGATCCACATGTTTTGCTTCTTTTTGGTTAGATTAAATCTTTCCTGAAGGGCGTTCTCTGGAAGTCTAGCCTGCAGATCTAGAAAAGCTGCCGATCAGTGGTGCAGCGGCTGCTCCTGCTTCTTTGGTTTGAAATGATAGTCATCACAGAAGCTGAACCTGCAGTGGGAAATTCTCCAGTGTGACCAGAACCAGAAGATAGACTGGAACAAAACCAAGTGGGCCAGATGCAGACATGAAAGAGGGGGAGGAGAAAGTGAGCCTATGGATTAGGAACCCCAGGGGAATTCCCACTTATTTTCTCTGTGGAGCGAAAAAGAGATGGAGGGAGGGTTAGTTTCTTATCTCTTCATTTGACACCAGACAGCCCCTGTCTATCCATGTTCCTGTCTACATCACTCTAGCACCCCCCCCCCCCCCTTTTTTCCCCCCCCCTCCCCCCCCCCCCCCCCCGTCTTTCCTCCACATTTCTGTTTATTTTTCTGTATCAGTCACCTTCTATGACCTTCAAATCTCTTCCATCGCTTTTTGAAACTTCAGTCTTTGGAACCTCAGATCTTTGAGTTCAGTCAGAAATTGCACTTCCTGTTGCCAAACATGTCCATGGGGTGGGGGTGGGGGGTCAATGTTCTGATTGATCAAAACCATGTTATATATCACTGAAGAGGTAAAAACATTAAAAGACTTGGACAACAGGGAAAGATAAAACAAAAGAAGGATTGATCAAAGAATGGACCTTTTCTCCTGCTGTCCTGATATCATCCACAGATTTACATGTGTCTATCAGCAGGTGAGCACAAACTCTGAGAAGTAGCAGAACACAAACAGATGAAGAAGGCACCAAAAGAGATTTTTTTTCCTCCTCATCATCACTCTGTCCAATCAGGGCTCTTTCTTGCTGTCTGCTGGCCAATCAGAGGTAAGCAGAAGCAGTCTGTTTTCTCTGCACACATTCAGCTGTTTGAAGGTGGGGGATTGTAGTTGGAGGGTTGCCGGTGTGCTGCAAGCTGTAAATAATGCAAAGGCCGAAGTGCCCTTGATCAAAGCATCATTTCCTATATATTCTTAGGGTGCATCACCTAGAGCTGTGGGTTTCCAGGATGGGGTCAAAATCAGGTGAGAGAAGTAAAAAGGACACACACACCCCACCCCCCATCCACCATCCTGATAGACAGAGTAAAGATGTGTGCCATGTTGCTACGGGCAACAGCTGTAGTGGTCAAGGCGCTTGTTCCTAATCTGGGTGGAGTCTGTGGAGCCCCAAGCTGTTCATAATTAAAGAAACAAATATGATCTTGTGCAATCAGACCCTCAACCAAGAAACATCTCATAAATATATTAAAAGATCATTAGATTGTGAAAAACCTGCACATACGTAGTAGTTCTAGCATGTAGTCGTTCTGTAGTAGTTCTAGCACATCACCTGTCCGTCCGGGGTTGAGGATCTCTCCTTCTTGTGGGCAACCCTGAGGTTTCTTAGTTCCCCCACCCCGCAAAAAAAAAGATAGGGTTTTTTTTATTAGTTTTTCCTCACCGCGAAGGAGGGTGTAAGGGCAGAGATGTCTGTTCAGCTTAGTCTGTTTAACAACCAGCTATTGTTTATTTTTGCATGTTTGATCTTTTTTTGCTTCTTGCAATATACTGATAATCAGTCCAATGAGACGGCTATGGCTGTGATATTGTGCTATATAAATAAAATTGATTTGAATTGTATTAAATTAGCCATAATGTTATTAAATATATTTCATCCAGCAGCTTTAAAACCTGCTCATTATTTCATAACAGCATTTAAAAAATAAATGTTTTTATCATGTTGAATATTACTGTAATTATATGGCTTTTTTCAGAAACTCAGATTTCAAAACCAATATTTTTAAAGTAGATTTTTTTTTATTTCATATTGCTGTTTTTCAGATTGACTTATATATTTCATAATGAGCTTTTTCAGCAGAATGAGTCTGTCTGTCAATCAGTGAAAGTGGGTGGGATCAAAACGCTCATTGGCTGATCCTTTGTAATCGACTCATTTTCCTAGACACCCACGTAACTGTGCCAGTTAGAAAGATGACATATTTCTGCAGCATCCGTGCAGGTTTGCTGACATTAGCTGATCAAACAGAGACAATCTGTAAGCAGATGTTACTTTGAGTCGTTTGGATGACATTTTTGAAATGCTCGGCTTGATAATTACAGCTGAAGATACTAACATCCATGAATCCATTTGTGAATATCTTTCAAACTTTACTGAACTGAGCAATTGAGTACCGGGTTCATGTGGACTGAAACCAAACGGAGCTATAGTTCGGTAAAGTCAAAGATATTCACAGAGTTGGATATCAAGCCTCAATAATAAACGTTCAAACATGACAGCAAGTATCTCAATCATTTTGCATTAACACAGACCTACAAGTGCATTTCGAAAGAAAAAAGATCGGTTTCTTTGTGTTTTAATGAGAAATGTTCTCTATGAGCTGCAGATAGAGACACGGCAGCGAGACTTTTAGTAATGAAGACTCGTCACTATATTCATGTTACAATAAATATTTTGGAAGAAAGTCATTCTTCATTATATTTTATTTTATTCTTTTATTATCATTTTTAACAGATGTATAAATCATAATAAAGATGCTTAATAGTACAGAGCCAGGGACCTGATATGGGTAAAAAAATAAAAAACGTATTAGTTCCCTTGATATAATAAGTCGTTCCCACGAAATAATCATTTGTTTGAACGAATTATTACTTTGTTTCCACGGCATGATTAAATCGTTCCCTCAAAATATTACTCCCTTCAATGTTCCCTTCAGTTCTTGCGTTCCGGTGTGAACCTGCGGCGCCGCCATATCTGAGGTCTACTTTATCTAGTCTACATCCACAACCAGCTGTAGTCAATGGAGAATCGCAGCCATGCTGTTTGTTTATGCAGCCTTCAGATGCAACAACCTGCACTCTATTGAGAGCAGATCATGTGGAATTATATTTCACAAGTAAGTTCAAACAGTATTTTGTTCTTAGAGCATTTGTAGCATTTATAAGTTTGTGTCTTCGTAAACAACCTTACGTGGCTAACAAAGAAATGCTAACAGTAGACACTGTTCCTCCCTCGTATTATCTTTTGCTATATTGATGATCTTTTTTCCACTGTCCAATTTCCAAGATTTCACTGACATAAAATCAAAGAGGGCACAGGAAGCTGCATTATGAAGGGATGATTTTTTTGTGACGGAGTTCTCCAGGCTCCACAGGAAGCACTTCAGGCCAGAAGACTTCTACAGGACTAGGCAGATTGTCCGGCTGAGAGAGGATATAATCCCATCTGTCTTCAACTTTACATCACTTCTTCAAAGGGTTAGTGTATTTATCTGTTTAATCTTAAATTATTTTATTTACATCCACCATCATTTGCACAAGTAAAAATATACATAGATATGATGTAAAAACTATGATGTAATGTGAGTAAATGGGTTTTGATTTATGTATTTCTTTTAGGAGGCTGGAGTAACAACCCCACTGCAGGGCAGTTCCAGGACATTTTCCACCATATGATGGTTGGCTGTGGCGTCCCACCAAGTGGATCAGGAAACGTGCAGCACAAGACGAGACTGTCTCCCAGTCAACTGCAGACATGCACTCCGCTTTGATATCAGAGAAAGATCTCTTATGCCCTTAGAATGTATTCTTGAATTCATGTAAACATAGCTACCTGCCTGCCTGCTTTGGTGGTCTTGTAGACAATGTGAATCAGCTTCACCTGAAGAACAATGGTGGGCTGGTGGTCCCTCAGAGGGGACAGTAAAGGTGGTCAGAGCTGCAGAACGTGGGATGCATCAGAACTCTACAGAGAAAGGTGTCAATCTTACGTTTCAGCTGAAATGATTTCAGAAGGTGTTTTTACTCAGGAAGCAGATCGTACAGTAAGTCTGCACCACATGGTAAAATGGACAACCCTGTACTTTCAGACTGCTATTACATGAAAGAGGCTGTTAGTTTTTAGGGTTTTAGTTGTGATAGTTTGTTCTCATCTAAATATTATATATATATATTTTTTAATTCTTGTTTTATGCTGGAGAACATGCCATTGTAAGACTAATAGTTATTCTATTTATTTATATGTTTGAGTCATTATGAGGAGATGTTTTAAAAAGCTGAGGGAGAATTTGTTTTTGTTTATTTAAATTTTAAAAAACATTGTTTTAACAGATTGCTTACCAAATTCCTGATTTTTGTTACAAGTTCATTTAATAACACTTTTTCTTGTCTGATTAGTAAGATACGTGAATGCTAACAATGTTTTTTAGTTATTAATGTTTTGTAAAACTAAACGCATAAAAGATACTTTCTTTCTTTTTTAAATTAAAATGTATTCATTCATTTTATTAGGATGACATAACACATGTCTGATTGTGTTGGAAGTTTTTATTTTCAATGGTTTTTGGCCTTCCCACAAAAAAATACAAAAATAAAAATAATTTAAAGGAATTGTCAATGTTGTATTGGTTAATAAATTATTTTATGAACATGCCAATACATATGTCAAATTTGTGTTTAAATACATAAAACGTTTTTTCCTTTTTATTTTTAGTCATAAATACATCTTCCGCATTAGAAACACTAGCACTGGCGGGCACATTAATGGGGCACTCACACCGATCGCCATTCCCGCGGCAGAGGAGGCCAGTATCAATGTAAAGTCAATGGTTTAGACGCAAATTGAGGTTCTTTGAGGTTCTGCGGCGCAAATTGAGTGACCAGAGGCTGGCCAGAGTTAAAAAAATCTGAACTCTGGGGAGGTGGTTGAGTCTCCTCAACCAATCAGGACCTAAACTTCGGGCACATGACGTTTTCAGTGACAGCGGGGAGAAAACATCCAATATGGTGGATCTATCCATAGTTCTCCTGAACTTCCATTCATTTCCTTAACCCGCTGTATCCCTTTCTGGGCAGCAGGATTTCCAGCTTCCGTCCAGGTTTCTGCTTGGCAAAGACGGGTACACTTTAGAGAGTCTGTCACAGGACCTATGGAGCTGTAGTGGACACTCTTACTATGTCGGCTCCCAGGAGAGGAGCTCGCGGCCAGACAGAGGGCCTCTGCTGGATGGGAAAGCAGTCTGCTCAGGCCTCCTGAACTTTATGTTTTTCTTATTTTCATTGAGACAATAATAAAATAAAGTCCCATCATTTTGTTTTTGCTTTTATTTTTGCCTTCTTATGTTAATGCGGGACAGTAAGCATTTGAACTCGGTCAGAGAGAGACGGAAACACCACAGAAGCGACCGTCAATCAGACACAGCAGCAGGAGAGAAACTCACTGGAGCTAAAGGGAGACTAAATGTTCTTATGAACCCAAACACAGAGACTTGATCACTGATGTTTTGTAGAGCTCTTAGAGTTAGTAAATAAACCTGATCTCGAAACATCATCTGTGTCTCCCATGCATTGTAAATGAGATAAACAATCACAGCTCCGTGTAGCAAACAGGCTAAAAACATTAGCTGCTAGCTCCTCCCACACACAGCCTAGGCGGCGAGCTTAGGGAACACATTTTTGGCCATGCGCCATTTTGACCACACACAGGATGGCGGTGCACCAAGATGTCCTCTCCAACAGACGATGACAGTCCATTCCGGTTCCAGGAACTACTTCCGGTTTAAAACGTCTGATTTGGGGAATTTCTTTATTTTAAATACTTCGTTTGAACGAATTAATATTTCGAGGGAATGATTTAAATTTTCTGTTGGAATGAAATACTATTTCGTGGGAATGAAATGCTAATTTGTGGGAACGAACACATTTTTCACCAACCTCCTCCCATGGCAGTATATGCAATTCTATGTGTTGAGGTACATACTCCCACCTAGGGTTGAAGAGTATGCATTGTGCCGTCACGTTTGCTGGAGGAACTTGGATCGATGTAGTTAGGGTGCTCATGCTTATGTCTGAGGAAATGAATAGCCAGTCACAAAAGTGTCCCCCCCTTGCCTGGTTTGATTGACAGACACTCATTCTGATAAAAAAGCTCATTATGAAATAAATAAGTCATTCTGAAAAACAGTAATATGAAATTTAAAAAAGCTACTTTGAAACTACAGATTTTGAAATCCGAGTTTCTAAAAAAAAAAAAAAAAGCCATATAATTATAGTAATATTCAACATGATTAAAAATTTTATTTTTTTTAAATGCTGTTATGAAATAATGAGCAGGTTTTAAAGCTGAATTAAATATATTTAATATTATTATGGCTAATTTAATATATATGTGCAATTTTTTCAGAATTTAATCATCTTTTAATATATTTATGAGATATTTCTTGGTTGAGTGTCTGATTGCACAACATCATATTTGTTTCTTTGAATCTATTACCAAAATGCAATGGGTGGGGGGTAGTGGGAGAAGGGGTTGTGACCACACACACGTACACAGCTGGTGCAGATCTCTGAAATTTTCCAGCATCTTTGTTTTGTTGTGATTTTTTTTGTGGGTCCAAAGGTGTTTTCTTCAACAGAAACATGTTCAGATTTAACAAACTCACGCTGTTAGTTTTTTCATTGTAAAATAACTTTTTCATTCTGTTTAAGCAGCTTTTAACGTTAACAAAGTAGCACTTTAACAGTGCTATTTTTAAATAATACATGTTCTCTTAATAGTCCCTCTTTCTGCCCTGCACTACCCTTTGCTAGAGCAGGGTTCTTTTTGGATACTTTTCTGTTTTCACCATCAATTCTACTGCAAACGGGATGATTAGGACACCTTATTTTTATCACTTCATCAGAAAATACCAGAATTTGCATAATTATTTTACTGTCAGCCAGCTCACATCAGTTTAACTCTTATGCTACGTTCATGTTTTGATCTTTTTCATAAAACAATTTTTTCTCAATTTTTATGATATAGTGGTAAAAATAAAAGCAAGCTTTACCACTCAAAATTGAGGGTTTATTGTTAAATTATCGTGTAAAATAATTTTCAAAAATATTTGTAAACATAAAGCAGGGGTTGTTTTCAAGAGATAGACAGTAAAGCATTTCCACAAAAATTGTTTATAGAATATATTTTTAAAAATATTTTAAAAGGCTCTGGACTACTAAGAGTTCAAATCTGACTTTAAATTTAATCTATCGGGTCTGGACAATTTTATTATTTTTTTTTTTTCTTAAGTAAGTATTTGAATGCATGATTCATATTTCTATTTTAAAATTATGCTGCTCTTACTGCAGAACAGTTATTGACTGTTCTTGCTGCTCCTGACACACACACATGCATGCACATGCATGAGAACATTCGCCGGTAGGAAGCGCCATTGCTGTATTGATCGCTGATAAAAAAAGCCTCTTTTAATTAATTATTATGAATGAAAAATTGACAGAGGGGAAGATCAAACATCTTTCCCTGATTGTTATTTTCCTACTGTCTTTCTTTGTGATTGTACGGTTCCTGACTTCTCCCACGCGTGTGTACGTGCACACGCGGGGTTGTGGAAAACTCTGGAAGCACGCTGCAGGAGAGAAAAAACAAAGCAGGCAGCTGCTTTGTTTCAGCGCAACATTTGTTCTTCACCTCCATGAATAAAACACGTTTTTTCTTTTCATTCATCAATAAGGTTTAAACAGGAAAAATCACTGCATGGATCGGAAATTGTGATATCAATATCATGTCACTGGACTGAAAGACTAAAGGAGAATATTTCCTCCTGTGACGGATTTTAGGTCAGAGTGACACAAATATTGTTTCAAGTGTCCTCAAGTGTTTTAGGGAATGGAAACAGTATGTTTTTTTTTTTTTTTTGAAAGTGGCAAATTTAATTAGAAAGTGTGATAAAAGCAGACATGCTTTATTTTTCAAGTTTGGGGTGTGTGGTTACAGCATTCAGGGAACGATCCATGTGTGTAACAAACAGCCGTCTGTATCTGTTCAAACATCTGCAAAATGACAGAAGACCCCCTCTGGAGGCAAAGGTTGAGCAGAAAATTCTGCAGTCGACTTCTCCATTCACTTGTCTGTGGTTGGTTTGCTTCTGTAAGAGGGTGGGTCAAAGGCATCTCCAGATTTTTTATATGTTCTCTTAATTAATTTATTGTTTTACCTTGAGTGTTTTTCTCAGCTTGTGGAACATTTTCTTCTCATGAATTATTTCCAGGTTCATCGACTTTCACTGGTAACTGTCATCACCTCAAGAAAGCAGATCTTGTTCATCTGGATCTCCTGATGCTGTAACGGACAAACTTCCTCCACAGGAAGAGGAAGACCAGAATCACGTGGGACATGTTTCGATTCCTACTGACAGTGGCGGCTAGGACTGTTAAAATCTTATTAACTAAATTATTAACTCTTATGAGGATAACATCACATATATATTTGCTTGATGTTTACAATCTTTTCCATTATTATAGACAGAGGACGCGGGATTTGAGTGTCAGTATCGGGATTCCAGGATCCTGTAGATCAATCACACAGAGGACCGTCTGCTTGACGACTCCACAGCCTTTCTGTCCACATTTTGACCATTACAGCGCACAGCTGAGGGGGGTGTCTTCATCAGGAAGGAGGGACGAAGGGATCCCTCCTTCTAATGAACTTAAAATGTTAACAAAATTATCTGTCACAACCGCCCCCATGTTCAGCAGGAAGACAGCCTTGATGTGTAAAGGATGTGTGTATGTGGGGGGGGGGGACATTCCTCCTTTGAAGTCATGTGAGAAGCGGATTATGTGTTGGAGTCGAGATCCTCCGTAACCCTCTTACATCTCCGCCTGTGATTCTGCTGCTTTTATTCATTTTAGCTGAGGATTACTCCCTCTGAGGGAACAACGCTGCAGAGATCCTGGAGGAGCAGGAGGGGGTGGGATTTACATGAAGGAGGAACATCAAGGATGCCAGTTTTAAGGGGAAACCAGCAAAAAAAAATCACTTAAAATACTTTAATTGAAAAGATTTTTTAAAACTAAACTAAATCCTTTTGAGAAATATATATGATAAAGGAAAAATGCATCACTGGAAGAAGGGAGAGGGAATGGAAATGCGAAATGCATCGCAGATTTTTTTCTGGCCTAAAAAACTCTGGTTCTTAAACCAACTTAAACTTCTTTCTGTGAACTCTGGCAAGATTTTTACGCAAACCTTTACGACAACCTGTTTTTTTTTAATCCTGTCCATGTCCAAATATGGTTGAGCAAAAATACAGATGGTCCTCAGTATCTGAGGACCCTTTTAATGCTGAGGACCAGATGCTGAGGGAGCCCTCTGATCCCAAGGGTCCCCAGATGCTAAGGACCCCTGATGCAGAGTCCACAGAGACTCTGGTTTAAGGTGAAGAAAATTGCTTTTTTCTGCTGTCTTTGAACGCATCACTCTCATGAGCTGTTGCAGCTGCAGCTAACCTGCTGTCACGATGACTGCAACTCCATTTGATTCTGATGTTTTATTTGTGATAGTTGTGGACGTAGAGTATGGCTGTCATCATTAGCTCCAACATTTGGGAGTCGTGGAGAAGCTGAAAGATCAGCGTAGCAATATGAACACACTAAGAAGTTTTTTCTGTTTTTTATATAGTTTAACAAAAAGGCTGATTTGGGTTTGGTCGGAACATCCTACAGGTCCTAAAAAAGTGAGGAGACTGGTCTCCTAGCAACAGGAGCTGTCAGCTGTCACTCAGCTGCTGCAGAGCTGCAATTATGGACTCATGTTTGAAAACAGAGTTGAGCTTTTACAGAGAAAAAAACAGAATTTAGTTTGGTCGCAAATAATTCTAAATATTGATTTTTGTCCTTGATGGATTCATCTGTAATCGGTCAGTGGCAGCAGTTCATCAAACCATCCCACATGTTGGCCGCACCCACCTGGAAGTTTCTTTGGAGAAAATGAGGCGGGGCTGCCTCATTTGATTCTGAATTAGTTAAATTTCAAAGGTTTGTCAAACCACACTGGTTAATGGCTGGCTATCATTTCATCAAAATAAACCTGGGTTATACCTGGGTTAATATTTAAACTTTCATTCAAGATTCACTGAACTCAGGAAAAGTTCCGACTGAAAGCCCTCTTTATCTCAGTGAAAGCATCTCATATCCTAAATAACATAAGTAAACTTGTAACAGCCCGTTTAGTTTTCATTTAGATGGAAAAACTATATTAACCATGAATATCAGCAGAATTGCTTGACAGCTAGTTTCATTACAGGCCGCTGTTAGTAATGGAGCTCTGTCCTGACCTTCAAGATACATTTCTTCTTTATTCTTTTCTTACACTGATCTCCTGATGACGCCACCGTTTTATGCTGCTGTTGATCTAAACTGAACCATCCATCCATTTTCTCAACTTGTTGCATCACCTTTCTGGGTCGCTGGAGTTTATCCTGGCTACTGTTGGGCGAAGGCGGGTTCACCAGCAGTTGCCAGCCTATTGTAGGGCCACACAATCACGGACGTCCCGTGACTTCATGAAGAAAACCCAAGCATGCACAGGGAGAACACGCAAACTCCACACAGAAAGAACCCAGCTGGGATTTGAGCCACTTCTCACTGTGAGGCGAGAGTGGTAACCGCTACACCACCATGCAGCCTCTACACGGAACCATCCCAAATATAGAAATACATTTAGGTCAAATACACAGTCACCGATCACTGAGATGATGATGTTGTTTAACAAACCCCACTCCCTTCAACTCTGAGTCAAGGTGAGTGGTGATTTGAAGAGACGACTGCAATGATCCAAAAGAATGAAACTCTGTGTGTAGCTTTCACACGTGCACAGCGTCTGCACCTGTGAGAATCCTCTCCAACAGTGAGGTTTGTGTGACAGCAGACAATCACCCCCGAAAACAAGTAAACAAACAAACGGTGGCAAAAAAGTTCAAAGCTCCGTAAACACAAAAACAAGGAGAAACCTTGGGGGGGGGTAAGTGGATGAGTCCGTCCCTGCCTTCACACACACTTCATGGCTCACGCCATGCTCACACTGAAGCACATGCACACCTTCTCCTGAGCTAACAGGAAACAGCGGCGCTCTGATAGCGAGCTCTGCTGTGCCTCTGCTGCAGGCCTGTGTTCGCCTTGGTTCCAGTTCTGCTGCTTTCATTTAGCTCCTGACCTGATCGCAGTGTCCTAACAGCTTTATGGATGTGAAGGATCTAAGCCCGACCACAGCTGCTGATGCTGTTCTGAAAGCTGAAGGTAACCGAAGAACCCAGGGTCTCTGTTCTGTTTCAGGTGAAGAACAGGAAAAGTTCAAAAACAAAAAGCAGGGATTCAGGCGTGAATCCATCTATGACACCCCCCCACCCCAGTGTGTGTGGGGGGGGGTTGACAGATGGGTGGACACCAAGAAAGAAGAAGGATGAGGATAAGAGGAGGAAGAGCAAGAGTGTGGTAATGAGTTTGGTCAGAGCGTGGAACAGTCTTAAAGCTGCGATAGTTCTCATTAAAGCAGTGAATGAGCAGCTGATGTCTGTCATGGATGCGATCCTTCAATTACAGACACCAGCGTGCACGCGTGCACTCACATGTACACTTGTACGCTCACGGGTACAAGGCAGGCCTGTGCAAACATCTCGCACACTTTTCAAGTGTGTGTGTGTTTGTGCACACATCTATCAGAGGTTGGGGGGAGGGTCTCATTGGTGTGAAAAAGCCATATTCAGCAGTTGTGTTTTTAATGAGAGTTCACTAAGCTGCAGATAGAAATGCAAATCCACCTCGACGGGCCGAGCAGTGAGCATGAAAAATTAATGGAATCTCCCTTTAATTTGGCTAAACAGGAAAACAATATGCTGCCAGTAAACAGAGAGAACACCGTGCACGCTGTGAGCGAGAACGAAAAAGGACTTCTCATCTTCGTTCAATAATGCTCCTAAAGCCAAAGTTTCACTTTTGCATATTTAGATAGCAGAGGCAGAACTGCTGCAGATTCTCCTGCATACGTCTGGAAAATTTCCACAGCGGTAGGGTCATTCTGACCCATGATGACACTCTGCCCTTCAACAGAACAAGTCTGTTGAGGACACTACGTATTCTAAAGCCAGAAATTCTTTATTCAAAGCTACCACCAAAAACTATAGAGCTACCTATGGTTTGTGAAAGTTAACAAATCAACACACTAGGGCGGCTGTGGTGCTGGCTGGCTGTGGTGGAAAGTGCAGTCAGCCTGTGATCGAAGGATTGCAGGTTCGATTCATGTGTCGTAGTGTCCTTGGGCAAGACACTGAACCCCTGATGGAAGGTTGGCGCCAGTGTTTGGCAGCGGAGCCACCATCAGTGTGTGAATGAGTCCATGACTGTAAAGCGCTTTGGGCCTTCAATATAGGTAGAAAAGCGCTATATAAGTAAACGCCATACATTCTTCAATTATGCCTTTCTGAAAACTGACATAAAAGTCCAGTAAAAAGCAAGATGGAGCAAAATCAATAGACTTTAACACATGACAGTTCTTTTCACATGGTTCACAAATCACGCGCAAAAAGAAAACAAGATGGCATTACAAAAAACTACAGAAAGAACTATAACATCTACAGAAATAACACAAACTATGAGTAAGGACAAAACAAGCAAGAAAAACTACAGGAACAACTAAAATGACAGAAATAGCCATGACAAAAGACAAACAACAAGAAGAACTACAGAAAGAACAAACAGAAACAACAAGAAAACTAAAGAACCAACAAAGACTACAGAAATAGCCAAGAAAAAAGGCAAAAACAACTAGAAAAAAAAACGAGAAAAAAAAAAAACTACAGAAACGACAAATAAAAAATAAAAAAAAACTATAAAAAACACAAAAGCACAAACTTTAATAAAAAATACAAAAATGACACTACAATAAAAGTAAAAACTACTATAAAGACAAATTAAAAACGACAGAACTTTAAAAACTACAGCAACAACAAAAACAAAAAAAATGACAATAGATTAAAACAAAATGAATGCTGTCAACGTTAATGAGCTAACACGTGATAAATTAAAAAAAAAATAATGTGTTAATATATATTAACGCTGTTTAATTACACTCCATGAAGCAATTGTCTTCTGCTGGTTCAGGAATCCGTGGTGTGTGTCAAATTCTAAATGCACACTTTTAGACACAATCTCGCTTACATCATGATCCCTTACAAAAGAAATAAATATTCAATTGATTTTTGTTACATTATTCTTATTCTTATTTAGGTTTAGATTATTTTCTTTCACAAAAGGTGGACTATTTGATATGTAATGCGGCCCATTGTCACAGTAACGCAATATGTGGCTTAACCAGCAGACCTTGTAATGCAGCAGCAAAGGAAAGCGATATATGTGCTGATCAATACAATAGGTTAAAAAAAGCATCAGTCAAGAGAAAAAGTTCACCTCTTACCGCTTGTTTTTGTCCAGAAGATGAAGCAAAAGTTTGTTTTGAAGAAGCCTGCACATATATTACATTGTGACCAGAACTTCTTCTGGAACACCCAGCAGCCAATCAGAATAGAGTATTCACTCGAACAATTTAAAGTGCAGAAACACAATGTTTGTTTCTTATGGTTGTATATCAGGGTCTTTGTTTTCTTGGAGTAATACTGTAGACATTAAAGTCTTCACAGTTTTACTTATCTTATTGTTGATGTGTTTTGTGCACACAAGTTAAACTTCTGAGTTAACACTTTTCTCAAATTTAACATTTCAAACAATAAAAATGAAGCTAAACAGTTTATATTTGGCCTTTTTTTGTTTGAAAGCTGCATATTATTGTATAAAACTGAACTAGTAAAACCTTGTGATTAATCACAACCCAAAAGTGTGATTAATCTGATTATTTTTTTTAATCAACTGACAGCACTAAACAAAAATCAGCAATCAAACGAAATCAGCATTAGTGCAGCGGGTAAACAGAAGCTCCATCACATTAGACCCATGAGAACCAAAAGTTGCTTTACTTTGAATGTTGGCTACAAATGAAAAAGGAACGTTTGAAACTTTTAGGAAGAAGTTTGAAGGATGTGGAAACAGCATCTGTCATGGCATTTAAGAACAAAGCAGGATAAAAATAATATGAAACAAAGAAGAAAACCAAAACAAAAAACAGAAATGTGGATATATGGTGAAACTATTGATTATTTCTGACTTATCTTACACTGAAACAGCAGAAGTGTAAAGAAGCAGTCTATCCTCCCGGTGTTCCATCAAAATGAAAGTAAGCTTTTCCTTCATTTCATTGTTTGCTTATGAATGTATTAGTGCCTTAGTGCGTGATTGTCCATAAACATTAACCTTTTTTCTTCTCATAGATTGATGCCACTTTGTTTTTTTCTGCAGCAGGTCCTGCAGAATCCCTGCCTTAGTCCTCACTCAGAAGAAGGAGTTCTTCTGGTTGGATTAAGTGACTGTTTTGTGGTAAAAGCTCAGAGATTAGTAACAAAACATTCAACAGGTTCTGTATCAAACTTTAGCACATCTCAGCCTCTCAGCTGCTCAAAAGAGGACTCTGAATATAAACTGAAGACGTTCATTGTGCTCTTCAAAACCTTTTTCTTAAACTAAATTTCATGGGATCAGGGGTATGGTGACATTTGGAAGTTACCACCCCAGAGCAATGTAAAACCCAGGTGTCCACTGGAACACAGCCGGACAGGCATCAAACATCTGACCTGAGAAGGTAGCAGAACACAAAGTGTGCTTGAGGAGCAGGATCAAGAAGGCAGATATGCAACGCTGCTGCAACATGCAGCTGCCACAAAAACAACCCTTCTGATGTTCTCACACAAACCTACAGTGGAAACACAAAAATCACAAAGAAAAACATTTCTTTCGAAATGGATTTAAGAAAAGATTAAGCCACATGATGTTTAAATCTGGACTCAAACCTCCCGTCTGCACAAAGTGTTGGGACACAAAAGGAGGTGCTTCAGGCGGGGCTCACCAAACTGCTGTGCATGTGTGTGACCATGTGCACGTGAACGCCAATGTGTAATGCTTGAAGTCATGTAAGTGTGAGCAAGAGTGTGTGCACGCACATGCACGGATGGGGGGCAGGAGTCAAGTGGGTGAATAAGTACATCAATAACCAGAGGACAGGTGCATGAAATTACACGCAGCAGATCCATCATGAAGGAGCAACAACAACAGAGCGCGGGGTGGGGGGGGTGTCTCTACGCTGATGGTGACAGAGAGACTCACTTATGAAAAGGTGTCGGCTTTACCACCCCTCACCCCCCTGACCAAGCGCCTGAGGGATAAAAGAGACAGATTGAACTGTGAAGGAATGCTACTGGTTTGTTTGCTGGTAAAGCTCTTCCAAACTGTCAAACCTGGCAAAGACATGGAGCGGCTGCTCCATGAAGTCATGAAGCTTAAAATGTATCAAACTGTTTTTCCTGTTCCGCCCCGCAGTGTGTTTACGTGCTGTGCATATGCAGGTTATCATGAATGCAGCACAGTAGAAGCATTGTGATATCTGTGACTTTGTAAACTCTTTGTTGACACTAGAGTCGCACTTCACAAAGAGAAAACTAAGCGGCCAGACTTCCACTTCCTCATCGAAGCTGGTTTAAAGAGAGCCAGCGCACTTTACTGAGTCACCACCAGAGGGCTAGTTTCAAAGAGGGTTCAACAGCAGAAAAGCCCATCCTCTGTCCAATAAATAACCCAGTCAAATTAAAAGCATCAGGATTTAACTGCTTTTATCCATTGATCTTCTTCTTTTTGACACCTATGATCGTCTGGGTCATTGATTCTGATGATCAGTTCTCTGGGACTAGGCGGGGGAGCTTGGCGTGCAGTGAGTGCACAGAGCACTGATCCAATTCTCCGTCACAGCAGGTTCGTTTTGTCTGAAACAGCTGATTGTTGTGGTGACACGCTGCATACATGCTACAGTCCAGTGGTTTCATTCATTGCTTGTTCCTCTGATTTAGTGCGCATGTCCTCTTATTGTGCATTTGAGTATGCAGAGGCGTTGATAGTTTTTTCTGTCAGCTGACAGGATCCATCCCTCAAGATTTAAATACTCACAAAGCACTGTATGCAACGTATTTGTGTTGAGCTTTTTTTTTAGAGGAGACAGCTGGGAATTTGCAGAGAAACCACCGTGCCACTCTTACGTGGTTCTGTGGATTCAAAGTTTGTCTTAAGATATGAAGGATTGAGACTCGGACTTTGATCTTCCTTCTGGTTGCTTTGGTGGAACACGACTCACCAACCGAGCCGCTCTACTACACTTCAGTCTTTCTGTCTTGGACTTTAGTTTAGTGCAACTGTCGTAAAGAGGGCTTTGACCATGTCATCAGTGAGCAAACATATCATCATTTGCAAAGAACAAAAATTTAGTTGTTTCTCATCAAAAACCAAGAATGTCTCTTCATTCAAAAACATTTTCCTGACTTTATCAAATCAAATTGTCATCAAAAAAGGAGACATCTTGACTAACTCGTGGTTCTTATTGACTTCGTAAAGGACTGAAACTAATCCAGAAGTTTGTAAATTTAAACCGATTTCAGGCCATTTGTTTAGTTTGTTAAAGACTTTTGAAATTTATGTTTTGGGTGTTTTTAACATGCTTTTGTAGCATTTCTTACATGATGGAGGACGTATATAAAATAATTTAATATTAAAACCTTGTTTATGAGGAATCCCTTATTCAAATCGTGATGAATCAGGAGCAGAGGAAAAATTGCCAAACAGCGTATAGTTGTTACATCTCCCAATCTAAGCTCCCTGCTCCGCTCCATTCTGATGCATCTGATCCATTTGCGTCTTTGTTTTCCTTGTGGTTGGAGTTGTGAGGGGCTGTAAGCTAGCAGGAGATTGCATGAACAGAGAGCTATCAGCAACGGGAAAGGGGACGGGGATGCTCAGCGCCAGTGGTCCCGCCCACAACTCAGAGGTGAATTTATAAGGAACTTCTGCTGGTTTACAAAAACTATATCCAAAAAAACACAGTTTTTTTTATCTTTGCTCTCACTAAACTGTTTGTCCCCCACCCTTCATCTCAGATGTTCTCCTGAACAGAGGCAGAAGCTCCCTGGAGCATTGAGACATTTGCTGAGAAGATTCATGTATGCAAACGGGACACGTGAACGAAGCCTTCTTTTCCAGTGCAGCGTGACATGAACAGATCTATTGAGACTCAGTCATCGCTCTTCTAATGCACATCCTTCTGGCCCCCCCCTCTAGTGTAACACAGAATAATCAATAGTCATTACACCCCCAGGTCTCCTTCCTGCATACGGAGGCAAAAAAGGTGGTCCTACCTGGGGCAAAGAGGAGATGAGAGGAAGGAGAGATAAGACACACCTCTGGAGGAGGGCGAGGAAGGAGAGGAGGAAGAGGAGTTCAGTTGTTCTTCCAGGAACAACAATAAAAACAGGAAAATGGGCAAATGCTCCTCATGTGAGGGAATGAGAAAAAGAGGGAATTATGTTCCACTCAAACACACACACACACCGACAAATTAATTCCCAAATATTTCCTCCTGGGATGGGAGTGGTATCCAGAGCAGCTGGCTCATCTGCATCTTCCTATTACCTACTTCAATTCTTTGTGATAATGTTTCTGCAGCATGTTTTATCTGAACGTTCTCAAAAATGGTAAAATTGACTTTTTTTTTAGTCCAGTTTGACTCCAAAAACCTCCTGCGAGGTTCCTGGTTCCTGGTGGTGTTGCTGCAGCATTAGGATTTCAAATGCAGAAACTGAAGGGAATTTGTTTCCTGCCTTTCAGAGGAGACTGTTTTGATTGAACATCATCATCATGCCATCAGCAGGTGCCCGGTGCTTGCCTTTGATAAGCCTTCATTGTTAGTTAGAACCAACGCTTTATGAAAAAAGGCATTTATCAAACTGGGTTGCCTCGGCAACAGATGAGGTAAATGTTTGCAGACATCTTTAGGAAGTACTCTCCTCCCTGTTTATTCTGTTCATTCTCATACAGCAGCAAATGTGATCTTTTTTGGTTCCACAAATTTCTTTTTCTAAGCCAGTTTCCCATTTTTTTTCTGTCTGTGAGGAAAATATTAAATGTTTTTATCAAGGATGCACAGTAATGAACAACATTTGTTCAACTCTAAATTAATGATTGACTCTTAAGGATGACAGTTAATCTAGAAAGAAATAAGGATTTGAAAGGATCAGTGTAACTGACCATCCAAAACTGCTGCAGCATCAGCTGCTGAGGTTAGATTGGACCAAAGCAGGATCCCTTTAGCAAACCCATTCCTCTTCGTTCTGATGAAAAAACACAAATCTCAGATACTGGGAATCAAACCTCAAACCTGGGAAACAGAGACAGAGGATAGACTGAAAATGAAGAGGAAGCAGCGGAGCAGGATGACAGCTCACGTTTGTGCACGAGCGTGCATTCAAGCGGTGTGAGAGGATTCAGTAATTAAAGTGTGTTTTCAAGGACAGGTAGATGCTGCTGCTGAGTCAGCAAGTCTGAGGCGATTACATCCTCTGTGGTGCAAAGAAGAGGAGGGAGGAAGAAGCAGAAAAGAGATGAGGAGGAGCAAAGAGGCTTTCTAAAATATCACTTCATACTTAGAGTCCGCTCATTTGACATGAAAAAACATACTTTAATAAACATACTTTTTTACTTTGTTCCTGTCATACCAAAAATGAAGTTACACAAAACATAGAAAGGCTTTGATATACAGTTTGCTCTTGTGTGTCGAAAGAGATTTTCCTCTTAAAAACTGTCTTCAAAAATTATTTGTGCAAGAATATGGTGCATTTCCTAAAGAAAACAATCAATAAGTGGATAGAATGACTGGAGGGTTTGATGAATTGTGTTTCCTCTTGAGTCAACTCAGGCCAAACATCAAAGCAGGAACCAGAACAACAAAGGGCAGCTTAAAAGGACACAGACAGCATCAGTTTAAGTCAAATAAAAAAAACACGTCACCAATAATTCTTCTGTGCCTCTTTCCAGACCTTATAAATGCTTCAGCTGTTTGCTGTGTAACATCATTTACATTTTCATACATTTCACCATCTGGGACAAAGCCAGCATCTGTCGAAGCGGCACTTTCACGCATTGTTATTCAGCAACAAGGCTCAAACTGCTGCTCCTCAGGCCCAATTGTTGACAACAGACAATTCTATGCATTTGTTTTCCAAAAACAAATGTAAATTCAGCTTGAAAGGAAAAGCAATTTTCACTCAGACGTAAACTACAGACACATCAGAGAACCATTTCCCTTCTTGTCTGATTACCGTGTTTACATGAAAGAGTGGACAGAATCAAACCTCTGAAATCAAAGAGGGAAGCGGCACAAGAGGGGCGTGAAGCGGACATGAAAGTATCAGGACTTCAGCTTCCTAATGACGCGTCAGTTCAAGCTGCACCACAACTGCTGCTAGAACCTGCCTTGCGCACGCCCATGTGCACGTCCAACACTCAGCAGAGAAGGGGAGCACTCTGTGCTTGTGATCCTCTCCTCTGAGAAGGAAAGGTGGCGGTTGGTAGGGATGGTGAGTGGGGGTGCTCTGGAAACAAAGCCAACTTTGTGCTCTGTGGTTTTTATGTTATTTCTGAAAGCCTGCCAATACTGTCACCAGAAAGAAGCATTCTTTTCTCACATTTCTTCTCTGTAGGACTCTCATTTAAGCCTTTTTTCTCTCACACTTGTGGGGGCAAACTGAAGCAGTCAAGTGTCTCTGAGCATCCTGTTCATAACTGAGGTTTAGAAATCTGACTGTGATGATAAAATAACCTCACGTTGTTTGCCGCTAATTCAGTATGTAACGTTAAATCTAGGATTTTGCTTAATTAAGCATCACATTGAATGGCATAAAACATTGAAGATTTTTTTGTATGATTGGACATAAATTCATGCATTAATGGATTAAAACTCATCAGGTTTAAGTGATAACGGTCAAACCTGAACTATTACAGTCTTATGAGTGCTGCAAGTTTTTTAGGTTGTCCATGTTCATGATGGCCTGTAGAGAGGAGCGGCTGCCTTTTGCAGTTCTCCTGGGGTTCAGGCAGCCACCTTAAGGCACGTCAGGAAAATTGAATATACAATTGTCTTGCGCATGGGAAGTGTATCAATAAGTATTTGTAACGATAAGGTCATAGTTTATACAGTATGAATAATGTAAGTTGCACACATTTAAACAAGGTGATGCTGTCATGGTGCCCTTACACCACACTCTTGTCATTAGTAAGGTGTTCGTTTGCGCAGTGCACAGGATTCAGGGGATGAAAAAATTCGTACAATGTGCCTGCGCCTCAACCTACTTCACAGATACTTACCCTTACGTGTTGTATAGGTGTTCACTACAACCTGTCATTCGCAGAATTTATCTGTACAAATCTGTCTGTGCTCTGAATCAGGCACAAATCTCTTTATAGTACGAAGATCACGCTTAAGTTTTTGGGAAAAATCGAAGGTTTTCATTTCTAGTCAAAGGAATTCAACTATGCCACACTTTACAGCAGTAGAGAGATCCATTTTCTTTCCCATATTGCCTAAAAATGTTGGTCTGCTTCATATTGTGGAACATCTTTCTTTAGCAGTTTTTCTTTTAATTGAACTCACCTGGCAAACTAATGATCACAGGTGTCTGAGATTGATTTCAGTGATCCAAAGACCCTGAAACACAATGTCATCCATGACTTTAATTGAAAAAAAAGAATTAAATTCAATTCATGCTCTCCCATAGGGGAGTGTGAAAGAGTTGTATCTGTATTGTAGAGTTGAATTGTATCTTATTGACCCTTAAAAATGTCCAAAATTATTTGGAACGCATTGTAAAAGTTTCTGGAATCACATGTTTAAACTGACTTTTTCAAACAATCCTTCTAGGCAAAACTACCTTAAAATATGGAATTGCCAGTTCCACAAGGAAAATGGTTCCATTTGCTTTCATTCACATAAAGAGAGAATAAAATGAACATAATGAATTCCTGTCACCTTTTTGTCTGATGGGGTTTCCTAATGTGAGACTATTTTTTAAATGTGCTTTCTGTCTATAAGTAACTTTATGCAACAATCCTCTTTTGAAGAGAAGCTCTGGAAGTTTAAGTACTTTTTAAATTGTATTTACAATCACAGATGCCTTCACAAAGTCTAAAATATAAGGTCTTCTCAACAGAGTGGAATCAGACAGTAATGCGCTGCTGGCTCGTACATGTTGGTGCTCTTAGTACATGCATTCTACTGTTGTTGGTATAAGTTAGAGCTGTAAGCACATAGGGGATTTCCAAATTGAGGTGCAGCATCCTTCCATGGCCGTGGCCTTCGCGGTCGACAGTGATCAAGTCTTTTGTAAAAACCGGATGTTAATGGCTGTGAATTTGGACGGTCTAGCCTTCAGATAATTCCAGTCAGTACATCGGCAATATCTCCGGTCTCTTGGCACCCGTGACGTCTGTCCTGAACAGTGAAGCAAAGCAAACCATGGAACTTGAGATTCGGTGAACATTTTGATTCTTTTTTATTTGATTTTTTTTATATTTATTTTTTTTTTATCTTGTAGGAGTTAGAACAGCTCTATTGCAGTCACAGACATATTCAGGCTGAGACATAACCATATAAAGCTACTGTTTACAAGCTCTAAAGAAAACTTCTCAGTAATTACATATTAGCTGTACTTTGTTGTATTCATATTTTTAGCAACTGAAATTGCACGTGTGTAAAATGTAGAATTACTATAGTAAATACATGGGTTTGTAGAGTACCCAAAATAGTTTAGTAAAAATTAATGTTTTTAATATCTCACAATTTACTCTACTAAATGTAACTCTGAGAATAAAAACTTATACATAATAATTATTGATTTTTTTAAAAACAGACAAATATTTATATATATATTTAAATATATATATATTTCAATATTCGTTTTATTATATTCATATATTCATTTTATACATTTTTTAATGTAGAAAATGTTTATCAATGTTTACCTTGTTTTTTAAATCAATAAGTGTAGCATTGAAGTGTTGTGTTATCATATTCACTTAAGTACTGTATATTAATGTTTTCAAGTCTCATTAAAAAAAAGTTAAAACCACACGCTTATACTAAAAATGCTTTTTTTTTTTTATTTCTTTCTGTCAGTGCAAGATTCCATGTCACACTCCACTTTACAGGCAGGTAGGACACCTGTGCCTTGAACAGTGTAATTTCAGGGCATGCTTGATTATAGAGCAGGCTTTTGGAATGAAGACCATATTCAGAGGCATCTTCCTGCAAGTGCTAGAGGTGCACCACGCCTTCATACCTCATGTAAGTTTTACGCATAGTGGTTTTTCTAATTTCTTTGGAATATATTTGTGTTAATTTATATATTAAAGGTTGGTGCCACCAGTGCAATCCTCCACATCTGCCTCTGTGCCGGTGACATTGTGGCCCCAGAGCATGAGTCAGAGAAAAAATACTGGAAGTCTTGGTTACAAAGCATTTATCAGCCAGCCCTACAAACCCTGTAGATGGAGGATGCAGTGTACAGTGAAGATGCCTCCTCAAACTTTCTGCAGACCACCTGGCAAGATGTTTCAAAAACCAACCGGAAAGTTCCAGCCACTGGTCTAAGTTGGAGCACCCCATCCATAACGACCAACTTTGTAAATTGTTGTAAATAAAAGGGTTACAATAAATTCATGACAATTACTTTTTCAGATTTATATGTTTATTCACGACAACAGAAACTGAAACATTTATATTTACATTAACACACACACACATATATATATATATATTTGTATATATCTTAGAATCCTGAACACATAAAATCATAAGTAACAGTCAGAAAAATATACAAACCTTTCTGTAACATGTATAAAACGTTTATTCTTCACCACACACGAATCTTAAGGTTGTCTCACTTTTTTTCCCTGACTGAAGTAAACATTCTCCTGGTGCAGTCCCCATCTTCCCCAGAATTATTCTGGAAACACATAAAAAAAGGAGTAGATAACGGGGTTAATCTCTCTCCAAAATATGTTTCACAGCAAAACAAAGAAGACTTTTAAGATGAAGATGTGTACATGTGATGTGATTTACCTCCATGCCATAGCAGCCAAATATTTGGCACCAGTAGGGAAAGTGAGGTAAGATGAGCGAGTGGGTAAGTTGAGCCACCCCTTTGATCTGGACAACGGTGCACCTGTTTTGTCATGTGACCACAAATTCAGGAAGCACTCATCATTTCCAGCTTGCTGTGGCGAAGGGCTAAGTCTGTAATACACAAAAAACTGTTTTTTGCTTGTCAAAGTAAATTTTCAGCATGTTGGGTAAATTAACTGTCATTTTAAAACAAATGTATCTGCACCCAAAACTATATACTATACATGTTGGTCATCTTAGTAGGTTCAAAAGAATGTGAACTAGTTTGCTAAAGGTTAGCCAAAATTTCTGAACTAGCCATTTTTTTCCAAAATGGTGGCTTTGGGGCAAAGTGATCCACAGGCTATGAGGTAACTTGAGCCAGTGGTTCAACTTATCCCTTACTAAGGCACTGGAATTTGATTAAGGTTCCGAGGTATAAAATTGGTATTTTACTTGAGCAAACTCAGCTCTTTTGATGTTTTAGTCATTTGGCAATCGTTGAAGAAAAAAATATGCCAAGAATATACAGGAGGAAAACGAACTGGGGTACAGCACCCATTAAAGAGATGGAGAGAACAGCCAGTGATGCCAGAGGAGTAACGTCCATCAGATCAGTAGCAAAGAAAATAAATATTGACAGGTCAACATTGATGAGGTACAGGAAAAAGAGGTCAAACAAAGAGAACAACGGGGGACTGTGGTATTGGAGAGGCGAAGAGAGTTTTCGTAGGAGCTTGCTGACCATTTAGGATGCAGAGCCACTGGGATTTTCCCATACAACAGAGATGTCTTCTGGTACTGAGTTTCTCATCCATGGTGTCAAACAGGCCTGTGCTCCAGCACCAGCCTTTGGCTGAAGTAGTTTCAACCTTTCTTACAACTGAGCTACATTCACCGGGCCCTGAACAATAATTTGGCTCAACAAGTAACGCTAACCATGCTGGATATGTACCTCCTACTACGATTTTACCCCTGCCCAAAAATCACCAGCCCTGAGAGAGCCCATGAAGAAAGGAAAAAATAAATCAAAAGGCAAAAAAGAAAGAAAGAATCCAAATGCAAGGAATGTGACAGAGGAAACAAACACGGACACAAGTTGCAATGGAGAGCAGCTCTGAGGAGAGTGATGTTGCCATCCAATTCGAAGACTCTTCTGATAATGTGATGAAGAAAGTGAACCACATTTGATAGTTGGTGACTGTCACTGTAAAATGTATATCCAAATTCAGGAGCCATCATTACTGGTTAGTACTGGTTAGCCTGGTTGACAGTGTAGAGAGCTCTTAGGAATCAGAGGAATCCGTGGCAGTGAGAAACCTACAGACTATACCAGAAACACACCTTTGCTTTCAAAGAAATTGATTAAGCAGTTTTCCCACGCACTGGTGTTGTTTAGAAGCTGCCTCAACAGCCTAGAGAAACTGCAAGGAGGGAGCAACCGTTTACTTTGCCCTGTAACTTTGAGACAGTTGGACTATTAAATAGTTGTTTTGATTAAATGGTCCAATTGTTTTTGTTGAATTAAATGGTTTTGATGTTTTGTTTGGAAAATAACTGTTTTGTTCTTAGAAGCCTGAAATTGTTAAAAAGGTTTGTTAGCACAATATGCTGATGTTTACATTTTAAGTTATTTAGTTCAATTTACCCCCTTACGTGGCTCATCTTACCCCAGACCTGGGGCAAGATGAGCCATGGGAGCACTCTTTTTAAAAAAGGTTATTATTTTGAGCTGCTTTGGCAGAGGTACATTCTGATCGTTTCATTTGAGAGGAGACGTCCTGAAATAAAGATATATGTTAAAATTCTGTTTCAGTGTCACTTTTCATAACCTCCAGGACAACATTGGTAAAAAGTGGCTCAACTTACCTCACTTTCCCCTAAAAATGTGGTCATTCTCCCCTTAAGGGGTACAAAGCCGTAGTCTGTTCTTTGGTCCCTAAAATGACATAAAATTACGTTTTGTTTATTTTAATACGTTTTCATTTATGAAAACAGTTAAACAACTTGGCATAACAACTACAGGATCTAGCATATGACCTGACATCGCAAAATAAGCACTTTTATTGTAAAATTTCAAATCAAAACAATGTTAAAAATGCTTCATATTAATGATCAAAACCACAAACTTATCACTTTAGAGTGTTTACTTACATTTAAAAGAGAAATTATCTCCAGCTCCGCGGTCCTGCTTTATGGTTTGTCATTGTGGTCAGAAAATCTCAGAGTTCGGCGCAATGCATCTTGGGAAATGGAAGGCATGGAAGGATACAACTGAGCAATCGTTGAAATTGGGAAAAAAAAGACTGTATTCGTTAGCTGCATTTGAAGCAGCCATTGAATTTGGACAGCACTTGTCGTGGCGCTTTGATGTCAGCGGCCGACAAATCAAGCCCAGGAAGGACGCAGCACCCGAATATGGACACAGCCATAGAGATTAGATTTTAGCACACATGTGGAGCTGTTAGCACCTGAATTTGAATTGTTAGCATGTTAAAGCTGTTATAACATGCAACCCCAACTAAGCTTTTATGTGGCATTTTTCTATATAAGCAGATCATTTCAAATTTTATCTCAAACACTTGTCAAAAAGCTGAAGCAAATTTCTTTTCAAATTTTTAGTAAATTCTTGAACATAAATAATATATAATCCTGTGTAGGACATCTTCAGAGTCAATTTGTCCTTTAAGCATAAAAAATGTACTCAGAGATTTGCCTCATTAATTTTTTTAATATAACTAATATAAAGCAGGATGCAGCTAAAACAGACTCTGAACAGGAAAAGTTGATCTCAGAAGAACCCAACAGATGGAAGAAGGTCAAGGCAAACATTTCAATACAGAAAATGTGACAGCAGTTGTTGATCACATGTTAAAGCGGTTAACTTCATATTTAGACCAAATCAATTAACATGTATTGCCACATAGGTTTGATTTTAGCTTCACATTGTTTTAATGGTTCTGTAAATCTGTTTGTGTACAGTACTCTCAGCAACTCGACATGTTTTTGGGATTTCTTTGCTCTGTTTCCTTGGTTTTAGTATACACCGTATATGAATGTGGGGGGGACACAATAGGCTGACCTGAGATGAGCTGGGAATCCAGCCAGAGTCACAGAAAGAGGCTGCCATTCTTACTCCACACACTCTGACATGGATTAGGAGGTTTTTGAGAATAGATTAACTATGTCTTCAGTCACAAATTCAGCAAAAAGGTGCTCTTTCACAGCCTAAACCTGCCACTTTTATGATAATACCATCATTACTTTGGCAGATTATTTTTACAAACATTTGTGAGAGGGGCTGGAGCTCTCCTAGAGAATACATGCTTTAAAAAATATCTCACACGCATACACATATTTACACACATACATATTAGTTTTCGTGTTTTCTGAGGACTGATTTCTCTCTCTCTCTCTCTCTCTCTCTCACACACACACACACACACACACACGGGCTCTCAGTCTGACTTTAGGCAATCAGGCAGGTGTTCCCACCTCCCTGCGTCCTCTTGGTGAGTTAAACGCGCTCTCCTGCAGGGCTTTAAGAGGCTCTTGCCCAGCCCGTGGATGAGTTTCAGTCATTTTGAGAGCTGTCCAGAGGTGAGAACTAATCAGATCCATGAGTGATTCTGCCATCTCCCTCTCTGGTGTTTGTTTGTTTTTTCATGACCGAGCCAGTTCTCTTCCATTGAAATGTCTAATTTTATGTTTAGCAAATCAGTGCTTGTTTCTATTTCTTTTTATTCTCTGCTTTCTGAGAGGCATCCTAAGGGTTCACATTTTTCTTTTTGAACATAAAAAGATGCTCCAATGATGGCTAGATTATGCCTCAACTTACAATCTTTTAGTACGTAGGAATTACATCTGTATCTAATAACTTCGGGACAAAAAAAATCACAGTGATTTTCTTGTGCTGACTGTTAGTAAAGAAGTTCTGGCAAATGTGAGCCATATGATGGTTTAATCGCTGAAAGTTTGCATCCTGTCTGGTTTTTTCCTTCTAAAACATATTTCTCTAAATGTGAATTTTTTCCTCAGTGATTGAAAGTAGCCTGATGGAGCAATTACTGTCTGACATACCAGAAAAACGGAGGCCACGGAGTGGTCTTTTTATTGTGATTCTCACGTTTTTTGCCAAAATCAAAAAACATGTATTGTTTTCTAGGACATTGTTTCTGCAGAGTGGCAGGAGGTCATTAGAAATTCACCTGAGTTGTGAGCAGGAAAGTTGTCCCAGAACAACCCCATCCCCACTTCCCATCAACCATCTGTTTACACACCCTAGCTTAAAGCCTCTCACACCCCCAACCTAACATTACTGGTGCTATCCAGCCGTGCAGTTTTGAGCCACATTCCAGCTCAGATGAGGAAAACAAAGACGTACACAGATGTATTTGTCTGTAAGTTGATGCATCAGAATGGAGCGAAGGAGGGAGCGTATTTTCTATGTCACAAATATATTCTTTTTCAAACAGCATTTTTCCTTCTGTTCTGGATTCACATCAATTTAAATTTAAAAAACACCCAGAAATGCAATTTCAAACTTAATTTTCTTAATAAATGTCCTCAATCATCAGAAAAAATGCCACCAGAACATTTTAACACAACCCTTTTCATTGAAAATGGTCTTTAATGTACACCTTCTTTCTGTTTCTGCCCCCTGTGATTGCTTCAGTCTTCCTCGCCATCATCTCTCCATCCTCTTCCCCTCCAGCCACTGTGGTGCACTGATAGTAGGAGCACTTGTGCAGTCGGGTGTGCAGCCAGCCCCCCCAGCCCCTGTTCCCACTTCCTTTCTTCCACACTACCTGGAAATTAATTTGGCCTCCTCCAGATGTCTATCACTGCTGAAATGCCCTCGGAAATAGATTTACAAACAGAGGCTCAGCCAAAAAGCTGCTGCAGCCTGACAGTCAGTCAGAGGGGAGGAGGGGAGAGGATGGACAGAGTTTGATGCAAGCCACGTGGTACACTGGACCGAGAATTCACCAAGATGTTTGACACCAGATGCTGTTTTGTAGAGTTTGTCTTCTAATGATCGTTCGTGCAGCAAAACACACCTGATCCAGGTAATGACTGAGATGAAAGGAAAAGGGTCCAAATGTTACGCAGGACATTCGGTGAAGAATTCAGTCTGAATGGATTATATTGGAACAGTTTGGAACCATCAACATTGATGACTTTCTGCAACAGGCGAGCAGCTGAAACACAACCACACATTTTTTTAGATTTGAACCGTTTTTTTTCCCCTAGTTTTCTAGCTGACATAGGAGCACACATCCAGCCACAAAAAAAATGAATAAAGGAGAGTAAAATCCAGCCACAAACAAACAAAAAATGCATATTTTAGAAAAAAAAGAGAAATGCACAAATAAAGCAACAAAACAAGAGAAATGTGCAAGAAATGTTGTTTGTAGTTCTAAATAGTTTTTGCTCCTTTATTCTGTTTTCATTATTAATACAGAATTAATAATGCTTTTATAATCTATTTTTTATTCAGCTTGAGCATGCTGTCACTTATAGTTCTTCTAAGCATGGTCTGATGGTCTGACCCATGGGATCATTCTGTCTACAGTTTAGTTTATTTGGTTTTCCTGTCATCGTTATAGAAACAATAGAATGGAGAGCCTGTGAGGAAACCTGCCAGCGGAGACTCTGCTGCAGCTTCTGTCACATTTTCCTTTCAAACTTCAAACCTTATCCTGAAAATCCCTCAAACAAGCAGCCAGTTCATGAAGATCTTGCTGGAGGTAGCGAGCAGCCATGCTTGCTGCCTCTGTGCATGCGCAGAACGTCTGCCTTCACTGCAAACAGGAAGGCAGACATAATAACAGATAATAATTCCCCCACATGACAGCCTGAACACAACCCCCTTCATCAGGGCGCAGCTCCCTGCCTCCTCCGTTCAGCAGGAATGAAGGGATGTAACCTCTGAGGGCATGATCAGTGAGGGACGAGTGGACAGCAGAGTCATGTATTTCAGCTCCATACATCCGACCTCTGACCTGCCTGTCTACTTTCTGCTCCTTAACAGCACATATATGCAAATAACCAGCTGCTAATACGCTGCTCAGCCATGACCCCGAGCCTCCTTCTTCAGTCACAGAGAGTGGCAAAGCGGCGCCAAACTCCAGCCAACATTTCACTCCATTCATTTACAACAAACATAGGCTCAACGCTGCAGTTCAGTCCAACAAAACTCTCCTTATCCTGAAAGACCTTACAATTTTCCTTATTTTTCTCTATTTTCTGCTTTAGCTCCCATGCAAACCTTGGAAACCTTCAGACCACATTGAAGTAACAAGACCATCAAACATGTTTTCAAAGCATCCTGCAGAGCTTGTAGCACAGTTCACGGGATCCACAGGTTCAAACTCACAATGTCGAGGCCAGGCACGTCAGTCAGACACCCACAGTTTAGATGCTGCATTCTGTTTTTAAGCAAACTCACTGAATCCAGCAAGAGGACGAGGACTTTCCTACAGTCAGACTTCAGGAAAACTTCAGCTGCTTCATCTGCAAACCACAGCCTGAGCTGTCAAAGTGTCCTTCAGCAAGACACTGCACCCCCAGAGAGACCCTTCTAGATCAAAGATATAATCTGTTTGTGCATTTTTAACAAGAGCAAATAAATCTGCTTTGAAACTAAAAGACAAGAAGACTGTATGTGTAATTTACAGTTTGAACAAAAACATTTCGGAAAAAAGGAGAAAAAGTGAACCTCAGGGACTACTTTAGCCTGCAGGACAAAATTCCTATATTTCCCTGAAAATGAAGGGAAAGAATTGAAGAATTTGACGATTTTATTCTGAATTATTTTATTTCATTTTTTTTACAGATAAACAAAAAACAAAAACATATAAGTATGTGTTTCCTAATGGTGTTATGACTGGCAGTCCAATGGATTTTATTCATTTATTTATAAGTGGTGGTAAATTTCTCTCCCTAAAAGCTAAAAAGAACTGTGGGAAATTAACAACAAAATTACAACATAAATATAAATAAGAATGAAGTAAATGAATGAAGTAAATGTCAATATTGTAAATAGGTAAAAAATACAATATAAAAGTAGATGAGCAATAGAAAAAAATGTTACCAGATAAAAACTTAATGTGCATATAAAAGAATCGGGATCAATAAAGAATTTAAGTGGATAAAAATAAAATGTAAACCTAAAATAGAGATAGATAAATGAATACATAAATACATAGTGGATATTTATGGTGGCACAGCTTGATTGGAGAAGGTCATAGTTGGGATCAGAACTGCAGAAAGCTTTTTAACTCTCCAAAAGTATGTTGGTGAGCTAACAAAAATTAATTTAAAAACAAAGTTTATGCTTGTTTTAAATTGAACTGTTTAAACTGAAATGATCAGAAACAAGTGCTCAATATGTGAAGACAAAGCTAAACGGGAAATGCTCACAAACAGCTTCTGTTGATCTTTCTTTTATTTCCAGTGTCTTCTAAAAGTTTTCAGATCAAGAGTTCAAAAGAAGGACCGTGGTTTTACATGTTATTCTGAAGCATATTGATCAGAAGATGCTTTGTCTTTGGAAATGATGTGGTGTTGCTTTGTTTTACCCAAAACTGAAATCAAACTTAACTCTTTATTAAAACTAACTTTAGGCTTTCAACAGCAGAAATGAAACAGCTCAGAGCAGACAGCTGATGCGCTGCAGCTCATTTCTGGAGCAGAAGCTGAACATTCCTGTGACAAGAAGAAACCAGAAGTTTACATCAGGACCACGAGAAACCAACATTATCCACCTCCTCAAACTGAATCTGCTCTGTTGGGTATGAAGGTATGTGCGCGCGTACGCTGAGGAGAACTGACACCTCAGCAGCTGACCTGGAGGTCTCTGAGCAGAAAATCCGCTGCTGGATCCTCAGCGTCAACAGGTAAAGCATCTGCAACAACAGACACGCTCTTCATGTGCGCGCGACAACCGGTGAATTTGACGCACGCCCGTCTGTGTGCGTGTGCATTCATCTGAAGAACATTTAAAGGTCATATCCAGGTTTGCTCCCACAGCAGAACTTCACACGCGCACTCGCGGAGGATGCATTGTGTCTACTGACACCCGCCCACGCGCGCCTTCAATGCGTACGCGGCGTGCACACGTTGTTGGAAGGATCAACACATTGACTTGCGGGTGCACATGCAGGCACGCGCACAGAACGAGCACCGCGGATGCAGCAGATCTCCGACCTGTTACAGCTGACACAGACTCACTCACGGACACAGGAAGGCGCGCGCGCCCCCACGCCCCCGGCGTTGTTCATGAAGCTGGCGGCCGCTTATCCCCCTTTTCCGCGCGGGCGGCGGCCGCGTGCGGTGGCGCAGGCGCGCGTTCAGAGCCAGACATAAAAGCCCGTTACCGTTCTCTGCGCACGGGGTCCTGGATGCTCGGCTTGGTGGGCGCCATCTTCCTCTTTTCTCTCTGCTGCCGGGGTCGGTGTGCACGCAGACGAGAGGCGCGCGGCGCCTGTCAGCAGTGCGTCATAGTCCGCGTGTTAAAACAAAGCCCCGGCCGTGTTTATCAAAGTGAGCACGTGCTTGCGTGGTCGGCTGGGCACGTGCGTGCCCCCAGAAGCGTAGAATCACCGCAGCAGCGGCATGCCGCACGGGCGGCGATGCGGGGACCCGCGGTGGAGCCTTTCTGATCCAGCTGTTTGTGTCTCCTCTCTCCGGCCGGTTCTCCGCGCACACGCCCAGCCTCGGTTCTGGCTCCACGGAGGATTCTCCTGCGTGTTCTCAGTGGGTGGGGGCGGGCGCGTCACACCTCCGCGCTGCCGCGCTCGTTTGCCGTCTGAACGGCGGCGGCGGAGGCGCTGTCTGCGGGCGGAGTCCTCCGCTTGTGTCCGAGCATTTCTCCTCTAAAGGGGGGAGAGACTCGGCGCAGCTCCGCTCGTCTTCTCGGTCCCGGCGGCGCTGCTGTCAGTGCGCGTGCTCCATGCATTCTTTGAGCGCATGAACCGGGGACCGGACCATCCATCTGAGGACCTCCCAATTTTCTGAGCTGCCCCCCACTCCACCCCTGATAAAGTCATCTGAACAGAACTTTTCTTTAATCCCAAAATCCATAATTTTCTGCAATCTTTGATCCAAGTCTTCTGGATGCACAACTGTTTCCTATATGTGAATTCAAATGTTAATAATAATATTTCTGTCTTCCTGACCAAACAAATTATATTCTTTGGTTTGGATGTTTTCAGCAGCAGAGATGACCTGGTGGAGGCCAGTAGATGTTGGCCCGCAGCGGGCTCTGCTGTGTCATCAGCTCATTATCTTCCAGCAGAGCTGCTTCCTCTTTCCTTTTTTCTTCCCAACATTCATTTAAATTCCACCTTTTTTAATGTATAATTCATTGTAACCTAATCGTGGCACAGTGTGATTAACCCCAAGGCTGCAGCCCTGTAAGCTGAGAGCCCTCCTTCTCTACCAATGACCTGTCAAGGTCAAAGGCATGCTGGGTATTCTCCACACAAACACAGGGTTAAAGGCACTGCAGCTGCGCAAAGCAGAACCTAGAGAAGCAGAAATGGCCTATGAAGGTGTTTACGGCTCTGACTTTTTGCCTTCATTCGTTCGGGCCATCACTGGCTACTGCAGAGATTCACAGCTGAAAGGAACGAACAGCTTTTTTGGGGGAAAACCTGTGAGGTCACGGGAGTGACCTCTACTGTCAGAACCTGAGAGCTGAACTCAAACCCTGAAAAACAACAAGAGTTTGTGTCTGTGGGTGGAAGCAGCTCTTCTCCAGGATGAGCCGTGGAAGACTCGGTCCTCTCTGCTCCCAGCTCTGCTTACGGAGAGCAGCCAAATGGAGGCGACAGGGATAATGGAGCAGAATGGATCAACATATTAGCTCCCAGCTGTTTGTTGGGGAGAACATTAGGAGGCTGAGACGAAGGGCAGGTTGAAGACAGATGATGCAAAGGGAAGCCCTGCAGTAATCATGAGAGGATTTGTGGGGAAAGAAACCTTCAAACTGGATCTAATCAGCTGAATGTTCGCAAACGGACACCCTCACAGCGCCCTATGAAAACCTTGTTGAATTTCAGCACTAAAGAGCTTCAGCGTATGGACACTAAACTAGCCAATCCCTCCCTGGCTCCCTGGTGGGGGTCTACTGTTTGTTTGTGTCAGCCACTTTACCTCAAATAACAATGCAGCCCCCTCCTTTCGTCTCACATTTGTTGCTCCGAGGGTTGGGAGGGTCTCAGAAGCACCACTGTGATTTATGTCTCGACTGCCCCCCACCACAGCCACAAGTTTCCATGTTCAGAGCTTTGGAGGTTTGACCGAAACCCCCCAGGAGAAGGTCATTCACACTCAATTAAGAATCAAGAACACACATGAAGAACAATGATCAGGTTTTTCATCATTTTCTCCTGAGCAGTTAGAACACCTGGATTTCACCTGCTTCTGTGCGTCCTCTTCATCACCTCTGATGAGGAGTCCTTCAAATTGTCTCAGCTTCAAAGGGAGGTGGAGGCTACTGCACCCGCACAGCACAACAGAGCATTATTTGTCCCCTTCGTTTCTGTGGTGATCTGAAGATTTAAACACTTTCCATCCGCTTTCTCTGATGTTTAAAGCTTTCATATCTCAGACTCTAAGCTGTTTCTCTGCCATAAGAATTAATAAAAAGCTTTTTAAAAAATCCTCTGAGTTAAAGATGCCCAACTGCACGTGACAGCGCGTTTAAGAACATTTTCATAAATGGAGTGAATGTCTGTAAAGCCAAATTTCAGAGGTGGAATTTGTTTCCAAAGTGACAGAAATTCTTTCTCCCGGCGCTACAGGTAGAGAGAGTCCTGACGTACCTCTGCTGGTAGGCGCTGATCCCCTGCAGGCTCTGCGGGGTCCCGTTCGTGGCTCCGGGAACCGGCAGGCGCCCCACCGGCGGGCCGGCCACCATCCCCCCGCCGGCGCCCCCGGCTGCTCCGGCCGCCGAGGCCGTCACCTGCACGCTGAAATCGGGAAAGATCCTGATCATGGTCCCGGTGCCGCCTCCTCCCCGCAGAGAGCCGCTCACGGTGGGGGGTGGGGGGCTCGGATCAAAGGAGTTATTGATTCAGGAGCGGGATCGAGCTGCTCGGGATGTCTTCTGAACTAACCCTGTGATCGAAGAATCAGGAAGATCCCGAGCATGATCACGCGGCGCAGCGGGTTAGAGAGAACACGCGGGAGATGTGCCAAACATCTGAGGGGAGTCTTCCTCCCCTTTTCGTTCATCAGTCTTCAGAGGTGACCCGCCATGTCCGGCTCATGGTCCAGGGATGTCTGCTCCACCTCTCTGCTGCTCTGCTCCTCGTGCAATAGACGGAGGACCTGAGAGGGGTTGCTTCCTCTTCCTCCGGCTTCGTCGCTGCTCCAACTCCAACTGCGCTCCTTCAGCCGGACTGTGCGACGCGCTCTACCTGCGACACGCGTATCCCGTTCCAGGCTGTCCACGGAGCTCAGCGCGTGTTTGTGGAAACCTGGAGGAGTCAGTCAGTCAGTCAGTCAGTCAGACAGACAGACAGACAGACAGACAGACAGACCTTCATCTGTCAGCAGCAGTGACAGCGCTGCGCCTCAGTCCTGCGTGCGAGGCTGTATCGGTATGTCAGCCGGCGGATGCGTGTGCGCGACTGGTGCCGTGCGCGCGAGGGGGTGGGCTGTGTGGCTCAGGAGAACGCAGCAGGAAAGTGAACTTTGATTGGAAACTGAAGTGCCTTGGGGACTGAAACAGGTTCATCTCCCGCGCACAACAGAGCGTGGATGCGCTCCAACACGTGTGAGACACAAAAAATAAAGTTAAAGGATGAAAAAACCCTCACAGAAATTACAAATAAAAGGTTGCGGGTGACAGGAAAGTCCATACGGCGTCTAGATTGTGAGAAACTTTCCTCACCAAACTGAAACTCTGCTTTTATTAAAGACCAACTTCACCGTCGGCTGGTGCGGTGGTTACGCTAAAGACTGCGGGCCTTCACGCCTTGTTGCATTCTGCCAGCGGAGCGGAGCCTCGAGAGCGGCTGCAGACTCTCCTCTGCTCCGCGCGCTCTTGCATCTGCGTGTGTGATCACTCTCGAAGGAGCCCAGTACCACGGGCTCTGCCTCCTCCCACTTTCTCTCCCGCTCCCAGCTCTCCGGATCAGCTCGTGCTGGTTCCACACGGATCCGCGCTGTTGACGGAGCAGCCGCTCCCGTTTCCAACCTACAGCAGCAGGTAAAGAGATTCTCTCTGATGTAGGTTTCTGTCACGAAACCTTTCGTCCATCATCAATGGCACATCGACTGATGCTCATCAGGCAGAAGAATCTTTTACCCTTAGGAGGACATGATGTAAACTCAAAGCACGAGACAGAAACTTCTGAAGATTTAGATCTGTGGAAGAGGATCCTGCTGCGTCCCATTCTGCACTGATGACGTCAGAGACACGTCTGAAATGTGTGTAGACCAAAAACGACTTTCAAATATTGATAATAACTAGCTTTTCTTCACCTTTTGCATAAGCGTGGATAT
>BSAI01000101.1:6895631-6923854 GCA_036245035.1 Adrianichthys oophorus
TATATATATATATATATATATATATATATATATATAATAGATATAAATAAAACATAGAACAGGCTGTTACTCTATTACTTCTTCAAACAAAATTATATACACAAAATTGCAGAAAGTTTTCTCCTTATTTTTATTGAATTTCTTACTGAATTTCATTAATTTTATAAAACTATAAAACTCCCACATCATACCATGCAGTGGAGCTTTGTGCTCCCTGTTTGACAAACAATCTTTTTCTCTTGTTAATGTGTTTTAAAGTTGTAAATGTTCCTTATTTAATAACTTTAAAATAACATCACAATAGCACAGATAAACTGTTAAATGATACTTAGGTCATTACTAAGAAATCTATTAACATCTTGTTGATGATCTTTTACAAAACAAGAATCCACATTTCTAAACATTTAACAAACTGTTAATTAATTCTTAAATTATTTAAAATTAATTAAATAATAGTTTATCAATGATATGTTAACTTGCTAGATATCATAGAGCATTACTGAATCTTCCATGGTCAACCTTAAATGTCCAGGCAGATGTTCATATTTAAGCTTTTAGAAATCTTTGGTCTCTTTACTGTTTACCCTAAAACCCACAACCAAACTTCAGCTTCCACTGGACAGAGACAGGATGCAGAATGCATCACTTTTGGACACTCACAGAGATTCTGGAAAGCTCTCAGAAGGGCAGTGGGACTTCCTTGATTATTATTTGCACTGATTCTTGTTTAATAAACATGTTTATATATTTTTTTCTAATTGTCACATTTGTAAGCAGCAAATAACTGATATCCAAAGAAGAATTTTAACAGAAATGATGTCCATCATGACCTGAGTTACAGACCAGGAGTAACCAAAGGAACCCAGCAGGTTTGCAAAGAGCATTGGGGCTTGCTGTGCTCTGGTCAGCTGCAGAACCCCGGACATATCGCCTCTACACAATCCTTCCTGTCTTAGTGGAAATGGAGTTTGCTGAAACAGTTTTTATTTCACTTTAGACCTTTGCCTCTGAGATGAATTAGCAGAACAAAAACTAATCTGCATCCTGACATTTTCAACACAGGGCATCGAACAGCCCTCTCTGGAGGCCTTACTGCTCTCTTCCTTATTGAGCCACACAGGACGGATTTTCAATATTGCATTCTCCTCTGGACCTACCCAACCCTACCAGGACTCTGCACAGACTCCACGCTTAACTATTAACCCACAGTTCTTTCTGCTTCTGGAGGAAAGCACAGCTCTAATAAAGCATCCCCATTGAACTGATTAAATACCAATAAAAACACACCGCAGCACACCCACAGTCCAAATTGGATTGCAGCTCCAGCCAACAACACCTAATGAAAACCACTATTAGCAAGCCTCAATACAGTTTAGCTCTCTGTGTGAGCATGTGCGTGTGTGCGTGTGGGATTGACTTCAGTTCTCAGCTGAGACATGCAAGCCCCTTCAATGCTTCACTGCATGACCACCTAATCATCCGGTTCCATCCTGTGGTAAAGAAATGCCTGCATTTGCAGCCCGGTGCTGTTTGCATGTTATTGTGTGTTTACAGTCTGCTCAGCAGCTTCATTACCGAGCTGAGAGCAGGTAAATTACAGCAGACAGAATCAGGACAGTCAACCTGCTGTTGTCCCTCAGGACCACACCGATGAACATACTGATGAAAACACAATTTCACGATGCACATTTATAAACACATCTTCTGCTCTCGCAACTGAACAAACATAAAGCCATACAAATACCAGATCGTCTTCTTCTCAAGTCCACTTGACTTTTTGAGAATGAAGCCTAACTTTAAAGAGTCGTTCTGGCCATTTCTCTGATGAAAGGAGAGAAGACCGTAAAGCCTTAGTCACATAACAGTATGGGTTCTGTAACTTTTTGGGTTTTCCAGCCCGTGGAGGGTCATAGAGAGGAGCAGTCATATCTTAAAGTATCGTGTGTCTTGCAGTTCCTTTGAGGTTTGTATGGCCACCTTAATTGACATCATGAAAATGGAATGTACCACTGTTGTGCATGTGCTAAGTGTATCATAAAATATTTGCAAGAAAATGCAAGTTACAAGCATTTATGATGTGCAGGCAATACTGTCGTACAGTACCATTTACACCACAATCTAGTAATTAGTAAAGTATGAGTACTGGCTCCTTTCTGACAACATGCAAAAGAGGTGTGCAGGTGATACATAAGTATTTGTAGGGCAGCCACACAAACTACTTTGTCTAATTTCCTCTAACAGTCAGGCTGCACACAAGGCAAACAAAATTATCACATGAACAGCACTAATAGGCTCCTTGCACAACACACATAGATACATACGACTCACCTACTTCACCCTTACGAGTTAGTTGGTCACTACCACCTGTCGCCTGCAGCAAGCCCATAGAAACAAAATATGCATGATGCATTCTCTCTGGGTTTATTGAGTGGTCTACGACCTTAATATTTCATGCAGGACACCTGCAGACAAGCCGTATCCACACATAAAGACAGTTAACCAAGCCAACAGTTAACTAAGCCACAAGGAGGTGTTTACTCTGTAGCAGTGGTTCTGGTCTGTTCCAGGTCTAGATTTTTCTGATGGTCTTCTTGGTTTAGAAGAGCTGTGTTTGGTTCACAGAAGAGAACTCTAGCCCTTCTGAATATGATGTTTTCATGCTTTTCCACAACATGGGAAAACACCTTGGTATTTCCAATTTTCACGAAACTTCACAAACATGCCACCAGCCAGAGTCACAACCACCACAGAAGTTCCATTGACCTTTGAAAGTGACCACTATCTTGAATTTTAAAAAAGCAACTTTAGTACAAGAAAACTCATCCTAGGGATTTTCATTGATTATCTAGTAACTTCTTAAGCATCATTGGCAAGATACTGTGGAAAAAATGTTGGAATTCGAAGTTGTAGCTTTTGAATGGCGTGCATGTAGCAAGCTCGCCACATGAGCGGTCTTAGCTAGCTCGCACGTTTTACTTGGAATGACATAAAAAGGGTATCCATGCGTTCGGTGGCTTAAGCTTAAAGTAACAATATAACATATGAGATGACAATGTTAAAATTGTGGCAGCAATAAACAAGCAACAGTCACAAAAAAACAACAACTGTTGTCTCAGCAAGTTGGAATCCACTAACGAAACCCTGATACATTTGTCAGGGATATTCAAGCGAAGTTTAAAACTATTATGAAATGTCCACACGACCTACGGCTTGACTGCCATTTTGTGTCAAAATGTAAGATTTGGCGATTTTCAAGTACGTGAAAAAATACCTTTTGTTTTGGCAATTTAAGCAAAATTTCACACACATGCTGCTAGCACAACAACCCCTAAAATTTTGTTGACCTTTGACCTTGGGAAGAGGCCGCCATCTTGATTTTTCATAAAAGTTAGTACCAGCTACAAAGGAAAACTCGTCCTATGGATTTTTATGGATTTTTATCAATTGTCTTGTCCTGGCTAGAGCTGGATATAAAATTATAAGACCGGATACGAACACATTAGAAATGTGGGCATGGCTAGCAAATAACCTTGGTTTCTAAGGAAATTAAAAAGTTTACTTTTGCTGATTTTTCTGAAACTGACGCCAATCTTTGGTGTATCATCAGGTGACCAAACATAAAATGGTTGCTATGGAGCTAAAACCAATAGAAAAGGCACAATTTTGGAAAAAAGTGGTGTTTACATCAATTTCACACATGCAGCTTAAATCAGCCTTACAGAAAGAGAAGGGAGGGGGTCAAGGGTGCATTGTGGCTGCTTTGCCAGTAAGTTCGGGTCAAAGTAGGGCAGTGAGGGTGGCAGTGGCAGGTAGAGGCGGGCTGGGAGGGCGTGGGAAGGTAGCGCTGGGAGGGAGGCCATTTAGCGCCTGCGGGTCATCCAACGCCGCTTGCGGCTTTAATTCTATATATTATTGTCCTACAAAGAAAAGTGAAGGAGACTAGATGTCAACAATTTACTTCAATGTTAAAAGTTTCAATGACTGGCGAAAATAAAGTATTGGGAGAGGGTATTCTTTCAAATTAATTTTGATCAAAATAATTAAAACGTTATAATTTTTTATTTGCCTCACCGCACGCGCTCATTTTTTTTTTCCACGAGCTCAGTTTTTCTTTTCGCTCATTCAGTTTCATGGGGTGTTTTTGTCACTCAGGGGGCGGTAACCTTTCTGGTTGATCTGATTGGCCGAAATTTCTTGTCAAATCCGGCGAGGCAACGGGGCGGGGCTTTCATTTTTTTTATCTGCTTTAATAGAAAAAAAATGGCAGATGAAACGTGGATTAAAATGTTAACGGATGACCAAGAACAAGATAAGAAAGTGCAGCAGGTTTTTTGTGCTTTAAATTTGACTCATATGTAAATCACTTTATTAGGTAAATATACATGTAGATTTTAGTTACCGTCGGTTGGGCGACATTACGGACTTAACGAGAGCACCTTGCTTTACATTAAAAAAAAAAATAATGAGAAAGGAGAGCGCTATGAAAAAATGGGTCCAGCTGCTAAGCATGATCTTAATGAACGTCAAAAATACATCTGACACGCCTGGATAAGATATGACACAATTTCACCATAATTTATTTTTCTTTGCAAATAAAATAATTAAAATTCATACATTTTTCATATAGTCATGATTATTAATAACAGCTATAAAAATATACTGTGAAATAATACTGACATGATTATTAATAACTGCCGCTCATGGCCATTCCTCCTCTTTGAGCCGCTCGGGGTTCGGGAGATTGTGTCAGACGTATTTTTGACGTTTGTTATGATCATGGTTAACCCGTTGTTTTTTCATAGTGGTCTCCTTCCTCAGCAGCGTTCCAGCGGCTACACGGCGTTCCAGCGGCTAGATTGGCGTTCCAGCGGCTAGACCAGCGTTCTGGCGGCTAGACCGGTGTTCCGGCGGATACACCGGCGTTCCAGTGGATACACCAGCGTTTCATCCGCCGTTTTTTTCTATTAAAGCAGATAAAAAATGAAAGCCCCGCCCCATTGCCTCGCGGATTTGACTAGAAATTTTGACCAATCAACCAGAAAAGGTTACCGCCACCTGAATGACAAAAACACCCCCTGAAACTGAACGAGCGAAAAGAAAAACTGAGTGCGCGCTCAGTTAGGACTGCGCGGTGCAGTTGTAAGATATGCTCGCTCAGTTATCAAATACGCGCGCCCTTCAATTAATGGCAGAGATGTGACGCCATATATATCAAAGCCTGCCTGCTCCCTCCCAACAGTAGATTACCAAGGGAAGACTTTCCTCCCTTTCGTTCATATACAGTAAGGTCATGTTATGGTGAAACAGTGTGATAACATGGGGAAACTGAATAATGAAATGTGCACATAAAAAAAAAAAAACATTTAACGATTAAAAAACAAAGTGAAAATAAAAATAAAAAAAATTAAGTCCAACAGGACAGTTATTTGTAAAATCATCACAGACTTGTGCTATTCTGTTCCCTAATGATTGTTTCAACAATTAGATAATTTTTTGTTTATATTTTAAGCTTATTCTAAAATGTCTGAAATAAACTCTTTTTTTAAACATTTTTTTGTCTGCTCCTGATTAACAACTATTTGAATAAAGAAATATTCAGAAATGCAATTTTAATTTTCTTCATATTTGTCCTCCATCATCAGAAAAATCCTACAAGAAGATGTTAAAAACAGCAAAAAAAAAAAAAAAAACAACAACACAATTTTCACTGGAAAGGGTCTTTAAACATAAAGATGAATGTTGTTGTAACATGTAAACACGAGACTCAAAGTGTGCAGAATATTCTTTTGGAAAGGGTATGAATGCAGTGACTGTCTGTGAGGATGGACCTGTTTGAAAGATTAGTGATAAAGGGCTGCACTGACTGGTTTAGATTAATTCAACTTTAACATTTCCCATTAGAAATTCTTTCTTCATCAGAAAGTGCAACAGTTTTAGCCCGCCAACCGCAGACTCAGCCAACATCGGCCTCCAGCTGAAACTGACAGCTGAATCACTTCCCCATGTAGCCAAACTAATAATGTTAGCCTCTTAATTTTTTTTGCTCTGTCAGGGCTGATGGATGGGGTCAGTCTATGAATCCTCCAGTTCATGTCAAAGGTCAGAGCAGAGCCTCGGCTCTCTTCTCTGTGACTGTAATGGGAGCTGAAATATTCGTTCTAAACGCCTCCAGACGCCACAACACCGCAGCACAGATGATGAATTAACTGCTATGAGGAATTACAGATGGAGCATTTTGAGAAGAAGCACATTAAACATTTTCATTCATGTGCACATGCATCCCAACACCTCAACATGCAAATGATTGATCATAGACATCACTGACATTAACTTTATCTCCACACACACTTTTTATATGGTAATGATTGATTGAGGTCTCCTTTTGATTCCGCCATCATCACTGCTTTTATTTGTTTTACCCTCTGAGTGGCTGTTGGCCTCTCTCCATCAAATATCAAATTGTTTTATAAATGCTTTTTGATGACTGATGTGAAAATGCAATCAAGTTTACACACCATGTGTCAACCTTAAGAGAGCTCCCACAGTTTCACTTAAACAACTCTTTGTAACTTCCTTTATTGTAGCGCCTAAAGATCCAGTCTAACATGAAAAAAAGGTATATTTTGGTGTTTAGGATCCACATGAACCCATAAAATACTCACCATTAACTCTGAATGTGAAACAGTGTCAGGAGCTGAAGGCTGGCAGTATGGATTCTGAAATAACGGCAACTACAGTGTTGAAGCTCAACAAACTTCAGTCTTGTTAGCCAAACTTTGGGAAAGAATAAATTAACACTGGAAACAGACAAAAGAGCAGTTTTAATTTTATTTAGTTGTTTTTTTTAACAAAAATTTAAAGTACCTGGTGAAAATAACCCACCCAAAACCAGGCAACTTTGTTCATTGATCTACTGTTCCTGAGTCACACTTGTTTCTGCAACACCTGAACGTACTTTCACAGATGAAGGACTTAAAGTAAAAAAAAATAAATGTCAGATTGAAATTCTTTGGAGACAATCGTGCCTCCCCTCAAAAGTCCAAAGTTAACACATCATTGCTCAGAACCCAGAACAGTGACCGTTTTGTTGGACTGTTGTGCCAAAAACACGGAAAAAATCTGACAGACCCAAAGCATGAACTTTCCTTTCAGATCATCTTTAGAAAAATCTCCTCCTGTATGGGGTAAGGGAACTGTCAATAAGAAACATATGCAAAAAGAAAAAGTTGTATTCATAAATACAAAGTTGTGCCCAAATTTATATTTTGTGCACAACTTTGCAGAAAAAATATGAATACAACCTTTAGTTTTATGTTTCACATGTCTGTTTTGAATACGACTCTTGCGTGTCTTGAAAACACATTTCTCCTGTTGAAGCACTGTCAAAAATACGTCCTGGAATTACAGGCACAAACATTGAGTCCCGGAACGTCATTTCAACTGAATGAGCATGAGAGAATTAAACTTTTTAGAATCTTATTGAACCCTTGGCAGGAAAATTATCTTTACCAATTATCCTGATCTACTGGTGTTTTTCACCAGTAGAGATATTAACAGCCAAGTCCTGCCACTGTTTTTTTTGCCAGGCGACATTAGCGGAGTGTGAAAACACTGAAGCAGACCCGGAAGTGGTGGCAAAAAAGAGATAATAATGAGAAAAAGAGATATTAATAAGAAAAAGAGATATTAATAAGAGAAAAGAAAAACGTCTGAGCAGGCGGCAGGGAGATTCCTGTCTTTCTGCTGCTGCCATTCTGCCTGCCAGTGTTGTGCATAGATACATTCTCCCTGCCAGAATTTGTTTCCCCAGTCTCAAACATTGTTCTGGCAGGGGGAACGTACCTTGGCACAACACGCCTAGCGGTGGCATATAAGCATAGGCGAACCTCGCTTAGCCGGGTGTAGTAACCCGGGACAGGCGGGGTGGGCGCACCTGCACACAGGCTCTGTCAGCACCGTGGTGATAGCAGGTTAAGGAAATAGATGGAAATAACAATCAATCAATCAATCAATCTTTATTTATATAGCCCTTTTCATATAAAACATAACACAAAGTGCTTTACACAACATAAAAATAAATAAAACAAAATAATGATACTAAATAAGCAAATGAAAAACAAATAATAATATAAATATAAGCACAAATTAACATTAAGTCCCCTCCTCCAGATCCGTACAACCCCCCAACCCTTTCAGACCTCCCACCCCCTAACTGATGGAAATTGGCAATGAGAAACAGGCTGAGCATGACAGTTTGTTTTTAGAAACGCTACTTGTTGGGACCTCTCTCTCTGTTAATAGCAGCATAGCCAACCAAATGCAGCGACACAAGCAGGGAGCCGCTTCACCACAGCTAGGCAGCAATGCAGTTCCCCATCCAGAGCCGCCGCGGCTTACCGGCAGCCGACCCAGAGAGAGAGAGACCCAACTGAGGAAGCACCGGAAACAAAATTAAAATTAAGTTAAATTAAGAAGTAAACATATTGATAAAAGCAAAAAAAAAACAACAATAAAACATTGTAATGAGGACTTCAAAATAAATTATTAATTTATTGTAAATTGATAAAACATTATAAAATAGATAATAGATAAATAGGTAAAAAGAATAAAAAGTAAAAATGATATGAAAGCCAGGTTAAAAAAGTGGGTCTCGAGCCTTTTTTTAAAAACATCCACGCTCTCTGTGGCTCTTAGATCCTCCGGCAGACCGTTCCACAAATGAGGGCCATAATACTGAAAGGATGCCTCTCCAGCTAAGCTAACTCAGAGCTAAAGTAGTAAAAAGTTAAAGTAGGTTAACTGGCAGCCGACCGTAACAAGTAAAAAAAAAAAATTAACAGAAAGACAGTTGGGTATTCTGATCCTAATGACTTTTTTAATTTTCTTTTTTTGTTTGTTGTTACTGCCGCAACAGTCAGCTGCTGGTTAACATACTGTAGCTCCAAGTTAGCTTAGCCGTTTTGGTTTCGTTATCCTCTTATTATCAACTAATTTCAGCAGACATGTTTTTATTTTACACTGAATGAGTGGAGTCATACGTCTTTCTAGGCTGTTTTTGACCACTTCTGGTTCTAAAACGACCCTCTGCTACATTGTTTACATGATCGCCCGTTGTGGTATGAAAACAATGAAATGCGGCTGGAGATCACTGTTTTTTTTAATCTATTTTATCCAATTTTTAAAAGAACTATGGGTATCAAGATAATTTTCTCATTATGGATCAATAAAATTCCTAAAAGTACTATTTCATTTTATTTTGATATACCATCTTTAACACGTAGGCGCAGTTCAAGAAATCAATGCTCCGGGACTTGATGTTTATGCCTGTGACCCCGTGACATATTTTTGACAGTGCTTTAACAGGAGAAATTCGTATTCAAGACAAAAAAAGTCGTATTCAAAACAAAGACAAAAACTTTTTATTTTTTTAAAAACAGCTTTTTCTTCATAAATACGTTTCTTTTTGACAGCTATCTTACCTCATACTCCTGCATCATTCAGAACGCTGCACTGACTGTAGCGTGGAGCTTCCCAGCTTTTCAGATGCTGCACTGCATGCCATGGTTGAGAAGATCTGCTCCAGCTCCATTTCACTGAAAGAACGGAGGCAGAATTATATTTCCAGTAATATCTGTTTTTATCTGCACTTATCTCCTTAAACAACTAATGCCTTAGTCACAACTACCCAACCACTACTACGCTAGCAGATTTTACAATCGAAGAATGAAAGAAATTCCTCAGAGCTGAGAGTAGCAGGAATATGTGGTTCCACTGAGCTGTGACTGCTAGTTAGTCTGGCTATAGTACTAAAAAGAAATCTCGCATTATTTCCATTCTGTGCTATTAAAGCTGAATAGTATTGGGTTCTGGCTTTATGCAGAGATTTTTTATAATTTAAAAGGCTATATTTCCATCTATTCAGGGACCGCTCTGAGCCGGATTGGCGCCATTCTCTTTCTAACTTACGGGTTACTTGTTTAAGGGAACATGTTTCAGCGTTAAACCACGGTGATACTCGGTTTTGTCTAAATAGTTTAGATTTTAAAGGAGCAACAACATCAAGTGTTCTCTTGAGGGTCTCCATGGAGTCATCAACAAACTTATCATTTTTTTCTGGGACTGAAACTGTGGGAGCTGCTCTCAGAGTGTATGCTCAGCATGTTACTAAATATTAGTTGGACTGTAAGTTTAAATTCAGATACAGAACGGTCAGTTAATGTTCTTCTGAGCTGTTCTTTATTTATTGGAGCGATGGAATTCTCTAGAACAAACTGAAAGGTGATTAGAAAGTGATCTAACACTCAGCTGGCTGATCTCTATACCATGAGTTAGAACAAGGCCCATGTGTGCTTGTGACAATGAGTGGGTTCCTTAACATTTTGTGTGAAACCGACATTATCTAATAAAGCTGAGAAAGCATTTCCTAGACAGTCACTAGAGTCATCAACATGAATATTAAAATCCCCTACTATTAATATTTTATCTGAATCTAAAACAATAGTTCATAGAAAGTCAGAAAACTCAGTTAAAATTTCAGAGTACGGGCCAGGAGGACGATAAATAATTATGAATGAAACAGCTTTTGGAGTTTTCCTGTTTGAGTGATTTATAGACAATATGATGTTTTCAAAGGAACTATAAATGTGTTTGGCTTTAGTTTTAGGAAGTAAGCTAGACTGTGATATTACTGTTAACCCACCTCCTTTCCCAGAAATCCTGGATTTCTGATAGTTATTATAATTAGGGGGGGTTGCTTCATTCAACCTAACATAGTCATCCTGTTGGAGCCAGGTTCCCGTTAGAGCTAGCAGGCTAAGTTTGTTATCATTGATTAACTCATTGACTGAAAGGGACTTTGAAGAAATGGATCTAATGTTTAGTAACCCACATTTAATGACATCATGATTTTGCTTGTTGTTATTGAGAGTACTAGTAGCTTTTACTTTTAGGTTTCTGTGTTTTACTCCTTTTACTTGCCTTTCAGTACATAAGCTAAAACTAGGAGCTGCTGGACTAACTCTGTGCTGTGCTGGGGTTTGCACTGACGCTAGAGGGAACTCAGAGGAGAGTTTTAAACTGCTGCCTTGTGCCCAGAACCTGTCCCTGGGTTGTCAGGTTGAACGGTTAATGCTTGCAGAAATGTTCTTAGAGAGAAGAGCGGCGCCGTCAAAAGTGGGATGGATGCCGTCTCTTTGCATGAGACTGGGCTTTCCCCAAAATGCGCTCCAATTGTCAACAAAGCTAACGCCATTTTGTGGGCACCATTTGGCTAACCAGCAGTTAAATGATGAAAAGCGGCTGTACATTTCATCACTGACTAGGTTTGGGAGTGGACCAGAGAAAATGACAGTGTCCGACATCGACTTAGCAAGTTTACACACAGATTCAAAGTTTAATTTAAGAACCTCTGTTTGTCTCCGTCGGGCGTCATTACCGCCTGCGTGAATCACAACTCGACGGAATCTAGGTTTACTCTGAGCTAACAAAAAGGTCCATGTCCCACTAGTTAACTAGTAATACTTAAATACGCATCACTAGTCAACTAGTTAACATTTTCAATGTCACTAGTAAACTAGTACAATATTTTAGTGACACTAGTTAACTAGTGAGTTTTACAGGAAATTTATTAGTTAACTAGTAGAAAATTTGCAAGTAACAAGTTAACTAGTGGCTTTTTTAGATTTTCCCTGGTTCACTAGTGAGCACAAAGATTGCCCACTAGTGAGCTAGTGCACACTTTTAATGATTACTATCTAACTAGTTCACTTTTTTGCTGTCACTAGTTAACTAGTTTTACTTTTGGTATTACTAGTTAGGTTTAAAACATCTGATATCAAGGATATCTAATACATTTTAAAAAGGCTTTCCATATTCCATAGACATTCCACCCCCCGTGTGCAGTCAGTGTTTTGTTTCTGCTCTTGTCACATCAACGACGCCGAATGAAAAAGTGCGGGCTCGGAAGTGTCACAGAAACAATCGCACACGCAGGCGGGTCAGCCGCAGTGCATTATCAGCTCACAGGTTGTGTTGTCAGACATGCATTTACATAAGCTGTCCTCTGCACCTGCTGTTGCACTGATCACACATGGAGGGGCTTCCTGTGTCACAGATCGCTCAGTAACGACACCTTTCATTTTCAACTCCACACCAGAACCGAATGGTCCAGTGCTGCTCTTTAGACCCACGTGTGACCTGCTCATCAGCACGCCATGGAGGAAATTTGGAGGTTTAGCATGACAACCACTATAGCAGGATGGAGGAGGGCTCATTCTACTTACCTACACAGACCAACCAGCTAACCTGCATTCTGATTAAATGCTCAAATATGAGATGCTGCTTTATTGTTTAGCATGACAAAACACAAGTCTGTGAATAATAAAGTGGATTTGTTTTTGACAGCATCAGTGCTGCACACACTGTTCATTTGTAAAGTTCTACCATCCGTTACAATTTACTTTGTTATGTTTTTGCAATCACCTGAGTTTGGTTGTCCTCAGTGTGTTCTTGTTTCATTCCTGGTTCCTTGCGAGCACCTCCTGGATCATCTGACGGACCCAACTATTCCTTTGGTTTGCTCTGACATGCCTGTTTTCTATTTTTGATTTAGTGAACATTTTCTGAGCAATCCAAAAAATAGAGACCACAAACTTCTTCTTAATACCACATTGACATACCTTATCCCACAGTTTATCACAACAGCAAGATAGTAGAGAAGACATCAATAATTGTATAGTTTCCTTTAAAGACCCACTCCAATGAAAATTGTGTTTTTGGTGTTTTTAACATGTTCTTGCTGTATTTTTATGATGATGGAGGACATATACAAAGAAAATTAAGCTTAAAATTACATTTACCCGTATTTCTTTATTCAAATGGTTGTGTATCAAGAGCAGACAAATAAATGGCATTTGAAAAAGATCCTATTCTTGACGTAGAAAATACACTAGGCAGGCCACACGTTCCCTTCTCCACTCCATTCTGATGCATCCACTAGCAGACAAATAGGTCCATGTACATCTTTGTTTATCTCCTCTGAGCTGGTATTTGGCTCAAAACTGTATGGCTGGATAACTCTGATTTTGCTCATTATTTGTCCTGTACAGCTAATGTTAGATTGGGAGTGTGAGGGGCTGTAAACAAGCTACAGTGTGTAAAAAAAGAAATGTTGGGAAGTCAGGGCAGGCTGTTTACTGCACCAACAGTCCTGCCCACAACGTAGGGGTGAATTTCTGAACTCCTGCTACTCTGCAAAAACTATGTCCTAGAAAACAATACAGGTCTTAATTTTGGCTAAAAACAGCATAATCACAATTCAAAGACCACTGGGAATGCTTTTACAATAGATCAAAAGATGATTGGGGGGGGGGGTGAAACTGTTTGGTGAATTCCATCGTTTTGAAGACTGGGATGCAGCAGAAGAGAAAGAAAGCAGAGAATGTAAGAAGGAGGAGATGAGACATAGGAGGACACTGAAGGAATGAAACAAATTAGACTAACTGTCCAATGTGATAAAGCCTCTGCATCAATGTTTGATGTCTGATAACAGACACCTCATTAATCATTATCCCTAACACAATAGATAATAGTTATGAAATAGAAATGAGATTAACAAGAGTTTTTTTTTAATTGCTAATTTCTCTGTAATGAATTTTCCTTTTGTTTTGTATTTTAGCTTAGAAATTAGGGGGTTATTTATTTGTTTGTGGCACACTTGTCGCAATCTTTTTCTGAACTTTGGATGTTCACCGCTATGACATTTACAAAGTTTCAGGAAGTGGACTTCCACAAGCCTCTACATCCCATCCATCCCTCCATGGATCCCTCTGACTGTCTAGAACAAAATTCTTATGACCTCAGTGTATTATATACAGCCCCTAAAGTGGATCATCTTAAAGACAGACCTGTTTCTAATCCATCTCCCATGTTCTCCTCTTGTTCCCTCACTAAAGTACATTACGGTACAGTTGATGAAGTGATTGCCGCACTCATCAGGGAGACGACGAGAGGAAAATAAAGGAGGGATTGCAGAGGCTTACAGGAAGATCATTACAGCAAGAAGATGCATCACTCTTCACACGGTGGTGTTTGAACACGTGTCTCATTTTCAGTCAACACCATGACCTCAGACATCTCACCTGCCTTAACTTTCCAGTCACACTACTTCCTGAATATGTTTTCATCATTTAGTCATGATGGCGTGCTGAAAGAGGAGATTCTGCATGCACAAACATCAACGTTTCTCTCTGATGACAGACATTGTTTCCATAGCAACTTTCTTGCAAATTCTGTCATCTTCTGGACCTTTCCAGTAACTATTTTTTCTGTTAACATTTAGCAGAAGATTCAGTGACATCAGCGTTTTTGGTGACGGATAATAAAACATTCTCGACCGGAGAAAGGTAGTTTGCCCTCTCTGGGTGGGTGGAGTGCTCCTTCCCCAATTGGAGGAGTTTAAGTATCTTGGAGTCTGGTTCACAAGTAAGGGAAGATCGGAGCGTGAGATCGACAGGCGGATTGGTGCTGCGTCAACCGTCATGCGGTCGCTGTACTGGTCCGTCGTGGTGAAGAGAGAACTAAGCCAGAAAGCAAAGCTCTCAATTTACCGGTCGGTCTACGCTCCAATACTCACCTATGGTCATGAGCTCTGGGTCTTGACCGAAAGAACTGAAATGAGCTTCCTGCGTTGGGTGGCTGGGCGCTCACTTAGAGATAGGGTGAGAAGCTCGACCACCCGGGAAGAGCTTGGAGTAGAGCCGCTGCTCCTTTACATTGAGAGGAGCTAGTTGAAGTGGCTCTGGAATCTGATTCGGATGCCTCCTGGACGCCTCCTTAGGGCGGAGGCCCCGGGGAAGACCCAGGACACGCTGGAAAGACTATGTCTCTCAGCTGGCTGGGAACAACTCGGGGTCCCCCTAGAGGAGTTGGAGGAAGTGGCCTGGGATCAGGAAGTCTGGGCATCTTTACTTAGACTGCTGCCCCCGCGACCCGGTCCCGGATAAGCGGAAGAAAATGGGTGGATGGATATAAAAACATGCTGCTGCTTCTCCTGCAGTCACCCAGACACTGCTGGATGGTCATTCAGATGAAGGTGTCCAGTCAGGATGGCGGTTCAGCTCCATCCATTAAGCCAGATGGCCTGAATGAAAATGAGAAACAGTTCAACTGAAAAGACACAAAAAGTGTCAGATTATTTTTTTAGATTTGTCCAACAAGTCTTCAATGCCACAAATAAACAGTTTAATTTGTAACAAAGCTTGAAACTAATAGTAGTGATGGAAATAACAAAACTAGCTGTAACACAAAGAGGAAACCTACAAAGTGAGATTTAAGTCACAACAACAACTTTACAACTTTGACACAAATGCGGTGATATTTGGTAAAGCCTGAAGACCTGAACCTCTCAGCACCTCCAACATCAGCAGCATCAACTTCAGTCTATCTCAATCCGGGGTGTGGAAGGAGGCTTTTTCGGAAAACCCAAAACCGATTAAGACTCATTTCAAAAACTGTAGAGTTGTTTTTTTCATTTTTCTCATCAGTGTCTCTTTATTGCATCATCCACAACTGCATGCATGGGGTGTAACGATTCATTTTAACAACAGTTTGATTCATAGTTGATATTTGTTCATTTTGAAAAAATATTTGTTTATTTGTTCATCAAATATAGTGTTAATTTTTAGTCAAAGCTTCCACCAGTGTAACTTGGAGATAAATACCTGGTACTGAACAGTGCACGTTTTCCAGATTCTTGTATTTCTTGCAAAATAATCAACTATAATAATAATAAACTGTAATAATGTACAAACAAACAAGTAAACAAGAATGAATGTCAAATCTATTCACATTTTAGTTTGATAAAGTTCAGCCCACTGTTGTTTTTCCACATCAAAATAATCCAAAGGGAACATTATTAACACATTCTACCACACTGTATGGACACGTCTTTGCTGAATTCAAAGTGTTTCCACACATTGGACTGGAATGATGGTTGATCATTTCTTGCTGTATCACGTGTGTTGTCAACTGTGATGCACTTGGTCGTTTTTACATTACACTGATATGAACCTTCCATGTCTGAATCCTAATGGCATTTTTCAATACCAATATAATTGATTTATTTGTTTTTGAAGTGATTTAATGATGGTATAGGTTGATTTACAACTTGCCACAGGCAGATTGATCTGGTTGTATCGTAGAAATACAAATCGATTAACTGTAAAACCCCTAATATGAACCAATTAAGACAGTTCTTTCAGTTTTATTCAAAAGTCCATGTATTCTGATTGAAATGTGTTTTTCTGAGTCATGTTTTTGTTGTCATTTCCTGTTTTGATGGAAAAGTCTGTGATCTAATAAAAGAAGGAATCTTTTTTTATTCCGTGGGTTTGTAAGTTTGTGGGTTTGTAAGGTCATAGACCATCATTTCTTAAACTGGTGTTTAAAATTTACAATTGTACAATTTTCCCTTACGAGTTGACCTTTTTTTAATTTACTGTACGAAAAATTGTGTTAAACAGTGTTCAGTTCTCCGCTTTGCCTGTCTAGACCCGTAAACCAGAAGTAACTTTTGCACACTGTCTGCGATGTCACCATTTTGTCTGACGTCACTGTGAAAAGGGTTTATAGTTGTTTAACAAATCTGCATAAACAGCAGCAACAGTGGATGAGCATAGTTCACTTACAAAACCACAGTTCAAACATGTTTTTAAAAGTTGTAAATGACAGATTCTGCCTCAGCATGGGAGCCCAAAGGCTGCTCAGGGAACCTGGATGCCCATAGGCTTAGGGTTGGTGCCATGTGTGGCAGCAGAGCCACCAGCAGTGTGTGAAGTTTTTACTGTACAAAGAGAATTTGGTGTGAATAGTAGGTATTTCCATGCATGCATACCTTCATCTGCAGATTAAAAAGTGGGGTAAATATCTTCTGTCTTTAGTGGTTGTGTTAAATCCCGCGTGGCTTTGCCCCAACTTCATTCCTTCTGAAAAGCTTCTCTGGTCAGTGGGTTGCCTCTGATTGGTCATCATGACTTATGCTTGAAGGGAGGCTGTTTGTTCTCGTTCTGCTATACTTCTGAACACTGCACTTTTCAGTTTTTTATTTGTAAAAAAAATTGAACTCTTGTATAATTTTCTTTCCACTTCACAACTGTGTGCCACATTGTGTTGGTCTTTCACAAAAAATTCCTATAAAATATATTTATGCTTGTGGTCATAATTTGAGAAAATGTGGAGAAGTTCAAGGGGTATGAATACTTTTACAAGCCACTGTACTTTATAACGCAGATGAGGAGTGTCACTTTGTCTCTCTGTGCCTTCAAACCAGAAATCAGAATAATTATCCTTTGCAATTATCTTCTACAGCATATAAGGATTTTTTTCGTCCGCTTCTGAGTCAGCAGATGCCATCAGAAGGGGGTAACCGATGGGTGCTCCCTTATTGCGCTCCAGAAGGGGCTCTGCTGTGCAGAGATACACTTCATACAAGCATCTAGAGTTGTCTGAGTTTGTGTGACGAACCGGAAGAGTCAAATAACTGAAGTCGGTAGTTCTCGTACGACATGTATAACAGGAATTTAATGTCGTTTGAAAAACAATTGCAGTGACTAAGAGGAATATTGCCGAAAAACGGAAAAAAACGCTACCTTATGAGTGCTAGCTTATGAGCGCTATACTGGCGCTTTCTATAAGCTGTCATCAATTTAATCACTTTCTGCCAATCTGCCAATAGCAGCTCCGCTCCAGCTGTTCTGTTCCACTTTTCAATTGATCTACAACTGTTGGGGCCCCACTAGAGGTACGGATCAGTACTGTTTAATGAGTCCATTTTACAATGGAAACGCTCAAATTATCGAATGGACCGGACCCCTCAGTGGAAACGAGGGTTAGGAGTCCCTTATCATTGAAAAATTGGTTAAAGTTAGACTTTCAATCAAAACATAAAATAATTCATTCATTCATTGTCCAAGCCGCTTTATCCCTTACGGGGTCACGGGGTTGCCGGAGCCTAACCCGGCTACTCATGGGCGAAGGCAGGGTACACCCCTGGACTGGTCGCCAGTCTGTCGCAGGGGCCACAAACCCACACCCATGCACACTCACATGCACACCTAGGGACAATTTACAGTGACCAATTAACCTATGAAGCATGTTTTTGGACGGTGGGAGGAAGCCGGAGTACCCGGAGAAAACCCACGCATGCACGGGGAGAACATGCAAACTCCACACAGAAAGGTCCCCCAGCCAGGACTTGAACCGGGAACCTTCTTGCTGTGAGGCAGGAGCGCTAACCACTGCGCCACCGTGCAGCCTGTCGCAGGGGAAACATAAAATAATGATATAAAATTGATGATCAATACCGGACTAACACATCTCAATAAAGATGTGTTGATCCCATGGATGTGTTTAGAGAGACTTACAAAGCTAAAAGATCAGGAGGATTTTTAAGCTAAAATCACTGAGATTTTTGTCCAGAAGAGAGATAAATAGACCTCTTTCACAAGTAAAGGCTTGACAAGTGTGTGTCAGAGAATGTGAACTCCCTGTAGTTCTGTCTATGTTATAGGATAACTGTGGCATCCTTAAATATTTACTAGTGCTGTCAATCGATTAAAAAAAATCTGATTAATCACACTTTTGGGTTGTGATTAATCAAAATTAATCACAATGTTTTACGAGTTAAACTTTATTCAACAATTTGAAGCTTTCGAACAAAAAAAATGTCAAGACAGAAAATATTTCCTTTATTTTTATTGTCTGAAATGTTTAAATGTATAAAGTGTTAACTCAGAAGTTTAATTTGTGAGAACAAAACACATCAACAGTAAGATAAGCAGAGCTCTAAAGACTTTTAAGTTTGTAGTATTACTTCAAGAAGACAAAGATGCTGAAATGTGGCCATAAGAAACAAACATTGTGATTCTGCACTTTAAATGGTCCAGGTGAATACTGTATTCTGAGTAGCTGCTTTGTGTTCCAGAAGAAGTTCCAGTCAATGTTCCATATGTGCAGGGTCTTCAAAACTAACTTTTTCCTTCATGATGTGGACAAAAAAAAGAGGTAGGAGGTGAACTTTCTCTCTGAACTGATGCTTTATTAAACCTATCATGACGATCAGCATCTAAATCACTTCCTTTGCCGCTGAAGTCAAGAACTGCCGACCCAGCAATGTATTGTGTTACCGTGACAATCAAATAGTCCATCTTTTGTAAAAAGCAAAATAAACCTAAAAATAACAAGATTAAAATACTAAAAATTGATTAAATATTTATTACTTTTGTAAATTACCATGTTGCAAGTGGGATTGTTCCCGACGACGTGTGCATTCAGAATTTAGTGCACGCTGTGGAAGCCTGAACCAGCGGAAGACGGTTGCTTCATGGAGTATAATTAATCTGCGTTAATGAATACTGACGAATTTTTTTTTAATTAACCGCATGCATTAATGTTGACAGCCCTGATATTTATACATCCCTCTTTTGTATGAAAATATGACCCTGTGTCTCATCAGTCACATGACCTTCACCGCAAATCTCAGGATTCCATAGAAGCAGCTGGTAATGTCTCCACACTGTACACAGACGCTCTTAAGTCACTTTTCTATGTCCAAATTCAACCGGTTTACTCACAAATTCAAGCCAGGTCTGAGTATTTGGTCATAAAAGTTCATCTCAAAGTAAAAGTAAGAGTAAAAACTATTGTTGGGAACACGTGTTTTGTGGTTTTGCACAAAGAGGCCCCTGCGACAGACTGGCGACCAGTCCAGGGGTGTCCCCTGCCTTCGCCCATGAGTAGCCGGGTTAGGCTCCGGCAACCCCGTGACCCCGAAAGGGATAAAGCGGATTGGAAAATGAATGAATGCACAAAGAGACCATAAACATCAAGAAAATTGTGATCAAAAAAGATTTTAAAAAAAGACAAAATGAAACCTGCCCCAAAGCTCTTTGAGGTTGGGACTCAGGTTCACGTGTAAGTCCTCCTCCCTGATAATGTACACGTATGTGTAGGGATTTTAAGCAGGCATGACCAAATCTCTGTATTTTTTTTTATCAGGCCCTGGCTTTGTTTTGGCTGGCGTGAGCCTGGAGGGCAGCCCCGGCACTGTCAGCTGTGCCGATCCATTGAAGCTGTGGATAGTGAAAGTTTTGACATTTAAAGCCTTTAACTAATCAGTCTGTCTGCGTTTCATCCCTTTTCTCTGACTTCTCAGTCGAAGAGGAGATAATTTGAGCTCTCTGTCTGTTTGATGTTCTGTAATCACGTGATCTTTTCGACAGGGAGCTGGTCGTCTCGTTAATTTGAGCGTTGGTGTGCGGCCAGATGCCCCTACCCTCCCACAAATCAGGCCGCTGCCTGAAGAGTAATTGAGGAGCCCCCATGCCTCGATGCGCTCGACCCGTATGACCTTAAAAGCATTTCCATTTTTCTGAGCATAAAAAAGAACATATCTTGTTAATTGCAAAAAGGCAAATATGCTCCCACTGCTGCTCCCCTCTCTTCTTCCACCGTATTTGATTTCCCTTTGAAGGCAAAACGCTGAAAAGCATTTCCATTTTCATTCATCAATGCTTATCAGTCATCTGAAGGCCCCTTCAGCAGCAATCAGCATCACAGCTCCAACCGAGAGGAACGCAACAATGAGAAACTATCAACAACCACAAGAAGCAATTTTCTTTAATGTGGAGTGTGTTTTGTTGCAGCAAACCGCTATTTTTGAATCCTTTGGCTGCTCACCTCTAATTCTCTCTGAAAGACAGAGGAAATGACAGAGTCAGAATTGAAGTCACAATGCTGTCTGAGGAGCGATGGAACCTCTGATGGACTGAAACAAACGCTGTCACTAAACTGTTGAGCCAGGCACATAGAAAATGTTTGAGAGCTTCTCCAGGAGGAGCTTCTCCAGGAGCAGAGGCATTCCTCTGCTGTCAATTGAAACAGTTCTCCTGGAAAGTCAGTGAGCACATGCACAGGCAGTAACAACAAAAAAAGTCTGATGAAAATGAACCATCCAGGCCTTAAGCTCAAAGGGAATATTTTTATAAACCAAAGTAGCAGAGACTCCTCCCACAAACTTTCCTAAATTTCAGTTTGTTCTGATGTGAGACGACTCGTCCTTCCCGAAACATCCCCATCAAATTCTGTTCAGTATTATGGGTGTTATGAAAGATAGACCCTGCAGATGATTTGATGCATGAGAAGGCGCTTTAACATTCAGCAGTTGGCTCTGCGCCGATGCTCCTCATCATTTCCTCTGTGTCATCAGCAACGTTTCCCTGCTCTACACACTGACCTCCCTCTGATAAAGTAAACATTGTTTAACACTCAGTCATAATGGTGTACTTATCAGCATATCCAATCGCCCTCTTCAGCTTCCTCCTAACTAGTTTGAATCTGTTATCGGCTGGTGGAGCTGAAGGCAGTGGAGCAGAAAAACACGGGTGATTAAGGGCAAAGAGATGAAAGATGGAAAAATGTTAATGATGTCGTTTTGATTATTGGAGGTCTGTATAAAGAAACAGTCATGAGAGAAAGTCCGAACTCAGTGATTTGAATGTTGAGTGATTGTCCCCAGAGCAATGGGCACAAACATGGCAGGCTGGGGGGTCAAACTGCACCAACATGGTCAGAGTCTCCTTTGGAGCTGAAAAACGCAATGCCCTTTTTGGGACTTCAAACACAGGAGCTCTGCTTTAACATCACAAAGTCCAGACAGATACAGATCATGGACACCAACTAACATCCCATTCCCATTCCACCTAATGTGTTTCCAGGTTGTTCTGTGGTCCATGTGCACAGTCTTCTTGCTTTCTGTTTGAATGTAATGTTTGTTAAAAGCATTAACACCCTCAGGACTGCTATGAGTTTCCAGGTATTGTCTAAATCAAACATCATCCAAAGCTCTCTGTTCCAATCAGACACAAAAACTTTTGGATAGTAGAACCACTATCCATGGAAGAACCACTATCCATGGAAGAACCACTATCCATGGAAGAACCACTATCCATGGAAACTTCAATCTCAATTGTTCTGGTTAAAGTCTGGACTTGAATTTGACTGAGACTACTGAGACTACCGTATATCTTCCAATAATGGCCGGTCTCTAATGGCCGGTCTCCAATAAAAGCCGGGTCTAACAGGTGTTAGTTGTAATAGATGCCGGCCCCTAATAGTGGCCGGGCTCCTTTAAGACTCCCCACTGCCTCCCTATTCCCCCTCCCTACAGTCCCTACAAACCAAGCCTGGTTTCCTGGTGAGCAGAGAAAGCAGCAACAAATAAGAAGAACTGGTTTGAACATGGATTATTGAGCAAAAAAAAGGTTCGCGTGTCTCCAGGAAAATAATCGGCATGAAAGCGAAACTGATTTTTGATACGGAGATTGACGTTCACAACCAGTGCTAATAAGAACAGAATAAAATGTTGTCATCATTTAAAAAAATCCTGAAATTTTCATCTGTTATTTTTGCATTTTTTTAAACAAATTTTACGCAAAATGAATCCATTAACCATCACCATTCTGTCTGTGATGGAATAAACGCCGGTCTCCAATAGACGCTGGTCTCTAACAAATGCTGGGTCGGCCGACATTTTTTTTAAATAAACCACCCGGCTACTATTGGAAGATATACGGTATTTCATTCATGCTGGAAATCCAACAACTGGGTCTGAATTAAAATGATTCTTTGGAGAAAAATGGCGCTAAAGTCCTCCAGACTCTCAGAGCGTTCTAACAATCCCCCTGACTGCAGCTGTCGTTCAGGGCTGAGTCTGTTTGAGGTTTGGGTGATTTTAAAAAGCAGATTGTATTCTATATTGCTGTGAAAAGGCAAACTGTTCAAGCACAAGATCAGCTGATTTTTGCTCATCTGCTCTTCTGTCCAAAGAAAATAATCTTTTAAGCAATATTTTATTTTCATCTGACATCTGTCAGCTCGTCTTTTTCCAAAAATCTGTCTGGCTTATATAAAAGAGGATTACATACATACATCAGTCTTGTTTATTTAGTTTCATGCTTGTAGTGTTTGTTTGCTGACAGGAGAGCTATACCACAACATTAGTTACATGAATAGATTCTGCAGTTTTGGTAACAAGGCAGCATCCAAACCAGTAAAAGTGAATACGTGCGTTCAGGAGGATTCTAAAGCAGTGCAGCTTCAAATAAAACATGGATTCACACATTTACAGCTTCTGCTGTCAAAAAAAAACTATTTTCATGATGGATTGTTGAATTTTTTATTGACAGACAGCTGCAGCAAAGTAAACACACAAGAAAATGCAACTTCATATAACCAGGAGGATCTTTTTATTTATAGTTTGGTCTTGGACATCTTCCAACTTCCTTATCATGCTCCTGGGACCCCCTGCAACATTTTGGGGAACCTTTGCTGGGCTCCATAAAATAAAAAGTGGTGTGCCCCAGGGTTCCATCCTTGGCCCTTGCTTTTTAACAGCCACATGCTTCCTTTGGAAAATGTGATCAGAAGTAACAAGATCAGCTTTCGTAGATATGCTGATGATGCCCAGTCATATATATTTATATCTCCTGATGACACAGGGCCTATTGAAGCTCCTGTTTTTAACTAAAATTTAAGTATTAAATCATGGAGGGCACATCATTTTTTGCATCTAAACCAGGAAATAACTGAAATAGTTGTTATTGGTCCTGAAGTCAAGAGAGAAAAACACTTTTAAACTAAAATAATTTTAATTAAATTATACAAAAACATTTAGAAACTTGGCTTCGTCAAAAGCCCTCTGATTTTAAGCTAACTTGAATTTCCTATTTTAAACAAGTGATTAAAACTATTTTTATCCTAGGAGTTATTTAAGCTGAATCCTTTGCTGGACATTCAAGCTAAGCTAATTCCTCTGATGGAACTCCTGGAGGAGTTCAAAAGACAGCGTGCTCAGAATGAGCAACAAGATAACCATGTTGACATCCTGGAGCAAAGAGTGGATGAGATGGAACAAGAAAAAAGGCAGAATAATGTAATTCTCACGGGATTACCGATCAAACTCTAGGCGAGGCTTGCCGAAGCTACTGCTAGTAGCAGTGCCGGCGGTACTGCTTCTGATCCAGGAGAAACCATTGAATATCAAGTTGAATCATTTCTGAGGTCTAAAGGGATCTTCCTGGCTCTAAATACCATCGAGACCTACCGACCGCTCCACAGAGGAAAGGACACAAGCAAACCAACGATTCTTATCAGGTTTGTGAATGAAAAGCACAAGGTAGCTCTGATGAAGCAAAGGAGAAATCTAAAAGGATCTTCATTAATGATAATTTAACAAAAAGATACGCTCAATACGCCGTCAAGATGACAGGATGTTAAAATGGCGAAAGGAGATACTAAACACATTCATGAACTGCAGTTATGAGCTGCATGATCTTCGTTAAACCACTTAGTCATCCAGAGTGGTCTAAAGCAATTGTTGTCAGCAATATGACAGATTTTGGAAAGTACTTGATCTCGGACGTCTGAACAAACAAATGGAGTAATAGAATAGCCGAACGATTTCAAGAAAAACACTATCTCTAATCCTCAACTGTGATCCTGCTTTCCAGCAGAGTTCTGACCTGCAGACAACGTGCTTGCTGCAATATCAGCTGCAGAGGGTCAAGGATCCTGACAAACAATGCCTGCAGACATAATAGCAAAGAAAAACTTCATAAACTTTTTTAAACCCAGAAGGATGGCTGTTAATCAGGCAGCCGAAGAAGGAATAAAATCCACAATCAATAAACATAATGTGGACCTCTTCATTGCTCAACATCAATATTTCATCATAACAATAAACTTCCTGAATCAACTATTGATGATTGTTAAAATGATTGATCTCTAATCATCACTTCACTTGGTTTCCCAAAATGTGACTTAAAATGATAACAAGTGAAAAATAATCTGCACATAATGTTAATCTTTGATACTTGATCTATATTAATCTTTATTATAATTATTTTTCCTATAGATAAAAATCTGCATTTATTTTTTACATTTTGATGCTTGATTTACATAGTTTTTTGTAATTAAAAATAATCTTCCCCTTTTTTAACCTTAGATGCTTGATCTGCATAAACTATGATGAATTCTGAAATAATCATGTTCAGTGTCATGATCATTATGTATTTCATCTTGTCATATGATTTATTAAGCTTAAGAATTCTTAATGACCTAAATCTGTGTTGGTAAAGTATAAAGCTCTGATTAGAATTTATGAACCGGATACCAATTACATAAGTAAAGAAAATGGTCAGGCGAATACGGGGTGGGATTATATAAATGCACTTCCTTCCACTCCTTTTCAAGCAATCTCTACTTAGCCGATTTTTGAAATGACTTTGTATGGATTTAAACCTTTGTTGATTGTACTGTTTATGCACTATTTCTTGCTTTGATTGCTTGAAATAAACCATTTCAAATCAAATCTCCGTAGAAATTTGGCTTGCCTCCACCCACTTCTCTTTATTGCTAATACAGATACACTGATGCATGCTTATATCATGAAGAGAATTGATTACTGTAATCTTACGCTTTCTGGTCTTTCACAAAACAGACTTGAATGTCTGCCTGCTCTAACCCTGATGCTTGGTCTGAGCGAGCTCCTCTACCTGCCTGTTTCCACACAGGTCAGCAGGACATTCCTCTTCTAGCTGACTCTTCTGACATTTCTCTTTGACTGGCTGTTCAGTTAGGGGTTATTGGCAGGCGCCATCTTCCATCAGCCTATTCTGTTGGGATCAGTGGGACACTCCTCTTTTTGCCTGTTTTAAGAAGGTGGGACACCATATCCTCTTCTGTTTGGGTCTTCCATCAACTGGTTTTATAATTAAAAGGAAAAATATAGGTTTTATCCAGATTGATTAGAACATTTGTTTTTTTAGATTAACTCTGTTTATTTGTCAACAATTATGGGTTTACATGATAGAATGCAGTCATGCAGTCATGTTATCGCTAACAAAGATTTTCTACATAACAGATCAGTTACAAGGGAAACACAACCCTTAAGCATTCCTCCCTTTCAAAGTTACCAAACTTAGACAAACCATCATAAATACACAAAAATATTTTATTTTGTCCTTTTTTCCCTTCATTTCTTTACTTTGACCGTTTGCAAACCTGAGAAAAAAGTATTTCAAACAAAGAAGGGAAGGAGCAACGCACAAGCTCACTGAAGAAATTCCATCTACTCTTTTCTCCTCACACACCTGACTCTGGAGTGGTCCCTCAGCCTCCATGTATGAGGAGGAGAAGTGCAACACTTCAGCGGTCATCAGGTCTTTCTCCTGCAGACTACTCTTTGGCCAGCATCAGTCGTGTTGCATAAATGACATGTTGTTTGTTTTTGGTTTCTCCTGTAGTTTGCTGACTTTCTGAATGGAGATGTGCACATTTCATCTGTGAGTAGAGCCACTGATGACCTTTTGCTGAGTCAGAACTTCAAATAATAAATCATCTTCTATCAAAGAAGTAATAACCTTTTTTAGACAATGAGGTTCCAAACCTTTATTTAATCAGAGAAAGATCCATCAGGCCTTCAGCTGAACAATGCAATGATTCAGGCCGTCTTTCACTGCTTTTAAAGTGAGGAAAGTTCAGTTTTCTTGCTTCCTTCTTTATTTTTACATCATAAAAACAGCAGTATGGAATGAAAAAGTCTTTGACATCATTTTATTGAGTATAATCTTTCAAAAGGAAAAAGGATGTCCTTTACTTTGGGACACTCTTGATCTATATGTTGTCGGTAATAATGAAGACTGAATCCAGATCAGCATTTTTAAAGTTGGGATGACAGTTGATTTTTGTAAACACAGCGTGATGTGAGCCTGATCCCAGCACATCTCCTTAATCCTAATCCTAATCAGTCATTAAGCCTGAACGATCCCACAGACAGCTTCAGATTCATCAACCAAAAGATGGATTTACCTACACAAAAAGATGGTTTCAGGAAGGCATGCTGCTGTGCTGTAGTTTAATATTGAATAAAACAGGGAGATGTAAGACTGTGAGGCAGCATTTAAAAGATATGACCTGTATAGAAACAGTACGACAATGAATTCACTGCAGAAACTGGTTTGTGGCAAAAACTAAAGTTAAAAAAAAAACAAGATGCAAAAAAGTTGGTTCTGTGTTGATAGACACTTTTTTCGTGTATTTGTTCTTCATGGTTCCAGTAGTATGTGTTATCAGGGTTCTGCTTCTTCTTTCCTTTCATCACCTACACGTGTCTTCATTGCTCTGCTTACCACTAATACTCTGCCAGAAAGTTGTTGTTGGCCTGCAGATCATCTGCCTGTTGTCTAAAGTTTTGCTCTGCTTGTCTGATCCTGTTTTGACCCATATCTACCCTGGAATTCCCCCTGCCTGCCCCCTGTCTGCACTTCTGCCTATCCCTTCTGTCCTCTGTCTGTCTGGAGAGAAAAACCCTGACTCTGATCATGTCTGAAAACTCTGACAAGACTGTGGATCGGAGAGTGAGAACCGTTGACTTTATATGAGAACTGGACTGAGAGTGTGACATCAGAAAGAAATGTCTTTGATTAGATCGTCTGATGAAGAGGAGGCAGATGCTTAATCAATCTGCTGGTTTTGAGTTTTAAGGTGTTTAAACCATCATTGGCAGGGATTTGGCAGGGAACAGAAGATTTGGACATTTGCCTCTAAAGAGAAGAGGGCACGTGGAGGTTTGCCTGAACAAAGGTAAAGGTCCAGCTCGACCAGACTGCTCTAAACTCCAGCAGGAAATTTAGACAGCTGATGGCAATCTGAGGACACTATTTCACTATAAAATATGATTTAGTTGAATAAGCAAATGCACAATCCTACTGGAATTTTACTGAGTGTGAACAAAGGTGCATTCACACGGAACGTGACTCGCGCGGCCAATTCGAGTGGCCTGCCCCTTTCTCGGCGTGAATTCGCTTCTTGCCGCATGGCCAAAAATGAGTTCCCTAAGCTCACCACCTTGTTCGCGGGTGGGAGTCGCTACCAGCTAATGTTGTTGATCACTACATGAAGCGATGTCTGTATTTCATTTACAATGCATGACAGACATGAATGATGTTTAGAGATCAGTTTTTTCTTTTTTGAAGAGCTCTACAAAAATATCGGTGATCACGTCTCTATGTAGATCACTGGCCATCAAAAATAAATGAACAAATATATAAACCTTCTACCCACAAAAAAAAAGAAAAGGAAAATTAGGCGGTGAAAACTGCTGGATTTCT